>OY727106.1:6118134-6736401 GCA_963402855.1 Ormia ochracea
AAAAGAAAGCAAATAAAACGATGACAAAAAAAAAATATAATAAAAAACATAAAATCGGAAACAAGAAAAATACGTTAAAAAATGAAATACATTCAAAATAAATGAAAGAATAACGAGTGAAGAAGAAAAGAATTTTTTTTATTCAGGGTATGATAAGGTAGCAGGATTGGTGGTTGGATAAGCCGCATGAAGTAGCGAACAAAAATAACTTAAAGGAGGTTTTCCAAAGATATTCACTGATGCCTTAATAGTACAAATGATTTGGCTCTTTGCTTTGACTTGCCCTATTATGGACATATGCAAAATGGGGGGGAAGTATGGAAAGTTTGTTGCTTCGGAATTGCTTACTAAGTGGGGAGCCAAGTCGACCATGCAGATGCTACTTTTATCAATGAAAAGAAAAACATTCTGCTTAGTGGGATATATAATTTCTTCAGATTTTATTTTATTCCTTTATAGTTTTCATGTTTTCTATATGTATAAAGACAATTTTCCCAGAGCTTTGCTTTATTCAGAGTAGCAATTTTTACTGGCCATCCCAAAAGACATTAACATTCCTATTCTATAAGGTTGTAAAATGGAGTGGCTTATATATTCTATTAACTGGATTTCGAGATACAGCAAGCTGGATACAGTTGCTGGTAAAAAGTTCAGCTTCATAATTGATTGAAAGCATTCTTATCGTGCATTGTAATTACAGGCAACTCTCAAAACTAATAGCAAATCAGCAATATACCAATTTTGCGATAGAGATGACTGCAAGTAAGGGAAAGAGGGTGTGCTTCTCTTTTATTTTATTCGAATTTTGCTTTGCTTTAGTGTTGGTAATTACGTACTGTTCATAACGCTCGTTAGTCAGAGCATTTTTTTCTCGTTTATTCTTTTTCTAGATTGTTTTTTTTTTGTTATATATATATATGTATATATATTTTTTAATGATGAGGGGTGGATTTTTTTTTTTATATTTTTACCATTTTTTTTTTTTAATATGAACTCTAACAGAATGTCCTGAATGAGGGTAAACTCATGCCATTATGGGGGTGTTTTGCGTGCACACACACTTGCAGTGTTTTACTAATCGGTATACAAATACAGTTGTAGAGGAAAATGAATTTTTTCTGGTTTTTTATACTGTAGCTGTCATTGCTAACCCCTGCCCTTTAATAGACATTGTTTTTATTTATTCTCTTTTTTTTTTGCTTTTGGTCTCATTCGTTTCTCGTCAAGCCGCCGGAAACCGCCATTTTTTGTACACTTTTTTTAATTTCACAAAAAGGGACGATTTTTTTCTGATATGAGAGGGTGTCATTTGGCACTGTGGTGGTGGCATGCTGAGGGTGAACTTGTGTATATGCGTGTTAGGTAATGAGACAACTATACACCTTTTTAACCCACTGTATTTTATTCCACCTCTTTTCATTTTTTTCTTTTTTTATTTCATATCCTTGTCTATTTTATACACGATGAGCGAAATGTTGGTCTGTTTAAATTTAATTCTTTCTTTTTTCAATTCAATTCTTCGCCTTTCTTGCATTAATTTTTTCCACGATTCTAAAAATTGTGGTTTTATGCCAAATTAGCAACATTATTGTTAGATTTTGTACAAATTGGTATTTTCTTTAATTTTAGGTTGTATCAGTTTGATTGCCCCGCTTTAGTAGATAAAAATATGGCGAATTTGTATTATATAACATATAATATTAATTCAGTCGCTTTCTAGTTCCGGAAAATAAAATTTGGTATTATTATATATATATTTCTTCTTGTTTAAGTTTTTACACAAGACTTGGCAAATGCTTGAGTATATCAAGCCCCAGTTTCAAAGCCCAGCAATCCGATTCGAACAGTCATAAAGCAACAGCAATTCAAACAGCTGAAGTTTTTAAGGCACGACAAGAAAGCCTTCACTATTTTCTAATGCTTTTATAAAACCATTGCAATTATTCATGTCGTTATAAAAAAAAGGCCAACAACCACTGAAACCGCATAAATTGTTTAAAATATTAAAAAATAAAAGAAATTATTAACAATTTTTTTTCAAGATGCATATAAAAACTTTTTTTTATCAAACAAAAAAAAAATACACACTAAAATCAGTTCTGGAAATTTATTAACAATTTAAAACAATTTTCAAAGAACCGAAACAAGAACGTAAATTAATGAATAAAAGATTCCCATAAATATTTTTGGTTGCTAAAAAACTCTGTTCATATAAATAAATATAAATTTATTGAATAAACAATAATTCTTAATTAATATTAAAAAATCTAAACATAATTTTGCTTAAAAAAAAATTATATTCTACGAGTATGTAATCACGAACTCGCAGAAAAGTGAATATCCAGTAGCAGAAACATTTTTTTACATTGATCTAAAACGCAAACTAGATTTAACAAAAATTTCAAAAATCATTTCTAAAATGTTATGTAAAGCCTTTGAATGACAATTTTCAATTTTCAACCAAATTACAAATTACAAATAAAAAGAATCTCCAACTTATTCAAAATAGGTTATATCCTTTCCCGAACACGCTGCCACAGTAGTAAAACGGAACAATACTCAATCATTTTTTGAACTGCTTTAACATCTCCTATATAAAAAGGAAAAGTACGTAAAGAATAGAAATCCCTGACTAAATGAAACTATTAAACGAAAGTTGTAAACTTGCGCTTAAATTTTACTCGTTATTACAACTTTCCTGCAAAAGAAAGGTTTCCTACTTGGCATATCTATAGGAAAAATATACCCATTTAGTACAGGCACAAACCTTTTAAATAATAAAAGCTATATATACAATAAAGGAGAATAATTTTTATTTCCTCGATTGAGCAGAAATATGGTAACATCGAAAAAACTTTGAAATCTCATTAGTATTATTTTATTACTTCACTTTCAAGAGATTTACCACACTGGCGTGAAAATAAAAAATCAAAAGAGGCACAAAACACCGCACAGATATCAAAAAGAAAAAAATTAATATGTATTTAAGGACAAATGGAAAATTATTACTGTTAGAAATATATTGCGTGCACAACCCAACATTAAAACTACTAAAGCACAGACACCGCTAATATAGTCATTCACAAGAAAAATTGTAATGTCTAAGCTTAACAAATGGCCAAGCTAAATAAGTTTCAAGTACTACTGAATTTTAATTTAATTCAAATAAAAATTGCATTACTTTAGTAATAAAACTTAAATGCACAAATATTATAATCAAACTAAACCCAAAAGTGTTATTTATAAATAACACATGAAACATTAAAAGATACTTTGTGAAAATTTGATGTATATGAAAACACATGCAAAAATATTAAACACCTGTTAAAGATCACATACAAACACGGGTATGTGTTAATGTATTTTGCCGATAAATAACTACATTTGAAAAAATTCATGGTGCCGGTCTGTAATAGCAAAAAGGTATTTTACTTTTTCTGCCAGATGTCGCCAATATATATTTAATAGTTGTGTCAAAAAAAATTATTTTGATTGCAAAAGACTGAATTAAGATAATCTCTATATATATGTGTATATTACTGAATTATATAATTGCTATATATATGCGTATATAATTAATATAAAATATTCTTTTTTAAATGAATATATTTTCGTAAATTTTCATATGGCAATACCAATTTTCTCTATATTTGTTTATTGCCATATTTTTCAAAGGAAACAGCTGACAATTAATTTGCTTAAACAAAAAAAACAAAAATTTGCCGTCATTACCATTCGCAAAAGGAAAAAAAGTTATTTTTTTTAATAAGTAAAAATACAAAACATTTGTTTACCTTTTGTTAATTTATTGAATATATTCTATAATAAAGAAAAGTTTAAGAACAAATGTTGCATTGCGGATTAAAAAGGCAAAAAAAATTTTATTGGTTTTCTTCAGCAATTGAAGGCTGAGCCATTGTCACCAAACACTTGTCACAAGTATTTTATCGCTGCTTTTAAGTTGTTGTATTTGCTGTTTTGTGGAATTTTAGACGAGTTTATTGTTTTAATAGTTGTCTGATTGAGTGTGCAATAACATTTCTATATTTTGTAAGGCATCCTAACAGTATTTACTATTTGTAAATATGAATATAGATTCTTCAGCTCTGCCCTCCGAGCTACTTGTAGCTCCGCAGCCTTTAATTGGCCTTTGTGGCCTGGATGTAAATCGTAACACAGTCCACAAAACTATATGGGATGCCTTTAGCAGCAATCGCATATCAGATAGGTAACCATATTGAATGTAATGGTTTCAGAAGCTTAAAATAGTCTTACTATTGTCTTATTTGCAGAGCGGCAATTCAATATAAACAACTGCCAAACAATTATGACTTTCCTATAGCGAAACCTAAAAGGAATTCCTATGAATGGTACTATCCAAAGGGCATTTTGAAGCGTAACTGGATGTTAAAACACTTGCATGTTTTACCAGCTGTAGTGGTTTTATTTCAAGATTTGGAATGGAATGATGTCAGCTGGACAGAAAAACAAATACAATGTGCCTCTACCATACAATCGCTTAAGAATTCCCTGCAAGATCGCAATACTCGCATTTGTTTAGTTTTATTGCAAAAATCAGCCCCTTTGCCACCCGGCGAAGATATGTTAGCTTCCGAAAGATCCGTCAGCCTCACCACGGCTTGTGGCCTTAACAGTAAGATGCTGTTTGTTTTACCTCACACAGAACACTTAATGGGTGAGTTAATACAAATTTAGAAAAAAGAAAATGTTTAATATCATTTTGTTATAGGATATGCTCTCCGTTTGGAATCCGCCTTCTTGGATATGGCCCAATCATACTACACACTTATGTCAAAACTTATACGTTCTCACAGAGACCAACTCACAGTTGCTCATACAACTTTGAAAATAAGGCATCAATTTAAATTGGGTTTTGTGAGCGAGATACGGCAAGATTTTACCACAGCTTTAAAGTAAGTGTCTTCCATGGCTAATCAGCTAATTATATTAACATATAATATTTCTTTGAATAGACATTATACTCAATCGTATACAACTTTGGATGAGATACGTATGAACGAGACGAATTGTTTAGAAATAAAGACTATAGCCGGTTTCCTGAATTATAAATTATGTCGATTAATGTTTAAGTTGAAAATACCCAGAGATTCAATTAATCATTTTATTACCCACATTGAAAAGTATAAAAACCACGTTGGCTGTAAGGATTTATTGTTTGAACATTATGCTTGGTTGAGTAAACAGTAAGTTATTATAAATGGCAAAATTTAGAAAGTGATCTTGGTTTTATTTATTTTCTACTATCCTTTGTTATGCTATATAAATAACTATTGAATATAAATCTTTCATATATGTTTTCTTATGCAAATTTTAAATTTGAAAACTTTTTTGTAGGCATAGCATTTTTGCTGAACTATTTTGTGAAGCCATTAAGAACGGTCTGCCCGCCCTGCAAACTCAACATCCGGGTATATATTTTCATAAAGCTGCTGAATATATACAAAAGCGCAAAGATTCCTTTATGCAGAACAATGGTAAGCCAAAATCATAAACATGACAAATAACATTAAAATTAATTAAATTTTTATTAATATCCAACAGTGTTATCAAGTCCTACAGAGTCACAAAATAGTTTTAGCACGTCACTAAGTAATATATCGTCGCTATACACGGAATATTTTGGCATTATATCGTCAACATCTGGTGAACCTATAACCGAACAACAATTATGTTTGATGATTAGGGAAAATGAGAAATTGTTTAACCATTCGGTAAATTGATATTGCCATTTTTTTAATGTTAATCAAATTTATTTAAAAATATATTCTATTCATTGCAATTACTTTAGAATGCAATTATAAATTTGCTAAGTTTAGCAATGGCTCAATTTAAAATATACAAGTGTCTACGATTTAGAAAAAAATTGGCAATTGATATGGCTGATGAGTATTTTAAAAGTGGTGATCACGTGAAAGCTTTAACGTAGGTTTTTTTTGGTATTAATCATTGTAAATGACATTATTTTGAAAGAATACTTTTTCCTTTTAGTCTCTATTCTTTAATGTTACCTGACTATCGCAATGATAAGTGGCCCTCTTTATTTTCGGATGTGTTATTGAAAACTATGCGCTGTGCTTTATTATCTGCCTCGGTTTCAGACTTCATTTGTTGCAGCTTAGAAGCGTTATCATTTAAGATCAATTATACGCCGAATGAACGAGTTATAGTCTTAGAGAATATGTGGAAAGTCTTCCAGGTAAAATAAATAAATAGAAATTTTATTTTATGTAATTCCAATTTTTTATTGTATTTTTTTTTTTTGTTCTTTTTTAATTCTATATTTTATTTTATAGTGTGAACCACCAGTGCCCAAAAATCAAAATGCTCCTGAAGTGCGCTCCCACTGGGAAGAAGCATTGTCTAATACTAAGGCACCCCTTGTCATAGATCTAGATAAATTAACAGACTTGATAGAATTTTGTTCAACTTTTGAAAAATTTGAATTGAAAAATGACGATATCATAAGATTAAATCTAGTTCTGAGGTAATATTACATTTAAATAAAATTTTGTTAGTGTATTTTAATATAATTATTTTATATTTTAGACTAGAAACTGATGTTCCACTCAAAATACGTAATTTGCAAATTGTAATTACTGATGGATCTAACAATTATAAACTGCAAGCCTCGCAATATAGTAAAATAAATGATCTCTTGGCACTGAGGAATCACTTTAAAAACGAATCAAACGGATCACAGATTCCTCTGCAGCAGTTTGAACCGAATTTAAAATTAGAAAGCACATTTTATTATCGATTTCTCTTCACTACAGAGGCTCAACAATTTTTAGAAAATACTCAACTTCGTGTCGTACGCATAGAGGCATTAATTGGTACTGATAAGCTATCACTGGTCCTGTCGAAGAGTTCTCCATTAATTAATAAGGTTTTTCGTTATCACAGTCGCTTTCGTGATTTAGATGACAATATCATAATTAATCCAATTTGTTATATTACTCCCACGTAGGTTATCAATATTTATTTACTTAAAAAATATTTATATTTTTTTATTGTTATAATTTTTAAGGAAGTGCAGCAGTTTTTATAATAACAGTTATACTTTAGATAAAAATGCTCATGTTAAATAATATTCAAATTAAATTTTTATAATGATTTATTATTTATTATTGTTTTGTTTTCTCCAATTTTTATCGTTACAGATTCCATTTAGTCACGCAATGCAGTTTGGGTACCGAAACAATGCTTGTGAATGAATTTTATCCGGTTACAACAACTGTGTGTAATCCCTACAACGTTTTTCTAACTGGTATTACTTTAAGTATTACTGTACCTAATAATTTGAAAAATAAAGGTAAGTGAAATTATATTATTTTAAATGAAAACATATCAGTTTTAAATACTACTCAACTTGTGGCATGAGAATTTTTTCAAAATCATGTAACTTGATATATTTATCTTCACATAACAGTACCCTTTAAAAGTTGCGGGGGTTTTCACCACTTCTTTCCAAATTCAGGCCAATTAGCCTTAGAAATTGTTCATCGCAAACATATATTTCGCGAACGTCGTTTTACTCTTCAATCATTATATTAAAAATTAAAAAAAAATTTACTTTACATCACACATTTGCGTATTATTCATATAAATCACTTTATTTCACTCCCATTTTGCATCACCACCCAAAAGAACACACAAACGCACACGCCAAAAAAAAAGTGGGAAATTCTATGTTTTTACATTGCTTATAAAAAAATATACATTCTGGTATGAAAAGCGCGTAGTATGCAGTTGTACGTGTATATGTAAGTTTGTAATTGTTATAAAAGAGACGTTCCTTCCACAAAGTACAAGATATTATATATTACTAGAGAGGTCTCGAATTATTGTTTTCAGGAATATAAAAATTAAATTATTTGCGAACACAAATCATATCAAATTGCGAAAAAGTTGTAAAAAAAAATCTTGAATTTTAAATGGGGCTTCTTTTGGGCTTGAAAGCAGAGGTCTCGGAGGTTTCATTACAGTTTTATCAATGTTACCATTGGCTTTTTGAATTTATAGACTTGTTATAATTATCAATATCCCAGATGTCATGTTCCAACTTTTATATTTACTTACCATTTGCTGATCGTAAGTTATGCCTGCCAACTTACCAACCAACACATGCGGGGAAAAACAGTTTATACTATGCTATTCTTCCGATGTTGTTACCTCTCATTATTTTATTTAGTTTTATTATCTCAAATGGCTTTCACAGGAGTGTTCATACTAAATATAACTGATTTAAGCCTACTTATGCGGTTAATGTTATATCGAATGGTATTTTGGTGTTAAGTAAGCGAACGCGCCATGTAAAATCCATGAGTTGTGACTTGTTCATTCCAATATAGTACAGTAAATAGTCAAATAGTTCATCAATACTTTACGTAGTGCTTACCAAATATTTCGCACTCTATAACGCTGTGGCGCTCCGTCTGCTACTAGACGAATTCTAATGTATCTTTTACAAATTTTTTAAAAAATTTCACTTTTTCACAATGATTAATTATAATAAAAACTGTCTCTAATAATCGTTACATCTCGATTAGCTATGACTATTATATAGCCAATATAGATTATTGGGAGCGCCCATTTTAAATCTTGCTTTATTACAAGTACATAAAACTGTAATACTATAAAATTAGAAGTGAAGATTATTTAATTATTTATAGCTCGTGAACGGCATAAGTATATAAATATAAATCGCTAAAGTTACATTTATTATCTCTTATTTGGAAAATGTATGAAACAAGCTCGCAACGCTCACATAAAGCTCAGGCAATGTTCCCAAAATATCTCAACTTTAATATAAAATCAATGATTGCCAGTTGCCAGTTAAGTCTAATTTCATTTCTGTGATATTTCACTAAAATTTGAAATGCATTTCTCATATGTTTAGCAAATTTAGCAGTTGTTTTAATAAAACTTTAGTTGGTTACATTATTGATTAGTGTAACATGGTAATTGAAATAAATTTATTAAATATTTTTAGAATAATAGAAATTAAAATATAAATAAAAATAATAGAATTCATAAAGCAGTAATAACGAGAAAAAACACATTTTTTTATAAAAAACTCATATAATTAAAAAAAAAATGTGTTTACAATATTAACAACAACTTACTAGTAGCAGTGAAACTCCTTAATATATATTATATATACTGCGAACGCGAAATAACTTCAATAAAAATAAATCTACTTTTCTTTAAATAAAAATTATTAGTACTGAAGACAAAAAAAACAATTTATCCATATATATGTTCTCATCCTGCTGCTACCGATGTTACAATCTGCGAATGTAAAAGCCGACTCGAAATCTGGAATACTGTTTTCGGGGAGTAACAAAGAGAAAACATCAGTTTTTAGTAATATTCAAGGCTTCTCCTTATAAATATGATATACATTTAGTCCATGTGAAACTAAAAAGTACTTTTTAGGCGATAAAGAAGGGAGTAAAATTAGTACTTTGTTGCATTTTTCCATTTCAATGTATTTTATATACACGCAGTTTACACAAGTTTATACCTATTGGTACTTTTTTTATTTATACTATTGGTCCTTTTATTGATATATTTGATCGATATATTTAGAATAAATATAACTTCACTATCAGATGTTCTCTTAATACTAGTCTTAATAATAGTCCATGTGAAACTAAAAAGTACTTTTTAGACGATAACGAAGGGAGTAAAATTAGTACTTTGCTGCATTTTTCCATTTCAAAGTATTCTATATACACGCAGTTTACACAAGTTTATACCTATTGGTACTTTTTTTATTTACATTATTGGTACTTTTATTGATATATTTGATAGATATATTTAGAATAAATATAACTTCACTATCAGATATTCTCTTAATACTAGTCTTAATAATAGTCCATGTGAAACTAAAAAGTACTTTTTAGGCGATAACGAAGGGGGTAAAATTAGTACTTTGTTGCATTTTTCCATTTCAAAGTATTCTATATACACGCAGTTTACACAAGTTTATACCTATTGGTACTTTTTTTATTTATACTATTGGTACTTTTAGTGATATATTTGATCGATATATTTAGAATAAATATAACTTCACTATCAGATATTCTCTTAATACCTTTATACGAGTATATAGACATACAGATAGACATGCGTATATACTTAAAGTTTCATAGCTCGATCAATAAAATTCCTCACTGACTTAATACTTGTATAGACGCCTGGAAAATTTTGCCTTGCACAACCAACGCCCCAGGATACAATTCCACACAATTGATTTTGAAAAATTGCCGGTCCACCGGAATCCCCAAAACAAGCATCTTTGCCATTCAAATCTCCGGCACAAAACATTGTTCCAGTTATGCTACTGCCATCCACTCTATACATGTCCGTACAGCGTTTACGTGTTACTAAGGGTACTCTTACTGTACGCAATTGATTCGATTCTCGATTATTATTTTCACTTGTGGATCCCCAGCCATATACGTCTATAAAATCGCCCAGTTTCCAACTACCTCGGCACAACTCAATAGTGGCAACATTCTCGCCGCTCATGCCAGCCGATAACTTAAGTAGCGCTACATCTGTGTGATAACTTTTCGGACTATATTCCTTCGGTATTATAATTTTGCTGACACTGCGACGTACACCCATTTCTGACAGATAAGTAGCACCACCGACAACTGTTAATTGAATTGGATGCACGTTTTTAACACAGTGAGCCGCAGTGACGACAATTTGTGGTGCTACCAAGGCACCGCCACATATAAATTGGCCACTATAACGTAAATTAACTACAAATTTTGCGCTTCTTATGTTGATAGCAGCCCCGTTAACTATCCGTGCACTATTTTCGCTTCCGGTTACTTCCGTTTGATAGTTTAGTAAAATGCAACATATTAATTGTATGCCGGTTTCGGCAAATAAATATTTCCTCATTTATTACACTTAATTTTTATTCCCTTCTTTGTCCGCACATTCAAAATTCTTTTCTCAGTCTCTTGAAAACAATTGGATTTTTCTACAATCCCATTTTTTAGTTTTCACATCATTTAATTTTATTTTCAAAGCGCTGCCTTACGAGCGAGTTTCTATTTTAATTTATTACGCCAACATCGAAATGGTTACTGGCTTTCTGCCGAATCCAACACTTACATGCCAACTTGCTTTTCAAAATGACAAATGCAATTTCCAAGATATTGATCTTTATTGTTAAAAAAAAAAATATTTACTATTATTGAAAAAGTGAGGCATGTGTAACTTAATTAAAGTTATTTCAGAATTCGTTTTTTATTTAGTTCGCCAAAGCGACGAACATACAAGGCACATATCGTGGTATTAAATAATACGGAAAAGTGGGGAGAAAAAAAAAAATAAAATGAATGTGAAGTTATTTCACTTTTTGCGACTTTTTTGTAAAAGATTAACTTTAATTTGTAAAAAATATTTTTTTTTTTTGGATTTAAGATTGTTTTTATAAAAAAAATTTATTTCCCTTTTCAATATTTTGCCAGCGCTGGGTAACTTCTTCAGGGAAATGCTAATAATATTATTAATAAATATTGTTATTTTTTTATTATTAATTTTTTTAAATTTAATATTTTGTTGAAAAATTTAACCTTAGTGGTAGCGAAATATAGAAAATAAAAATAAAAAAGTTTTATAAAAACATTCTTAAACACAAAAAAAATATATAAGATAAACACATATTTTATTTTAAAAATAATTTTTTTTTAATAATATTTTTTTTTAATAATTTTTTTTTTAAAATAGTAAATAAAAATTATTTAATTTTTTTTACTATTACTATTAAATAATTTATAAATAATAATAATAATAATAATAATTATATATATATATATACATATGTATAATTATATTAGTAAATAAAAATTATTTAATTTTTTTTTACTATTTTTTTGTAAAAGATAACTTTTGTTTTGTAAGAAAATAACATTTTTTTGTATAATTAATAGTTTTTTTTTTTCGGGGGAATTAATTCCTTTTTGGTAAATGTAATTTAGTTTCTTTGAAAATATAATTTTTGTTTTGAAAAATAGGATTTTTTTTAAATAATACGTTTTTTTGCAAATTCTATTTTTTTTGCAAAAGATTATTTTTTTTTAAAAAACTTAGTTTTTCTTTTTTAGAAAAACTAAAAATATTTTTTTTATATTTAATAATATTTTTGTAAAAAAATATATTTATATTTAAAACTTCTTTTTTGTAAAGGATTAATTGTTTTTTTGTTTTTACATATATAATTTTTTTTAAAATAATAAATTTATTTTTTTAAATGATTAATTTTTTTAGAATCGTATTGGGAATGTTATATAATGTCATTTTAATATATTTCTCTTCCAATCAATTTCAAATTTGACTTGAGATTGCGTATAATATTGTCACGTTTGTTTTAAATTAAAATAAAGTTTTTAAGCGAAAACACATATGTACATCTGTACATACATATATCTTAGGACGAGGTATCCATCAAAATTGATCTCAATTAAAAATGTTATTCGCATATAAATTCCTAAAAACATTTACGCATGCGCAAGAGCATACACACAGATTTAGTTACCTCTCCTGTACAAGACTTTATCTATAAAAGCTTTCACAAATATTATATTCGTATAGACGCCCGGGTATTTTTTGCTGGCACAACCAATGCCCCAGGAAACAACGCCGCATAGTTGATTTCGATATATGGCCGGCCCACCAGAATCTCCAGTACAAGCATCTTTGCCCTTCAAATTACCAGCACAAAACATGGAGCGTGTTATTTTACCCTGACCTTTATACCAATTCCTGCACTTTGTGTGATCTATAATGGGCACGCTCACTGTTCGCAATTGATTTGAGTTTTCGTCAACATTATCAGAAGTTTGACCCCAGCCATACACCGTTATAATGTCATTGGTTTTCCATTTCGATTTACACAATTCAATTGTCGATATATTGGGGCCGCGCATATTACCGGCCAACTCCATTACAGCTACATCCATGTCTATATTGTCAGGATCATATTCCTTTGGCACAAATATCCTTGAGACACCAAGTCTAGTGCCTCTATCAGAGAGATATGTGGCTCCAGCTACCACAGTAAGTTCAGATGCTTTTAGTCCTTCCACACAATGGGCCGCCGTCACTACAAATCTTGGTGTCACCAAACTGCCACCACAGACGAATTTCCCCCTCTTCCGCAAATTAACAACGAATTTCGCTCTGCCAATAGTGGTTGCGATGCCACCAACAATTCGGCTATTCTCTTCGGTTTTATTGAGACGGGAAGACGCATTTCCTTGAATTGAGTGCAGCAAGAACAAGACCGCCAACAAAGAGCTTAAAGTTCTCATTGCACACTATGATTTTATACTGAGTGCAGTTTTATTAACTTTTATCGTATAAATAGCTTTTTTAATATTTGAAACCATAAATTTAAAACTAAATGGTGGGAATTTTGCAATATTTTTTTCGCTAATAGAATATCCTTGAATGAAGGTTACAAACAATTTGTTTTATTGGAAAAAAAAAAAAAATATATATATATAAATAAAATTTATTAAAATTTATTGCATTTGTTATCAACTAAAGTAAATGTGAATGCATTAAAATTTATATAATTTTTTTTTTATTTCGCATAGAGAGAATAGAAATTGGAATTCTTTGAGTGGCGAATAATAATATTTTTCAAATGATTCACCAAATATGTGTGTCAGGTTGAATGAGAACCGCGAGATTCACTATATTTCTAATGAAAACAAGTTTGCGTAAAAACCCGGCTACATTAAGCTTTTCAAAATAGTATTTAATATATATATACGAGGTGTGATCACAAAATATAAAATTTTTTTGAAAAGTATTTATTAATTCATCTTGGCACTTCAAAGTAATCCTCCTCTGATATAACACAGTTATGATAGCGTTTTTTTCCAACTCTTCGAACTCTTGAGCTTTCAAAAAGCTTTCCTTTCATCAGTATCTTCAGTTTAGGGAAGAGGAAAAAGTCAGCAAGTCAGCGTACACAAGCTTAGATATGTGCGCAGATGCATCACACAAAGCCTTCGCATTTGACCGAATTTGGTTATGCTTTTTTCGGTCTTGGATATTCTAGACGATTCCATTGGGATGAATGCGGTTAGGTTTCAATGTCATAGGCATACACCGTGATTCCTCACCACTAATGACCTTTATATCGTAACTTTTGCTCAAAATTTAGTAAAAAATCGAAGAGCACAGCAAAACACGACTAACCTTTTTATCTGCTAAAAAAAAACTGACAATCATCCCCAAAGGCTTATATTGCCAACATATATAACAGATATGTGTAGCAGCATAGCAGAAAAACAGAAATGCCTAAATCCAACATACGTAACACATAAAATTTAAAAATAACTGTTGATCACACCTCGTGTATACAAATGTTCATATATTTCTTTTTTTAAATTTATATCTTATCAAAAAAAAATTGTATAAAAATCGCCTGCCTTAAGCTTTTTCTTGAAATAATTTCTAATACATATAATGCTTAATATATCCAGGCAAATATAGAATTGAATCAGCTTACAAAGTAGCCTGCCATGGAACTTGTTCAAGACTGGCCATGAAAGAAAGATTGCTCAAGGAATTGGGATTTTATACAAGTTGAAGAACGCAACATTTATGATATATCAGTCTCTAATGTTGTAGCATATGGGAATGAGTAATAAGCACCCTACTAGGCCTTCTGTCGCAAATTCGATTCCTTCCTAGCAAAAAGTCAAAATCTTTGCACCTTGTATTTGTCTTGAAAATCATATATATGTGTATGCCCATAGCAAAAGAAGTGGCATATTCAGATCTCTTCAAAGTATGGAAAAGGATTAAAAGTTTTATTAGTCCTATTTGATTTACCAACATTATATTCCATTATTTTGTTATAAGAAATATTTGTAGAAGTGTTCTCGAATACCAGGTTTTGAAGTATGTATTCAAGTTCCCACATAATATTTGGCATCGAACTATTACTCTTTCGCATAATCAATCACATTTCATTAATACAATAGAATAATATTCAAAAGTTGTATTCGATTAGAAAGAAGAAATCAACTTACAGATTATTCGAATATTGTGAAATTTAATGAGATTTAATCATTTAACCGATATGTTGAAATTAATAAAAATTAGCTTTTCTCTCAGTGTATTAAACTATTTTAAAAAAAATCCTTCTAAAATACTAATTAAACATACTTTAATTAGTATTCTAGAAAACTTTATAGATCAAATATATTTAAATTTTGTGCAAATATCCTTATAAAACTGCCAACTTGCCAAAACAATGTGTGGCAGCTACTGGGTCCATTATATTTTAAACAAATATTAGATACACATTTCATTGTACAAATGCATTGCAAATAAAGTAAAATTTCACTAATCCGATGCTAATTTGATTCACTATTACCGAATTTTTTTTTTTTTTTTTTTGTTAGTTTATAATTAAAAATATTTTGCTTTTTAAAAATTTTGCTACTTCAAGGCAATTCCTTAAGAAATTTTCAGCAATTTTAATTTGTTGCGGTATAGACTATGCAAACTTTGTTGCAGCAATTTTATATTGAACAATGGAAGAGAAATGTATACCACTAGACTACTCTCTCGCTCTGTACCAGTAGAAAATCTGAATTTGGTCAGCAAAAGTTGCAAAGTGTTTAGCTAGAAGCAATTCTGCATGACAATTGTTTTCAAAAATGCGCTAATACGCAAACTGGCGACATTTGTATATACTCCAGGAAACTCGCTTCTCCCGCAGCCGAACCCCCAAGAAACTATACCGCACACTTGGCCTTTGTAGACAACAGGACCTCCAGAATCGCCGGAACAGGAGTCTCGCACACCAGCCACAGATGCGCAGAACATTGTGCTCGATATATATGCCTTACCAGCATACAAGCTTGCACACTCCAATCTCGTTATCACTTGAACATTAGCAGTGCGTACTTGGTTCGAAGGTAGCTGACTAGTTTCACTTGTTGTACCCCAACCTGACACTTGCACAAAGTCCTTGCTGGCTAGTTGATTAGAACAGAGGGGAATAGTAGCAATGTTGGCACCTCTTAAACTTTCGTTCAACTTGAGCACAGCTACATCCATATCAAGGTTGTTGGGTGAATAAAATGCCGATAGAAATGTTTGCTGCACCTGCCGCTTTACTCCTTCCTCCGTTAGTTTTGAAGTTCCCGCATTAATAGTTAAACTAGCAGCGGGTATGCCATAAACACAGTGTGCAGCAGTTAAAACACATTTATGTGTAATCATTGAACCACCACAGGTGAATTGGCCATTACGTCTCAGATTTACTAAATATGGCACTTGGTCAATGGTAGTTTCTGTGCCACCAACTATACGCGACTTGCCATAACGGTGCAAGTTTACTGGGGGTAAAAGCGGCAGCAAAAGCAGAACCTCTATGCAATTTATTTTAAATAGCATTTTCGAATTGCAAACGTTAAAGTTTTGATTAATACTGAACGGTAAATAATTTTTCTTCTCTTCAAAATTTTCATGCATCTGAACATTAAAGTGGTTATAATGCAATTATTACGGAACCACTCTACAGGCCAATAGGAAAAACTTTTAGACTAACATTAAAAATGTAACGTCAAATATTTTTCATCTAATCATCTCATATATTTAAGTACATTTTTTACTAAAAATATTAAGCAGCGATACCCTGCAGTAACCCTGCCCAGCCGTTTGCCTCTCCCTATTGCAAATGGATCACTATCTTTTATGATATATCAGCCTCTAATGTTGTAGCATAAGCACCCTACTAGGCCTTCTGTCGCCTGCGCTTATCCAGGAGACATTTATTTAAAAGAAGCGATAGCATGGATCTTAGCAATTTTTGGTTGTTTTAGGTGAGAGGGGTGAGAAGGTTGTGAGCTGAGTACAGAGTATCGTACCCCTCTCACCTAAAACAACCAAAAATTGCTGCAACAAAATTGCAAGTGTGGACAGGGAGTATCCTCGTCATATTCGCTTTGCTACATCGCTTTGTAGCTGATTCGTTTGCCTGTGACTAGAGATTATGTGCCTTAAGAGCCCACTACATCAGTTAAAGCGTCCCCGATTTTCTTGCAATTGATTTCTATAGTGGACTATCTAATCTTGATATGGTCACGCCTATATTGCCTGTATTGGCAAAAGAATAATTAAATAACCACGGTTAGCATCCATTTGCGAAAATGGACTAAAAAATGCAATAGTGAGCAGAGAGTAGTAGTGAGTAGGGATGTTAAGCTATTGTTGTGCTGCTCACACCAACCAAGCGGCAATCAATGCCAAGCCTCGTGCTAGCCAATGGTGAGCGATTGTAATTGCAATGAAAATTGCTTTTGTTTAGAAAAGTAAAAACGCATTTAGTTGCCATAATTTAATATAATTTGTTAAAAGCGCTTAAAGCTTATAAATTGCTAAGGAAACTTTAAGTAAAAGAGTGGTTCCGTTATGATAAAATTAGAGCTATAAAATATTTTTTTACGTTTCGAAAAAAAGAGAGAAATTTAGAGGCATTTAAGTGTGGGATTGTCAATTCACTACAAAATATGATCTGATAACTTGAACCGTTTCATTTGCGATCGGTTTGAATTAAAAAGCGTAACTTTCAAAATATTCTGAAATTAGTTGGATAATCAGATGATGCTCAAAACTTGCTGGAATTAGATTGAAGCTTGACAGGCCACATTCAACTTTAAAGCAGCATCAATTATTAAAAATTAAATGAAATAGTATTAGTTTCAAACCTGGATTATCGAAAACTTATTTAGTCGTAATCAAAAAGATTGAGTTTCAAAATATTCTGAAATTATTTTGATGTTTGCATAAATTATTTTAAAAAACTTTACTATTTTTAATGCAGTCCTGTAAAATACTATTAAATAGTAAATAATAACATATAAAAATGTTGCATTGTTGTTTTAAAAGAGTTTTTCAAGGCTTATTATGGTTGTACTTTAATAATTCTCAATTGGTTTTTGTGTTGTTCTTTCAAAACTGTTTTATGAGTGGAACCAAAAAAAAATATTTTAAATATGTATTTTATGTTGTTACTTTTTTTTTGGAGCTTTTTATAATTTTATTAAATATGAATTTATAGTCAGGCTTTCGGTCTTCTAGTTTTAGAAGAGGTCGAGGAGGATTTGCAGTAGATAACGCAACTCCAACCGGATTTTTTACTTTCCATTTCATTCTGCTTATTATTATAAATTATATTCAATTAATTTACATTTTATTTTTTACGTAAAACTGGATCTAATAACTTATATTTAAGCAATAATAATATTACAGCGTTAAAAAAATTTTAACGTAATAAAAAACGTTAATAAAAACGTTATACATCCGCATTAAAGACATTTGCTACAGCAGGCTACCCTTTACAATCTGACAAAAAATATAATAGAATACTTATATGTATGAGAACGATTATTTTGACCTCAACACAAAACCCCCCACCTTAAAAGTATTACGATTTTTGTGAGCGCAAAAGTACAGAAATAGCATAATTAGCATTTTTTTCAATTTAACAGAAATTGATTTCACAAAATTAATACGACAAATGAATTAACTATTCTGAAACATATTTTTAAAATTTCGTATATTGTAAGTAGCAAATAATTTTATTAAAACAATATATAATTTTATATTCGCAAATGCAAAAAGTTTTGAGAATTGGCCTCATTAAAATATTCAGTGACGTTTTCAAAATAATTACATCACCTTCTGCAGGGCTACAATAGTAGCCAACAGGATTTGAAGTCCTCTGGGCTGTTGCAGCAAATGTGTTTTAATGCGTCAATTGCATTTTATGGTGGAAAAAATGTATCTTGTCTTTCGGAAACGTGTTACCAATAATTACGATTCCAAATTCTTAATTTCTATTTATCATTTCAGTATTCCTTACGACAGACATTTCTCCTAGCAAACAAAAATTACATTCTAGTATACAAATCGACATTGGTGAGCTGTCGATGCAAAGCTCCAATAACGCCTTATTCTACATATTCAGTATGATCGAAACAACGATTACGTTGCAGCAAAAAATTTCTTATACAACCGACGTTCTGAAACCGAAAGTAACCACGGCCATTGTAATAAACGATGCAACAACACCAAATAGTACTGATGAATCTCCGGATGCTGCATTGGCGGCCAGGAACATTACATTTAATCATGCAATTGCCACACCACTGCCCATTACGACACCCATCCATTTGGAATTTGTAGATGAAAATAGTTTGCGTAAGTCCCAGGACACCGTGTTAAGTGTACAATGTGAAGCAGAGTTTAAATTTAAAGGGCAATTCTATACGCTTAACAGAATGCCTCTAACGAAAATCTATCGCGGTGAGAATTTCCTATTTCGCGCTGCTTTTTCAATACAAACCGATCTCCAGTTGGATATATTAGAAACCTATTTCATATGCGTAAGTAGTCAAAACTTATTAAACTTATTCAGTGAAAGGCAAACAAAGTGGATTCTTAAATTATTCTCTCCTCTTATTTTTGGTTTTCGAAAATTCTAAATATGCAGCGCTTGCGGCAAAAAAGCGGCCTATGTTTCGTAAATCTGTGTGGACTTGCCGTATTAAAAAATATTGAAAAGTTTTTTAAAATGAAAATTCTTCTTTTGTGTGGCTTTACCAAATTTTCTGCTTTGCATTACCAGCCATTGAATTTGTACGGCCCCACCTTTTATTTTTAAATCGCTATGCGAATGAAGCAAAACAAGACTGAATTTAATTTTGAAGGGTTTTTAAGGTACAGTGCCTTGTTAATTATTAGATGTAACTTCTTGAATATTGAGAAAACTGAAACAATTTTTCCAAATCGGTTTTGAATTAGAGAAGGGAATCCGCCATTCTTTACAACAGCGAACAATTCCGTTTCAATTTCACTCGAATCTGTGAAACAACGCAGGGAGGCCTGAGATTATGTAGCCCAATGAATGATTTTTGTTTCTTCATCAATGCTAATATAATCCGAAAGACCCTTCAAAAATTATCAACCATACTCTCTATAACCATCGCAAGTTAAACCTATTTCTGAAATTTAACCCGCTGTTTTCAGGTGGACTTCTTAATTTTGAAAAGCTCAAATTAGTGGCTCCCGATTTTTTTTATTTTTAATTTTAAAAATTATAAAATCAGCGAAATTGTATTAATTTTCTTTTCATTTATTTCCCCAGGATCACAATTTAGTGCAATCGACTTACAGTTTTAAAAGAAAAAAATACAGTAACTCTTATCAGCGGGGGGAAAAACTTGAAGATGTTATAGTTTTGCGCACAAATAATACCAGCGACGAATGGCTAACGGCTAAGAACTATGAGCGTTCCAAAAATGAAACCCAGCCAAATATATTCAATCGCCTGCGCTTATCCAGGAGACATTTATTGAAAAGAAGCGATAGCACGGTCGCGAATGCGTTGCCATCCAATAACATGAATAGAAGTCTAATGGGGAAATTACCAACGAACATGACAATAATTAATAATACTGCCTCCTCGAATGCTCTCACGTTATCTGGCCAAGGTTCCAATATGAGCACGTCAACTATTTCTGATGACGGCAAGAATATGAACAACAACAACAATGGCAATGTTGCGGATGAAAATGTGGCGGCGCAGGCGCCCAAACAAAACGTACAGACACATGTAATATATAACAAAACTTTAGATGCTATACAAGCTACGGGCCATTTAAGAGGCTTTCTTAAAGCCTCCCTGCTCTTGGATACAGCAAATGAAAACTCTCAGCCATCACCAAGGTCTCCATCTAACAATCAAATCGTTTTTGGTGTATATTGTATAAAATGGCGACGAACTGGTGGCAAAGAAGAAAATGAGTCGAAATTTGTTATAAGCGGTTTGACAATTGTGGAACCACCTTTAAATATTTATTGTTCGATTGAAGAGAAAATGTTTGTAAAAATGCCCATGACATTTAAAGTGGTTTTAAAAAATCCCACACCCAAAGTATTACATCTAATTGCAACCCTCTCTATAAGTAATACCGATAACTTCATATGTTCCGGCCACAAACAGGTAAAGAGCTTTTCCTTTCAAAGATCCCATAAGCTTTTTCACTTTCCATTAAAGCAACCAAAGTCAAATTATCCTTCTATCCAAACAAAGTGATCTCATTTACACTGGCCAACTTTCTTACATGCAGTTTGAAATTTATATGCAAAAGAAAGAAAAAGAAATAAAAAAAGGTATACATTCCTTTTCTAACATTATACCATTTAGTTTCAAAATTGCCTACAACAAAGTATCGTGATGTAAATTATGGATTTATTCGACAAGAATTATGATTCATTTCCTTACTTTGCGTATTTTGTTTTGAAAGAAATTTTTGGAATTGGAGTTTTGAACGTAAAAAAAATTCAAAATAATTAATTTTTATAATAAAAATTAATTAGTAGAATTTTATATAGACTTTAAAGCAAACTGAATTTGTTAAAGCTTGTAAATTCATCGTTGCTGTACACCTGATTCTTTTACCCACTGTCACAATTCAGCTTATGTGATGCAGGCAGGATTTTTACTGTCCTTCGTATAGAGCTTTAGTGATGTCTTTCGCAAAGCAAGGTGACATGTAAAGAATATATTTCGCATTAAATCTGTCAGTCGTTTCCTAAATGTTATATTAAATGGTAAAACTGTTTGTTTTCAATGTGACAAATAGAAATTTTAATTTATATTAATTTATTCGTATCGAATAAAATTTGTTTATTGTGTAGATACGTAACACTTTTAATTCTCAATTGATTTTTTAAAGTGTCGGCGTAACATAACAAGGTTTGGTATTATTTTCAAAAACTGTGTTTCAGTTTGTGCAAAGAAAAATTTATTCATTTATTTATTATTCATTATTTCTATTTATTTCTAACTAGAGATTGCCTCTTAAATGAAAAATGTATTTTTATATTGTGCCGCTAAGAGAGATAAAAACTCAAAAACTATAAACATTTTTATTAATCCATCTGATTTGTTATTACAGCTGGACATTTCCATATTTGCTTTTGGTGAAAAGGAGCTAGTCTACAATTTATATCCACTATATGTGGGTTGGCAAAATTTACCTGAATTAACATTGTCGTACAATACCCAGGTTGATCCATCAAAAGATGAAACACAAAATAATTTGCTAAGCGAACTAGTGCAACGATCGATACCTACAAAAGTATTTGTTTTGGTACGTTTGTATTTTTTTCTTGTTAGTTTTAAAAGCCCTTCTTTAAAAACCATTTAAAATTTCTTCATAATTTAGCCGCCTATGAAGCAATCGAAATGAAATACTTTCCAGCATTAAGTGTCACCTACAAGAGAAACCTTTTGCACTCTTCAACTAAATAAGCAGCAATATTAAAATGTATGTATTTCTTTATTTCTATTATTTTCTTTTTTTTTTTTCGTAGTAAAAAATTGTGAAATTTTTAAAAATTTATATATGAAACCCTTCAACCCGTAGTGTTGGTTTCGCATTGATAAAGTAATATTTAAGAATCTGTTTTTCTTTTATAAAGTTAATTTAAGTAAAAAAGAAGACATATTTAGTTATACAAATTGAAAATAAGGCATGTTGGGGAGCATTGCGTTATTAAAGGAATATTATGTTTTTGTTAATTAAAATTTGTGTTAAAATGTTTTTATTATGGTATACTGCTGTGAAATAAAATAAAGAATAGAGCTGGATGGAGAAGGTCCCCTAAATTTGATAACTGTATACCAATTTGATGCCAGCATTTTGTTAAGCACAGCGATTGCTGCATGTTAATTTTATATTTATAATTTTTGGTTTTGAAATTTATAATTTAAAATTAAATATGTATTAAATAACTAATTATTAACATTGTATGTATTTTAACAAACAACTTAGAGAAAAATGTAGAATAATTTATTCAATTTTTATTTTAACTCTTAACAAATGAAAACACAACAAATACACAAAAAATTGTATTTTGTAATAAAAATAAAAAAAAGTTAAGTAAAGAAAACAGTTGAGAAATAAATGGATAATAAGTTATTAAACAAATATCTTAAGCTTATTTCGATTGATTTAGCTTTCATTCTGTTCAAAATAAAACTTTAGAGTAAAACTAGATAGAATAAGCAAATTGTAATAATTTTGTAAAGTGAGTAGTTGTTTTGCAAACACCAGCAACTTAAAATAGTGAATAGAGCACAAAAAAATATTTAATAAGAAAACTTTACAAATGTTATCTTCTTTATTGTTATGAGCAAATGTGTTCTTCTCATATATATAATTACAAATAATTCCCTGAAGAACTTCACCAAAGATAGGCGAAACTTTTCTATCTATTTAAAAATAAATAAATAAGATATCAGATCATAATAATAAAGAAGTTTTAATAATGTAGAATAAAAAATTTGGCAAATTTTAAAAAATATTTTAAAAGCTTAAATTAGCACCAAAATTTGTTGTCAGTATTTGCAAAATTCTTGATGATAGAAAAAGAAAACTTTAAGTTTTTGTAGAATGATAACTTTCAAGGATTTTTTTAGCCATTAGCTGCAAGTCCCTGGGAAAACCGAATATATAACTTGCCAATATGCACAGTGTATTTCACCTTAAACAATACTGTACCGCCAGAGATTTATGGAAAGCATTAGATTGCTATGTGTGATTCCCCTAAGCAGTTCGTTGCATTAACAATAATATTGTTTAAAGCATTAACTTTAATCGTAAAGCAATAAATCCTTGTCCTAAGGATGCCAACTAACCAATAGGGTTAAGCTACTAAAAGTGGTTATTCGAACTTAAACATAAAATATAATAATTGTATTTTCCATTTGACTTGTATTTTTTTCATCATTTTTATTGTATTTCCATAAATTAAATAACAATGAGCATCATGATATAAGATGCTTTCTCCTCCAATGAAGGTAAAATGATAATTGAATACACACATCAGTTACATATAATAAATCACATACACGCTTAAAAATATATAAATTAAAGTTCTTTGCAAATACCACAAAAATTACTTAAAAACATGCTGCATATCAATTGAAGGATACATTTTTTTTTTAATAGAAATACCGATATGGATCTTCGTAAATTATCATTATTATTTATTGATTGAAGAAAATTTAAAGACGCCTTTACGTTGACTACGATTTTCAGCCTGAAAGGAAAATGCATAAAACGTTAAAATATACATCGAATAGATTTCGAAAATATATCAGAAGCAAAGTTAGACATACCGCTAAACGATTTCCGAATAACATAATAGCTTTATCCTCTTCGGGAGGAGAAGAAAATTCACTTTGGTTTGTAGTTGGGGGACGGCGATGTATTTGCAATTTTTGTTTTATCGCTTGCGACAAAATCACCTTTCTGCTAACGGATTTCATGGCCAACAGCAAATCCAACCACGTCCACGTAACATTGTGATATTCCAATGTTGGTATAACTAAAGAAAAATCTGTAATATCTTCGAGATTTTTCTCTTTGTTGCCTTTATAGCTGACGCGCACAGGCACTTCAGGTATTTTAATGTAAATAAAGAGTTTGTTCTTTTCGGCCCGCTCTTTCATTTTTTCAACATCATCCTTTTCAATTTTAACATAAAATTCTGAATCTTTGGAGGATTTTTTCGATTTAGAAGGTTTTTTTGAACTCTTTGCCTGCATATTAGAGGAAGAGGATGAACCTGAAGAGTTTTCCTCTATATCATCAACGGTATCGGCTTCATCCCTATCAGGAAAACAGAATTTCAACATAGTCGAATAGAATTTCTTGGTTATTGCAATAGTTATGGGAGCCACATTGATTTCGAAATGTTCCTTAACGGATATACCACCCACTGGTGGCTTTTCCCGGCAAAACACTCTTAGCACACGCTTGTGTGTATCGACCGGCATGTCTTTTTGTATTTCGGTAGGCACAAGAACTTCTCTATAAATTTCCCTCGGTATTAAATTATTCATTCGTATATTGCCCAGTTCTAATAAATGTTCCACGGAGTCATCGCTTTTGGATTTTTTGGTATACAAGAAACCGCTCAAAACCAAGTCGGCTATACCAATTTGACCGTCGGTTTCAGTCAGACGCCATTGGGCACGTTTAAAACATATTTCGTTGGCACGTACAATGGTGACTGTCTTATCGGAACGCACATTAGAGATTTTACTTAATTGCGAGAGCTGAGTCTCTTTGTAGCATAACAACATCATATCGAGTTCTTCACTTAATGTATTTAATTCCTCCTTACTATCTCGTATGTGTCTTTGCACTCTATCGTATTCCAGCTTCCATTCCATGGTTTCACTTTCATCAGCTCTTTGACTTATGAAATGAATATCTTTCTCGAGGGAACGTATTTTCATGAGTAAGCTTCTAATCATTGTTTGTTTTTGTTGTATGGGACGCTTCTGATCCTCTGTTGAGTGCAATTGTAATTGAAAACGCATTCTGGCCAATTTTTCCAAAGCCTGTTTTCGCTGCGGCTCCACATAGAGCAATAAATTGTTAACAATATCCAATATCATGGCGTACTGTAAGGAATTTGTGCATACATCTAGGTCGTGGTGCATCAGTGTAAAGGCATCGACGGGATCATCTTGCCTCTCCCAAGGCGATAAAGTTTCCTCCGATGGCGGTGGCGGCATGTCAGTAATAGTATTTGGATCTATGGTATCACCATAACTGACATAGAAAAATTCACATTTACAACGAGAAACTATACGTTGCAGCTGTATGGGTGGATTTTCTCCAGCATTTTCACATAAAGAGGCGCCCACAGTCTCAGAGACGACACCGCCAACACTACGACCACTGCCCACCAAATGTGGTATATCGGGCAGATCATTTATTACCGCATCGTCTTTGTCTTGTATGTTATCTACAGTTAACCACATGATTTCACGTTCCAAAAGGGAGTCATGTTCTCCAGCACTGACGGTGGCATAATACTGCATACATTCTAATAAACCTTTCCAAGTCGTTTTTGACACCAGAGAACGATCGCGCCAAACGGGCCGATGAACTCGCTGAAGTATTTCAGCTTTAGCTGCACTTATTATAACATAACCGGATGTTTCAGATCCTTTAAGCAAAACTTGAGAGTTTACCAAGGATATGGACCAGTTTTCATGTATAACATCTTGCGCAGAGCAGGCTTGCAAGCCTTGCAACTGAAGCTCGCGAGATTGAGTACTCTGGTCATCACTGTATACATTAAATTTATGATCTGCTTCGGCTATAAGTTGTTGCAACATGGCTGTTGCATGGCTAGCCGGTTGAGGCTTCTTCATAGTAGTGCCCGCATTGGCAACTGCAAAATGAAATTTGTCCAAATAAATTAAGAATTCCATAAATACAAGTAATGCAATCACTTAAAATATTCTCTGCAATTCTACTCGAAAATAAATTTCTTTCCGTTTAACAGTGTAAACCGAAATCGTTTTCTTTCGATTTGAATTACAATGTATATCACAAGACTTTTAGCGCAGAGACCATGGCTGCTTCAATATTTAGTGCAGTACTAATATTCTGTGAGCCGCCCAAGGGCTAGTCGTCTTCATATACGACTTCTCATCCATTTCCCAATAACCTGTTCATACTATGAAACTTTTTTTCCTAAAATTGATTTCTTTTCTAAGGAAGTTGCTTTTGTTATTTTACACTATTCCTACTCCTCTTTTATCTAAAAACTGAAAATAAATCGATAATGTGTTTTTTAAGCGATCATGAATTCACTATCGTAACTTTGAGAATTTTTAGCAGTTCCTCTAATAAGTTTACTTGTTACAACTACATCGGGAATATTAAATATACTGTATGTGACTGTAAATACGAAACCTTAATTATACTAAAAAACTGAATTCCGAAATCTGAAGTCCGAAACAGCATTTGATGTATATAAAAATATCGACAAACTAAACTTTTAACGGGAAATTCAAAACGTAACACACAATTGATTTATAAATAAATTACGACAATACGTCAATTAAGAAAACACGTAAAAATGTCACTTACTTGGCATCACTTCTCCTGTATTATTCGTTAGCGCAATTGAACTCTCGCTGCGTTTATTCTTCACAAAACTAGAATTCCCCTCTTTACGATAACTTTTTACAGCCTCCGTAGAGAGATTGTTTTTCAATTTTTGCGATTTCATGAATGAATCAAATAACGCAAAAGCCACATCGCGATTATTTTTGGTCCAAGCTCCCTTCAAATCATACACAACCAATTTATGAGTGGGCGTGGTTGTCTTCGTTTTATTCGTCTCTTCTTCGTTGCCAGTTTGTATGAGAGCCTCACGGCCATACGATACGCGTCCAACGCTCAAAAAATAAAAACGCACCTTGTTACAACTATCAGCACTCGCAATGTTCTCCGAAGAGCTATCGAATTTTTCAGTTTCAACGCTTTTAAGCCAAATTTCAGCATCATTTAATTCACAATTCATATAAATAGTAGACCAATCGGCACGCAGTCTATGTATGAGACCATCGTCTATGGGCGACAATGACAGTAGATATTCAGAACAGAATGACACACGTCCACCGTTTAGCTGAAAGCCTTTATGCCTCGCGTGAGACATCCAGTATAAGACTTGAAAACGATGTAAGCTCATTTGAAGATTGGCCTTTTTATAGTGACGACTTAATTGTTTTTTACGTGGACGTACATTGTTAAAGACAGGCCCTCTTCGTGTCGGTCTTGTTACTCCAGACAGTATAAGCTTAAGGCTTTCAAACCACCTCAAAGTACTGCCGTATAAAACTAAACTGGGGATATCATTTTCAATTTCTAAGCCTGGTTTTGATTTCGTTTCAAATGATATCCATATGTTTAAGTTCATTGAACGAAATGCTCTAAAGGAATCATGCACTTGATTCGAAGAATATTCGGGCAATTTGTCTGGAGCGCAAGGCATTACAGCATGATGATCATTGGGATTAGCCAAACAAACCCAATTCAATTTGAATGTTAATTTCAAGTGAGGAAAATGTAATAACCGACAATCATCGTAACGTGAAGCTGTGCGGACAGTTACATTTAATTCCCCCCTAAACATGATTTTGGCATTTGTCCAAACAATGCCAGCATTATTCCACGTAAGTTCCATTTCCTCTGTAGTGTTGTAAGGATCTAAGGAGGCATGCAACAGTACAGTGAATTGTTTAACAATCATAGTTAAGCGTCCATGAAAAAGAAGACGCATTTTGTCCCAAAAAGGCAATGGTGGGCTGGGATCTTTGGATGGAGCTGATATTTTTTCGAAACTCAAATTACACTGAGCCATCACTGGCTCCCAACAGGGTCCAAATGCATAGCTGCAAAATTCTAAATCGCAATTAAAGTCGTGATAGAATTTTAAAGCAGTCATGCTGCGTTGCACAACTGTCGTACCAAACGGTTCCCCCACCTCCATGAAAACATCGCGTTTTGCACGTTTGGAGGCTGCCTGCTCGGCGCCGCATAGAATACCAAATAGACGCATGGTCTTTACGTAAAACATGGGCTGTGGAAAATCTCTCAGCATGAATTTCCATTCCGAACAGCTGACATGAACATTTCGGCACCATAAAGTGGTAAATTCTAAACCCTCCTCGGGCCAAGGTGTTTCCGAATCAATTTCTCTCATAATACGCGTAACATTGGAAGTTCCATGTATAGAGGGATCAGCCATTGCCATAATTTCAACATCAGTCATAATCCAAGCCAGCAAACGAGTACGTACTGGTCCACTCTCACGTATTTTCTTGGAACGTTGTATGTAAATTTCGGAATTTTTTTTAACTAAAGTGGCATGGAGAGTTTCAATTGTACCAGCTGGCACGAGCAACGTTTTAGAACAGATCTCTGCTATCTTCTTATCAAAGAGCGTCTTACGCTTAAGACCTTCCAAATATTCATCTACCAGTAAAACATAATTATCGCGCAGTTTAACTTCAAATGGGTCATCACTAATTTCCAAAAGAAATTCTTTGATCTTGAATTAATATAAAGCATGAATCGCATACATACCATATAAAGTTACATATCAAGTTATAAGTTACCTGTATTACTATATCACTAGGCAAAGGCGAACTAGCGGTAAAAGGTTTCTTTTTATAATTGTGCACCAGTTTCAGCCATTTAAAGTGCGAAACAAACTGATTCTGCACAGCGTCATAGAAATCATGATCATAAGGGAAAATAGCCTTTGCAGAACAAAAAAAAATACATTAAAACGAACTTAATGTTGCATATAACAAAAGTTACCTTGAAAGTTCCAATGGTTGTTACCCACACCTTATTTGTGCACAATAGGAAACCCTCACAATTGGCTCTCTCATGCGTCAGCATATCTAATTTCGGTAAGGAATGTACGTCCACATCTTTCAACGTAAATATATGCTCATCATCAATTTTAATGAAAATATTTTCTGCCGAAATGAAATTTCCCTCCTTGTGACTAAAGAAAAGATTTTCTACAAACCATTGCATAGAATGGCGATCCGATAATTTAATCTCAAACACGGTGCTACGTTCCGCGGATAGTTCTATTATTAACTTCTTACTGTTTGGCTCAGCATTGTCAAATACATTTGATTTAAATTGCTCCTTTTTTGGTGGCAAAGCTAAAGCACATTTCAGTTCCTCTATATCACGTGCCAAAGTCAGGATATGCATGTGTAAGTTTGAGTTCCATATAGCCTCCGTATTGCCCGGTATATACACAGACAGTTTCGGCTGTTTGTTTTCCAACTTTTCAAATTCCAAGCGAATCAATTTACAATTGGCAAAGATATCTGTAAAATCTGTTAAGCACAACGAAGAAGCCGTCATAGAACGCATTATAGCCATTTGGAATTCTTCTAATTTCAAGTGTGATATTTGATGGGTGCGGGTAAATGTTATTTCAGAAAAACTTAGCAACAAGCACGCTCTGTGATGATTAACAAAATAAGCTGTTATATCCTTAATTTTGGCTGATACCAACAAATTAATGCCTGATTCAATAGAATGGAATGTATTTTGATTGTTGGAGCTCTTGTCCATTTTAAGGCCGCCATATTGTTTAATACAGTTGACGGTTTTAATTACAAAATTTGCCAAAGTCATGCTGTATTCAGTGCGCAACGTATGAATAGACACCTCCAGCTTAGTGGCATTTGAATAAGAGCACAATTTCACTAAACTTACGCCCAAAAAGAAAGGCGAGCCCGGAGAATGTGATTTCTTTAGATTATTGGTGTCATTTATGGAATTACCCAATGACCACCACAATGACTCAATCATAAGTTCAATGCTCCAGTGCCGCTGATTCAGTAACAAATTAAATATTTTCGTTTTATATAAAGAACTTCTTTTTTCACTGTTTTGTTCGAGTACCAAACGCGTGTGACTAACACTCATCCCGGCATGCTCGTCATCATCTAATTTCATTAACATTGAAACATTCCACAGTTCAGCACATCCCTTGATAATAATATGTTTCATTATTGTTTCAAAGAGGCCGTTTTCCTTGTCCGCACATCCGGCATCTGTGACACATTCATTACCAAATTGACGACCACAATGTGCTTCCAAATACATCAAACCATCTGGCAATGATTTTTGTTTGTGTTGCAACATCATTGGCTGATGTTTTTGTCGCTTATTTGATAGGAAATTGTTATGCACCCAGTCATATATTTCACAATGATTATAGATTATTTGGAACGTTTTCAATTTAACGTATAAATTTAAAACATCATTATTTAACTGCAAAAGGAGAAGAAATTTAATGAGGTTTCCAAATCAAAGTGCTTAATTCATATTTTTTAAAGGAAACACACACACGAGATCCAATTCAATTCTTTTTCTGTAATAACGTAAAGTGAAAAGCTTTTTCATACTATAGAATGAAACAGCTTTTTTTTTTGTTTGCATACTGCAGAATGAAACAGCTTTTTCTATTGCGAGGGAGAATCAGAAAATGTATAACTAGGAAATGATACTGAAGTGTATTTTTCCATTTCACATAATTACAGAACAAGAACTGACCCTCAATTTAGATATTCAGTGCACACACTTCTAAAACCGAGTCTCTTTACTCGGCATTGAAGATAGAGAGTATATTTTATGTGATTGGGATGTTCATTAACATTAATAATTATTAATTTTAGTATTTAGTATGAAGCCTACCTTTTATCCTTTCTAGTTTTTGTATTTAATAAATTAAATAAATCGCCTGAAGAAGTGGACAAATAATCCACGAAACGTCGGGATACAATATGTAATAAAAATTGTTTTATTGACATAAAAAAAGGTAGGCCTTACAAGCTCAGTTTTTATATATAAAAAACACCTCATACTAAAATTCAAAAAAAGTGTCGTGTAATCAAGGACTCAATAAAATTAGTAAAAATATTAAATAAACTATTTCAACTTCATTTGCAACTTACCATTGAATCTATAGTAAATTGTTCAATAAACAATAATTTTTCATATTTTGTATCAATATCCAAGTGCTGTAACGTTAATTTTGTAAGCACTGTGGGTAACTGAGCGTTTTCATTAATAGATTTTGAATTGAATTCGCCAGTTATCTGCAAAAACAAAACAAAAAAATATATATGTATATAAAATTGATATGCAAGAACAATTAAATACATGTTTAAAAAGAAACTTACGCTAAATAATTGCATTTTTGCACTAAAATCATTTTGGGAGTTTTCTTTAACAGCAGAAAAAGTGGCTGCCTTTATAATGAAACTAAAATTCTTTGGTATTATAGGAGCAATCTTTTGATATGATTCGTTATTGTAATTGCGACATGTGTTAGACCGTTGGTCAGAGGACGAAGATGTTCTAGATAATGTTGCTGTTGATAATGGTGAAAATGTATACGTATCTTTTTTAACAGAATCCTGAGGAAGTGTGCGTTTTTTAGCTTCTCTTAGAAAGTTATAAAGACCACCATGTATAGTAGATTTTGCATTATTCATGGCCAATGACAATTTCTATAAAAAAGAAAAATATTAATTATATTGTGTATAAAACTTTTTATATAAGGAATGTTAATGCAAGTTACTAACATCTACCGATAAAGGCCCCTGGGCAAATAATGTTGCATCAAGAGCAATATCAAAACTAATTTCTCCCAAACAAGGGCGAATTTTATTCAAGTTCTCTAGAGATTGACGTCTGGTTGGACAATGTCTTAACATTTTGGCCTTAAAATAATAAACAAATGGTTGTGAGTAAAGTCTTAATTAAATTCCAGTTATATAGCAATACGAACCTGAGCCTCGTTCAACGCTGCATTAACAAGCAAAGTTTTCGCATTATGCACAATACTGCCATCTAAATGCAGTTCTTTTGCTAAGGCATGTATATAACAGCTCGGATCAAAATCATTATACATTACCAAAACTGATATATTGTTAATATGCACTGCCATAAACTGGGCAAATGTTAAAATACTAGGTGGTACTTTGGTCTGCCTAAAATCAGGAACATATTGTACGCCAGTTTCACGTGATATACGTGAATATTTACTTTCATCTTCCTTCGGTTTGCCACCACCCTTCGACCTAATATCCTTATTAATTTGTATGTCTCGAATATAAATCGACAGTAGTTTCGTGACTTCAGTATTGAAAAAACTGCTGCGTAAACAAATTTCTTCGATTTGCTAAAATTAAAAAAATTTATTGTTTAATAAATATAAGTTTATTATTCATATAAGTAGATTGTAATTTCTGTTCCTTTTAAAAGGAACTAAAAAATATATTCTCTATAATAATCCGACCATAATGAAGAATCACTTTGAAACCTTCAAGATCAGAAAGACTGTTAAATGAGTTGTTCTTTCAATGCAAAGATTTATTCGATTTTAGGTTGACTTGATAATAACGAATTTTTGAATATTTTTGCCATTATTTTTTACATAATAGTAGATTTACAATTTTTAAAAAATTTGTATATCGCAATTTTTGCTCTCCAAGATCGGTTTTTTATATCAGAAAATTAACAATTAGTCACAATATTTTATATATCCCAATATACAGGTAAATCCTTTTTGAAACATTTTGGAATATTAAGTCATAAAAATTCTAATTTTCATAAATTATTAACATCATGCCTAGTTCTTCTTCGTTTTTAGTAAAATCCATACAGTGGAAAAGAGAACATACCTGTTCCCATGTATTGAAGCCAACAGTCCATAATGTTAAGCTTTGGCTTAATAACGATTTTATTTATATGTTTATATATTATACTTCTTTGTGTTACATAAGCTCTTGGCCAATTTAACAGTATTTTAATGACAAATAAATATGTATCAAAAATTTTGCTTGAAGAACCTCATATAATGTAGAAGGAGCAAAGTTTTGATGGTGGTGCTCCTTACGACATATGCAAATTGTGCTGAAGAAAACCAATTAATTTGTTCAAGAAACTAGATGAAATACATGATCGTTTGTTCATAACTCATTGAGCCATTTTAAATATAATATAAAGTATAAAAAAGAAAATTATACAATCTATTTACAAACTTACCACGGCAAACCCACTTTTGCTTACGTTCACATTTTTTACGGCCAAATACGGTAAACTTATGCGTCCGATGCGTACTTTGACTTTAAATTTTTTAACTAAGAACCAACTAATCGCTTTAGGTAAAACCCTAAAAGTGAGAAATAATGAGTTTTTTTTAAAAAGTAACAATTAAGTTGCATCTCCTATTCAATATGTACTTTATGAATCATTATTGGCAAACCACAAATGAATACATGACAAAATACTGTTACCGATAATAACTCACCAATAAATGAATAGAAAAGGTATTAAACCAAAAATAAGTAATTTCAGCAACATTTTTATACATAAATTTTACATGTTTTCTTAAGCAGAAGCATTTTTTACTTTTTTTTATTTAGCTTTAACCAAACTACGAAAAATATAGAATGTAATTAAGAGCAGTAAAAATAACAAGAACCAAATAATGTATAATTCTCTTTTTTGTACTTTACTCAAGAAAAACAAGATCACAACAAAACCAATAAAATTATTATTGAAAACGAAAATTAAAAATAATTGGTAATGCCATCTTTTTAAACATTGCCAGATGCAAGGAAGTGGCAACTTTAAAATTACACTCCCAACAATTGTAAATTTTTTCCAACTATATTTAATACACTATATTACAACCGTGTGCAGCATAGGTAAAAATTATTTTACTTTTTCTCTGCAATTAGAGATATTTCATATTTAACAAAATTTATAAACTAGTAAATTCTCTTATTAAGTGACAACGTTCTTTAAAAAAAACATTAAAAATGCATAAAACAATGGTTAGTTATTAGAGGCAAATGAAATTTCATTGTAATTTTATCAGAAATTTCTATTGATTAAAAGTGAAATTTTTTTTTCCAAGTGGCCTAGTGCTCATCTATAAAATTTCACAAAAGTATTGTGAAGCAGTAAAAAGCAATATTGCTTTTTCGATAATATTGGTTAATGTTAACGGCGGTGGTGGTGATCAAGATAAATATAAGTTTTCTAAATTTTCAGACACAGTGATTGTGGATGTGTATAAATTTTAATTAAAATATTAGCTACATATAGGACAATACTAAAGGATACGTTTGGATACTTGAGTGAATAAAAATTATCAAAACAATAACAAGAAGTACTACACATTGTTGGCCAAGTAAAAATTTGCAATAGTGCCAAAACAGAAATGATCATACAAGAACCTGTTCAGGTAATGTTTAAAAATATGCAAAACTAAATTCCTCTTAAAACATCATCTAATACTTTTAGGCTGCCATATGGCATTGTCTCAATTACTACGACCACAAGGATGCGGTATTCCTAGCAGAACGTTTATGTTCCGAAGGTACGTATTCTGCTTTTATAAAATCATGCTTCCACAAAGAAGCGCAAAAATATTTGTACATTTGATAATTTCTTTAATTCATGAACAACAAATGGAAACTTTTCCTATAAAGAATGTTTTACCTGAAAACATGTCTTATTTCGAAGCATATTCTGTTATTACGTACTAATTTTACTATGACGGTTCATTTCCACATGTTTTGACTCGTTAAGCATATATTTTTCTATTAATGGAACATTTTCCCTTTCGCTTCATTTTTAAGGCATTCATTATTACATTTTGCCAGAAATTAAATCAAGTAGTAAAAGTTTTAGGACAATAACTGACTCGATTTAAGTTACATTTTTTTTCTTATACTTGAGTATGCGTGTACGGAAGTCTTTCGAAGTTTCTGTGCTTCAGTTTCTGTTTTGGCAGCTCATCATCATTAATTTACTGCATGCAATAAAATATTTAGGTTTGTGAATAATTCAGAATCTTTTATTTCAGTGGAGACCGATGAAACCATTTTTATCTTAGCCACCAGCTATTATCGTTCAAACTTTATACATCAAACATATTGGTTGTTGCGAGAGAAATCTCGACGTTCACCACAGTGTCGTTTTTTGCAAGCGAAATGCGCATACCATCTCCAGAAATATTCCGAAGCCGAATGTGCCCTGACTACAAATGGCTTCGGCGATTTAAAAAATTGCTTCGATGATGTTGTTAAGGATTTCGGAGAAATAGCATGCTTTGCATTACAACTAATAGCGCAAATTTGTGTTAAAACAGAACGCAATAAAATAGCCATAATGGCTTTACGAAAGGCATTAAAAATTAATCCTTTTATGTGGCAAGCGTTCGCTGATCTCTGTCAGTTGGGTGAATGTGCGGATGCAAATAATATTTTTCAGATTTCCAGTACTGATATATTTAATACATGTCAAGGTAACATGAACTCAAGTTCAATGATACTTTTTGGTGGCAGTAGTGGCGTTGTGGCTGGTAATCCTGTAGCAGCGAATGGTAGTTCCAATGAATGCAGTAGTATAAATTATACAAATTTTGGTACAGGAAATACGAATGTTTCAACAGATGGAGTTTTCAATAGTCAATTCAATAATAGTTCAAATTATATACTATCAACTCCAATAGAACAGCAATTACTACCACCCACTAATAACAACGGACTGGGGGCATTACAAACTTTAAGCACACCAAATAACTATAATAATTTAAATAGTTCCATGTCAATGCTAAGAGGTCAAAGTGTTAATATTGGTAGTATTGGTAGTGGTCAACATAATTCTAGTTTAATGATGTTAATCGAAACTCCAGTGGGTTATACAACAAATTCGGATCAAAATAATATTGCAGCACAAGGACAGCAACAATTTGATGTTGGTGCTGTTACACCATTTCGCAAACAATTCAAATATCTTTCTACAATGTCACCAACAACGCCCAGCTTTGGCGTGCTTCCAATAAACAGCCCGTGCAACACAGATTCTTCATTTTTGAGTAGCCTCAGTGTTGGCCACATACAGACGAATCTTAACATAACAAATTCCCCTTTGCCGCAAACTCTTGCTGAAGTCAATCAAGAACATAAAGTTATAGCAAAAAAAATGAAAGCACATGTTAGTTCTCTTATAAGCCGCAAAGAAACATCATCAAATCCGTCTGGTGGCAATAAACCTTCTGTATTTACACAAACTGGAAACATAACACCTCGTACACCAAACAACGGCGGAAATGTTTCGAATGGTAAGTGAAGAAAAATGTTACTTATTTTATATTGATTGTTTATGTATTTTAATGCACAGTTCCTATTATTCCTGCTGCTGTGAGACGAAGCTCTCGACTCTTTAGCCATAGTGCATATTCTGTGAAGGAAAATAATAAGTCACCTAATATATCAAATAAGTTTGTTCAACCGCGATCACCCCCGCGTAAAACCAAAACACGCATGGCCAAAATCTGTCTAAATAACGAACTTATAGAGGATAAATCCAATTCCAATCAACTAAATGCTGACAAAGTCAATGAAAAGAATATGCGAAAAGAAAAGGAAAAGATAGAAACAATTACTTCACAGACCAACATTAATCGTATGAACGACGATGCTAAAGTACAGCTGAACAATAGTTTAAATAGTGCCCAAACGATGGCCAATCATTTGCTAGCGCTTAAAAAGCAATCAGCCGATGGTTTGATGACACTGCTGCGTGATCTTGGCGAGGGCTTTAAACAATTAGCACATTTCCAATGTAAAGCCGCCATTAAACATTTCGAGGCAACAATACCAAAACATCATTTCTCTTCCAGCTGGGTACAATCTTTGATCGGTATGTGCCATTATGAATTGAGGGAATATGAAAATGCTGTTGCGATATTCAAACGTATACATGAGCAAGAGCCTTACCGATTAGATTATATGGAAATATATTCCTCGTCTCTTTGGCATTTGCAAAAAGAAGTGAGTTTATCCGCCCTGGCACAAGATCTCATAAATCAAGATAAAACTTCACCCATAACTTGGTGTGTAGCAGGCAATTGTTTTTCACTACACAAAGAACATGAAACGGCTATAAAATTTTTTAAACGGGCAGTACAAGTTGATCCAGAATTTGTGTACAGCTATACGCTATTAGGTCACGAACTTGTGCTAACGGAGGAATTAGATCGCGCTATGGACTATTTTCGTTCAGCTGTTGTTCGAGATCCTCGTCACTACAATGCCTGGTTTGGTATTGGTACAATCTACTCGAAGCAGGAAAAATATGAATTAGCCGAGTTGCACTATATAAAGGCTCTTAAAATTAATCCCCAAAATTCAGTTATTCTCGTTCATATTGGTGCTATGCAATATTTTATGCAGAAGAAGGAACAAGCCCTCCAAACACTTAACACTGCTGCAACATTAGATCCAAAAAATCCATTGGCTCGTTTTCATCGTGGTTCGATTTATTTCTCATTGGGAAAACATCAGGAAGCCTTAAAGGAGCTGGAAGAGCTGAAAGAAATCGTTCCTAAGGAGTCGGTGGTCTTTTATTTAATAGGAAAAATTCATAAAACTTTAGGCAATGTAGACTCGGCTTTAATGCATTTCAGTTGGGCTACCGACTTGGATCCTAAAGGGGCCAATAATCAAATAAAAGATGCCTTCGACTCTATGTCACATCCCTGCTGTCCAACCACAATGAATGAGACCGGCTTAGATGCCGATTTAGAACCAATATCTGAGCGATCAGATGAATCTACACAAGCTCAAGATATCAACTATGATAGTGACTTTTAAGCCATTATAATTTATTGCCTATTATTTTGACTGATATTAAAACGAAGGGCGACTAATTCTTATTTGTAAAAATAGTATAGTTGTACCAAATTATAAAATTTTGTTTATCTTCTTTTTAATAACTTTTACACTTTCTTCTACCATTTTCTTCTTCCATACATTCAGTTTTCTTTATAAAACTGCAAGTTGCAAACATATACATATATAAATATATATAGATATAATGTTACTTGTAGACACAATCGGAGTTACATTATTTTTTTATACTTAGGAGACGTGTGTTTTTGTGTGGGGATGTATGCAGTAGTTCAACATAAAATAAGTCAACTCGAAAAATACATACTGCGAACACCCAACTTCTTTTGTATTAACGTAATGTTTTTATTTAACAAATTGCAATATATTACATATAAAAAAATTAAATGAAACAAAGACTAAAGATAATTTGAATGTACTATCGTTAATAAATGGCAGTCATTACAAAGGCAGGCAACTCCCTACATTAACTATTTAATTTTAATATACTAAGGTAAAAAAATGATTTGCTATGTTTAACATCAGCAAATAATAAATAGAGTCATTCAAATATAATTCATTTATCTTCTCTGCTTGGTGTTCTCCTGTAAAAAAAACAAGATAAATAGAATGCAGCCAAAATACGTTCTTGACTGAACGGAAAACAACAAATAAAAAGTAATTTAAGCTTAAATGGACATTTCATTATTTTAATTTGCAAATAATACAGAACATATAAAAAATTCACTCTGAATTAGTAGTACGATAGAACTTTAAAATAATGAATGATAGAACAAACAAACAAACAAACAAACAAACAAACAAAAAGAAATAATTATTATTAGTAATAAAAACACAAAACCTGATGTTTTATTTAATAAAATTGAAAAAATAAATACTGGAAAAATTTATTAAAATTTAATTAATTTCTGTTTTACTTACTCTAAATAAAGTGAAATTTTATTAATAGAAGTTGTTGGCTTAAAAGAAAAATTCGTTGAAAAGAATTACCGGTTTTAACTCGCACCCGAAAAAATTAAAGTTCTACACATTTTTCACGAGTTTTAATTTTGTTTGAGAAATTTACCGAATTTATGGTTTCAGTTTTTTTTTTTTTTTTTTTTTGCATTTGGAAAGGAATTTTCATATATGTACATGCACATTATATTTTCGAACACCCGTGTCCGTTGCACATTTACATGTTTGTGTGTATGCAATCGCTTGTTTATTTTTGAACACCTAAAATTTTATTCTTACGATTTATGCACAAAACTCTACATTATATCTACAAGGAATTATAAATCTATGTATATATATATATGTATATATATATAAATGACGTGAATGTTCGTGATCGATAAGTTCAAAAACTTCTGAACCGATTTTGACGAAATGCTATATGCATGCTCTATGGCCCGTGAGAAGTGTTTCTGTGCACTTTGAAGTTCGTTCGACAGATGGCGCAACATTTAATTTTTTTTTATTTACAACAAGGACTTTCATGCGTTTGGCTTAACAGTTGTCTATTAACTTCCTGCCTACGACCACGGCATGATAACACATATTAGTTACAATAAATATTTCGTATTATTTGACATCTTTTTTTTTATATTTTTTATTCCAATTTCAGTAAATAAAAAATGTAATTTTCTTATAATATTAACAAAACATCAACAAAAAATATGTATTTAATTTTACTAGGAATTTAAAAGTACTCCAGAGAGCCAGTTGGTTCCTCATAATAATAAGGAGGATGGTAATAAAGGTTAAAAAATATAGAATTAAAGTTTTAAAAAAAAAAATAAAAGAAAATTAAATTAAGAAGCAAATATATTATAAAAAAGTAAGCACATCATAAAATTTCCACAATTAACACTTTTTGATGACCGAGTATGAATTGGAGACAAACCTTTTAAAAAAAATATGTATATTTTTTTATTATTAAAACTGCAGTTGCAATGTTGGAAAATGTTTTGCTCATGTTTTATTTTCATTTATTCGCTTTCAAAAAAATTCTAACTTAAAACTAAATTTACAATATTTCTTGTTTTTTTTTTTTGCATTTCCTTTTGTTGAATTAATGTAATAATTTGAAATCATTTTAAATTATAATCTTAAATTTATGTAAACATGTATATAGATTATATATATATGTAGGTATGTATGAATGAATGTAAATGTGTGTATAATTCACTAAAACAACATTTTTCTTCAACTGGATTTTATCTTAATTGTCAATCCTTTAAGATGGCAAATGTCGTCTGTCCTCCTTTTAAACTTAAGTATGTATATTTTAATGTAGAGTGTATCGTATCGGTAGAAATGCATTTGATTCAAATGTGCTTTTTACGTTCGGTTAAAATTGTAATGATTTTGTTGTAATTTTTGATGAAATTGTTTTAATTATGAGCTAATTGTGGTTATTATTTTAATGAAAGTTTTTATATAATTTGGCCTACATAATGTATAACTATCGGATGTTAATGTATAAATTTTAAAATAATTAATTCATTTATTAAAGTAAATAAGTATATGATACAGTTTTTCTTTAATTACACATTGGTTGCTTTTATCATTATTCTTAATTTTTAAGATGACTTCTTTCACTTTGAATTGAGTTTTTTATTTCAAAATCTCTATTTAAATTAACATTATTAAAAAGATATTTTGAAAACATTAAATAATACTTTTTAAATTTTTATTATTTAGTTAATCATTTTTTTTTTCTTTTTTCATTTTGGAAGCCAGGCTTCTCTGTGTGTAGTAATTTAAACAAGACATTTTCTTTAAATCGACACCTCAATAGAGGGATTTTCTTTCATCCGATACTACAATATTAGATACTTTAAATTTTAATCAATAACTAAAAATGTTTGTATATTAAACCTTGTTTTTGCATTGAGTATTTACTTTTATTTACAATATTGTTTTTTAATTCGAAAAATCTGTTCCCTTTTTTACAAAATTTTAATTAATGAATTGGTTTCTAATTGATCATCAATTGTGGTGGAAAAATGTATTTAGATTTATTTGTATGTTTTTTAAAATTGTAACACAACTTTTCTTCTGGATTTGGTAATTGAAATACAAATAAAATTAACACTTGGGGTATATGTGTAGAAGGTTTTGACTTAGTTTTAGTAATTTAGAATGATGAAATAACTTGTGGTTATGCTAAAAATGACGGCGCCATTACAGACAATTGTTTTATGTTGAGAAAATAAAGAGAAACGGCTACCCGTCCTGCTGGTTCATTGCATTCTAAATAATATTTCAAATCTACGTCTGAAATGTACATTCTCCGCTCACAAAAATTTCTCGCAAAAGTCTGTGCCAAATGCGCTTTCAATAAAAACATACTTCAGCATCTTTTTAATGCTCGTGCATTTAATTAAAAAACATAAAAAATGTTTTATTTACGATGGATATATTAATATTCCGAAATGCCAAACATAAACCTGCAAATGGCAAAAAACGTCAATACAAATAATATGCATAATTTGCATTGTAAGTATTTTTCTTTTTTTTAGCTAAAATTCTTTGTCTCACGCCGCAAGAAATTGACAACATTAAGTAGTTATTACAAATAATATTCATCTATTATTATTTTATTTAAGTTTTCTTTGCTGTGTGTGTGGTTAAACTAATCTAGATCCAAAAAACTCATTATTCTGTAGAATCAATTGAGAATTACAATAACAATAATAGCAAGAGTTGAGTTTTCAAATATAAACAATTTAATTTTATTTTATTTTTCATAATACAAGCTTGATCCTGCTGTAAGCAAAATAAATAATAAATAAATTGATGGGATTTAGCAAATAATAAAAGAAACTAATTATTTACTTAAGTATTTAAATTTCAAAAATTTTATTTGTATTTTTTTTTCTTTCTAATAAAATATATTAAAATTTTTTTGAATACAACTAGTATCTAGAAGAGTAAGGGAGGGCTCGGTATTTAAAAACGCATTACTTTAATGCTTATAATAACCTCCTAGGGATTTTGCTTATACGTTTAAAATTATAGTTCGCGTAATTGGTAAATGTTTGAAAGCTTCGATCAAGCTTTTCGAAAAACTGCTTTTGAAACCTGGACATTTTAATATTGAACACATTCAGCATTAGAGCCTGAAAAAAGTTCCATTTCCTACTTTTCATAAACATAAACAATAAAAAAAAAGGTGTTAAATTCAATTATAAATTCTTTTATTTTTGTTCAATAAAAAAGATGTTTAATATTTGAGAGCGGAAGTTTCTGTTCTAAAAATAAATTACTGTTTATCTGCATGTAAAATGGATTTTCAAATATGTTATTGGAACTAGAAATTTGTACTGTTTGCATAGAGTAGTTTGGAAAAATTGTGAAAAGAAACTGTTAAGGATCGCTTTTGAGCCGAGAATGTGCATCCAGTTCGACGTATAAAAGTTAATTAGAATTGGAAGGCGAAAAACTAAGTGGCTAAAAAGGAAAAACCAATTAACATAAATTATAGATTTTTTTCTTTGTTTTTATTTTAAAATTATACAATATTTCATTAAATGTGCCGTTGTATATAAATGAAGACTAAGTTTGTATTACAATGAACATGAGTAGAGAGACAGAGTGTTTTACCAAATGCTAAAATGTAGCAAGTTATGCATGTATATTATGTACAAAATTTTAATAATATAATTGATTATGCTTTATATATTAATTACTATTTATTTATTTTATTTAATTTATAGATTTTGGATGTGTGATATCTTTTTTTGTATTTATTTTATATCATTAAATACTTAAACATAATTAAAAAAGAAAAAATAAAACAAATAATTTGTTTTAATTTTTTGTATATTATTAATACATTAATATTAGTTAATAATGTTGTGTTTTTGCTAGCTGACTTACAATAATAGTTAAACGGTCAAAGTGTTTTTCCTTATATATTTTTTTAATTATCTCTTTTAAAAATATATATAAATTGTATATTAAATATACTCGGCTTTTCTTATACAAAAAAGTTATAGTTTATTATAATTGATGTTAATAAAATCAAAAATTTGCTAAAAATTAATTTAAATAAAAGATTATCATAATTTTAACTTTATATATATATATATATATATGTATGTGTTTATATATATATATATATATATATATATATATATATATATATATATATATATATATAAATAAGAATATTGATGTAGTATTAAAGTATGTAATTTAAGTTACAAGTTTTGATGCATGAGAAGAATAGTTGCAATAGCGTTAAATAAAATTAGTGAATTGTATTTAATTTGTAAAAATTATGTTATTTGTGTTTAAGTATGCCTTTTTTTTATATATGAATATATATAAACTTACACTTACACTTTCTTGTTTGATTTTTTCTTATTGTAGTATATTTTTATATGTAAAAAAATAAAAATAAAATAAATCAAAACAAAAATGCCGTCTCAATTTAATTAATTTGTTAATTTTTTATAAATTATAAGTTGTGTTTTTTCTGTTGTTATTTTGTTTATTAGCGAACGTTTTGCATTCATTTATATTTAAAACTATTTTCAAATTAATTTGTAAACTTAAATCATACTAAATTTGCCTTTTTAGTAAAAATGTTAACAAGTAATGTTAGCATCCAATATATTGGCTGTGTATCTGTGTATGTGTGTAAGTATTTATATGTATTTCAAAATTATATTTTAATTTTTGTTATAAATAATTTTCAATTTATAATTTAATTATATTTTATTTATAAGTAGTTTACACATGTGTTTTCCATTTTTTTTTTTTTACTTTTTATTTTTTGTATTTTTATAAAATTGTGTTGTTCCTTTCACTTAATTGTACTAAATTTATTATTTTTCCTTAATTTTGTATATGTTTTTTACGGGGGTTTTTGTAGATAATTGCATTTCCTGTATGTACAAACATAAATCAATATGTATGCAAGTATAATTGGAAATTGTTTGCATTGAATTTTTTTCTACACTTTATATTATCAAATATATTGAATTTAAATTTTGTTCCTTTTTTCAATACGTGTTACAATGGATTTGGACATAAGTTATTAAAAATGTTTTTTATTTTTAATTTGGGGATTTTGTTCATAATTTAGTTATATAATTTTTACACATTAAAATTTGTTTATGAATATTTTATGTATTTACAAATTTTTATTTACTTACAATTATATAAAATAAAGAATATTTGTAAGATAAATAAATATTTAGTTGTAACCAAAGCATGCAATAAAAATAATTTGTTTTATATTTAAGAATTTTTCTTTAATACTTTCAAGAAAATTTTAAAAATAACAAAGGAATTATAAAAGTATATTAACTCTGTATCGGTTGTGATATTCTTCATGAAAACAATGTTATAAACAAAATATCAACAATGGATATAACATTTAGTTGAATTTCTTTAATATAGGCAAAATTAAAATAAATAAATCAAAAGCCCAAACTATTCATTGTACAAATTGTTGTCACGGCTATAGTTCCGTGAATCTCATCAGCCCTGCCCTATATGGATATCAACTGAAAGTCACTCAGCTAGTCAGTAGTTGCGGAAAATAATAATACGGCTGCTTATTAGCAATCGCCAATATCACTTTCACTAGTAGCGACTACAGTTGCTATTCATAATTGGCATGTAAGCAGACTCTTATTGCAATAAATTCAGAATTGTTTTCTTACTATTATTTAGTTAGGAAAAGTACCACTTCTGCCACCAGTGACACTTTCTAATACAGCTTCTTCCTACTTGACTCGAAAATAACTTTGCCGAATCATTTCATTTTGAGTTGTATCAACTAGCCATATAGAAATAGATCGATTGATAACGAAATATAACTGACCTCAAACATATATGCGTGTGTGTTTTTAAAATTGTGAATTTTGTTGAAACAAGCGCATGAACGCTCATGAAAGTGTGTTAAATGTAAATTAAAAAATTCGATCCACGATCTTAAGACTAACACAGTGAAGACAAATACAGCTTAAAATGTTTTATAAATGAAATAATTTATAAAAAAACAGTAACCGACAAAACCATAGTATCAAATATAAATAAATATTTTTTTTTAACTAGAAATGAATTAAATTTGCGGATTCATGAATCAATACATGAAGGGGATATGTAAACGTGGCTAAAATACTTTTTTACTTACGTTTCGTTAATTTAATCATTTCGACTTGTATATTTACGAGTTCTTTCAGTTACAAATTCTTTCTATTTTAATTTTTTTTTTTTTATAAAATACTTGTTATAATCTCTAAAAATTTGTTATGCTCATAAATTCTTGTCTGCTAAATTTTATTGTTCGTTAGTTATTAACTTGTTACTTTATAGTTAATGTTCAAATTATCGCCCATGTTCTGAAAAACGCAGCGTTTTCAAATCGCTTGCGGTTCTAAAAACGCAAAACGCATTTCGCTATGTTCTGAAAACGAAGCGATTTGCTGGCGTTTTGCTATTTGTCGAAGTTTTGTTGGAATAATGAAAACATGGTTTATCATAACAAAAAACACAAACAAAGAAATAAATTTTAAATTAAAATGCCTACAGCGTTCTTGCTTGCTATATTGGCTTTGAAAAAGCTACAATCTAAAGCATTGTTAATTGAAAAAAAAAAACACTAAGGGATTCTTCCAATCCATTGGACATTCCGGACCAAGCGTAAGAACATACATACATATATAATTGCACAGAAGAATTTCAAATTTAATAGCATTGCTCCGCGCTTTAACTTTCGTAGCTCTGTACAGGTTAAACAAAACTGCATTTTTAAGTAAACAATTGCGACCGACAATTGAAAAACTGAAGGTAAATTTTTATAGCATATTTTTAATTAAAATTGTGAAAAAATATTTTTAGCTTTAGCTTAAATAAAGAGAAAATATATTAAATTTAAATTGTATATCATTTCCTTTTGTGTTTAAAGTGCATTTTCAATAAAATAAGCCAGAACGCTTCAGTATGGTCTGGCGGTTTGAAAACGAAAAATTTAAGCGATATGCGTTTTCCAGAATACCTCTTTGGCGTTTTAAAAACGAAAACGCCAAATTTAAGCGATATGCGTTTTTCAGAACATGGGCGTATAATTTCTAATTCTCAAATTAGTAACAAGCTGACAAGTTAAACCATCGACAATTTATAAACGACATTGCAAATAAAATATAATAATATATATTATCTGGACTATAGCAAGTAATATATTAGCCTTTCATCAGAAATCGAGAAATGATTTGTTCGACTGGAAAAAACAATGATTGTAGAATTAATCAAATTTTGTCGCCTTTTTTGTGTTTTCTTAAGAACGTGTTAGCTTTCAATCTATTTGTTTAATGCAAAGAAAATGAAAAATCAATAATATCGGAAAACTGAAGAGTCAGTAAATAGAATAGATGGTCAGACCACTCATCAAAAAATAAATAAAAAATTATTAATTTTTCTGAATATCACAGAAACGAAAATTTTTAAAACATATATATGAAAACATTAGAAAATATAAATGATTTTATAGACTATTGTAAATTTTAAACAAAAGAAAAAAAAAGAACATGATATAAATTTAATGCACATGATGTGATGTGTAGTAAAAAAAAAAAAAAATAAACTATATTATAAAAGATCGAATAAAATTAATAAGATATATTTTGTTTTGTTGCCTTGCTATGTTTTATATTTTTAAGTAATTGCAGCTGTCAAGTAATAGAGATCCATAAGAGTCTGTACATTGATGGGTAGACATGATAAACGATCATGTGTATTCGAGTCTAATGCCAACCATGACAAGGCATTATAACCCTCAAGTACATAACGTAAAACATCGGCTGTCAGAGTAGAATCCAACGGATGATCTGTGGCCGACGAATGAGCGTTTGTAGAATTTAGTATATCATCGGTGGTTTGAATGTTCGGGACATGTATGTGCAAAGCAGTTTTCAAGAATACTGGGCAAACATCTTCCAAATGTGGGCAAGCTGACCAAAACCATGATGGCATTCGTCCAGTAGGAGCCGTTGAGACCATATATCCTACCGCTAAAGGCTGTTGATTAATTTGACCGACCTACAATTACAAATCAAAAATGATGATATTCAATTAACACCAGCCGCAGGTTCATACTCATTATTTCTACAATATATTCTAGAAGCAATTTGTTTCCAAATAACAATTATGTGTTCTATTGATTTTTCGTTTTTTGTAATATTTTTTCAATTTCCAAAAACTAATACATAGAAATTTATTGTTTCGTAATATCAGTTAGTGTTTATGCGCTTTTTACAACATGGTAAAGCACATCATTGGGGGACGTTGGCAAATTCCTTCTTTACAACTTCTTAGAACAACTGGAGTTTTGTCTGGAGTTTTTTTTAATTGAATATTCATTTTTGGGAATCTAATCGAATTCCTTCGTACATTTTCGGCGCACTAATTCTTTCATTATCATTATATTAACACAAACTAGTAAATTAATATGACAATATTGACTTAATTAATTAACTAACCTCTTCAATATCTTGATGTTGTGTTGAATTGAAATTATTACCACCAACGCTCTGCCAACTCCGATTATCTTCTATGCGATCAGGACTGTTGTGATTAGACATTCCGCGGCCTGTAGGAAAAAAGATAAATAAAAATTCATGACAACATTTGAAAATATCAATAAATAATAAGGGAATAAGGCCAGAATTCCAAATTCCTAAGGAAATTTTAATCATAGTTTAGACAATAACTTTTCTATGAAATATTATTATTTAAATTCTTCTCTTTAGTTAACTACGGACTGATTCAAATTTGGCCCTAAGAGCTTTAATTATATAGTGATCTTACCTGTCCCTCCACCATTGTCCCATTGACCCAATAAATCATCCATTAGATCGGCATCTTTAAACACATCATTTTCATCTTCATCATTACCGAAATTAATAAAATCGTCATCAATATCAACTTGGGTTTCATTTTGAAATTGACGTGTAAACGACTAAGAGTATAAGAAAGTATAATTGCAATTAATATAAGGGTACTGCCTCTACGCTAAGTTGAGCAACTTACCAAACAAACCGCACTTGTGGGAAATACCAGTATATGCGTACAAGTAACATCTTGTGGTGTTGCCAGTGGATTTTGTATGGATATTTGCGAGAATCGTTCATCTGGCGTAAATTGATCTGGCATAACACGCAGTTTCGCATCTGGCTCTAAGGTCACCAAACACGCACTCAATATCGTGGGCGGGAACATAAGTTGACATTGCTTACACATATCTTTAAGTTGTTTGGTCGCCTTTTGAAGATTCGACTTTCCCAGTAAATATGACCACGATTTAAGTTCATTGTGGCCAATGCGACCGATTCGACCTACGACCAGGCGCCATGTGTGTGTTGTCTGCGATATTACACCCAAAATATACTCCATAAGTTTATTAAGGCCAATTCTTCTGGCTGGTGCTCGTCGGCGACGTGTACGGTTTGGTACATCAATGTTAATGCACACTTTCTCCAACATTTCCCCGCGATCATCGGTGACAGTGGCTAAAAGCCGAGACTGGTCTTCACTTAGACAATAGTTGCAATACATAACAGAGTATTTTTGATCACTTGGGTTGCCACGCATACCACCCCAGGCAGCTCTGGAGTAATCTGTTTTATCATTTTTCTCGTGCATAGGTGCGAGTATATATGGTGGTGTATACATTTTGTAAGGCCGGCGATTCTTGTCATCTTTGGTTTTTAGAAAAGCTTCAACATTGGCTGCAGTGCCAAAGCCGGTGAGACTCTTAACTGCCTGCGCATGTACCATATGTCTTTTGCACTGCGAGAAGATATTCAAAGCTAAACATTTTATTTCATCGGAGAAACGTTTTCTATTTCGTGAACTACCAAGTTCAAGTATGGATTCCAAAGAAATGATTTGTATATTTATATGAGACTTTACCGATTCCGGTATAGATTTTAGCAATTCTGAATACATTCTTAGCAATGCGATACAGGAAAGTCTTTCCAGCTCGGGTGAGTCAGAACCATAAGTAAATGGTTCAACTACATAAAGCACAATAGCTGTAGGATTCACTTCTTCTAAGCATTCAGCGACACCTAGAGGATCTCCTAATATCAATGGGGGTTTTACGTCCAATTTCTCCGTAGAGGCCTTGTTTTCAATCAAATTGCTTTGAGACTCTGTACCCGATTGTGTCGAATTTTGAGAAGTATCACCTTGACTATGGTCAATACTCGTTGAATGATCTGCTGTCCCAATGTTTGGACGTTGTTCGCTGTTCTCTTGCCCAGAGTTCGAGCAACCATTATTAACAGATATTGAAGAAGCGGTAGACGCAGACGAGGAATTGTTTCCCGCGGACCCACGCGTACTATTATCTTTAGGATTGAGTAGAGTTTTATCGTTTGGAACTCGTTTAAGGTATGGAGTTAGTTGATATTGGAAGGCATATGCATACAAACGTAATTTTTCTGCTAGAGTGGTGTCGTCTAAAGAGCGCAACCAGTTATCGATGGTAGTTGTAAATGGTTTCTCTGCAGGCAGCCTTTGTGGTACAGTTAACAAGCCGCTCCACCCACAAATGGGTGTATGTTTACCTAATTTACACATTTCATAGGTGGAGCTTAATTCTTTAAAGTACGTTTTCGTTTTACTCAACACATAATCGTTATCTGGAGCCATTACCAAATATACCACATCCCTGGCATATGAATAGGGTTCGAGGAGGAATTTGTCCCATTGATGTATCGCCAGCGGAGCTACTGAAATCCAATCTTTGTCATGTCCCACTATCACCGATGGTATAGGTTGAGGTTCGCATTGTCCTGAAGCTCGCCCAGCGAGTCGATGAAATTGCCTCCACGTTAAAGGACCACTTACAATGTATGTTGCATCCTTGGCCCCAGCAGCATTTCGAGATTTTGAATGGAATGCATTTTGCAGCATAGGTTGAACAGATTTCATGGTCGAAACTATATCTTTGTTACTTCGTGAAAACCCTACAGATATATAAGGCCATTTGTGGACGTTAATAAGCCCTGTTAAAGCTAAAGCCAATTGCGTATTCCCCGATTGTTTGCGATGCGAGGAGAATGACACAATTTGATGTTCCATAATATCCATACGTGAACTATCAAACGCCAGTCGGGCTTGTTCTAAAGCCAATGCAATAATGTCATTGGCATCGATATACTCCAGAACATTGGCGATTGTGGCAACTGATTGAGGTTTCTGAGACTTTTTTGCCAATCTTCGCCGATGACGTTGCAGAGATCTATGGATAGCGCTGCTTGATGTTTGCATAATGGAACATTGTTCCAGCAATAAATCTAATATGGAAAAATACACTTTTTCGACAGATTTATCTATAACAGCACTGCTGTTCGGGTTGTTGTTATTGTTGATGGCTTTTGACGTGAGTGTGCTTATTAGCGTCAACAAGGAATGTTTTTTATGGTGACCAGGGTCTTCAGCAATTCCTGTTATTTCCATCTCATCTTCGTAAAAGAGACCAGCCTTACAGGCTAGACGTCTATTAATAACAGCACTGAAACCGCAAGTACACTCTACAGCATCATCGTCTACATAACCAGTTATATATTGTTGTGCATTATTGGCTGGCGTTGTTGTGGAGGGTGTTGTCGAAGAACTGGAGCCAGCTCCAGCCAACGAAGCAGGAGAATCTAATGAGTTCGCAATTCCCCCACTTAAACCAAGGACACCCCCTCCTAATCCAACCGAACCAAAGGCACTTAGGGCACGTAATGCATTTGACGTAGCCGAAGATGATGATGATGATGTAGGATTAAAAGTAGTTCCAGGCAGCGGCACATAAACGCCAGAATCTGATCCGCGTATATTACCGAAATGTTGATTGTCAGCATTACAAACACATACTGTACTGCTGTCGAAGTTGTGATCTCGAAAAACGTTCAATGCTGTATCATACAGTAATATATTCACAATTACCGAACTAACCTCGGGTAGAGCACAGATAATTGAGCTAGAATTGTTATTACTGCTGCTATTAACTCCTCCGCTGGCATAGTAGCCAACACTAGAAGTTTCACGGTTACCACCTGGTACACTATGTGGACCGCCAATTGTCTGCATATGATTACTGACACTGTGCGGTGTTTGCGGTGGTTCTTGCGAATGATACGGTCGATTAAGATATGCTGGAGTTGAAGATGCAGTGGATAAGGCAGGACTGGAGACAGCTACTTCGTATGGGGGTGGCGGGTGAATGGGTGTTTGCCTTTGCTGTTGCTGCATCATGGGGCTAGTGTGGGGAAACGGCACATGTCCAGCGGGAGAAATTGGTGACATGCCAGTGCGTTGCATAAGTTGTTGCATTGTTGGCGGTGTGTTGGTTAGTGCAGCCTGCGGACAATTGAGCTGATTCAGCAATAAGCTCCCACCACCTCCACCACTACTAAGCGGAGTGGGTACGGTATTGTGCATAGGCGACGAAGACATAGGACCTAATGGGGTACGAGGTTGATGTTGTAAAGGAGTTCTGGGAGCAGCAGAGAGCAACTCATGAAGTTGTTGATGCTGCTGTTGTTGATGCTGTAACTGCTGCTTCTGCTGCAATTGCTGCTGTTGTTGCTTTTGATGTTGTTGGTGGGTACTTCGTGGTTGTTGCCATGATGGTTTGTAACGAAAATTGGGTGGTATAACCAAAGGTGGCATCGTTATACTCGGCAGATTGGTTAGAGGTGCATATTTTGAAGATCCGACAAATTTGGCTTGTTGCGGTGGTCGAAAGACGTATGACCAATCTTCGATGGGTTCCTCGACGGGACTTCCCAATTCAATAGAATACTCCTGTTTAATTTTCAGCATTCCACTTATACCTAAGCCAGTATCTAGAGTTTGCCCCATCATAGCTGAAGAAGTTATAACACTTAAATCGGTCATTTGAATATCCATTTGACAGGGACTAGAATTTGGATGATGTTGTTCGTGCGAGGGTGGTGTAGGAAACATTTTCGTCAAGTCTTCTGCCTGTATAGTGTTTGCACCGCCAACACCACCATTTCCTAAGCCTGATAAGCTACTACCACTATTATTAAGGGATGTCACTGCAGACGAAGTAGTACTGGTGTTGCAATTTTGTAAAGCCACCATGACTGCTGCATTGGCTACTACGCTATTGTTTCCTTGTACACTTGTTGCACCCACTATATTAGCATTTGTGGTACGTTTCAATTCGTCAATAGTATTGGTGGTAATGGCACAACCATTTGAAGGGTTATTGGAATCGGGAGGTGTGTGTATCTGTACACTTCCGCAATCATCGTTAGATGATGTCTCAAATAATTGCTCCAAGTCATTAGGTGATGGATTTAGACCCTCTACAGTAAAGAGATTTCCCCCTATTCCACTCTTTGAATCTTTACATGGTGACGTCGATGATGCACCCATACCAGACATTATCTCCGTTTTTATATCGAGTTCTTCGAAAAAATTTCCGGATGCGGAACCATTCCCACTACCGCCGACTACACCACCCATGGAAGTGTCATTATTTTTGCAATCCATTTGATTGCTATCCATTGTGTTATTGGATGCAATCCCAACTAAACCTGTACCAATCTTCACATTGGGATCATGGTTATTTGACGTGCAGTTCAGTGAAGCTGAAGGATCTATAGACAGCAGCTGCGTGCCGTAGACTGAACGTGGGGAAGGCATTCGAGGTTTTGTGTGAGTGTGCCCTTCGTAAAGTTTCTTTGTACACATTACTCGACACGGTTTGGAAATTTCGTTGGGTTTAAAACGTTTAACAGGATGATTTGACCTAAAATATTGGTTTATATATAAAATATTGTTATTCATGGAAGAATGGACGACCACTATTTGTCTACAGAATCTTCTTGGAATTTGTTATTGATTTACTAGTTAATATTTTTTAGAAAAGCTATTTAAAATCACTATAATCAAATACAATAGTATCTATAATATCCATTCTATACTGCATAAAAGAACAATCTTAACAAAGATTATAAAACTTACCAGGCATCCTGAACGGTAAAATCATAGAGTACGTCTAACTTCAGGCAATCTTCATTAGCAAACGTGTCAATATCTTTCACATTAATTTTTGGCGGTTTATATAAATTCAAAAAATCTTGCATTGCATTTGTTGCCGAAGACAATGTAGATTCAGTTCTATTCAAGGTGTTATTAGGCAACACCGAGTTATTTAAAACACCATTGGCATTCAGATTATTATTGTTAGTGTTTGACTCTAATTTAATATCAACTGAATTATTTGCAATTGCAAAATTATCCGCTGTATTTGCAGTCATATGTAATGAAACATTGTTCAGAGGAGTTAAAGCAGCAGGTTGCAAATCAAATTTCTTAACGGAGATAGAGCCACATATCTGCTGCTGTTGTTGCTGCAGTTGAAGAGTGGGCGTACAACAGCCAGGATTTGAAGGTGGAGGTACACTGCCCGGACCCATACTACTACCACCAACTATAGTACTATGCATACCTTCAACTGAGGGAGGTGGCTCAACACTCGGTGCTGGATGAATGTATGGTGATGCTGTTACACTTTTATTATCGTGCTGATCAGTAGGAGTGGGAGCTGGAGTATTTTTATCTAACAAGTGGTCTATTGGAGTTGTAGGTTGTTGCAAATTGGATACTGATGTTGGAGCACGGGGGCTCATGGATAACAGCTTTAAAAGTAAGTTCAATTAAAATTATATATAAGTTTTTGTAAACTTAATTTTAATAATACTATATATAGAAAACTTTTACAATTTATTTGTGATTACATATAAAATCACAGATTTATCTTCTTATATAGATACGAATTAATTTAAATATATTTAACAAATTTTAGACCTAAAGGAACTGAATAAGGCTTACGCTCTAAGTTTCCATTTGGAAACTAATTGCCAAGTTGCATTGGGAAGTAACAAAGAAATCCGACTAAGAGAAAAACGGCATTAGATTTTGAGGAATTGTAAGCCCGCTAAGGTATTTAAGGTAGGAGATTTTGTAAGAGCATGTACATATGGATTGAGAATAAAAAAGTATTACAAAAATTTAATAGTTACTGCACCATAAAAAAGTAAGTGCTACATGATTGGAATGTTATAACAGATACTGGAGCTCACAAAATTACACAAAAGTCATATAACGGACTGATAAAATCAAGACGTCTGAGTTTATGGATATCGTCTGAAGATTGTTACAATTCGGTTATTTCAAGTAAGTAAATCGCGGCTGCATTGCATAGAAGGAATATTTTTCTCTGGTTTCAAAATATCTTGGACATTTTCTCGGGCTACAAGTTAATGAAATTGACAAATTGATGACAAAATGTGGTGATAGAAATAAAGGATTTATACGTCTATTATAAATCTTCTTAATAGTATATAAAGATGGGAAAGTTTGTGTGATTAGATATTTGCTTCTCTATTACATAAAACCCCACCCACATTAGAAATTTGGCAAGTGGTCAACGTTATATTTAAATTAACTGATTAGAAGTACAAAATTACCTGATCTGCTGGCGGCACAGACGTTGGCTGAGATAATCCTGAATTTGGGTGAGGTGAAGCTGCGGGTGTTCCCGGTGATCCAACTGATGGTATAGGCATACAATCAATTAATGAACTACGGGAATAACTAGATACACCACCTTGTAAAGGCGTACCATGACCAGGTGTTTGTCCAGAAGACGGCGTTTGTGAAAAAGCCAATGACCTGTAAATTATATTGATATTTGAACTACTATCAGTTTTCTTTATATAAAAATTGCTTAATTTATTTAAATTTAAGAATATAAGCGTTCCAATATACACACCTATATATATATATATATATATTATATATATATATAGATGTGTAAGTATGGATATGCAAACTGTGCCTTAAGACGTTTTTTGTGTAGAATGCAAGTAAATTAAAAAATATTTCATAATGCTCTACAAATATATTTTTATAATTTAACCACATCCCTTCTTTAAATTGTAAATAAGGCGTAAAAATATAACCAAAACATGCAAATTACACATACACATCCATGTTTATATATATATATTATTTTTTTATGTATATTATTTTTTACTTTATCTTTTTAACATATAAAAGTGGAATTAAAGAGATTTTTATAATTTAACAACAACCCTTGTTAAATAAGGCGCAAGTGGTTCACTTTTTTATATCAGATTTTATTTGTATGACTATATGTATACATATGTATAAAGTCGATAATTAAATGTTTCGAAAAGATAAACTTGAGTCATATCAAGGTCCCTTGTTTAAAATTTTTATAAGGAAAGACATTTTTCCCACCCCCAAATAGGCAATAATATCATATTCACACACGGAATTAAAGATTGTGGGCATATTGGAATTAAAAAATTAAATTAAAGAAGGTGCTAAGCTCAATATAATAAAGAAGATAATACCTAATTAAATAAAATTAAATGAAATGAAATTAAATTTTATCAATCTCTCAATGAAGGCAGGAATGTGTATTTATAAACTACAAAATCCGAGCAATGCAACTTTATACGAAGTAAAGCTTCATAGAGCAGCTGTTGAAGTTTTTTGTGCTTTATCACAGCACGACATCAAAATTTTTATATTCCCTTGTAATTTTTAACAACATGAGATCATTTGTAACAGAAAATTCTTTATTATCTGATCTACAGTTTACGTATGCCACTGGAAGTTCGAAAAATTCAATGCACTCATAATATTTTACTCGTGCTAGCTAAATTTGCTTGCCACTAAAATGATAGTTTGAAAATTGTATTAAAACTTACTGTATTACTACAATTTTCACACAAACATTGTACATATTTAATATATTATTATTTATTCATTGAAATCCGAATAAAAATAGCAAGTTCGTTACTTAAAGAATATATTAATGATATTATATTATCGTTTAAGTCATACAAATATTAATGTAAGTTAACTTTTTACCCAAAAAATTTGTCTATAAGATAAACGTGGTAACTCTGCATTAAACACAGAGCAAGAAATTATTCCAAATTTTTAATTTATACCATTCAAAGGCACTTTTGTGGTTTATGAAAAATAAATTATGGAGACGTAACAATTTAAAACGTAAATCGCGTAAGAACATTGAAACAATTTTTTTACATTCACTCTTTAAAGACATTGAAAAATGAAATGGCAGTGGCATTCATGGCCTCCCACTAGTGGCATTAATGGCCTCCCACTAGTGGCATTAATGGCCTCCCAGTAGTGGCATGTATAATATCAGCGTAAATGTTGCGACTCATAGCTCAGCTAAATAAAAATCCCTCATACCATATTTATCATAATTTAAGAGACTGCAACTATGAAAAGGAATTAATATTAACTGGAATTTCAAATTTTGTTGCCGCACAAACAAAACAACAAGATATTTGCTGTGAAACAGAGTTCTTATATATATATATATTTTTTTTTCAATAGTAAAAAGTTACAGATTTGTAATATTTATGTTATAAGCTAAAATTCTGCTATTTTTTTCAGCTGAATATGGTTTTTTTTTATGTAAAATAAATATTTATTTTTAAATATTTCGCTATTACTTTGAAATGAAAATAAAAATAATATAGAAATATTTCAAAAATATATTACATTTTCATACAAATGGGAAGAATTTGAATTGAAAAATTTTAAACAATTAAACAATGTCAAATTATAAATCAAAAAAATATTATAATTGTATTTATTTGCACATTTAGAATATCACTTTCACCAAACACTGAACCATTAACCAAATATTATATGATAAATTGAAAACATAATAAATAATTATCTAAAAAGAATAACAAAAATTATGAAATATTTAGCATTTATTATGTAATATGCCAATGACATATACAAAATTGATTTCATGTTTTTATTAATTTATTAAATTTCTGTATAAATATTACAATCCCTAATAACATCCAATCCCATATACACTACAAAAACTGTCTGTGAAAAAATTATCGCTACACAAACAGAAAATATATATGTGTGTATGTATGTATGCATAAACGTGTACCAGATTGTATATTTATATGGATGTGTGCATGTACGTATAAAAATGGGTTTATAGGAAGGATAATCTGAAATCTACCACTTTTCATCCACTATATATAACACAAGTTCATTAATCACATGGGCGCCTTTATAAACAAAATTTTCAACGTAATGCGAGTTATACGAGTATTACGTAAAAGCATACGTGAAATTAATATTAGTTGCTATTGGTAAACGTTGATAACTAAGTTTAATGAGCATCAGCTATCAAAATCTTATATTCTATCGTAATTACTTACATACAAAGTACATATATATATACACATATATATATATGAACCCGTGCTTGGCTTAGAGTGCCAAAAAAAGTTGGCAATTTTCCGAACTTAGCATAAAACAAAAAGAAATTTTTTTTCTCCAGCCTTATTTTTGTGATGTTTTATATACGAGATGCTTAGTGGCGTTCTTAAACGCCGTTTGTTTGCAGAACATTTCTCTGCAAAACGGAGTTACTCTTGAGACCTGCTTTACATTGCTCATGCAGTTATTCAAATAATGCATTGCATTATGTATTTAGCAAGTAGCCCCATATTTTAATTGTTTTTTTTTTCTTTTTTTTTTCGATTACAAAATATTTTTGTTGAACATGTATGATTGTATGTACATATCTACGTATGTATTCATTATTGAAATAATTATTTAATTTGTTTTTGAATTTTATAAATGCTGAAGGCCCGTTAACTCAGTTTAGTATATTTTAAGTTCAAATTTGCAAACTTTTTACAATTTCTTTATTTTTTTTGTATAAAAGTGAAATTAGTCGAGTTGAAAAAGTAATGAGGAGTTGAAAAAGTAATCATATTTTAATTGGTTTTTTTTCTTTTTTTTTCGATTACAAAATATTTTTGTTGAACATGTATGATTGTATGTACATATGTACGTATGTATTCATTATTGAAATTATATAATTTGTTTTTGAATTTTATAAATGCTGAAGGCCCGTTAACTCAGTTTAGTATATTTTAAGTTCAAATTTGCAAACTTTTTACAATTTCTTTATTTTTTTTGTATAAAAGTGAAATTAGTCGAGTTGAAAAAGTAATGAGGAGGGGGTATTTAATGTATAATACAAAATTGTGAAAAATTACAGAACGAATTGACTGATATTGATTGATATTTAATTGATTAGCTGACTGATGTTAACTGATTTTATATCAACCAGAACTAGTAGAGAAATAGAGAAGCTTAAATATGACAGCACAAACAAACCTTTGTTTTGGTATGGTGTCTGAGGAGCTACAACTTTGATAAAATGGTGCTGAATAACAAACGGCAGGATTATAAGATTTATTTGAAGAGTTGGTTTTAATGGTAGTAGATTTAAAAGTGATTTGAGAGGAGGAATTCTTAAAATTTGTACTACTATTAATATTGTGACTTGTAGTGGTGTTAGAGGTAATGGTAGCGGTATCTGTGGTTGCTTTTGCTGCATACAATTGATTACAACCGGTACGATGTTGTAACAAGTAATTATTGCTTAGACCATTAGCATGAACGTTCAGATGACGCTTATGAAATGGTATTCTTTGTATATGCAATGAAGAATTCTTGCCGTGTTGGCTTAAAGGCGTAGAAGACCGTTGGTAATGATTGGTGCCTCCACAACTATTGTTGTAATGTTGTTCTGTCAGATTAAGATGCATATTAGGCGAACCATATGAATGTGTTTTAGTTAAAGCCATTGCCATAGAACTACTGCCTGAGCGTGTTGCTAGCGCTGCTGCCAAAGAACTCGTTGAAGTTGGACTTAATGATGATGCTCCTCCTTCGTTTGGTAATACACCAATGTTACCACTTGAGGAAACATTATAAAATGATGAAGAAGTGGCTGTAGTTGTTATTGTTGATTTTGAGCTAAATTGGGAACTAAAAATTGTTTTGAATTTGTTTTTAGTGTAACAACAAACATTAATAAAATTTTAAGCTTCCTGATTATATGGTTATTAGCTTTAGTTTATGTAATCCTCATTTACAGAAGATGGTAAAGTAAAATAGAATATCTACAGAACCTAGATCATTTTTAATATTTTCCTTTAAACTACTATAACATACAATTATTATATTAAATACTTCTAAAAAAAAATTTACATGCATTTTAAGTACAATTAAGGACAACTTTTATTGTATAGTTTTTACGTGCCTCAAACAACTTAATAAAACTATATTAATAAACAAGGATTTTTTTCATTGACATTTTAAATAGGAAACTAATAACAAAATAAAATATGCTGAAATAATGAAAAAAAAATTTTTCAAATAAAAAATATTATTAAAATAACGGTAGGTGACGAGATAATATATATGAAGGCAGAAGAGTGAAATCCATTCACTCTCACGTGAATGTAAATAAGATAGTAACTACTTTTATGAAAATTCATGTCCGGTTATGATTGCGCTCACCTCAACTACTTCTTAATATTTTTATTTTGTATTGAATTTTTCTTTTAAAAATTTATTTACACTTACTTTACAAAATTGTACATCAACTAACCAAGATGTTAACCGCTTATATTAGCATTATTGAACATAGGTCTATTTTTCCTAATTTCCTTTTAAAATATTCACAACTAATAATAATAAAAACTCTCTGTGAATCACACAAAATGTAACAACAAAAATTTAAATAAGAGAAAAAGGTAAAATATGAAAAACTGAAAAGGTTTTAGAAAGTCCCCTTTCACACACATCCCAGAGAAAGGAGTGAAGGGAATTGAAAGAGCAGCCATTTTAAAAAAATTTTACACTTGAAGTTGGCTGCAGAATAATAAATTTACTTTTAGGTATATTAACTTGAAAAGGAAAGAAAACGAAACTTGAAGAATTATCGTGTGAAGACCTGCGTTCATTATACGATTCAAAGTGCGAACAAAGTCGTGTATGTGTCGTGAGAACATATCATTATGTAGTGAAAAAAGTCAACATCTTTGTAAGACGACCATTCTCATACGGTTTTACTGTTTGGATTACTACAAAAAAATATATTATGCCATCCCTAGAAAAAAGATACCACAGTACTCTAGTAAAAATATTTTTCAATTCTGCATACCGTAGTATTATAATTTTTGTTTTTGAAAAGCAATTATTAAGCCAACTGGTGTCCGAATTTTTAACACACAATTTAATAAATTTTTATTTCCTAAAATAGCTGACAATAAATATGACAAATGAGAGACGTCACAATGCTCTAAAATTTGAAAAGTTTAAGAAGATTATTTCTACTACTATGATGGATATTTCACTGCAAACTGTAAAGTGTAGTTTACTCTTATTTTCTTCTACTTCAATTTGTTATTCATCTAAATTTCAAAACTCCTCTTACTAAAGTTTTTAATAAAATGTTAAAAATTTGAGTTAGAAAATGTAGTAGCTTGTTAGCAGGTAATAAAACTATTCCCTCTGCATAGCTCAAGTAGAAATTATGATGTTAATATATTGCAATTTTTTTAATTTATAATCTTACGGAGAGTTTTGTTTTGTATACTGTTGTTAACATTATGATATTAATAAGTGGTAACCAAAATGTCGAAAATATATATACAAAAACTATATATAAGACCGATATTAAGTTTAAAATAAAATTAAAAACTGAGTACAATGCTCAATTAAAAAACGAAATATACACTAAATAATTATTATATTACAGTTAATTGCAGGCAAAAAAAAAAAAAACAAAAAAAATTACGTCACACTTTTAACCAGATATCATTGAGAGCTTGGGATTGATTTCCGCATTGTTTGACCTATATTTCATTTCCATGTTATTCGAGACTTTTACCGTAATATTTTCTTTCTTATACACATACAATATGATGTTGAAATGAGATTATGCTTCTAGTTTAATTATTAGGAAATACTACCAAAAAAAAAAGGAATAGCGAGTACGCTTTTGAAATATAAGTTACTTTAGAGAATACAGTACAATTACTTGCCATTATATGTACGCTAAAATCGAAGGAAAGATTTTAACTCAAAATTATAATACAAAATGTGCTACTTCAAAAATTTATGCATACATTAAGTATTTTAAAGTTAATTAAATCGAACTTATTACGTAGAGAAGAGAGGAAAGGGGAAGCTAATTTACATCTCACTTACTTTGTGCATATACATGGTGCTTTTTGTGTAGGATCAACAAAAGTCCATATTTGTTGTTGCTGCTGTTTCTGCGATAAGGTTGTAGTATTAGGTTTTATGTCAATACTATTTGAAACACTGTCTGTTTGGTCTACTCCTTCCCTTGACGTAGCAACGTCATTTCCAGGTGCCGTCGACACTGATGAAGTTGTTGCGGGCGTTGCCGACATATTTGAAGAATTCGGGTTAGGGGTGGATGAATTGGTGTTGTTACAATAGGAATTGGCGGAAGAATTTAAAATCGTCCCATTTAAATTATGTTGCACGTGAAGCACATTTGTTACGCAATCTTGCCACACTCTTTCAGGCATTTCGCAGGCAGCTTGTGGTGGACTATGAATATTTGGAGTATTGCCTGTGAAATTTCGTGTTTGTGTGTTGTAGTAGGGTTGAACTTTTGTACGATCAATTTTTAAATGTTCAACCATATGCGCAAAAGATGATTTTGTTCCATTTACAGTTGGTACTACCGGAATTGGTAGCTTATTATTGGAGAAATTTTCCATAAGAGGTTTCCTTGTGTCATTATTATTACTATTAAAATTTGTGTTAGTATTATTTCCACAAGTTGTTTGATTTGCTGATGAGAGTGCTGCCAAAGCAGCAGCTTCTGCTGATGAAGATGTCCCTAAAGCGCATTTTTGTGATGCAGCTGCTTCCATTTCTTCCATATCATCCAAATCAGTGACTAGTACATATATTGACGGATGATACATTTTATGACCGCCTAAAAAAATTTAAATGTAATTGTAATATAAAATTTCTTTTTCCATTTGCAAAATCTGTGCAACTCATACCTGTTATAACTTCTACAACTGGCGGCACATCACTATTCTCTTTATTGCACAAGGGGAAAAATGAAGCCCAGTCGTCAAGTATTTTTTCGGCCATCGGATCATTGGCTCTATAACTGTTGCCCGTAAGAGTGGCAGCCATTCCAAACGGAGCCAATATTACCTTACGAGGCTTTGGATTAATGCTTTTGGTGTTATTGGAGTTACTATTATTATTGTTGCTATTATGAGAAGCATTTGCCGAGGCTGGGAAATTTTCATTTTTAATACAATCGCCTGTGGCAGCATTTGGAGAATTGGGTGATGTTTGCTGATCAGGAGAATTTGCGTTGGATGCAGCGGCCGAAAATGCAAGTGCTGCATCGGCTAAATGTTCTTTGGTGAGAGGCCGCACTGCCGGATGTTCCCTCAAGTCAATAGATGCGCATACCGTATCACCATGCACAAAGAATGTAAACGAAAATGATAAATGTTGAGAGCTGCAAACGTAAAAAATAAATTTTTTATTGTTGGACAAAAAGGGGAAAATATACTTTCAGAGGAAATATTTATGTATGCATGGATGTACAGTTTTTCTTAATTCTCGATGTCATATTACCAACCAAGCCATGACATAGAGATGAAAAATATACTGCATGCTAACTCAGTCGCAAAGAATTAATTAATATTTTAATGGTGTCAATGCAAATCAACAGGGAATTCTTCACAATTTTTCCCCTCAAACAAGCACATGTTAAATTAAATTGTCATTTGAAAATTTACAATTCCATCCACTATCAATAAAAATTAGATTACTTATCGCACTCTAATTTGACTAACAATAAATTTACATACGTACGCACGTGTGTGTGTCTGTGTATAAAACTTTTAATAACAGATACTGTTTAACAACATATATGTCCAGTTTTAAATGCATCAGTATTATATATACAAAGATATACAACGCAATAGTTAGATACTTGCATATAAGCGCAAATACATGCATGTGTAGGTCAGTCACCACACCAAGCACAAAATAAACACAATGTACTTACCCATACAAATGTGGTGCATGAATTGATATAGCAACGTATATAACTATAGATATGTATGGATATGTGGGTGAGTGTATAAAATACGTACATATGTAAATTACATTTTCCTAATTAAATAAAACTGTTACAAGTTGAACGATGAACGAATTTATATCTTCACAATCCATTCACAGAGAACTTGTTAGTTAATCTTGGATTAATAATTTCCCACCTTATTAAATAAAAGTTTCTAATAAGTGAGATGGTTTTTAAACACACATAATCCAGTTTCAAATCATAATGCACACATCCATGCACGTACACAGTACTTGTATAATTTATTTATTTCCTATTCACACAAAGGAAATTTTCTCCGCCAATGTACTATGTATTGTATAGATTACTGCTATGAATTAATAATAAATAAAAGCGACAATTAAAGTTAAAAGAACATTTTACACAATTTTTTTCTATTCATTACTTTAAAATAAGTCCTCAGCTTAGTTATTTAAAAATTTTTTAAAATGTAAAGAATTATGTAGTCAATGAAATAACAATCAAAATGAAGAACTTAACACGAATATAAACAAACTGTGTTTAAAAAGTAACGATAAATTTACGCTAAAATTTTTTGTAACAGTAAGAAAATATGTTCAGTTTGTATATAGAGGGAGATGTGAATCCCAAAGGAATGTATATTTTGAGGAGTTTGAAATGCAAATTCGTTAATCATGTAGTTTTTGCTATCTTGTTGAAATGCTAAGGAAATCTTAATTTTATTTATTTTTAAATTTAAATTTTAAAAATTTTAATGAAATATTAATTTTAATTATTTGTTAAATCGTATAGAATTGCGTAAACTTCAAATAAAATTGTTTCAAATAATAAGTGATACATGTATTAAACATATGTATATATATTATTCTTGGCTAACTGAATGAGAAGTAATAGAAAAAAAAAAAAATTACAGGAAAAAAATATAAAATATTGTGGTAGGAATTAATTTCAATCGATGAATTTCCATAATTCAAAATATATATAAGTAAAATATGGAAAAAACTAAATTTGAATAATTGCAAATCTTTAACTTTTCTAACTTAATTCAAATCTACAATTTATTGAAATATTTAATTACGCAATATAATTTGATTCGTTTATGACGAAACATAATTTTAAACGTACATACTATGTAATTAATAATGAGAATGTACAATAATTTAAAACAATGTCTCATATATAACTACCAGATTTATACTAACCTTCTTCCAAATATTCGTTCATTTGAAGTACAAGGCTGAACAAACCATTTTCCAAAACGCACAATATCTTTTGTCAGCACAAACCTAAAAAAAAAAAATAAGTTATAACATTTATACTAAAGATTAGAAATAAAATTTGTTATACCTTTCAATAAGATTATGGAGAGCTTTAAAAAGAAGTGAACGACATTCATAAGTTAAACCTCTTTCCCAAGTTCCATTCCACATCAACTGATTTGCTAAATATATTAGAAAAAAAAATTAAATTTACTGAGAATGGATTTTGATAATTATTATAAGTAAATAGATATTTCATTTTTAAATACGAAAATAACTCATTAATAGAACGGAAATGACAGTTTTTCATCGCCATTTCTTAATTCTGGATTTGCTAATTAGGTAGTGGTATTATTTGATTAGTGTTATATAAAATTTTAAAATTCATTAGTGAATAATAAGGACCTAAACAATGCTAAGACACGATCAATCAAGATTGAAAAGAAATTTTCTCCGTGGAATCAACAAGTTTGTTATTTTCATCCAGAATATAATAAGGGAAATAAAATTAATAAATATGTAATAATAATATAAAGTAAATAATAAAGTAAAATAGGTTTTTCGCCTGCAAAAAAAAAATATAATTTTTAAATTATATATATATCCAAAAGTAGATTTCAATCACAAATACCGTGCACAACTTTTTAGGAAGCACACTAAAAAGAATGAACCTGCTTAATAAAAATTGTTTTACATCCAACAAAATGTAGGTGGCTTATAAAGCCTGAATAACTTCGTTAAGAATAGCAGTTTGTTTATGCTGTACTACCAGTGGCCCTCTTTCTTTTTTTTTAAAGGCAAGTGCACTTATAGAAAATATCAACCTTTTTGGTAATTGAACTATTAATCGGTATATATGTATATACTCGTATAATGGGGTTGGTTTCCACTTTAAATATAAGTAAAACAAAATTAATTAATAGGTAATTATTTTTTTATTTTGAAAATAGAACTACTAGTTTATATTTTGAAGACAATTTTATTCGAATGATCGCCATCAGCAATAGCGCTATAAAAAGTAATCCAATCGCGTTAGATCACATGATCTTGACGGCCAACTCACTGGTCCAAAACATGAAATGAATGAATCGTTGAATTTTCCGTTGTATTGTGAGCTGCATATGGAGTTTTCATAGATTTTTAGAACAAAATAATCGTTCAGCGTTGACAAATCCTCTCAGCCAAAAATGAGCTTATTCCGAAAAAACAATTATTCGGTAAAAATAAAAAAATACTGTAATTTATTTTTGTTATACATTTTTACGATTTATAAATATATTTCTGTTGTATAATGCTATGATAAAACTAGTACTAAGCTTGAAAGAAAATATGTAACTGCAATGTATCTGTCACAATCCAATAAAAAAAAAATTAACCATGCAAATGTGGTTACCCGTACTGGAAAACTCTTTAAATGTATATCAGTTAGTACAAACTAACTTAGGATTAGCCGTTTCTTAGCTCAAGAAAATGTCAAATTTCGTAAAATATTGCCAATTCATGAGCATTTATGGTTTACATCATGAATACCTTCGCATGGATGTAGGAATCTAAACATGTATCCTATTCGTTTGTGCTATTCGCACATAGATATTTATGCACATATGACATAATGCATATGTATATGTGCCTTCAATTATTTAAATTAAAATATAATAATTTGCATTTTTTTCACAACAGGGACGAACGTAAAAATTAAGCAGATAAGCTATTTGATAATATTAAATTGGTAAAAATATGTGTGTAAGTATGTATGTAGAGAAAAACTGCGGCCACGCATTCATACTATACAGCCATGTATACAAATGTATATGTATTATTACATACCCACGGAGATCTCTCAATGAGTATAAAAATACATACTTATCTACATACGTATGTAGATACTAATATAACTAAAGAGAAAACGAAATCATAAATTAAAATATAATAATAAAAACCATGAATGATTTACAACAAGGTCATTGAAAGAGCGAGTTTTAAATTGAAAAATAAGAGTATGAGGAAATACACAAAAATATAAGAACGAACCATTTAGACTTATTATGTACGCATAATAAAGTTTGAATTTCAAAATACTGCTACGATTCCACTTTAAATGCAATCATAGTAGTTTAAAAGCTATGTACGAACATACTGGTAGATAAATATGCATATGTATATGCATATGTATATAACATAAACATATACATATATGTATGTATATACATTATGCATGAAAAAAAACTATGTTTACAAAGAAAATATCAATTTATACAGGCATAATTTTAAATTTTGTGTGAAGAAAATGGGGTTTCTCTTTTTTGTGTAAATTGTTTTGTTCATTTCATTTATGTACATATGTATGTACATATATATATAAGAATGCATGTGTATATTATCTAACAAAAAGAAACAAGAGAAAAGAAATTAAATGTAAAACATAAGGAAACAAATGAAATTCAAGCATTTTCATGTCAACAAATGCACATACTCAAATATCTTTAATTTATATATGAATATGTATGTATGTATTTATGTATGTATGTAATATTTTTTATTTAATTTAATTTTTTTTCTTCTTATTTTAATTTTAATTTCTATATACTATTTTGATGTAGTAGTGTATTTTGCATCACTGATCATCGAGCAAAAGAAAAATCATACGAATTCATGTCCAATAGCGTTTGCTCGCCGCATTGGTTTCAATAAAAAACAAACTTAACTATAAAACTAATCATAAATCTACTAATCTACTAATTTCAGTGTAGTCTAGATAAGAATTGAAAAATTCGAAACTAATGGATCAGAAATTATTGAGAATTTGTTACCATTTTTCATAGATATAATTTCTATATACTATTTTGATGTAGTAGTGTATTTATGTACAAAACATACATATGTACATATATACATATGTATGTTTTGTACATAAAGTAATTTAATATCCAAGCATTTCTTTACTTTGCATAGTAGTTCCATAATTTTGATACATTTGTTACCAAATTTTTAAAAATATTTAGAGTGTATTTATTTCCAGCTTTTAATATGAATAAAAAGATTTTTTCTAATTTGTTCACGAGTATCATAAAAATTGCGGGAAGAAATACACTGATGGCATGATATGTCAATTTGAACACAAAATCCTTTTTCCAGTTTTAAATGAAAAACAAACTTTAAGAAGCTGTAGCATCATACATATCCATACATATATATTCTTTTATTTTATATATTTTTATAAAATTTTTTTAAATCTCTTTGGCTAATTGAGTTTACGTATAAAAAATTCAATATCAGCCATTTTACACCATGTACAAAATGTATGTGCATAATATGTATATAGATCCATACATATAAATATATATATATATATATGTACACGTATGGATATGTATATGTACACGTGTATACATTTGTCAGTATAATAAGCGTTAAGTGACGTACATATTCCGCTGACACCTATGCGTACAGTTAATACCTCCATTTCTTATCGAATTCTCTTGGATATTATTGAGATTACATGAAATTCGTCACAGAATACATTCAATAATTGATTAAAAAATACAAATGGCAAATAGCAAATTTTACGAGGGTTGGTGAGGGTATTAAAATCAAAAGTGGTGTTGTTTAATATATGAGCTAACCGACTAAAAAATATATATATATGTATAAATACTTAAGAAAACATACCGGAATATAATATATTCCTTTGCTATATTTTATTAGAGTACACATGCAACTATTGCACATACATACATTGTCGATTTGTTGAAAAGTAACTCAATCTAAACTTCCAAATTTCTTTAGTTATTTTTGTTTAAAATTTCACAAACCAAAAATAAAATGAATATATGTGTATGTTTGTCCATACATATGTACATAAGCAAAAGTATAGTTGTATACAAATGTAAGTATATAAAGCAGTCCTTACGTATATACATACATAGTAAGTTATGGATGTATCTATTAAAAATGTGAGACAATCGAAAACAAGCAATTAAACACCTGCCACTACTAAAGAAAACCCCAAATATTAAACTTAACAACAAAAATAACATCAGCTTGCTTTCTTTAACACAAGTCAAAGGAGTACGAAGAAAATTGTAAAAAGTAAATATGCAGCAATAATGAAAAAAAGTGCTTTTGTGATATAAAAATAATCAAAATAACAACGCTAATCATAAAGATGCCCAGTTAAGACAAACTAGGATCCTAATTCAAACATTCAAAATCACATAAAAGCTCACAGATAACATGCAAAAACGGAAATATGTATTACATGTATTTAGTACCACGAAAGAATTAAGATTTATAAAAAATATTAATGCAGTGCGCAAGGAACAACCAAAAAGAGAACAGGAAGGAAGATGCATCAACAAAACCGGAGAAAAATGAATTCAAAACTTTACAAAATGAATGCTACCAGACTCATCGATAAAAGAAATTTGTTGCTTATTAACATCTGGGTTAGGTTTATATCGGTGAATTTTTCAAGAAATATCTTCAATTTCATTTCAATTTCTTTTAATTTCAATTAATTACAAATTAAACTTATGAAATCTCTGTTGGCAGTTTGCAGCAACAATTTAAAAGCTCATTTAATTGCAATAAATACATCAGCGCTTAGAAGTTCTGATAAACACAACATTGTGTGAAGTATATGTCTATTTACATGTGTGTGAAGTTATATTTTGGAATCACTCCGGACATAAGCCATATGATTTAACAGATTTCTGTTAAGATAACAACGTAGCTCTGTTAGACTTGTAATTCCCGGGTGTAATTCTGGTCACATTTATTTATGGAATAAAAAAAATAATGCTGAGAAAAGTCGACGACTGCAAGTATTTTGTAAAAACACCAGAAGCCATTAGAAACACTTCCTGACACTAAAGTTTTTGTAAATTTAACAGTTATACAAATCCTTAGGGAAGAAGTCCAAATTCCAGCAGAACGGGTAACGTTGGGCGGCCAAAAATTTGTAACGAATAATATAATGTGCACTCCCTGAATTAGAAGTATAAGCGAGCTATGTTATTACGTTAACAGAAGTCTGTTAAATCATATGTTTTGTGCCCGGTGTGATAAATTCCGAAACTTAAATTCACACACAATCTATTTACATCATTCACAATTTTTTAATTACTAAATTTCTTCGCATACATGCATACCAAATTGTGCGTTCAGCAACATTATGATGCATACAGATACATGTGTTAAGTAGGTGCTGCCTAATTTAAAATCCTTTATCTTATATGTAGACAGCTACATACCGAGTTCTTTTGAATTGTTATCTGCTATTAACCGGAGTTAGGTGTTAGTGGTCAAAGTTTATGGGTGCAGATGGCATACACATAAATATATGCATGTGTGGCTATAGATACAAACATGTCCATATATGCATACTAGTTAAACGTTGGAAAGTTGTTGTAATTATATGCGCCATAATTAGATTTTATTTTATTCAATACACTTTTTCATCTAACTTGGCTTTATAATAACAATAACCGTTTCTCAATAACTTTGCACTCTTAATCGAAAATTAAATATATTTCGAGTATGCTGATATATACTTATATATGTATATGCATGTACATAAGTACGTATATACATATCAATATGTATGTATAATGTTGAGAGCTCAATACACGATAATTTTGCGCATGTACTCTGTGGTTTTCTGAAAAAATGTGAAAATAAACAAAAATAAAACAGCAAAAGCACAAAAATAACAAATGCTGACTTTATTTTTTAATTATTGCATTTTGTGAAGCACGTGCGGTCGTGCACATGCCAATGTAAAACCGTATATATTTATGTACACACCAACAAGAGATACAAAATAAACAAAGAGAATTTGAGAGGAATTATTTCAATAATCAGAGAAAGAGAAAAACTTTTAAGGTCACGCCAGTGTTGCCAAAACTACACTATATAACAAACAGTCTGATTTGAATATTCGTTTCAATTTAATACCCCTAATACATTTCTAATCAATCAATATTATTCGGTATTTAATTTAAGATGATTTTTATTTATATGCACTCACATGTTTCTACGTATATATATTGCCACAGAGGCGTAAATTAATAGGCAACCTCTTATACCGACTTCTGGCCACATTTCATGTTTGCACATAGAAATCAAGTATTTTATACGGAAATATTGTAATATATCCTTACAAAAATTAAAACTATATAATAAAAAATAATACAAAAAAATCCACAATTTTTAAAATAATACTTTCATTGCACGAAATATTTGAATATAACCTCTGGCTTGCTTTCATATTTATACTATTTATACAAATTTGCGTTGGACTGACTCTTCTTTTGACACACCCTAATTATATTAATGGGAAAGGGAATAAGTTTAAGGTCTGAGCTGTTAAATCATTTTTTAAAATTTTTTTTTTTTTTTTCCATGCATAAGTGCATGTGTTTATGCACATACGTATGCATATCCTTTCAATTTCACAAACCAATTGCTTAATTTGGTTGTTTTAGAGTAATATTTTAATTAAATAAACTCGTCATTTTAGAGAACATTAGGTCAGTTCACAATGGATTTGCGTTTTGTTCACCAGATAGAAGTCAACAGCGAAGACAGCAATATTAATTCAAAAAAAATTTTTCGCTTCCTGCCTTTCATTTTAAAATCTGCAATGAATGCAGGTACAAAATATTTTTCCTCATCTCTAATATATTTACTTGCATTATACGAATAATATAATGCGAAATCTTTAAAATATGAATTCATCTAAAACTGTAAGATATATAATATTAATATGTATGTCTACATATGTATATACTCATATATATACATACGTACATAATTGTTATGTGGACTTGTGTTGAATATTTTTAATCAAGCCTTCCATTTTATCTTTTAATGTTTAATACGATATCAGGTATAAAAACAATGCAAATCAGGTTGAATAACCTCAAAAAGATATACTTTATGGAGACGACACAGACTTGCATACATATCACTGAAATAAAAGCTCCATACTAAGTACGTACATACAATGCAAATGTTAAAACTCATCATGAAATATTTCCCATACATATGTAATTATATGCACATGTAGAAATAATCATACATTCATATTTATATACATACATACTTATACACAAAAATACTTTTCATGTTAGCAGTCGTACTAAAAACAAAATTATTTACGTTATAATTTTCAATACAATTTATATTGCTCTCCTCTAACAATTAATTACTTTTGGGATTCCTCTATATTGTTCTACTATTAAAGTTACGAAATGTTGTATTTTTAATATTTAATTTTTTATTACGCTTATTTAATTTTTTTACATTTTGAAATCACTAACACAGTGCAATAGTTTGTTGAAATGGTTATTATACAACATACAAAACTCAATACGCAAAATTAAACATTTGTTCAATCCACAATGTGTTGTAAGGTGATAAGTCATAAACTACTCTTTAAGGTCACGTAGCTCTGCTGTGAATGGTGTGTTGTATGGCATATAAAAAGTTTTCGCATTGATTTGAATTTCTAAACTGAAACAGCTGACAGAAAACAGCACACTGAAAATACACTGATATAGAATTATGTTCTCATATTGTGGTCTTATACAGAATAAAGCTAATAAATATAAGATAACTTGTAATACCAAAAATGTTACTCAACAGAATTTAGTACAAAAAAAAAAACAATTGTGGCAGGCAATTTTTAGTAAACAACATTGAAGAAACCTGTGAATGCTGATTAATATACTTATATAATAAAAGCGATACAATATGTTTGCTCGAATTTGCCCCTCTATCATAAAATAGAGCAAAACACACAAAGATTTCGGGCACTGAATAAAATTTTTTTTTCAAAATTTGCAAGAATTTTTTGTAAGTTAGCCTTACGATGCAATGTCATATCAAACCTAATAAAATAGCGATACAAATTAATATTTTTGTTTGAAACACATGAATCGAATAGATACAACTTACAAGAGCTCTTTGAAGCAGACAATGAAAGAGGAAATAGGAGCACCTCTCTGCAGTGATGCAAAACTTTCTTCTAATACAATTTTTTTTATATATTTTTTTTCTTTTTTATATTTATTAGGTGATACTGAACCTGTTGGTTAGTCATAATATTTAAGCAGCCTTAATGAGTATAAATGTACTTATTTTTTTAATCGGGATCTCAGTTATGTAATCAGTTCAAATTTTTTTGCGTGGTATTTAAACGAAAAAAAATGTCTTAACTGTATTTTTTTTAATCAGCCTCCAAAGTGATTCATTATAAAATAAATTTTTCATAACTGTAAAAAATGGCAGTGTTTATGAATAAATTTTACTATTTATGTACTAATGAATTATTGTTTACATATGAACTTATACTTTTGTCTAGATAGTTTTAGTTTGAAGATAACATTAAAACAAATACATTTATACTCATTTAGATCCAAAAATAAATAAAGTTGTGTTTTAATTGTACTATTCAAATTATAAATACAATTTAGAAATTGTTTAGTACAAGAAAACCAAAAATGGAAAATTATCTGGAGTCTAAGTTCGAACGACCTAAATACTTTATAAAAAAGGCAAAACAACACTGTACTTCATCAACAGGTCGTAAAACAAACTTAGACAATGAGCTTGCAGGAGAAACTAACTCAAAAAGAAAGGGTATTTTATAAATGTTCCAAATATACATATATGTATATAATGCATTTAAAAAAAAAACGATAATCTTCATGCATTAACTAAATCTTGTGAAATAAAATATTCCACATTTGAAAATGAAAAAAATGGGGGGAAAAAATTATGTAAATTAATTAGTTGTGAAAAGAAATAGTTTCTTTATTCATATAATTTGAAACAAATTATTTTATCTGAAGATCTTTTTCTATCCAAAAATAAAAAACCCCTGGAAACGAAATCGATTTTAAAACTCATAACACCACAAAAAAAAAACGTTTCCCACCTCTGTCTCAATGAGTACATTAATCTCCTTTTGTTATTGTGTTCGCTCTCTTATATCCTATCATTTGAGAAAGCAAAACAAAACAATAAGTTTTATTTTCATAAAATATTAATAAAAGATACAAATGTAGAACAAGCAAATTAACAACATAGAAATAATTTGAGAGTGGCAGCATCACGGTGCATGTGGAATGGTGGTTTATAAAGAACAGAAGACAAATCATAGTAAATACAAAAAAGCCGGTGGAACAGTGGATACTAATTTTATAGAATTGAAAATTTGATTTGGAAAACCGGTTACAAGGTAGCTCTTAAACATAAACTAAAAATGCAAGTATTTTCTGATTAAAAAACTTGACAAGTAGAAATTATATAGAAATTGCAGATAAAAAAGAAATTTATGAACAGCAAAATCTCAAGTAAATTACAGGAAATTTATATCAGAAATACTTTTTGAATTTACAATGCGTTGAATTTGTAAATCAAAAACAAATAATTGATAAACTCATATTATAATTTATAAGAAAAATATCAATATTTTTATGAAACGAACACAATTTTAAATATTACAAATATATAGAGAAAATTAACACTTTCTGAGTCTGCCTACCCTACTACGTAGGTAAGCAATTACAATAAATTTATTTTAAAGATTGAAAACAAAAGTTTTGTGCAAAAATTTTCACACTTACCAGCAACTTTTAGCAATTCAGCATCCACCAGATCAGTCAGTTCAGGCTCTTCACCGTACCAAAATATCCATAATTCTTTGGCAGCAGCTAACGATAAGGGTGGATGCACTTTTGATGTATTGACCACATCAAACATTGCACTTGGATCTGAGTTATCCTGTCTGGTAGACTGAACACGCCTCCAAACGCATAGAATATCAGCTTGCATGCATCTCGAGTATGACCGTAATATAGGATCATCCAGTGGATCACTGGTTGCATTTGGCCGCTCATTATTAACAAATTTTCGCCATTTAATACCGCATAAATCAGTCTGAAATACAAAAATTTTTATAGGATAATTCTTATAGGAAAATTTTTATTTATTTATAATGACTGGCATGATTCTTTGTTATAACGTTGCAATTCCGTCGGAACCACCTCAATTGTATCAAATACTTCACTTTTATTCTGTTTTTTTTTTATACATGAGAACGATAAAGACTTAATAACTACACATATATGTGAATAAATAACTACATACATAGTATGTATATCTATAAAAAATTAAAATTAAAATTAATTAAATGACATATGAAAGTTCATAGATATTTAAATAAATATGACATCAAACAACTACAACAACTAGGGACACCTAATCAAAAACAACTAACTTTAGAAATAAAAAATTTTAACTTTTAATAAATCTGCTTTATTTATATATAGGTGTACATACTTATATAAATGAAATCAATTTAATCAGTCGCTGTATATTGTAGTTAAAACTTTCAGTTCTTAGGCACACTTCTTCATTTTGTTCAAAGGAATTTTTTGGTTCTTATTTCTTAAATTTTAATATTTATAATCTCTTCTTTATTACGTGTGTATAGCCTCTCAATTTTTCAAAGAAAACAAACAGCTATATGTATATACAGCGAAACAGCAATATATAAAGGTATGGCAAAAATATTTAACACAAATATCAACCAAAGAAAACCTACAGAAATATCATACCAGTTTTTAGATTAAAAATTCACATACATATGTATTTAGACGCGAGTGCATGCAACTACACACGCACACGTATGTATACAAATATGTATGTATCTACAGATACTAATGCCCCGATAAGTAACTGTGACGTTGACTTAGAGACTCATACCGAGTATTCTCGCTCACTGTTGGGATGCAACAAACACAAAAATGCAAACACAGAAAAAGTTCAATAAAAAAAAACAACACACCATACTCAACAAAAGTGAAAAGAGTACAAATTTAAAACGGCATATCATTGATATCTCAACAAAAACATGCAATATAATGCAGGGATGGGAACGCAAATTTGTTACTGTATTTTTAACATCGTTTTTCGCATGTACGGAAAACTAAAGTTTGTTACTAATAACATCAATGAATATTTTTAATAAATATATTGATTTAAATTTTAGTTTTCGTATCCTTTTACAGTTGCATATAAATCATAGCCGTTTTTTAATGACGTTTAAGCTTAATCCGATTAGTTTATTGATATCCCTAATTACATGATTGAATATTATACGTAAATAAAATAATAGAACATTCATAACATAAAACTTCCATTTAATATAAAATGTGGATATGTATAACATCCATAACATAAAAAATATTATAATATCAATATATAAAGTAATCTCTAAGTATATATTAAATACGGAAGAAATATTTTCAACTTTATTACAGTAATTTACTGTAAAAATGTTTAGATTTTATTGGTAATATAATGAAATTTTTTGTATAAAAATCCGTTTGAGATATAAAACAAATTACAAACAATTGTTGATTAAAATGTAAGAGTCTAGTCCACTTATAAGTAGATATCAATATTTTGCGAAAATTTTTTTGATCTAAAAAAATCGTGCATATCGAATGGAAATCATGCCAATTTTGATTTCAACATATGATATATACCAAATTATATTATATTGGTAACTTAACGTGTTAATAAGTTTGACAACTATAATTGTTATAGTTATTAAATTGGTTAAATAAATATTGGTTAAAGTTGTTATGGTTAGTTAAAGTTGACATTTATAAAATAAAAAATTCTACAGAATTTTCCTGAAGTGCTTTTATATAATTTGGCTAAAATACAGTTGAAAAAATTTAAAGCTTTTATATCCTCTACTTATTGCTGCATAAAAAACCTTTTGAAAACCTTTAACATAAAAGAAAATTTTAATAAAATAATACTTTTAACATAACATTATAATAGGAAAATTTAAGACAGGGTTTTTTCAATTATTTATTGTAATTTGTTACTTTAGCAAAAGTACATCTTTATAACAAATTTTTTATAAATAATAAGATCAAACAAATTATATAGATTTTCATAATTATTTCCTCATGTGTATATAATATGAAATTTTCTTATACATTCTCAGTATCAAGGTTTATGAATTTCTTAATTCTTGCACTTGTATCAAAGGCCCTACCATGTTAATTTTGTCCTTTTTCAGTACAAGAGTTTTGCGGTAGTAGAAAGACACTGATATAACTAGAACAGCTGAACTGCTACTTTTAAATTACTTTCGTACCTATGTATATGTAAGCCCAAAGTTGAATTTAAAGACGCCTCTCACCTAAAACAAAAACTCTGCTGTGCTACATCGGGCGCATACATGTAATGTTATTTTATTAACGAATTTTCAGAAAGAAAATAAATTGAATCGATTCATTTAAATTAACACTCCATAATCTTTTTCAAGATCAACACCCAAAAGAAGTGTGAAAATATAAATATTACAATTTAATAATATTACTTTAAGGAGGAGGTCATTATCACACAGATACATTATTAAAAAATTACAATTCACATAAACTACCACAGTCTACAAAAATAACATACACCAAATACCAAGTAACAGATACACAACACCTGTTATTATAGTTGGTTGTATTATTTTTATGTTGGTTGTAGTTTCTTTCTTGCTTTTTGTGCAACAGTTATATTTATGTATTATTTGACAAACTCATTCTCATGTTCAACAAAACAAAAAATTTAACACACATACACTTACATTTCTTCCGTATGTTTATCTTGTCAGCTTCTACTACAAACTAGACAAACGAGTTTAAAACAAGTTGTTCGTATGACAAAACATTAAATGTAAAAAATATTTTTAAAAATACAACACACTTATAAAATATAAAAACATCTAACATAAAAAAAGAAAATAGAAGTACGTACAAGGCAAGAAAAATGGTGTTGCCAGCCAGCAGTTGTATTTGGAAAACATTGAAAGAAGATTTAAGTTCAAGTTGCAGACATGGAAAATGTGCGTATATACATACATATATTTTTTTACAAACGATTTATGGATTTTATTGATAAAATTGAGCGCAAAATACAAATTGTTTATTGTTATAAGTGATCCTAACTCATGAAAAAAAAAATCAAAAGCTCACGTAATTTTTAAATTAAAACATCGCAAATTTCAGTTACATATGATATAACCAGCACTGTGTATGTGCATATTCTATATATACTATGTCCTCAATTTTGCTACGGTTCTGTTCTCATAAATTTTTTGTTATAGATTTTCCATAGTGGTAGATATCTAATAATATAACAAATGAATTTTTTAACAGCACATACATATGTATATAAATACTTTACTAATTAATTAATAATAAAAATAAAAACTGAATGCGAATGGGGTTTTATATGAGGTTTCAAATTCTTGAAAGTAAAAGCAGATTTAAATAAATGAAATAATTATAAATTATGTTTGAATTTAAATTTTTCATTGAACTGAATTATATGTAAATTGAATAAATAATTAGACAAATAGATTAAATTACAAGTTAATTGCTTCGAAATATTAAAATAACTACATACGCGCATATGTATGGATGTAAATAAACTTAAATTAATTATAGGTAAAAACAAAAGCTAAAACTTGCATATGGGGATGCATGTAGTGCAACTGGAAAATGCATTGGTAATAATATACTTAATTTTTATAAATTATTAAAAAAATTTATTCGAACCTCATTATTAAACTGTATTAAATAATACTCATCAATTTAGTTTTAATAATAAAACAAATATATTCTACTGTTTTTGATTATTTTATAAAAATTATAATAATTATTCGGTAAATTTCTATACATTTAAAAAGAGAGATATGTATATAGATATTACACCTATATTAATGTAAATATAACAAACATATTGTAAACTATAACTACACCAATTTAACTATATTATAAATAACAATTATTGTAAAAATGAAAACATGAATAACATACTACTCACCAAGGCAAAAAAGTTTGTATGGCAATCCTCCAAACTAGCGCCGTTAGTCTGATGTGCTTGATGCGTCATAGTTCATAGATTTTATTTACAGTACAGCAGCTCCTCATTTTCTCAATTGTGTGTCTTAATTCTCTATTTTATTGTGTTTTATGTCAATGACGGATGATTGACAAAGATAATAAACAGCAATGATGTTGTTATTTGTTTATTGCTTTTATTTATTTATCCGCTACGCTTTTTATTTATATATTTTTTATTTTCATTGAAAGTGTGCATTGTTCGGATTGCAGATTGTTTTAATAAATTATTATTGGCTTTTTTAACAGTTGGAAGAAAAAGGCGTTTTGTAACAATGCGATTAGTTATATTTTGTACTTATATTAATATTATGGTATAATTTTGCATTTGCTCTTGTTTTTACTATGTGAGAAATGCAAAATCTGACAAGCACTGTTATTCAACCGCAAATACGCTCTCATTAATGATGGTATGCGAAAAGCCATTTATTTATGTATATGGTTAGTGTGTGAGAGAGAGAGTACGAGAGACACATTAGGGAAGCAAGTTTTTTGAGAGATGATATAATTTCAATAAAAACTAACTTTTTATATATTTAATTTGTGGATGTTGCTTTTGTTATTGAATGATATACACAATTATGCAAAAATTTCATTTTTTTTAGAATTTAGTGTTGGTTTGTTGCTGCCTGCCGCATTTGGTTGTTAGTTGTGTTCCCGGTTACCTATTATGAATTATCACAAGAAATTTATTAAAAAATCACACAATTTTAATTTACATCCTTATTTATGTATGCATGTATATATGTTTGCATGTGCATGCATATAGGCACATATAATTAAATTTTCACAAATGACCACCACAATAACATTTTTTCATCAATGTGTACTTTGTTATATACACACACAGGTCGTTGGCAGTGTTGCTCTTTTTTGATTTCCCCGTATATAGATATTCACCAATACTATAGATATCATATATTATTTATTTACACACATTTATGTACAAATTTGAAGCTTTAATAATGTGAATACTATTTATTTTTACATTCTTTTCATCTAAAACGCGCACGGTAATGAAATTTTCACTTTGATTTTAATAACAATGAACCGACATGACCGACAGACGCATTTTATCACGACTGTGTTTGTATATGTATCTTAAAAACTTTTTCTTATTTAATATTTATTGCTTTTTGTAATGATGCCTTATTGCTTTTTGTTTTTTTACGAATGCTTATTATTGTAATTTCTTTTTTACACAGTATATTTATTAATGTTTTTGTTTTGCTCGATTTTAACATAGTGCATGGAATTTATTATTAAAAATACAAAAAATAGTAAGTACTGAAAAAGGAAAAGAAATCATTACATTTTAGTAAGAGCAATTGGAAGTGGTGCAAAAGAGCGTGATATGAGCACAAATTAATCATACAGAATTCTTATTATTAGATTGATATCTTCAATACGCATCGAAAAAGTACATAACTAAAATTAAAAATAATAAAATAAAAAAACCCATAATATGTATTATAATTAAGTTTATTGATTTAGTGGAGGATTTACCTCATCACTACACATTTTTTGTTTGTTTTGCTTCACAAAATGACACAACACACTGGTTTTGTTTCCTTATTTTGTTTGGTTACAGGTATAAAAGAAGTTTCAGCCAAGCGTAGACAACTCCGAAGATATGATATTGACAAATAAAGGTATTAAGGTAACTAATTTACAAAAAATCACCTACACACATATATGTGAGCATAGGGGCATGTGTATGTGCAGTCTTCTACCTATTCTCATTTATATTGCATTCCACTTTTTGAACCACTCGCATAAAGACGATGTACTCATCTAACATACATATTTAATATTGATATTTTTGAAAACTTTTTAATATTTCATCACAATATCTTTTTCCCTTATGTGTATAAAGTAAGTAATGCAGAAAAATTTTCTGGTCTTCTTTTTAATAAAAAAAAACTATGTGTGCACATAGAAAGAGTATTTAAAGTAAAATGTTAACAACCGCACACGACTACTGCACAACGAATGAACGACGACATGGATTGTCTACACAATGGAAATTTTGCTTGTTTTGTTTTATTGTCTTTTATTTATTTTTATTTTCATATGGTAGTAGTGTTACCAGAATGCAAGAAAAATTACATTAATAGGGGCAAACAATGGAAAATGCTGAATAACCTTTTCTATATTATATATATTATATGGAAGAATATAATATATTATATTATATATATATTTCTGATATATAGCTACATCTAACAATCCTAAAGATGTTTAAAAAGCATTACACCTTTACTGCATGATTCACTATCTCACAGAGTTACATATATTACTATATATTTTATTTTGGTCGAAATAAAAAAAAATTATAATTGTGCTTTATACAGAGAGATAGAACGTTTAAATTTATAATTACTTGCCAATGTGAAAAATATATCAATCACAATAATCTAAAATATTAAAAATATTTTATATTCTGATATGGAATATTATAATAATAATACATTTCATATTAAAATTAAATTACTATTAAAATATACTAACATTCCAAACTATATACATTTATGAATTATAGGAATGTCGCTGCTGCAGAAAATGGAAAAAAACATGTTAAACTTTCATATTAGAGGATTTATAATAAACGTGATAATAATTGTAATAAACAACTGTACGGTGTGATTATTATTTCTTGATTATTTATTTAGATTTTGCAACAGCAGCTGGCAACTTTGGTAAATATTTAAATTCACCTTTACTAAATACTATAAACATATACATATCCATATATATATAAATACATATGCATATGCCTATCTACATGGATGCATATAAATATTAGAAGAGGAGCAGATTTATTGATAAATAACAACCAGAATTATTACGACTTGAGCAACACAGCTGTATTGCCTACGGGTGGATGTGTTACATTTGTAATCACATGGAAATAAAAATCAGAATATTTAAATAAATATTATTGGTAGAGAGGTGAGACTGACTACGATTAGCTATTTACATATGTGTATATGTATGTGGCTTTATATGCACATACATAGATATCTTTATATGAACACTGTGCCGACATATTTTTTTAATTTTGATTTGATTTATTCTATTCTACTTTTTATAGGAATGTATTTAAGTAGTTTTTTAACATTACACACACTCATCACAGATTAATGAAAAATAAATATGTATATATTTAAACTACAATTTCGTTTGTTCATTTTGCTCTCTCATTATTTTAACTGCCATTATACAAATGTAAAAAAGTATGTATTTTTCATTACTTTATGTTATTGCAAGTTATTTAAGTTTCTTTTGTCTATTGTTATTTTGTATGAGAACTTAATATCAAGTCGAGGGCGATGCACGCACAAAAGAGGTTCATTTTGAATACACAAAAAAGAGAAACCAAAAAAAAAAAAATTGAAAATACATTCAGTACAAGAAAAATACAAAATAATAACACTCTCTTTATTTTTATATTTTATACGTATGAATGAGAGAGATTGAAAGAAAATGTGGCCATATAAAAACAACAATAGTTCAGAAATACATAATTGCATATAGGTATGCAAGATTGTGTGTATACAACTTAATGGTTGTAATTATGTATGCATGTATGTACATGCATATTTATATGGTTTAGTATTTTAATTTTTTTTTCGTCACTGTTGTGAATAAAGATGATGACAAAAAACACAACGAAAGTGGATGTTGTTTTTTTTCATATCAAGATTTTTTTAGAACCGCAATTATCGAACCAGTATCCAACAAATATCAAACGAGTCATCCAAATAAATAAACAACGAATGCAACACGGTTGGTCTACAAATAGTAATTGCCAAGAAAATGGATACATACATATCTGCACATGTACTCCCTTTCCTCCCAATTTCATTTAGGTTAATTTTTTTTTTCAATCGAAATAATAAATATTTTAATTATAGCTAAACAATGCTAAAATTGGTTTCTGGAATATAATCTCCACAAAGCACTAATAAATTCAAGTTTGTATGTATGCATGTACGCAGAGTAGTGAGCGAAAATAAATGTTTTCATCTTGCATTTGTTACAGAATATATGTATGTGTGTATCTATAGAAGTAGGCAAAACTTAAAAATAAGAAGAAACTTACATTTCAAAGTTTTTTGTACTAGATTATCTTTACATTCCAAGTTCTAAAAAAATCTGTTTTGAATTAAAATAAATTTTTTCACTTGGAATTAATATATGCACATATATACATTCAAAGATATGGATGTGTTTGCATTTAATACGTTCACACTGCACACTACATTTGCAATGAATGCAAGTATAAAAAATTTTACTGTATTTTAACTCAATAAGAGTATGAGGAATAATTAATATTTTGTATATATTTTAAATTTTTTTATTAATTCTAAGACTGACTTTTTTTTTTTTTTTTGACTAAAATTTATTTGTTAAAATTTAAATATGCAGGATACAAGAACTCCTAAAGCATTAAAAGATGAAGGCACGGCGTGCAATCTAGATGAAGTATAATCGAAATCTGCAACTTTTTCTTCTGTTTCTTTTATTTTAACTTCAAATTTATTCTCGTTGCGGAATGCTAATATTATATGTATTACAAATTTTTATCTAAAATTTATTATTTTAAATACAAATAGATACAATTCGCTGTATTGAAATAGAACTTCATTAAGATACACACGTTCAAAATATAAATGTTTACTATCTCGCTGATCCAACTACGCGCAGGTGTACTATATATAAAAGAAATTTTAACTAACCTATTCTATCCTTTCGAAGTACGATATATGTATGTATGTGTATATATGGCAAAATGGAAGAAGAAATAGAAATAAAAAGAAATTCGAAATATTTATTCGAAATAGATGCTGTAAATCTTATGCAACCCATACACGATACAACCGTTGGCACAACTCGCTTAGTAATCAACTTGTGTGTTGTGCCCACATACGATAAAACCTCTTCGTTTAATCTAAAAGATTTTTAAAAAATAAAAAAAATAAAAAATAAAATAAAACTTCAAATAAAAAACTTTAAAAAATAAAACTTCAATGAACTATTTTTAATTGCATATAATTTACTAATATTGGCTATCATTAAATAATTCATCGTAGAACTGGGCACTAGTTTCATTTCAGCTGTGTCTTCCATTTTTTATTAGTATTCACTTAGTTTTCTTTGCTTTCAAAAACCAAATTAACCGACGACACGTCTTTCTCTCGCAAAATTAAAATGAGAATGATGTACGAAGTCGCATGACTAAGCCACAAACGTTGCAACCCGTTGGCACAACTTGCCAAAAAATCAAACAATTTTGATTTTTCATACAACCGAGACACAACTTTATACAACAGGCCCACATACGCTACAATCTTGATTACAACTTGCCCAAGTTGTGCCAACGGTTGTATCGTGTATGGGTTGCATTACAATTTATCATTTACATGTATTGTTCCATATATCAAAAACGACATACAATTAGTTAAATTCAATAATCACTTCAAACTTAATTTAACTGCAATTTGTAAATATAGACTTGTGCTCATATAATTAGGCCTCTTTAGAAACTTGTACTGTAACCATATAAAAACTATATCGCACTTATATCAGATTTGTTTTCTATTAAAAATTGTTTTTATCGTTAGTTATATATATAATACAAAACATTTAAAATAACCAATATTAGCTTTTGTTGGATGGGGAGTGGATTTATATTTCTAGTTTAAGTCATTGTGTCTAATAACGGTAATCTGTCTCTTTATGCATCAGCATTCTTTACAAAAATTGCTTAAAATTCTTGTTTAAAACTAATAATGTTTCAATTAGTTTTATACAACTCTTTATAGTAATCGCTAAGAAAAAAAATTCAACTCCATGTGAGAGGAAGATTAAAAATGTTTCGAAAGTAACGGAATGTTTAAAAATTTTTAAAGAAAAGGTCAGCAAAGCCATCCAATACTAAAAAAACCAAGAAAACCCTCATCTGCGGATGATAGAATATTGGTCAGATTATATGAACCAATTACTGTACTGAAATTAGAGCTCAAACGGAAGAAGATTATGGTATAAAAATATCAGCAGACTGTCCGATGCCGCCTATAAGAAAATTCTTTGAATGGAAGAATTGATAGACGTTAGCCTAATGTGTCCAAAAAATATATTAAAAAAAGGCTACATTTTGTAAAAGAACCTCGCTCCAATTGCCAAAAATGCTAAGATTTGATATTTTGGAGCGATGGTCTAATAGTAAAAATTTAAGGAAAAATGATGGGTGTTACGGACAAAGAAATACTGCAAGAACAACAAGAATGGTAAGTATGTTGACAATTTGCCTTTAGCTTGGATATTCCAACAGGACAACGACGAGGCTTGTTAAAAATTTAGAAACTAAAATCATATAAAAATGCTTAAGTGGGCACCCCAAAGTCCTGACCTTAACCCAATAGAAAACTCATAGACGATAATAAAACGAGCCGTTTTAACAAGAAACCAAGCTAACAAGGCATTATTATGGGAACTAATAAAAGATGAATGGTACAAAATAACACCAGACCAATTTGAGGCACTGGTTCGTTCTATGGGAAAAAGATGACGGGAAGTTATTCTTCAAAAGGATTTGCAACAAAATATTAGTAATATAAAGCCTACACTGTAAAAAAAAAACTATGAAAACATTTTTTTTTTTAATTTACTTCAAATTACCTAATCATATCAGAAGGGTTTAAATAAAAGTTGTGCATTGCCAATAAGCTTACAGTAGTACTAAACTTTGAAAAAGTGTTTATTTTTGTTTAATTTAAAATTTCAAACAGATATAGGAATATATTTTTTATTTTATTTTTATAATTCTTTTTTTTTCTTTCTGTTGAAGTGGCTTAATTATGTGAGCAGAAGTATATATTTAGATAAATCAAAAAAAAAAAAATTATAAATAAAATCAATCTTCCAAAACCAATAATGGATTTTTAAGTATAGAGCTCTTACGATGAAACAACATTTTATATTTTGAGCCAAAATATTTCAATATGCATTTTTACTATAAGTTGTTTGTTCACATTACAATATTTATTTGTGGTTTACTTCAATTTATCAAGAATATTAGCGCAATATTATTTTTTATATAAAAAAAAAAATATATAAATGAATTTTAGGACTACATTTTGAAGAAGAATTTATGAAATATTTTCACACGGAAAAACTAGATATCGCTAATTGTAAATTTGATCAAATAGGGCATCTAATAAATCGCGTGATGAAATTGAATCAAATAATTAGTTATCGTATTCAAAATTACGAACTAAAAACGAAAATAGCAAATTAATGTTGAAAATTTAATGAAAACACAAAGAGTTCGAATATCATTCAGTTAGAAATCTGAAATATAAAAAAAATTCAATTTATATTAGAAATTGAAATCGAAAGACATTCATCGAATTTTAAATTTTTTATCAGCTACTTTCTACTATGTTTATTTACTGATGCATAAAAATCATTTCTGTACTATATGAAAGTCTATTTTGTTTTCTTTAAATTTATTGTAAGCTTTTGTTACTTTAATTTGTGTTAAAAAAAAGAAAAGAATATTTAGAAAACAGCTTTACCGTTTAAATACTTTATTTTCTTACCGTAGAGCATTGAAAACCCTGCTACAAAACATTCCCAAAATAGTTTTTTCTTTCTGAAATTTTTCTTTTTCTTTTTATATAAATGAAATCGATTACAATTTAAAGTTTTCGTTAATTCAATTAATATCGCTACCTACACACATGTACACACACTTCATTGATACACATCATACAAGCTGTGATACAAAAACATAAAAACCACATATCCATTGTGTGTGCAATTCTATATTCACTATATTATATTTATTATATAATGAAATCCCAAATAAGAACTGAAAATATTTGTATATGTTTTTAAAACTATTTATTGCATACTTGTATTATTTTCCCAAGCCATTCATAATATCAAAATTACTAAAGAACGCGCGAAAATTCGATCACACGAGTAGCATGAAATCTGCGAACACTTTCATTTTTAAATTGTCTACATTATAACGCGAATTCTTATTGTTATTTGATTTCTACATTTTAGTTTTAGTTTTGGAAATTCCCAGAACACATTTTTAGTTTTCATTGATTAATTTTAACAAATACAAGACTCATACGTCAACCCTCTCCTGCAATAGATTCATAACACAAGAAATGTAAATTTTAGGTTAATTGTTTTTCACTTTGTGTAAAAATTTTAATCAAATATCTTGCATATTAAAATTTAGAGAAACTGATTTTTTTACTAATCAGTTGTGAGTCATTCAAAACCTAACCCGTTTAATGCAACCAAAACGCGATATCTAAGTTATATACTTATAGGTATATATCGTTGGTCTCAAAGAAAGAGGCCTTAACTCATTTTTTTTGCAATAATTTTTTTTTTGTTGGTTTCAATATATATTGAGTTTATTATTTTATAACACAAAAAAAATCTATGGCAAAAAAATGCTCCATTCGAGTTAAAGTCTTTCTACTTGAGACCAACGACATGTGTGTGTGCCTTTGCTGATTTAAATGTGTCAATGTTATTTAGTGAAAAGTAGAATTTGTATTTCTAATCTAATCGAAAATGGCAACATTCCCGGTAAAAATGAATTCCCATTTCCCCTCGCATATATTTTAATTGTTGGCATTATCAATTCTTGAATTAAAATATATAAATTAATGAAAAATGGCAGAAATGTTTAATTTTATAGTCTTTCACCTTTAGTTTTTTTTAATCCTTATTTATTCGTAATTTTTAATACTTTGCAAATAAGGGATTTATTTATAATGCAATTTTTTTAATAGTTTATATAGTTGGAAAAATTTTGTAAATTATTAGTTAAAAAAAAATATCAATAATCAACAAAAAAAATATATATATATATATATAATTTTGAACTTATTGGAAGAGGAATACCTACATATAAGACTTTTTAAAAGCTCCTTTTAGAAAAGCAAAATATATATTATTGCAGGGCTTGAGTCGGTGCCACCATCAAGTACTGCAAAAAAAGGCAATAGTACCATTTTTGCCGTTTTACATATTTAAAAAAAAACAAACACCGCAATTCAATTCATTCCAATCGAAAAATGTTATTGGCACCCCTCAACATAAACTTTGATCAATAATAAATGAATTTGTTAACCTAAAGGAGGAAAAGGCAGTAACATTGTTTTGCTACTACAATTAGGATAAAACAAACACCCCGATACTCTCTCGCAAGCTTTGATCTCTTTCCCAACTCGCTCTCAAGTGTAACTAACTCCTATAGACTTTTGAGAACCTGATAGAAATATGAAAAAAAAAGATATTGGTTATTCATGGAAGCACCTAAATGCTGAGCTTGGGTTTATATAAGATAAACGTATCTGTATCTCATATTGTTTGCATAAGTTACCTTAAAGTTACGTCGAAATTCAATATTGTTACTTATTTTACATTTATGCGAAGGCACAGAAATAAGTTTCCTCAGATCAAAAATTATTTTTTTTTCCATAAGCAATAGCATACAAAAAAAAAACTACATGTACATATGTATATGAATACTTACATACATTAAGAAAAAACCTGCTCAATAATTATCAAAGTTTACTTTAAATTTTGTAAACATATTTTTTTTAAATTTTGCTTATTCATAATTTTTATTTTTAAACATTTTGTGACGGCAAAAAAGAAATAGTTTCAAAAATGTATTTTCAATTTTTTTTTGTCTTGTGTCTCGTTTTTTGGGATTTTCTCTAATTTCATATTTTTCATTTGTTTTAACAAAGCAAAAGAAGAGCAAAAAGAACGTATACAATATTATCGATATTACTGGCTCTGTTGGTGGTGTAAAGGAGCTCGATTGCTGGTTTGTATATACATTTTGATTTTGTAGTTGTAATTTTTGCCAACTTATGGTACAAAGTTAATAATGTATGTGCTCCATCCAGCCATGCATACAACCAACCAACTTACGAATGAATAACAAACAACCGCACAAAACAAACACAAAAATAAAAGAAAGACAGTAAAAATAAAAACAGAAATGAACTTCTACTTTATGTTGTATTGCTGCTGCTACTGCCTGCTGTTAGTTTTGTTTTTCTCGTTGTTATACTCAAAGTTGCCTTGTTTCTGCTGCTTTTTTGTGTTTTTCTTCCCTTTTAACGGAAATAGCAAAAGAGAACATAATAATAAAAAAATTGCAATTACGCGTCATATAGGAATTTTTTTGAGATATTTAAAATCGATCGAATTTTTTTCTTTTTGTAATTACCACTGTTTTTTTAACTTATTGAATAGTTGCTTTTATATCAATTCTCTCAAAATAATTTTTAAAAAAAGATATTTTGTTATTTCTATAATTTTTTTTTTGAGTGTATTACAGTTTGCTCTTTAACAATTTTTGCTCCACTTTCCATTCACTTGCGATTTTTCTAATCGATATTTTTTTATATCACTTTGTTAATTTTTCAATGCACTATATTAAATATTTAAATAAATCTGGCAACAAAATCTGCTGCTTATACATAATATGGCTTGTTAATTACCGTAATAAATTATTTCTTTTAAATATTAAATAAAATTAAATGAAGGGTTACAATTTTTCTTTAAAACGCGTAGAGCAACATTGACGACGACATGACGTTTACGACTGCGACGACTATAGAAATGAAAATGGCGTTAGGGAAGAAATATACAGATTTTTTGTCTTCTATTATACAGCCAAACATGGTTGCATTTTTCAGTATCTTAACTTCGGAGACAACTGCAAATCAAATAAATCGATGTAATGCAAGCTTCCAAATGAGTAATTTTATTCAATTAATAATTTATACCATAATGAAACATTTCAAATTACTGCTCAAACTTTTTTTTATATCCTTATTTAATACATTTTGCAACTGTTCATATCGTTAATGCCATTTCTTTCAAACACATTCACAATATTTTAACCCATGCATATGAACTTTGCTGGTAAAGCCGTATTCCCGCACACATTCAAAAAATAATTGATTTTCTCTCTCCGCAAAATCAAAACATAAAAAAACTTTCCCTTAATTTACATTTCAGTTAATTTTTATACGACAATACTAAAATTGATACTTTTATTTTATTCTTTATAGTTTTTTAATATTTTTAACCACTTTTAAGCAACAATTATCCTACAAAAGTTGTATTCTTCGTTAAGAAATTTTAATTCTTTTCATTGTACATACACAACTATCTCTGTCACTCTCAAAGATATCAAGAGCTAACATCAAGCTTATTCTACGGGTAATAACATTTACTTTTGTCACTTTCTTTCATATTGTCGGCAAAATTCTCCAACACACAAATTTAAAAAAAATTTTGCTTTTATACACACTCAACCTACGTACACATTAGCAACAATGCCAAGTATCTGTGTGTAACCTTGCCATAAAAAACATACATTAACTGTTCCTTTTGTTTTAATTGCTAAAAATGTTTTTTAATAACAAAAATTTAATTAAAATTTTACTTTATTTGAAAATTTTCAGATTTTCTATACACTTTTCAAATCTTTACTTGAATAATTTGTTTTCAAGTTCACAGAAGTTTGTCTGCTGCAAAAACGTAAAAACGATATTAATTCGATTGCTCCTCTTTACTGAATGAGATTCCACGGTTACCACACTTTACGACTTAACGTAATTCTTGTCACTTTCTATCGGATATTGAGCGATTTTTAAAAATGCATTGTTCATAAAGTTTATGACAATCTTTTTTTTATTAATCTAGTTAGAATTTAGTTAACAATCATGAAAGTAGACGTTGAAATCTTTTTTAGTGTCCATTACCATTAACAGTTTAAACATTTTTTAAATATTTTATTTTCGTGTTAAGATTTATACATATATACAATACAATTATTGACATTTAATTTTTTATAGTTGAAATTACAAAAATGAACCGACATTAAAACAAAAATTGTTGTTTGTTAGTTTGTTGTTTCACGTTTCGCTAGAAATTATTACCCAACTATTTATTGATATCGCTTATTACATTTTGGTAATGCAGTACAGATGGCAAATACAATCCATTACTACTATTTTCCAGCTTTTGCTACATTGCGTATATTCTTGGATGTTAATCGCAACAAAGCGAATAAATAAATTACAGGTTGTTCGGTTTGGATTTTTTATGGACTTCCAATACAATTTCGTTTATTGGATATTAATGCAATATACAGTAAGTAAATACCATTCTCAAATGAAGTACTGCCAAGTCTCTAAACTACCAATAGTAATTAATCAACTCAATGAAATTTGTTTCTTACGCCGTTCTATAGTTTGTCTACTCTGGACTTATCACATTGTGGTCTGGATTAACTAAACAGCAAAAATTGTGAAAAATAAGTTAGGGAAAAATGCAAGTGAACTTGAATAAGACTATCGGATATCTTTTTAAAAGAAAAGTAAGCAACCTCAATTTATATTTTATAATATAATGTGTACATAATCTGATTATATCTCTTATCATGTTGTTTCCAAAAAATTTTTTAGAACACTCTATTAAAATGTTATTCAACTAAACAAAAGGGGGACAAACAACTTGATTCAGTTGCACAGTCTATAGCGGATAAGGGGTAAGTGCTAAAGTTTTATTTTTCCTAATATTTAGTTAGAACGTTCTTGCAGGTTTTTAAGACCATACAAGCCGTATGAAGCCCCTGCTAATGTTGCGGAAAAAATAGCGGACATATGTGCCAGTTTGCAAATACCAAACAAGGCGAACTACAAGCTAAAAAGTTTGGAAGAAAAATTTAGATTATTGCAAATTTGTTTTAAAGATTTTCGTCATAGTGTGCCTAATTCACAGGTGCATGAACTGAAGACTGTGGGTGAGTATATTTGGCAGCAAACTAATCAACAATCGGCATCATTAATATACTGCAATTTAAGGTGATATCATTACGTTCTATAAAACTCCTGTTTATACTACTGTACCTTATGAAGCTCTGAAGGAAATGCAGCTTCCGGAAAATCTGCACATACAATATGAATATGTTAGATTCCATCCCGAAAAAGATACTAAGTTTAAGGGGCAAACGGCTTTTCCCAAAAGTTCTACATTGGTAACAGGATTAAAATATCGCGGCAAATATGAGGGGCACGAAGCTAAAAGATCATGGCCATGACATTAATTTGCCGACAATTAATCTCTTTATATAATTTAAAGAATGTCTTAAAAAATATATTTATGAATGGATTTTTAAAATTTCATTAAATTCTCTACTGTAGACACCAAATTGGAGTCCATTAAGGAATCTAATGCATTTCGCACTCTCACATCTCTAAGTAATTCTAAAATGCGCTCATCTTGCTGTACAGCTTCCAGGGTAGGATATAACAACTCATAATGGGTTTCAGCCACAGAGGGCTTGTTGAGAATGTTTAGAATTTTCTTTTGTAATTCTATTTCGGGATCGGGTTTAGATTTAAGTTCTTCATCAGCAGCATCACCCAATTCTACTTTGAGTTGCAATTCGCGCCTCTGTTGGAGGTATTTAATAATTCGATCGTACTGTAAAACAGTTAGAGGCATATTTGATGCCAGCAGATTTAGTAAAATTTGTATAGCTTCTGGATGGCGTTCCTTTAGTGGCGGTGCCATGTAGTTTGTTGCATTTGCTGGTATGATAGGTACAGAATTCGGCAAATGTGATATCTGAGTTGTAACAACATTTCTTTGCTGTTGTGTGCTAGATGTTGTCTTATCACGTAACAATTTCTTCCGAAAATCATCACTTATCAGTTTAATTGCATCTTCTACGGGCATATTACGATGTTCAGCAGGCTGGCCGTATAAAATATTTACAGTTATGCTATTATGTTCCTCATGTTGATTGGTAACCAGTATAGCATAAAGGCATCCACGGGATGCAATATTGGAGAGCTTTAAAATATATATAGTATACATACAATAAAAACAAATATTTTAGTTTTAATGCTTTTTTGAGCCTGAAAACAAAACCTTTTTAAGAAAGTATATATATTTTGTTGACCACATAATTAATGATATGTGCACAAGCATAAAATTTTTAAACTTACCACTTTACCCAAAGGAACATCAGCGTTAGGAAATAATACATCAATACGCAAATTTAGGCACTTTAAACGATCCTCAATCATTTCCGCATATTTTCTTTAAAATAAAACAAAATTTTTATTCTTACATAAGTTGAAAGGAAGACAATTAAAGAAATATTTAAAGAACTACAAGCATATCAACAAGTTCAGTATTCAGGGATTACATCTATTCAACAGCAATACAATGAAATCCTTTTTATAAATGACTCGTACTTTACAATGTAAAGTATGTGGAATCACTATTTGATTTAACAACTTTCCTTTGCATTCAATATTTAATGTAAATTGTTTAACTTTAACCCAAAATACGGTCAATATATTGCAGAAGCAACGCATACATACAAACATATAAATGCATGAATATACATACATATATTGAAAACTTCAATGTTTAACGCTTTCACTTACGTATTTTTGCGATCCAGAACAATAATTTCGCAGTCATTATAATTAGAATTTTCTGTTACGTCCATACCAGCGCTTACAACAACAGGGGATGCAGTTTGTACCTGCTGCGACCAATTGTTGGGATTTTGCACATTTTTCTTCGATATGCCAGCATTTCGTACCGTAATTATATTTCCTTTAAAAGTTGACTTAGTTAGGGCTGATGCAGCTTTATTTGCTAAATCTTCAGACTCAAATTGCACAAAGCCAAAATTTTTTTGCACCAACGAACCCAAAACTTTACCATACGGCATACATATACTTTCCAATTCTTCTCGCGTACATTGTGGTAGATTACCAAGGTATATGCGATGATTAGCCTTATTAGGGTCCCTTATAATTGCAAGGTGGGATTTATCTTCAGACATATCTTTTTACCAATTTTAGTAACAAGACAAAAATATAAACAAATTATTTAGTGTTAATTCTACAACCGGCGTTCAATTGATTTTGATAACTCTATACACATGTTTTGTTTTGTTTTTTTTTTTCCTTTTTGTCTATAGCAGAGTTGTTAACACAAAATAACGTAAATGCATAACACATCTGTGTTAGTCCTTTAACTCTCCGAAGCAAACATCTGTATCAAAATACTTATAAATTTTCTTATTGTCTATAAGACATTTCTGTTACAAAATACATTTAAACGCATTTAAAGAAAATTAAAAATTTTATTAATCGAATCGTCACGAAATCTTCGAAAATTTGTTATTTGTGTACAATATTTACATTTTGTCTTAACATAATTGTTAAAATTGCATAAATTTTTAGCTGAAACTCGTATTACGATATATGCATATATACCTCGATGAGAGTAGCCAAAACACTTTTCTTCGGCCGATTACTATCGAAAACTATTGCTAATTATCGTGTAAATCTCATACGCAACCAATTTACAGTTATTTTCGCACATTTTGTCTATTTTCAAGGAAATTGTAGTAATTTTCTTGGAAATCGGTTAATATGGGTTCAAACAATGACAGTGACGCTACGTATTGCTCTGAAGTCGAAGAAATGATTAAAGGTTAATGTAAAACATTGTGTAAACTAGAGTAGTTGAATAAATAAATATGTATTTTTATAAAAATAAAACAGGTGATAAAAATCTTGCGAATAAAATTTTCGAAGAAAAGCCATTGCGCCGATCTCAGCGTTTAACTCAGAAGCTCAATAAGTCAATTGCCAATAAATGTGTAGAGCACAAATATTCGCAGGATATTTTCAGAACCTTTACTGCAGGCGAAGAAGAAGCAAACACTTTTAAAGAATTACGAAGCCAACATGGTTTTTCGATAAACGAAATACCAAGTTGCCATACACAAATACGTAAGGATATTCCGGACTCATGTGGCGTACCTTTGGATTTGTCAAAATCCAAAGTGTCAAGAAGAGAAACGCTATCAAGGAAACACAATGGCGAAATCGTACCTGTGCAATTTAATATTGCCAATGCAGAAGGTAATTACATACATTGTTTCTGGCATATTAATTATTTATATGGCTTGATTGTGTGGTATTTACCATCTTCAAACTCCCACAAGTTTATAAGACTGTGTTATTTGTTCAAATTTATTGAATTGTTTTAAATATGGTCTTTACTTTTATGTGAATGAAGATCATATGTGCTACACGGTTAAAAAGTTATTTGTTTTTATTATCGTTTTTTTTTTGCAAACTGAGGATTATAAGACATAAAAAATAGTAAATATATTTTTATATAAAAATATTATCCAGCTGTTTGCAAGCCGATTGTTAAAATTAACATGCTGATTTTGTAGACAAAAATTTGTTTTAAGAAATATATACATACATATAATAACTTTAACAATAAAAGGGCGTCAGCATATAGTATAAATATTTCCACTGATGATTTTATAAGTTAGTTTTTTCTTTTTACCAGCCACTTCCAAAAGGAATGTAACAAACGAAGATAAATTAAAGCAGCAGAAAGCATTTCGGCACAAAGTTTTAAAAAAGGACACACTTCAAAATCTTGACGCAGTTTTAAATCCAAGCTGTGTTAAGCTTCCTTCAGACACTAAAAATTGTCAGAAAGAAGTAGTTAAAAACCTACAATGCTCAAAGGAAAATGTTTCAATAGAAAATGGAGCATTGCCTCAAATACTTCAGCAGAATTTGTTGGACAATAATAAAAGTTTGCGACGAAAAAAATCGTTAGCAGGAAAATGCAGCAACTTGGTTACTGAAACTGCTGAAAAGCAGGTGAATAAAGCTATTTCTTGCGTTAAATATTTTAACGAATCTGAGAATATATTGTGTAATAAAAAGAATTATAAAAGAGTTAATAAAAATCTTCAACTAACGAAATCAATTAAAAATGTTAGAGCTACAAATAAATTAAAAGTAAAAAATAAAAAAAATATTAGAAGTAATAAGAAGAGTAAACTATCAAATGAACTATTTAATAAAAAAACCAATAAACTTTTGGCTGAAAACGATATAAAATCAAGTACATTAAATGCTTTGGACACAAATTCTAAAATAAAAACCAAAATCGAAAAGAACTTCTTACATAGCAGCAGTGCAATATCTTGCAGTAAAAGAGAACCTGTAATACGATATCAAAAAAGAAAGCACCAACCAGTTGAAAATGGTTTTGAAACAAAAAACAAATCTAATATTAAATCTGAACCCTTTACGCAATTAGACATGTGTAAAAAAACCATTGATGAAACTTCAGAACTGTTGTCTGAAAATAAAGTCAAATCAAGAAGAGTAGAAAATATATTGATAAATAAACAAGTGAAACCTCGTGGTAGATCAAAATGTAACAATAATAAAAACTATTCAGGTGTAAGTGGTGCAACAAATGTAATCGAAAATGATTATTTGCAATCTTCTCTTCCTCTTCTAAGTGGAATAAGTTCAGGTGAGCTTAAGAAGGCCAAATTCGAACCATCGCAAATAAACACATCACAAAATAATTATGCCGATAAAAAAGTAAAGGAAACGAGCAAAAGTGAATATGAATTTGGTGCACAAGAAATCAAAAACTCTAATATTGACACCCGTTTACCATCATCTATTGAAAAATCAACTTGTTATATAGAAAATATACCATTTAATTCAAATCAGGGAATACAGCAAGCGAATATAAATAGTCAAGTAAAAGCTGAATCGGAAAGCAGAAATATAACTGAAAAAAGAAACTATATAAAATCGTTTGATAGAAACCAATTTCTAGATAAAATTCAAAAAGCAAAGAACTGTATTGATATACTATCTTCAGTACAAAAAAATAACTTTCTTAGGCAGAAGAAGTTCGAAATTCCGCTAACACCAGCAGAATCTTTGCAAGGACTAACAAAAAACCAAATTATACCTGATAATTATCCCTCATATTTTAAACATGAATTAACACCACAAGTTTTATTAACACATGCGGTGGATCTGCAGCCTTATCCAACAAATGAAATAACGCCCGATGATACCATTTCTTCAGAACAACTGGACTCATCATCGAGTTCGCCATCATTGCCAGAATCACTGTGTGAACGTTTTCAGACCAAAAATATAAGGAGTATTTTAAATGTGGAAAAGACATCATATCGCCTTAACAGTTATCATATACAAGCTCTAGCTTTGATTCTAAATGTGCGCTTAGACTATTTACTTAAGATTCTGGAAAATATAAGTAACATTAGCCCTAATGTTTTGAAAAACATGGCGACAGCTGTAAAAAACCCGTTTGTTCCCGATGAAGATATATTTTCAACATACCCTGCCGATATATGGCCTGGTAGCGATGTAGTGATCAACAGTCAGAGTCCAGTATCGCGAATAATCTCCAAAACTAATAATCAAATACCATCTCAAAAATCGGTAAGTCATAGAAATTAATGTATTATTTTTCAATAATAATCTGTGGTGCATACAAATACTGATTGCTAAACTATCGAATGAAATGGAGCACCATAAGAGTAAAATTGGGTTTCTACACTTTCGTGTGAAAATTTTCCGCAATCTACATACAGTAGAGTTCACGACAAAAAATTAGGTATGAAACTCTTATTTTATTTTGTTATGTAAAACTTCCATCCATTAATCTTTATACCATCTTTACTTATTGTGTTCGTTATTATTATTATCTTAGTTATATTATGAGCATTAATTCTTTTTTTATATTTTTAAATTCCAATATACATGAAAGCTTTATGGAGCAGCACAAAAAAAAAATATAATTAGAAAAATACTCAAATTCAATTACTTACAAAGCGGGGGGGAAAATTTCTTAAAAAACTTTCTATAAAAGCTCTAAAAAAGTGAGCAAACTCATATTACATTACATCATCTGATTACTATTGATTTGGGCTACGGAACACAGAACTAACTAGACATGTTTTGCAAAACTCGCAATTTAAAAAAACCGTTATTTTAAAAGTGCGGAGGTAACCTTGTCGAAAACTTCATCAAAATAATAAAAAATACAATATGGCAACAATATAACCTTCATTATCGCAAAGCGAATTGCTTTCACGGCAGTAGGCCAGTGATTGAATATAAGAAATATAAGATTTCAACAATTGACATCAACACCGACATTTTTCAAAGAGAAAACATTTCTCTCTTTCAAGAACAAGATTATTAAATCTATTCTTGCTTTAAAAGAAAAAATTGAAAATAATCAAGCCAATCGAGCCGGCACTGTATAATAATCAGCTGTGCTCTGTTTCGTTTGCCGCTGTTATTGTTTACAGTTATTTGCTTAGGGCGATTTAAGCAAATTCGCAGCAAACACACGTGTAGTAAAGTCTTGTACGAGAGTAATGAGTTTTTTATTTTAAAATTGTAAAAAAAATATTGTATGTGTATAAAAAAAATATGAGTGATAATATCATTAAAGATTTTGATAGTGGCAGTTTTGCAGATGCAAGTAAAAAATGCAGTGAAAATGTTAAACGTCGTACTATAGTGGGGCCATGGAGGAATGTGTAAGTAAACAAATTAAATTGTATTTGATATTCAAGTAATTGATTTAGTTTTTAGTGCTGAATTTAATAAAGTATATGACTGGATATTTGGCGAAGAATGTTCTGCAGATTCTCGTCGGCAAGCTTTAAAACAAATACAAATATGGTCTCTTAGACGCAGCACATTATGCCCAGCGGCCGTCTTAGCCACTAGCGTTATCCTAGATGTGCAGCAAAAAGATGCTGCTTCCAACGAGTTTAGTTCTGAGACATTGCAGATATTATATTCAAATGCTTTTACACGTTTTTTCAATTTTATGTCTTCAATAATGCAATCGCATAATTTGCGAAGCATGTATCAAACGGCTAAGGAACTCGGCTTGCAATCATTTGTGGTGGATTTACGACACATTTGCGCACATGGTCAAGTCTTGCCACCGCTTGATATGCTGCGTAATACAGCAGAATATTGTGTCTTATGGTTGCATAATTACTACTGGGCATCTCAGCGTAATACAATGTGTGATGTTGACGCAGCCCATATCCGACGCTCAGATAAAAATGAATTTGATGTAAAAGTTTCTGAATTGTTTGAAATCTATGATTCAGCTTTAGAAGGTTATATAAAAGGTGCTACAAATCTAAAAACTCTTAAACGTCATTTGCATGGAAAACGTTTTAACTGTGTTAAAGAATTTTATATGCAAAACGAATTGCCCTCATTACAGGCTGCTTTTAATGTGATAGTCCTACAACTATGTGATCTAGTAAAACGGGGTGTAGCCATTAAGGATATGGCTGAAATTTACGTCGAAGCATTTTTAAAAATGAAATTTTTCTTTACCGTACACCAGTCGCACTCATCTGACAATAATTTGCTGTCCCTCATAAGCGTTACGCAAACATTGTTTCGCATGCTATCTATTTTCGATTTCGTAGAAGATTTATTTTTGGCTTTAATCGAAATTAGCGAAAATCCCACAGCTGATGCCAAAAAACGTGCTGGTGCCAGCTTTTGGGCTGTTAAAATGGCGCAGGGATTTCAGGCCTTCCTGCAGTGCAAAAAAATGTATAAAACAGAAATGGATGCCGTAAGTCCATGGCAAAGGCTTGCACGGATTTTATATAAATTAAAAATCTTTTATATAAAACAATTTTCAGAATTCCATTATACGAGAACCACCATTTATTAATACAGACTTAACGCAAATATCTGAAGGCACTAAGGATTTGCTTATATATAGTGGAGTCGATATGAAACGAACGATTATATTTGGTGACCATTTTCGAAGACCATGGGTGTGGGAATTTAACCGTGATTTCATTGAAGATCGCTTGGAAAACATTAATGAATACACGGTGCCGATACTAAAGAGGTAATAAAGATAAAAAATTTCATTTAAATAAAAAGTCTAATTATTTCTAATTTTGTCTTGTAAAGTTTATTCCCTCTTGTTACACCAGAAATAAGTAAAAGCGTCATGAAAGTATTCGTAGAACTTATAGATTGTATATATGAATCCAATTGTGGGAAAGTTTATGAATTACCACAGGAATCATTGTCAGACGAAAAGCATCTAGAAATCAAAAAAATTCATACAGATACAGATTTCTTAAAGAAAATAAATAAAAATAATAGCGATAATGAAATGTTAGTTGACGATGTTAACAGTGAAACTGAAAAGATGAAATTTGGCATATGGACCCAAATCCCTGGTAAATATATTGTCAATTTATGTATATTAAATATATTGTATCAAACGGAAAATATAATACAATCATTTAACAGATAATGAAGCTCTTGATTGGAAATCATCGGCTTTGGGTCGTTTGCCTTGGGAATGAGCGAAACCGATTTGTGTTAAATTTTTATGTAACGTGATTTTCTAACTGGCACTATAATTTATTTTGAAATGTGTGTAGAATTAAATGCATTAAATGCACTGCATTTTCTTTGCATACAAGTATATAAAAAAAAGTATTGAGCACATTTTCCTAAGAATTATACTTGCATTTGTTTTCCGTCAAAGTCAAACCCCTTAATTTTTTTTTTATGTATAAATGTATATTGTTAAATAAACTTATTGAATCTATAAAATTTGTGATTAATTTATAATAGTTTAAAATAATTAGAAACAATGTTTGGGGAAAAAATTTATTTATTAATAACATTTAGTGTTACATGTTCATTCATTCCCAATAGTTGCATCTCATTGTTAGTGGCATTTTCTTGATAATAGTTATTCCATTTTTGTGTGGATGAATCAGCAAACAGGATATAAATAATACCGCTCGCTATTAGAGTACAACTGCAAATGAGAAACACATTTGTCCAGGCTTCAAAAGTTTGCTAATATTATATGTTTCAATAGAAAGAGAAATGGAAGTTGTTAGTTTGAATATTGTTTGAATATTTCTAAACTGACATTGTTCAGCGTTAGTATTCCGACTATATAGGGCGATATGAATGCTGGCAAAGAGCCAATTGTGCCACAAATACCGCTAATAATGCCAGCATAGTTGGGTGCTATATCAATCATGGACGACAAGGGACCAGAAGCTCCCGAACCTTGAAGCATAGTTGCCAGTGATATGAATGCAACCGCCCAAAAAGCTTTGTGTCCAAAGTATGCTAAAACTAACACAACCAAACCCATACCAATCGTGCCTGCATATGAGAAACTTCTTATTTATTATACTAGAATGGATTTGCAGGCGATTTAAAGAAACAATTTCAACTCACATATTGAAGTGGCGAATTTTCTTAATGTAGTGCGTTCCATTTTATTTGTCCTTAGCAAATAATCTGCGTATAAGGAAAATGCATAGGCAAATACCATTCGCAACACATGAGGTATACCAGATAATATGCCATTCTGTAAATAAATAAATGATTGTATAAAAGAACGTATAAATTGTATAAATCTTGTTTGGGATTTAATTATCCAAAGTAGGATACACATGGGTCACTTGATGTCTGAACCCTTGGATATTTTTGTTTAATTTTTTTTAATCTTAATTTGAATTTAATTTTTTTATATAGGTATACCTGCACGGTATGCAGATATACATATATGTATAGTTAAGTTTAACATTACTTGAATTCCTTATATTTTTTTAACTTCGCCGTTTTTTAATATTCCGTTCAATTGCATGTTTTAAAACAGTCTGGTTTTAAACGTTGGTGAAAACTGTTCGATAATGTTAATAAGCAATAAAATATATAAATGTTCAAAAGTAATAAAATTTGTGAAAGTTCTCTTTTAAAGCTGCTATACATGACTAATATTTACATGTAATTTTTTCGCGTAAAAAGTAAACTGTGAGAATATCTTAAGTAGTTATAGATTTAGTAAATGATAGTGTAACGTAATTTTTGCCAGAAAGTGTTATGATGTTCAATATATTGCAAAAAATTTTTTTAAAATAACTTATCAAGGTGATTCAAAATTAATTTAAGTATGATTTAATTGTTTACCGATCGTATGTCCCAATCATGTATGACCTTAAAATATGTGGGTGACTGTGTCATTAATGTGAATAATCCCCAAATGCCAGCCCACTGTCCTATGACGTTCATCCAGACTGGTTTTGATGTTAATATAGCCTTCCAAGGTGTGCGATAATTTTGTGAAGTTTGTTGGACACTTGACATCAATGCCTTTTCGATATATCTTAATTCGGATTTTGAAATGCGTGGATGTTCTGTCGGACTATTGTAAACTAGTGTTAACCACATAAGCCACCATACAGTGCCGATAATAGCACAAATATAAAAAACCCACGACCAGGAGATGTAATGCATAACATAAGCAAATAGGGGATATGAAGCAGCAACACCAATGGAACTGCCAAAATAGGCAGTTATAAATTTACTACGCTCATTTGGTGGTATCCATTTGGCAACCATTACATGCATCGCTGGCAAGGTCATACCCTGAAAATCGGAAAGATCTTTAATAAAATTTATAACAAAAGATTTATGTGCACGTAGTGTCTTAGGATGAGCCTTTTACCGCAATTGCTCCTTGTATTACTCTAATTGCTATCAAAATTTTCAAATTGTAATAAGCCGCCATTGGTATGATTGAACACATCCAGCAGCATAACACATTAGAGAAACCGAATATTAATTTGGTTCCATACTTTTTAGCCAAAATTCCACCCGGTAGTTGAGTAAACCAGTGCAGCCAAAAAAACGAACTCAACGCTAAGCCTTGTTGGTATTCATTCCAATCGACTTTTCTTGCCTTGCCATTATTCTGAAAAAGGAATACATCTTATAATTATGCTAATAAATAGTAAATATTCTTTACTAATTTCTTCGACCGGGTATGTTTCCCATGTATGTACAAAAATTTTAAGAACATACATGATGTGTTTGGTAAAGAAATATTTAATATCTCGACAAACGGATATTATGTTTTTTTTACTTTACATTCGTTGCTGGCAGCTCTAAGTAAAAAAGATCTGGTCAATGATCTTTAAAGTTCTAAAAGTTAATAATTCTGTGAGAGACATTACCAATATGATTGCGTCTTGTGTTAGTTTTGTTTCATTTTATAATTTATGAGGCATAAAAACTATTTCCAATTTTTGGCATATAATTTTGTTCTGTTGAATCTTCTTATACACAATCGAGCGGAAAAAGAGAGTGCCTAACAACGGTATTGGCAGCATATTTTAATCCAAAGGAAAAAATTAATTGTAATTCAAATTAGAAGTTCATGCAAATATTTTTGTAACTAAAATAATCTTTTTCGTTTTGCGCCTAAAAGTATGCTTTATTATTGCAAATGAATGACAGCTATTTTTACATATATACAGTGAGATCTCTCATAAGAGGACAGCGCTATTGGAAGGTGTCCGCTTAAAGATATTTTATTTAAACTAGTTCAGCAGTTGCTATTCAAGCCATCAATACTTGAGAAAAATATAAAAAAATTTTAATGCTTTATAGATTCACTTCTATTGTATCCATTTTTATAGTATAGATAAATTGTATGTAAGAGAGAGTGTCTATATATAAAATGATGTTGGGGTCGTTCTTTCTCAACGTTAAAAAATATCAATACGCCGTTAAACATTGTAATGCCAGCTTCGTTGTCAGTGATGGCAAAAAAGGGGGAACCCCACCTAACTATGTAGCCTAATATTGATAACTTCTTTTTCGCATGTGCACACATATGCAGTAAAAAACATTCATACATACATATGTATGTACATACACACAATTGAAAACAGAGGTTGTCCAGTCAAATTTTTTTAATTATTGAGGTGATTGATACAGTGTTTTCTTAAAGACTAAAACAAAAATATTCAATTAGTACCGTACAATACGGTAGGAAGAATGAGAGGCCCGTCTTTGTTCTTTTCCCTGTATTTTCACATGCTACAATATTATATAAATATATATGTACTCCAATACGTACATACTTATGGATATGCCATGAAAGAAATATTTATTTAGATGTTAATGTTAATCAATTAACCGATCACAGGATGAAAATGTAGCAAAATTATATTAATTCAACAAATAAAATACTTTTTTCCAATTTTCTCTGCATTTAAGACATTTGCCACAGCTGGCTAGCCCAATACAAAACTTCTAATACCGCTGGCTACTTGTGTCCTTGTAGCTTTGTAGCCAGCTGCTACATTATTTTGAAAGGAATATATGCAGGATAAAGATTTGACATTGATCTTCTCAGTGATGTTAACTCTCAAAAGTTTCGCAGTTGCAAATATAATATTACACTTTGTCTTAATAAAAATAATTTATTACTTACAACATACAAATATTTAAAAAGTTGTAATATAATTTCGTAAAAATAACATAAAATAGAATAAAGTAAATAAATAATAAAAAATCTTAAAATAATCGCATACTTTGCTATTTGTGCCCACTCTCGCTCACAAAAATGGTATTAATAGCTACAACGGTGTAGCCGCATAGCCGCGTATGTATTCTATTTTTGACTTGGCACATGTGGGTTATATATCACTTCTAGTGTTATAGTGTTTTCACACTGAGGATAAAACCTGGTTTTACCATACAAAATAATTCTCATAAAACCATTTTAAAACCTTTTTTGAATTGGTTTAAAGTAGATTTTATGAAATACAACCTTGTTTTATACAGTACATATTCAGTGCAAGAATAGAAAGATAGAAAACAGCTGATAATTCACAAATATTCATTCTCAAAATGTAAAATCATTTCAATTTTAGATACACATTTTTAAAATTTCTTTTCTTTTTTATATAAACAATATATAAAAAACATCTGTCGTACAGTTTGTCAAATAAATGTGGGAAGAATAATTACAAGAAACACACATAATTGTACAAAAAATTTATTTTATCATTAAGAAATTTATTTGACAAACTGTAAAATAAACCTGATTTTAATAAAAATAATTTATTATAAAACCTGATTTTATCAAAATTGTATGTGCACACAAAATCAGCTGTTTGTAGGTTTTAAGTTAAAGCCAGGTTTTAACTTTAGGTGTGAAAGCACTATTCTATTGAATTTAAAATATTTTGCATGCCTTTCGCTGAAACAAATTTTGAAAACTTTATGCTCATATCGCCTAGTTCCAAACATCCCAGATAAGTGTTTATTTCGGTAATTGTTTATTGAGATTATTTGATTACACTTTGCGAACCGCAATTAAACACAATCACACCTTTTCATTTTCATTTGAAGTGAAATAAAGTTTAGAATCCGAAAAAGTATTATCGTTAAAATTGATAAGATAGAGAAGATTGTAACAACTCGAGTAAATATATAACTAATATAATTTAACGTACATTTATTTATCTATAATAAATTAATTGCTTGTTAAGAAGAATTAAAAAATTTTCGCTTACGTGTAGTTCACTTGCGGTTGCATTTAGTCCAATTACTGATCTATTCACATTTTCAAATGTTAACAGTGGCTTTTCATGCTTAACAACCATGTCAACAATTGTTATATTTAAGTTAACGCAAAACATATAGTTAATAACAAATCCCCAAAATACCATGTGCCATAATATGGTGAGACATTTCACTTAGGGAAACCATGTAAGAGATAAAAGTTCTATTAAATTATATAAGAATGGGCGACTACTTTTACAAGCGCTTAACATTAAAATGAAATAAAAAAAGAAATATGTTTTAGTTTTGAAAATGAATTACAAACTCTAAAATTGCCCGGCAAAAGTTTCATATGGTAAATAGGTTGCAGTCAATCGGGGCAAATAAATTAGATTTAAAATGTATTGGCATTTTTTTTCCATATATGTATGGATGGTAGCACTGGGATGGGATGCTTCATACTCGTATCTAAATTTTAGATATTTGAGTAAATCATATAATTTCTACACATTTAACTTTGGCCATATTGAGGCAAACATCTGATTTCTTTTCACGCCGCTTTGCAATCGTACTAAAAACATACTTTCTTTTAATAAGAAATCACAATTTTGACGTTTTTATTGATTAGGAATTCGTACCCGTCATAATTATGTTTTCGGCAGTTTTTGTATTATTTATAATTGTAATGTATTTATTTAAATTAACTAAGAAGAGCCCCTCCTCTGCTAACAGTTCGACACTTTGTTCGACTTTAAAAATAATTTGCGATTACAAGTTTTGGTAGATTTTAAATACTGGCAAACAGAGCGTTTGCATTGAAGTATTGGAGACTATAAAGAGAAAAGTGATAAGAATTGAATAATATTTTATGAGACGCAAAGTAATCTCTGCATTACGAGCAGCCGTAGTTGCCATATGAAATGTGGCAAAAATCGTTAAAACTGCTAAACGATATTCTCGTATGTTTACGAAGAAATAAATATTTTTTAATAGTTTATTTCATGTATTGCTTCTTAAACTGCGTTATCTATTATTTTGTATGTAAAATAACTCTTTTTGATTATATTTCCTGCAACAGAAATGTTAAAATTTGAGAACAAAATACTGGAAAACTAAATTGGCAACATGGTTAAATTTTAAGATGAGGAACTTTCAATTCAGTGTGTTTAAAAGTTATGTGAATAGCCTTATTATGTGTGTTTTTAAAGGCCATGTTGCACTATCCTACTCAGTCTTACGATTTGCCAAATAGAGCATCTCTGCTGAAAGTATAGTATAGTTTGGGCCAAAAATGTCAGTTTTATGACAAGCAAAAATATTCATAAAATTACAATTTTCATGCGATCACAGTTGCATTTACTTCAATTTTTTTTTATATTATCTGTATGACAGTGTGGCACTAGCAACGCCATTTCGATGCGATTTTTTAAAATCGGATGCTATTACCGGCGGATTTTCGTGTGACTGTGTAGGATAGTGAAAAATAAGCTTAATGCCTTTAGGCGTATTAAAATTTTTCAAATTTTTTTTTTCCCGTTTTACGTCTTATTTTGTTTTTCTGTTTTCTTTCTTCAGCTGCTTGAAACAAAAGCAACTCTGATCGCAACAAAACTATTTTTTCATCAACATTTTTATAAACTTTTGCAAATGGTACGATTTGTCAAAAAAAAATCGCATATTTTTATGTCACACTGTTTATATTTTTTTCAGCACATATGCCAAATTTGACAAATCATACGACTGTGTAGGACAGTTAAACGAGGCCTTAGAAGTAATTACCCATTATTCCATACAATTGCCTAATATGGCAAATACAGAATGTCTGCTGGAAAAATCTGATTGTATGTTCTAAGAAAGTATCTGTTCCACCGATAATTTAATACGTCAAAACAAACAAAAATTTTGCTTGCCTTGTAGTTGTAAAATAGTGGGGCACTTATGGACTTCATTTCGATGCGAATTTTTAAAATAAAACGGAATCATATTAAATTTCCTACTACCAATGAATCATTTTAACGTTATCAATACCGACCTTAAACGCCGAACACAATACTTTTAGGCGGCCATACGGCGTTTTTAAGCTACTGATCCTTAGAAAACAGGATTATATATTATATATTTTATATTAATTTCATCTTCTGTTTATTATTGCATTTTATAAATCGTTTTTGTTATAATTTATTAGCTGCTCTCGATTTCATACGGATTAAAATATTTTAATAGCAAATTTATTAGAAAGAGAAAAGTACCAAATGTGTCTCATATTTGCCCCCAGAAAGTACACTCTTAATGCATTTGCTGTCGCCAAGCGCATTTAGAAATAGTTTTTGACTATTTATAGAAAAAGTTTTGATAGCAAATAAAAAGAAAAATATTAAAAATTAGCGTAGTTAATTGTATTTATATTTATTTGTATTTATAAGTGGCAATTATGGCAATTGGAGCACACATATTTTATACGCCTTAAGGACACCTTTTTAATTTTTTTTTTAGCTTTCGTAATTTAATAAAACTAAAGAAATTTTGCTTTGATTTTGAATGGATTAATGCAGGCTGTAAACTGTATATGGATACGTCAAAGTTATCAACAAGGGGAAACGGACTATTGCATTTTGCCCATTTCTATATTTATAAGGGTACCTTATATTTATGGGCAGCAAAAAGTACTTTCTGTACTGCAAATTAATCGAAATTCATAATTCAAATTCTTCAAATTCAAATTCTTTATATGTATAACGTATTTGTCGGCTAAAGGCATGACCACATGGATATCAAGGCAGCCGTTCGATCCTTCAACTGGAATCGTATTGAAAGCTTGCATGATAAAAGCTCGCTTACGGCTTAATTTTTTTTATCAGTTGAATGTTATTTTACGGTAGCCGTTACGAAATTGGTGTGTTCAGACTTATCGTGTTGCGGACCTAATTACGAATAAGACTCTCCTACGCCTTGTACGCCCATGAAACCACAAAGTTCTTTAACGGACATTAAAAAATGTCAGACGTTTGCCCATAAGCCACCACAATTGCAATTCCCTTAAACTAGAACCAGCCCAATGAATTATGGAAAGTTAATTGTAAACGTAGCAAAGGGACTGCTGCTGCTGGGGCAGATGCTGCGACTATTCATCTACCTGCGGCTACGTATCTTTGTATCCAGAGAACTTACAAATAATGGCAAGAAAAGTATAAAAAAACAATCTTAACAGAGTGAAACGAAAAAGGAAAACTGTTGAAGGAAACAAACATAGGAAGGAAGACAAGTTGGCAGTGGCTGCACAAAAAAGTGGCTATAAAAAAGCTGGTAACTTCGCACAAATTGACGGCAACGTATCTTTAATGTTGCTGCGTGTTCATTTGTACTGGCGTGTGTGCTCGAACTTGATATGCCATAAACGTAAAAACTTTATGGTTGTTACCAAACAAACCAAACCAAACCAAACCAAAGCAAATGAATTGCAACGAAATGCATTGGCAAGCAATTGGTAATGAATGTGTTGTAGTTGTCAACATGGCCATCTCTATGCTGCATTCATAAGATATGAAAAATAGAAATAAAAATGAAAATTTTAAGCATAAAAGGCATGAGCGGTCTTCAAAGAAAACCCTTTTCCTTAATTTTTTTCCTTTTTCAATTTTTTTCCACTACAATTTGTTGCGAAAGACACTTTCCAAAATGATAAAAATAGGTTGCATAAACGATTTCATACGTAATGCCAAGTATGCGCACAACCATGCACAATGGGCCTCTGAGCTGTGAAAAGCAGTTCTGTGAATTCGTTCTTTGGACTTGTCTGATTTTAAAATTATCAACTTTTAAATAAAATAATATAATAATTAGTTTATTGTAATATTCTATCAATTTACTTGTTATTATTGTTTTTTGCTGTGCAATAAAATTATTGTTTATTTTTCATTTTTGTCTGATAAATATGTTTATTGTCAACAATTTGCTGAGTGATTGTTTAACGACTAAAAGAAAATTAAAATTTATTCGAATCAAATAAAATTTTATTTGTTGTGTAGATTTGTCAAACTTCTTTACTACGATAACATTATTGTAATTCTCAATTGATTGTTGAAAAAATCGGTATACTATAAATTATTTTGTTGAAAGTCTATCGACGAGTTTAAATCGTGAATCGTTTTTATGTAACCTAAAACCCGCTCCCCAAAAAACAAACGATTATTTGACTGCCAGTGGTAATCGAAATATCCATTGTGACTCAGAAAGAAGTTGCTTTCAAGTTTAAATGCTGGAAAATATTTTATGAGAGGCAATAATTATTTCTTTTTTAATATATAAGTATATTCTTGAGTTTATATATTTGTGTTTTTTAATCGTTTTGTTAAATAATTTTTCATTATTATTAAGAAAAGCTTAAATTAAGCCCGCCCTACCTTTAGCTCTTATCGGCTGGCTTAGTTTTTTGAAGCTGCCATCCTTGCACTTTCCATTTTGATCTGAATGTATAAATCTTTTCAATTGTGCTCAACATAAAAGTGAGAGTGTCTAAAACATTCGCAAAAATCGTATTAGAAGGAGAGAGACGCCTCTGTAGTTGTTATAATAATTCAGTTAAACATTTAAAAGCGGTTGGAAAATGTTTTGGTGCGGTTATACTTTGACAAAGAACAACTTTTTGGGTTACAAGGAAGTTATAATCTAACAAACAATTCAAATCACGTGTTTAAAGTGTTGCAATATTTGTCTATTAAAGGCCACGATCTCCGATCCTTCACAGTCGTACATTTCATTGACATGAAAAGTGGATGTGATAGCGTTCTATTTTAAAAAATCGCATCGAAATGGTATAGTAGGTCTTCTGCTTTCATACAAATATGCTGCAAGCAAAGTTTTTTTAGCGGCTTAAGAAGAATACAACTCTGGTCGCACGGAAGTGATCGTTTTATGACGATTTATATTAAAATCCAATACATCGTACGATCTGTCAAACAAATGAATTTTTAGAAGACACACTCAGATTTTTCCAGCAGACATTTCGTATTTGACAAATTGTGTGGTTTGGGGAGAATAGTGGTAATGGTTTTAAAAGCCTCGCGGGACCATAGTGCTTTAGAAGACATCCCCACAAACAACTTGAAAAAAAGTGACGTATGAATGCATAAGTTGCAGCCTCTTTCAAGAACTTTTCTACGTTTTATATTTTTAATTACAATTGTGGCTTTGAGCTCCATTCTAATCGAACTGCGCAGGGACAAAAATACTTACTTTCTTATTATATATATGCACATGTGGTCACTCATACACACACATGCATATGTATATACTTTTGGAAATTTTTTCAGAGCAGCCAATCAGCCAACCAAGCAACAGCATCATTTATCAACAATTATGTTTGAGTTGGCGATCCGCAGGAGACGAACATTTAATCGACTTGTTTGATGTATAAATTTTAGTTAATTTCAGTTCTCTTCGTTTCAAATTCAGCTTCAATTGACGTTGATATCTTTGGAGTTGAACGGTGTTCAATATTTTGGCTGAAATCGCTAAAGTGCCACGTACTTGGTCGCCCTTTTCTTGGGCGAATGACTGATCAAAATTCGTAACAAGTTTGCCAGCACTTTCATATATTTTTTTTCTTTTTCCCTTTTTTGGCCTTAATAAAGAATTCTGTATTTGATTGAAAGCCTTGGGCTTTTGCGTTCTTCTTTACTTTTTTTCTTATCTTTCCAAATTAACCGAACCAATGACGGATTCATCCTTTTTGGTTTCATTTCTATCTTGTGTCGTGTTTAAATCAAATATTTTTTCTGCAACTTTTCACTTTGCATGTCTAAGTGAACAAATTAGTTTCCCTTAAATGTTGCAATCAACAATTATTTATAGAAATTTGTTTTTCAAAGCAGGACTATGCCAAGTGCTTTGGATTTGGCTGAACGTGTTATACGAGGTGAGTTCAAAAATTACTGAAAATTGTAATTTTCTTGGTAGACTTTGTTGAGATAACATGTGTTTATTGGGTTTTAGCAATTTTCGCCTATAACACTCTACAGCAATTGTACGTCTTCATTAATTTCATAGACGGCCATTTGTGAAGTAGATTCAACGTGCGATTAGAATCATTTCTCTTTATTCACTTTTTCTTTATTTTTATAGGGTTTTAATTATGTAGAACGCCCCACTTCGAATCATTTCGTTAATTTTATTTAAAATCAAACATTTTAGCACAAATTTTACTGATATGGCTTTAACATGAAAAAAGTTCTAAGAAATTTCGTGGAACGTCGAGATGAGAAGAACTCTGAATTTGATTCAATGTCCGATTATAAGCATTTCCTTCATTTTTTCTTTATTTTTATCGGCTTTATATGAGCTGAGGTCTCAGAGGCGCTTTTGTTTGCAACTTTATTATTGCCGTCTTGGAAACACTTGGAGCACTCTAGTTTTACTTGTAGCGGACCCAAAATAGTTCCGTTTTGATATTTCACACATTTTTTTATATTTTACGTTTAACTCTATGTAATAGAGATGTAAGAGTGAGTGAGTAACATTCCCGTGAGCGCGAACTTTCAGCGTGCCCTACCCTGTTTCCAACCGCTTTAAAGTGCATTCAAGTTTTTCCCTCGACTTGCCTTCAAGAATCATAAAAAGCTTCAGTTTAGTTCAAAAAAAAAAAACAATCATGCGGAGGCTCTTCTATCTTTAAAAACACTCTACTCAGGAGAGACTTATTGGCGAGAGTTTAAAGTCAAGTCTTGTGCTGAAAAGGAGCACTTGCTCACCATAACATATGATGTTGCGTGTCAGATCAGACTAGACTCTCTCATACTTATTCAATACGAACTCGTTTCTCGCCAACGTTTTTTTTTGTGGATAAAAAATTTCTAATATTTTGAAAGCAACTTTGAAAATTAATTGAATAGTTTGTTGCACGCAATTTTCAAATTCCTTAACAGTTAATTTACGAATTTCCTTTGCCATCAATTAAGACAGTCAATCGGTCAGTCAGTCGTCAGCCGCTCCATATACAATATAGTACATGCAAAATGAATGCTTGTAAAAAAGTGTGCCTGACTCGTATTGATTAAATAATGAAAATAATTTGAATTTTTTTCTTTAAAGCAGTTAATTTATGGCATGTTGTGGGAGTTGGTACTTTTTATTAAAATCAGCTGAAAGTTTTTGTTGAAATTAAATTTTTTTCTTATCGCTGTCTTAATGGCCATTTTTTCACCATATTCATTTCATTTAATTTGGTGTGTCAGTCCAGTCAAATGAAGGCAAAAATTAAATTCAGAGTGTAAAAAAATTTATGAAGGCGGTACTCATTTTCTTTGGAGAAAAATATGCAGGTTGGCTTGCTTGCACTACGAATACTTTAAGAGTCACGCAACAGAATTTCAACTTCTATAAATGTTAGAGAAATACAGTGATTGGCCGGCAAACACCTCAAATTATGGTTTAAAAATCAAGAGGTATTTCTAGTCAGCAATTATCGATTATAATATGGAATTCTTATTTATTATGTTAAATAAATATTTGTTATCTTCGTTGGTTTTAAAGGCAGAATGTGAACAGTGCCAATAGCTGGACATTTTTGTGATTCTGTGATTCCAAGCGAAAGTTTACGGAAATTTTCATAAAATGACAATTTTCATGCGATCAGAGTTTAATTTAATTCAATCAGCAAAGAAAAATTTGTTTGCAACATATTTGCATGATAGTGTGTCAGCAGCAACGCTCACATTTTCGTGTGAATGAATTTGGATAAAAACCGTCATTCTTTGAGAACGTCCGTTTATGTATTTTTGAATGCAAAAGTTGCATTTTTCTTGGTCTTGTATGTTTATTTTATGTTTTCAAATGTTTAAAATATATTCTTGCTAATATTAAAGGAAAAAATTTTTTTTCGAGATTTGGGGTATATTTCAATTTTCGATAAGGTAAACATACATTTTGCATTTTTGGATAAAAATCGTCATTCTTTGGAAACGTCCGTTTATGTATTTTTGAATGCAAAATTTAAATTTTTTATTTTTTTTTTCGAGATTTGGGGTATATTTCAATTTTCGATAAGGGTACCCCCTTCGCATTTTTTGGTAAAAATCATCATTCTTTGAAAACGTCCGTTTATGTATTTTTGAATGCAAAAGTTGCATTTTTCTTGGTCTTGTATGTTTATTTTATGTTTTCAAATGTTTAAAATATATTCTTGCTAATATTAAAGAAAACATTTTTTTTTCGAGATTTGGGGTATATTTAAATTTTTGATAAGGTAGTACCCTATGCATTTTTGGATAAAAATCGTCATTCTTTGAAAACGTCCGTTTATGTATTTTTGAATGCAAACGTTGCATTTTTCTTGGTCTTGTATGTTTATTTTATGTTTTCAAATGTTTAAAATATATTCTTGCTAATATTAAAGAAAACATTTTTTTTTCGAGATTTGGGGTATATTTAAATTTTTGATAAGGTAGTACCCTATGCATTTTTGGATAGAAATCGTCATTCTTTGAAAACGTCCGTTTATGTATTTTTGAATGCAAAAGTTGAATTTTTCTTGGTCTTGTATGTTTATTTTATGTTTTCAAATGTTTAAAATATATTCTTGCTAATATTAAAGAAAAAATTTTTTTTTCGAGATTTTGGGTATATTTTAATTTTGGTAAAAATCGTCATTCTTTGAAAACGTCCGTTTATGTATTTTTGAATGAAAAACTTGATAATACTGCAGTCTACGCCCGGACACATTCGCATAATGCAACAGAAGAATATTCCACTGCCATGATGTAAATTTCGTATAAAAACCCCTGACAACACTGTTTACATTCGGCTTTCTAACCTGAAATAAATTAATGTATAGAACCATTTACTGAATGAGTAAATACACTTAAAAAAAATAATTGGTTTGCTCAATGTAAACTCATTCTGTTATTGCTGTTCAAAATAATGAAGTAATAGACTATTACTGGACTACGCCAGTAGCTACTGGCATTTCAAGGTCTCTGTTCGTGTGGCACTAAAGCTCAACCTAATAAAGCATACTTTTGGGGTGGTATAACAAAATGTCCTTTGTTTCAGCTCAAATGACCAATATGAAATATAATATTTAGAGTAGTTGCAAGTAAAGATTTGTAAAATGATTTCTTTTCAATTATCTCATTACAGTGAGAGAAAAGTTTTGCTACAAATTTGTATTAGTAATTACTTTATTCATATAATAGCGAAAATCCAGTATTAGTTCTCTTAATATTACTGTGGAGGTATGGGAACAAACTTTGCTGAACCATAACAGTATTTTAATGCAAAATAGTTTTCTTGTGAAGAGATATTTTTTATAAACAATACTAATCACACGCTATGTGAACAGTCTCAATATTTCAGGTGATAAAATGTCTAACATTGCGAATTAATATTGTTGCTCAGCAACTGCTGAGGAATGCCATTTTTATTTTCTAAAATAGGATTTGAGTGTTTTTAATAATTAATTATTTTTCTAAAATATTAAAGAGATTTTTTCAGTGTAACTCTAATTGACAAAAAAAAAAAAAAAATTTTTTTGTGATAAAATATTAAACAAATTATTTGTTTATATTCAGAATGTAGTTTTACTTCGGCCACAGTTTTCAAACATTTATAAAATAAAGAAAGCCTATGCCTTATGCCGTCCTTAATGTTATTGGTATTTGTTACATATAAGAATCGCCCATTGTATTGAAAATAAAAAAGACATTTGCTTGCAATGATTTGTATATGAAAAAATTAAAAATACTTGTAACCATCAATTGTAAATTGTTGTATGTCATAGAAATTTTCGCCAAAAAACTTTTAGCCACATAACAATTTGCTTACAAAGATGCAACATTTTTAAACTTACACAGAATAAAAAGAGCGAAATGCAGAAATTCGTTCAAACTTATGGAAAAATATTAAAGTGCAGCACGTAGTCGTATGAATTTGCCTTGCCAAGTATGAATTAAGGCAATCACTTTGCTAATAATCTACTTTTTGTTTGTACAACATGAAGACGGACAGATAAGTAAAACAAGTGCAGCACATCTCAGCAGCAGCAACAAGAATAACGACAGGCAGGCAGGTAGTAACATCATCCACAGCAATAAAGGCAGCAACATTTTAGCAAGTGCAAATAGCAACTTGAGTGGCAGTATTGATATCGTGCTGCCGAAGAATTTGTTGTTATCCCGGCACTGCTGGTGGGCATGTTCAGCATTTTAATTGACACAAAAACGGATAAAAGCAAAAATAAAAACATTAATGTAAACTAAAAGAAGAAAAGAAAGAAAACAAAAAACAAAGTTATGCTGCTGTAACTGCATTGGCGGCGGTGGCAATAGCCCACTGACTATCTTTATACTGTCTGTCCTTCTGCTCTTCTTTTAATGCAAAATCGAGAAATATTAAAATGAAAAAGAATGGGCACACAAAAGTTCCGGCTCAGCTCAACAATGTTCACAGTTTGGATTAGGATTGTTTTTCAAGGTAATTAAGACATTTTTTCATTCTTCTGTTGATTATTTTCCACGTTGCAGCATGTTGCTGGTGTTATTACTGCTGTTGATGCTGTTGATGCTGTTGTTTGCTTTTACAGCACGAATGTATAACATAAAAAATGCCCAGATAATAAATGCCAGATTGCAGGGCGTAATGGAAATTTAATGTTTAATCAAATGAGCTTCATTTCTTCTTTGCTTTTATTTTCTTTGATTTTGTTTTAGCAAACAGAAAAAAAGAAGGAAAAAGTTGTGCATTATTTATTGCACTGCCATGTATCGAATTCCAATTTATGCCATTAATTTGCTTGATTTTAGCAAATTAAAATTGTTCGATTCGAAAGCCGATAAAATTTTTAAAGTTTGAAGTTGCTTATTGCCCTGTAAATGGCCTTTTACATCATGAATTATTATCATGCGTCGGCATTAGATAACCTTATGCCGTGTGTAGCATTCCGTTGAAATATAAATCAAAACAGTTTCTTCTTGGGGTAGTCGCCTCATATTTGCTTAAGAGTATATTTACAGCCAATATCTAGTTGTTTTTGCTGGTTTCTCTATCACAGTTTCATTCCAAATATTGCATACTAGGAAATTCTACTGAAGGTATGTGTCTCAGCTACACGGTTTGGTACTTAGCTGAATCTTGTTTGAGTACCCCAAATGTTTTGCATAGAAAGATGATTTTTCATATAATTGTTTTCAATGTATATTGAATTCATATGTCATGTATTGAAATGACAAAAAAAAATCTATTAAAATAAAAATGTGAGTTAGGGCTTTTTCTACTTGAAACCAACGATATGTAGCATGACATTTTACACGGAAAAATTTCAATTCTTCTAATTTAAAGAATTTAACAAAATTTTTTTTATTAACGTGTAAACAATTTAGATTTGGAATTTAATTCAATAAATCGACTTGTTTTTTTTATTTTGTAAAAGACTGTTCAGGAAACGAACTTTATTTTACAATATTTCTATAATATTTTGAATGTCCTATACTTTTAAAAGTATTAAATTTGATATTTCTTTACATTGTTAAATATTTTTAAATAATTGCTTGAAGAAGACGAGCAATGCAGGGTCGAAATGCTATAAAATAAATAAATTAATTAGTAAATTTTATTATGCTTTTAAAAATAAAATAGAAATTTATTTAAATAAATAATAAATCATCAATAGACTGAAGTAAAAAATTTTGCTGTAATTTTTTTTTTTATATATTTTGCTGTAAAATAAATAAATTAATTAGTAAATTTTATTATGCTTTTAAAAATAAAATAGAAATTTATTTAAATAAATAATAAATCATCAATTACAGTATTAGTTCAGTCTAAAAAATTTTGAAAAATAATGGCAGTGTCCTAAGAGTATTGTTCGCGCGATCCGTCGTGAGTGTGTGCCGTGGCGGACCGGAAACTCGAAGGGTTGGGACGGTCTGGTTCCGTGAGACGACAGCACCGTCCGTTTCGGATGTAAAAGATCCGGCTCGAATATACCAATATTCTCAATAATCAAATGAGAATTACAAAAATACTTGCACTATTATATATATATATATATATATACATATATATGTTTTGATGATAATTGACACACAGTTAAATTGGGAATATATATATATATTATTATATATATGTAATACATTTCCATTTATTTGAAATAAATCAATCAAATAAGGCTTGAGAAAAAAAAAAATAATTAAGAAAAACAATAAAATCAGGCTGGCACGGCATAGGCGCTGAAATGACATTCAATCCTTCGATGCAATGGCAGCTGAAAGCATTGTTCCACAATATGAAAAATGTTTTACGGGAGGCCTGGCCTGTGTTAATGTGTAAATGAGTGGGCGCGTAAGATAGTTAGTGCAATTGTCGCCGAAGGTACCATTTTCCAAATATTAAAAAAGCGAAGAATTATTGGAGAACTTAACTTCCGAAATAAGATTTTAGAAAAATTTCAGGGTGTGAATAAGACTGATTGCTTTTGAGGCAGTTAAAGAAAATTTCTGCAAGAAGTTTTTCTGGTTGTGAATAGTGACTGAAGAACAACTTGAGAACACCCATGAGAAATTTCTGGGTGTGGATAAGCACGAATGTTTTTGAGGAATATATAGAAAATTTCTCAAAGACATTTTTCTGGATATGAATCGTGACAGAAGAACGACCTGAGAACACCCATAAGGAAATTCAGCTTGTGGTTAAGAATGAATTTTTGTTTTCTGGGCATGAATCTTGACGGTATAACGAACTGAGAGCAGAATACTATGGATTTATTATAATAAAAAATATTATATAAATAATATATGAATAATACGACTGCCTTTATTTTCCGGTTAAACCGATTTTCCAAAGCGATTTTGCTGCAATTGCACTAAGTTGTAGACCCAAACATCCATTATATGATACAGTATCTAAAGTTTAAATGAAATCTGAATACAATTTCTCAGTAGGCAGGTTATTGAAATCCAAACAAATAATAAACGAATTTCGGATTCCATATTTGCTTTCTGCGCATACCGATCAAAGAAGAAACGTAACTTGTGTAGCGAAAGTTATTTACTAGACCTGAATTTCAAATCTAGTATGTTAATTTTTGTGATCATTTCTGATCATTAAATTTCTATTCGTAAAACCACCTCAGGAACCAAATATATTAAAAGTTTAAAAGTGTTTTTAATTAAAACCGTTTTACGTGTCGTTGAATCCGCTCACTTTTATTTGAAATTTTATGCTGCTTCGGAGCGGCATTACAATCAATTTCATTATAAATTAAAAGAAAAACTCTGTCAAATTAGTTCAATAACTTCATGTCATCCTCTTGGCGTAAAATTGCTTTCACAAGTACTTCTGGCTGGCATTAAATACAAAAGACTTTCATTAAAAGACGCTGTTACTGTTATGAACCGAAAGTTTTTTTTTCTTCCCTTTTAACTTTTTTTTTTTTTTGAGCTTTTCCGTCTTTTATTTCCATTTGCATTTGCATTTCCATTATAAATTATGTTGATTGGCTGAATATTTAAATTTGTATAAAAGTAATTATAATTAAGTATAATTTTGGGTAGTGACTTCGTATTGTTTTTGTGTGCCGACAAGCAGAAAAAAGTGAAAATATTTTCTGATGACAGAAAAGCCGTCAATACTTTAACCGAAAACTTCAGCTCATGAACTTCGATTGGTATCACTTTCTTTAAGCTGCTGATTTCATGTTCATATAAAGAATAACAAATGACTGCAACACTTGAAACAAATCAGACTCTGCTTAAGGGGGCATTTTTTTGATTGCAGCAAGTAGCGTTTTTGTCCGATATTTTCAGTTAGTCGTATGGCTTGTGTAATAAAAATTCTTAAAATATTTTTTTTTTTAACATACAATCATACTGTATGATTGCATAGACGAAATCGCTGCTAATACTTTTTTAATTCATCTCTAATTTAAAGCAAGCGAAAATTCTGTATTCGTCTGTGTCCTTCTCCTAGAATAAGAGCAATAACTACATATTTCTGTAAGCTGGAATTAAAAGTATAATGCATTGAAGTAAACTTTGCTGTTGCATTATATTTCCCATTACTAAGAAATATTAAATATTTTTATAATAAAAAATAAAGAAAATGCTGTTTTCTTTCTACTCGTGTGAGTAGATATTTTCTGTGCCCGGTAATCCAAGCTTTTGGAGTTTGATACCTATTGATATTTATGGCTTCTTTTTTTACATTTTGGTTATTCTTCTACTGGATAATTGTGAAAAAATTTTAAATAAATTGATTTCATGTCAAATTTGTGCTCAATTTACGCCTCAATAAAATTAAAAAGGACACGGACAGATGGACACTTAGGAGGACAGACGGACAAAACACAATCAGCTTCCCTGCCTAAATGGGTACAGGATCAATACTTTATAGCATCGCAAACTAATGTTGTAGAAATTAGCATCGCCATATCAAACGTATATAAGGATGTATTGGTACATTTTTCAGGACAATGGTAGAAAAAAATAATATCCCTTCAATATCCTATATGCTGTATTATTGCAACCTACTGACTTCATGCTCATGTAAAAATACTAATAACAACATAATTAATAATTTGTTTTATAGCGGTAATCATATATTCGATTCTTATTGCTAAAATTGAATTTTTTTTTTTGTATGTCGGCATGGGGTACAATGCATTTCATCCAAAATATACGAGTAACCGTAATTATTGAACAAATTGAAAAAGGGAAAATTTTACATTAATTGACCAACAACCAGTTAACAAGGAGCAGTTATACTAAATGATCGCCAAACTTTAAAGATGCCGATCTGTACAAGAGTACATGAGTTAGGCGTCTACTGAAGCACTTCAGTGCACGAGTGTGTAACGAATGAACGTAAAATGCAAGAAAAAAATGTACTCTTATTTATTATACAAAAGTTGTTTTAAATGTGAAAACAAAAATTATAATTTTCATTTCAAAGTTTACGACCAGGCGGCCAAGATGCGAACGAACTAAATGTTTACGGGAACAGGGAAACCAATAAATGAGAACGTCCAGCGATTATGAGCATGTTTTAAACGACGGCGCAAGTTTGTTAAAATGTGCTCAAGATATTTTTTGGCTTCTGGTTAAAAACGAATGTCAATAATGTTGTTATTGATGTTGCTGTTGCTGTTGCTGTTGCTGTTGTGCCCCAAAGGGTTGCTGTGTGCCTGAAATGCTGCTCATCCACACATGCGAGTATGAATATGTATACGTATATTTAGAATGTCCACATTTATGTGTGTGTGTATATCGTGTAAATCGGTCCGAATTTTTTTTTTTTAAGTAATGAAGTGTCTCTATAGATGATTGTGGCTGTTTGTTGGAGGTGCGCATCTATATTGTGGCCCTGTCATGTAAAGAATTTGGCTTCTGATTTGATTTCGATGCTTTCAGGTTTATCTTCAACAGCATGTGATAAGATTCTGTCGTCCTTTGTTTGGGTGCATTTATAAGCCGCTGATGACGGTGTCACTACGAAATTTTACAGTGTTTCAGACGGGGTGACCAATTTGAAAATGGTATTGCAAAATATTAAGTTGACATCATTTTTTTTCTTTGCCGTTGCTTAATAAATGAGTAAATAAAAATATCCTTCAGATCCATTTTATAGTTGTTGAATTTTTTTTTTTTATTTTATTTATTTTTTTTTATTTTATTTATTTTTTTTTATTATTATTTATAATACCCCCTTCCGACATACAGCCAAATTTTTCAACTTAACATTTTTTCAATAAGCAATTTATTTTAAATTTTTAAATGGAGAAAATAATTCTGATAGTTTGGTTTGTAAGAGGGCGTTTCTGAACAAATTTCCTCAACTCTGGGCATATTAACGGGTTTTAATATTCAAGTATTAGATTTAATTGTTGCAGTACTTTCAAGTCAATTACTTAAAAATATAATGAGTAAACAATTTATTTTGAATTCTGTCACAAGTTGCCTAAAATGCCTAGAAACTTTTGTTCTGGAAAGCACTGAATGGCGTGTAAGCAGTAGAAGGAATTGATCAGGTGTTATGCGTGTGATAATTGACAAACAGTTAAATTGGGAATGTCATGTGTAAACACTTAGATTTTTTAGTAGTACGTCAGAAGAGGCTACGAAATGTATTTTCTATGGTGGAAAATTTCGAACAAAATTGTTATCAGCTATATTTTTTATAAAGTCTGCTGCCTGTAACAGCATATGTAAGAGTTCGGGGGGACAAACAAGCAAAATATAATATATGGTACTTTTTTAGTAAATTTTTTTTTTTTAGAAAATTTCGTAATTTTTTTTTTTTTACTAGATATGACACATACATATCCCTCAAGTCTATACAGTATAATTATTTTAAAATGTTAATTTTTTATTAAAAAAAAATTTAAAAAAAAATTAATCCCTTCTCTGATTCTAATAAATGATTTCTCTAATTAAAATAATTACACAAAGCAAAGACAGAAAAAAAAGATTTATTTGAAATAGGCGTCGATCTCCAAAAAGATTATTTTATAGATGGTTATTCTTAATCATGGCTGAGCTGAAACTTTTGCATGGTCACTTCAAAGGTTGACGACGCATCCTGTGCAGGTAACAAAATAATATTTTATGCTCTCAGTAAACGAAGCATGTTGAATTCATTTCAAGTCAAGTGTTAAGATCAATGGCAATTCAATGTTGTGTCAATTCTACACTCAGCTCAACGTCAGCTTGAGTTCAGCTACTCTGAAGCATACAATTGCATGCGCATCCTCAAAATGTCGTTGACGGCGAGTCTGTCTGCCACTCTTTCGCTCGATTTTCTTTATTGACTTTACAACATTTATGTACCAAGTAATATTGATAAATATTTGTTAAAGTTAATTTTCAAAAGATTTATGTTAAATTGTGCTGTAGGAGTGTGTGTATTGGTACCTGCGCAGTAGACGGCTATCTGGCAACAATATTTTCATTCAGAATACAATAAATTTAAGTGAATAAACATTAAAATATTTCAATGCATACAAATAGTTCTGAGATGGAACGGACGGACGTATTTCATTTTGTTCATATTCATGAGTGGAGGCATTTGTGTGGCTTTCGGATGACTCGAAAAAATGTTGTTGAACAATAACTTTTCTGAACAGAGGGGGGAAAAAACAAAATGCTTAACAATTTTTAAAAGGGCTATAAAATAGGCGTTAATTGGTTCAACAAATGTTTATACCCGCACTTGATTTCAAACAATTTAAACAAATTTCTAAAGGAAAAAAGAAATTGATTGAATAAATACGCGTATTTCTTTTATATTTATTTCACCTTAAATTTAAGTTTTTTTTTATTTACTTTTTTTTTTTTTTTGTTTAGCTGTTAAAAGTTTTATGGTATTGTTTGCTTGATATATTAACAAAATTTAATTGTAGTTCCAAAATGCTGACGATTTCCACACTTGGAGAAATGCTTAGTCGCAGCATTGATGCCTAATTTAAACTCTATTGTCTCTATATATAGAAATACAATGGTTTACCGGTTATGGAGCTTTTAAATTTGTATAACAATATATCATTAAGATGTAATCCATTTTTTTTGCTATGTAAAAGAAATTTCCTAAATATTTATTTAAGTTCAGTTTTAGTCAGTTTCATTAAAGTAATTAAAAAAAAGTTTAGTGCTTTTTTTTAAAATCATTTCTAAAGTATTAATTTATTAAGTATTTTTTTTGGCTATAAAGTAAACGAGAATTCCTGTGAGCATAATAATATATTTACATTTTATGCCATTATTGGGTTTTTTTTTCAAACTCCAATGAGTTTTTATACAATTCTCTAAGCTGACTGTGATGGTCACCCTTTGATCATATATATCTCATTATAATGGGTGGGCGCATACCCTATAATATTGGCATAAAATTTCTTTATAGTATTTTCTTTTTCAAGTTAAACGAAAATTTTTTAAAAATACAAAAATTTTATTCAAATGCACTGATAATGCTTTACAATTAAGGTACAGTAATCTTTATAGACAATGGACCCTCGATGATCACGGAAACAATTACGTAAGAGATACATATATTTTAGTGATAAAAAAAACTATTCAAATGTAGTGATAACTTTTTTTACAATTAAATTGCAATCATTTTTTTATATAATGAACTCTTTCAATGTTTCGCGGAAAGCAATTTTTTTCTATTGCATTTTCCTGATTTCCGTTTCCGTTGTTGAAATTTTTCAAAATTATACTGCGAAATAAAAGTCAAGTAATGGCAACTCTTTAAGGAAAGTCATGTTTTCCATAAGAAAAGGTTAAAAGGATTTGCTTTATATTTACATCAATATTTCTCTCAGTGTCAATTATGCTTATTTTTCTATTTAATTCAAAATCTTTAATCGTAAAATAAACATCTAAGGAAATTTTAAATTTCTTAGAAATATCGTGCCTCATTCACGTACATTCTGCCACCGATCCCATAACAGTAGCAGATTTTCTTAAAGTCTTTAAAAACGGCATTAAAGAAATTTATTGTGTTATTTTTATTAGTTATTTAAAAAGATCATAATCAGTAACAGCATTAACTATAATAAAAGCAATCGATAAATCGATCGGCCTATTGGCGGTCGTCATCTTTCCTGCGTTTATTCAAATTGTTTTTGCTTTTCATTTGGAATATTTTTTCTTGCTTAATTACTAATAAAACACCAAGACAATCGAATTCATTGTGGTCTGGTGGGAATTCAGTACTGTTATTTTTGGCATTCGTTTGTTATCGATATCGTGTAATTCCGTAGTTGTTGTTGACGTGATCACTTTACACCTGTTACTGTTGCCCATTCTTTTGTGTTGTTTTCTATTGAATTATTTAAAATTTGAGGAAATTTTTTATTAATTCTCAACACAAGTTTTGGACTTTAAAATTAAATTAATTTACTCACATTTTTCCATTGCAATGGATTACGTACGCATAACTCAGTGTGTATTAGATAAGCTGGCCAGAGATGTTAAGGATCCTCAAATGATTTCACATTTGAATGCTATAACTAATCCGATAATGTCTTTTTGTTAAAATAAATAAAGTGCCTTTAAATAAGGCAGAAGGGCGCCTCCGTGGGCGAATGAATAATTTGCAGTCTACTAAACCGGAGGTCGCGGCTTCGACTCCTGGCTAGACAGTGCTCATATCCCTTCCACGAGTTATGTATTTGAGCATTTTATATCAAATCATTCCCCAAAAAGAAGAATTAAAAGAATTCCACAAATATAGTTGAGAAATCCCATAAATGCAGTTGCTTTTTTGTCACCATGTCGGTTGGACACGCTGAAGAGGAGTGTTTCGCCCACAGTGCTTATATCCTATTCGGCAGTTATATATATGACAATTTTGTATCAAGTCTTGCCCCAAAAAGAAGAATTAAAAAAAAATTGCACCAATACAATTGAGAGATTCCATAAATGTAGACTTAATTGTGTTGCTTTTGTGGCCGTGTGGGTTTGACCCACTGAAGAAGAAAGGTTTTCGCATAGTGGCTATGTACCTCCCACAAATTTGAATATGAGCCTTTTGCACTATGTCCTACTTCGAAAGTCTTCTTAAAAATTTCACAAAAACACCTGAGAGATCCCACAAATGCAGTTTAATAGTGTGATGTGTTGCCTTCCCGCCTGAGTAAGAATACTTTAGATGCAGTAAAGCAAATTCCCCAAAAAGATATTTTTGAAAACGCGTCATATTTATTTTCACACCGATAGATATTTCTTTCGTATGCTTGCTTTGTAATATGAATAGTCTGAATAATATATGAATATTTCACACGGATATATCTATTTTACCAACTGAATGGAAATCATTTTAAATTAAATCATGTGCAACCATAAATATTATTATTTACATTATATTTTCTAAAACTGTTCTGTCTGTATGTTTCATTATCAGTGTATTTTATTAAATTATCCATTAATTTTTTGTTGTACTTTGAAATGTTTAAAATATATATTTTTTTGTATATAAAAAATAACGTCATGATATATTTGGAAGCTGAAGAAAATTTACACGAAACTATACTGTGTAAATTAAATAATGCTACTACTATATCTTGACCCCAGATACACGATTGTGCGAGCAAAAAGATTTAATTTGGAAATTTCAAGTTTTCCTTTTGCTAAAATATCTCTGCTAATAATGAAAAACCTTAGAAACACTTAATTTTGCAATTCAGTTACACTTAAAGAAATTTTGTTGACGGAACATTGCTAAGTGTCAATATTTTCTAGTAAGAAGTGCAAAATTGAATTAGTGCGGGATGTGTTGGATAAAAATATATAAAAAAATCTTTCATTTGTTCTGTGTGTATATTGCAAGGCGAATTTATATCATAAGGGCAACCAATAACGCGAAATTAAAACCACACAAAAACTGGTAATAATTCGCCTCGTAATAAAAATAAATAAATAAAATGTTTATTTTTACAGTTTTACTTATAAATGTAAAAAAAAAATTTTCAGACTACATTATTTTCATATTGTGTATGCGAAGTATATGCTAAATGTACACCGCAGCAAAAAAAAGAGAGCATGGACAGATGGACAAACAGGTGGACAGACGGACGACGCTGAATCATCTTGACTTACTAGATGGGTATGGAATATACACTTTATAGTGTCACAAGTAATGTTGTAGAGATTAGCATTGCCAGAGCAAATTAATATATACCCCTCTGTCCTCTTTGATAACATCTACCGAAATTTCCCCTATATGAAACAGTATTGGCAATTTAAAGCTGCCCATAGATGTAAAAAAATACACTCTAGTCTGGTATACAGCGTATAGCATTACACATGAATTTAATATCGATATATTTTCGCAAAAATTTTCCACTCATTCTTTGCTACTCGATAGTTTAAAGAAACTTATTTCTCTAAGTGTACATACGTATTGTTATTCTATAAAATAAGGTTGCCCAAACTGTTTAGTAGTCATTTATAAATTCATTTGAAAAGTATTTGTATAAATTCACATAAATAAAATATTAGTTCTCTACACGTATTGACATGAGTTGGTTAATAAAATTTTCCAAGTGTAGGTGTTGTAATAGACAACAACAATACGAAGTAAAGTATTTTAACATTTGGGCGTAGTTTTGTACCCTTTCAGTTGCTGTCTTTTTTGTTGTTATTAGCGTTTTGGAAGTGTACGAAAAATTAGTGACTGACTGACTGGCTGACTGACTGACTGGCTGGCTGGCTGACTGACAGATTTGAACATAAAGACTAAGGCAGCTGCTTGGATACGAGTTTGAGGCCTGTTTTAATCGATCTATAGTTTAATGATTAACTACGCGTATCGCAGTAAAACTTATTCGTGCAAGCGCTTACTTTTTCTATCGCAACAACTAATACATTACCAATCAAAGAATAAAAACCAAAAGAAAAACAAAAATGAGATAAAATAAAAACGCTTTTAGTACTAGGCAGTAACAACGCGGAGCCCATTACGAGGCGAGCGAACTTAAGCTAAATAAATAAAATGCAAGGAGAACATGACGCAGCGCCCAGGTGTACGTTAAATGCTCGTTACTATTTGTATTTCGAAGAAAAAAAAAAAAAATAAATGAAGAATAAAGAAAAAATTGAGCAAAATAAATGAAATAGATACAGATACCCAGATTATAGTCATGTTATTTTTAGTTGTGCAGTTTGGCGTTGCTTTAGTTTAAGAGCTTAAATAAAACTTTTTTGTTTTTGTCAAATTGTTGCTGGAGGACTGGTGCTCGCAGTTTTACCTACAATACAATGAAATCTGACTTTTATTTGAACACTTTCTGTTTGGTGGGGCTGCCTGAGTTTTTTTCTTTTCTTTTTTTTGTTTTAGTTCAGAACAACAAATCAAGTTTACGAATTGCTACCAGGTATAATTTTAATCAAGTTTGTTGAGATGAAAATGCAAATGCAATTGCAAGTAAAGCAAGTAAATAATATTGCAATGTAAGCAAGTTTTGGGCAGTGAACGTTTAGATAAACCTTGAGTTGTGCCCCTATTTATGGAATGAAAATTTTTTTTTTTTTATTATAAACAGAACTTATTGAGCGACGCCTTTTCATAGTTAATAAATTAATGTAAATATTTGAGATTAAAAGCTTTAGTGCTGCAAAGCCTAAAAACTTTTATTTGATTAATGAGTTTGGCGGGCACTCTTTCATACAAATTTTTTTCTATCTATTAAGCTGCACCTCTTTTAATTTGTCCACCTTCTTGTTAAAAATGCTTACATTAGAAGGGAAATACGAGTATTTCGTCACATATTAAGCTGATTAAAAGTAAAGCGAGCGCTTGCCTAATCTTTCTGTTATTTCACTGAGAACCTCCTCTATTTAGATAAAAATATTTTAATAAATATTATTTAATTTTTTTTTATTCTATTTGTGTTTAATATTTTTAATTACATTTTTCATTATATTAACGAAAAATATTTCATTATATTTATGAAAATCGCAACTCGTTAATTCTAGTGAAACTTTTCACACTTAATGCAAATCTTCCATTAATAAAAGTAATGTTGCTTTAATTTTATGAAGGTATTGCATCTTTTCAGCACTCACGGAGAGATCCAAGTCAAGACGCATATTATATATGAGGAAAAAAAATTTAGTTGTGATCTTGTCTTGAACTGAAATTATCGTCTTATTTATCACATTCATTCGTTATTTTCATATTTTTCAATTTTATTATTCGTATTTTTTTACAAATACAAAAAATACAATTTCAAATGCTCTTGCAATCTAATGAAGTATCAGGGATTTATTCGTCCCTGCTTTGAATGCTTTATATATTTGGGATATTCTAGAGATTGCCAAAAATTTTTCCTTTTTGGAATAGTGTAAATTACAAAAAAGTGTATTTTGCGTTCTATAATTCGATATTATAACTAAAAACGAAGTAAAAAGAAAAATTTCTTAATAAAAATAAATAACTAAAATGGTATTTTCTTTCTATTCACACTACCATAACTTAAAAGCGTGTTTTAGTCTGAGGAAAATTCTCTGACTAGTAATCCATGCCTTCGTGGATTGATACATATTGATATTTTTTGTCTTTCGGGTGTTTTTCCATATTGGATAATTTTGAGAAAATACTAAAGAAATCAGTTTTTAAATTTTGGATCGAAAGTAAAATTTAGAATACATAAATACAGAGAGCAGACAGGCGAATAGATAGGCGGACAGATGGACAAGGCTCAATCAACTTCCCTTTTTATATTTTATAGCGTCGAAAAGAAGTAATGCAGAAATTACCATCTCCATATCAAACATATATTAGAATGAAAATACACCCTTTTAAGGAAAAGGAATATAAATTAATATCCTTCTAAAATCCTGTATGATGTATTATTGAAACTTTCTATTTTCATGCTCAAGGTGAAATACTAATAACAACATAATTAATAATTTGTTTTATAATAGTAATTATCTATACGATCCTTATTACTTTCTGAACTTCGCAAAAAAAGGAAATAGTATATGGGCAGATATATAGATAGTAGGACAAATGGACAAAGCTCAAGCAATGTCTTCCTATGTGAATATATATGTATGTATGTATATTGTAGGGTCGAAAGATAATACTTTTTAAATTTGATTTATAGCGTTAATCATATATTTTATCCTTATTGCTTTCTTAGCTCAATTTATATCGCAACAAAAGTAAATAGTATATGGCCAGATATACAGATAGCATGCCAGACGGACAAAGCTCAAGCAATGTCTTCCTATGTGAATTAGGATATATACTCTGTAGGATCAAAAGCTAATATTTTATAAATTCTATATATAGCGTTAATCATCTATTTTATCCTTATTGCTTTTCGAAGTCAATTTACTTCGCAACAAAAGTAAATAATATATGGGCAGATATACAGATAGCAGGACAGACGGATAAATCTCAACACAATGTCTTTCTATGTGAATATAGAATATATACTCTGTATGATCAAAAGCTAATATTTTATAAATTCTATATATAGAGTTAATCATCTATTTGATCCTTATTGCTTTCCGAATTCAATTTACTTCGCAACAAATGCAAAGAGTATACAGGCAGATATGCAGATAGAAGGACAGACGGACAAAGTTCAATTAATTAATCCTATAGGAATATAGAATATATAGTCGGTAGGATCGAAAGCTAATATTTTGTAAATTCCATCCGCATATTAATTCTATGCGAGTATATATCCCACTATCCTTTTTAAGGGGAATACCATAAAGAGGAAACCAATAAAACATTTGGTTTGTTTTTTGTTCACAAAATGACTGACTGTACCATGACTTTATTATTAGTGAAATAAAACCGATCTTGCTACATTTTAATTGAAGTTTTTGCTTATTTTTTTGTCAAGACTTTGGACACACCCAATCACCAGACTGACTTTTGTTATAACAGCAGCAATCAGATTGTGTTGGGGCGCTGGCTGGCTGGTTGCTGTTTATTCACTCAGATACATAAATTGCATTTATTTATTTCTAATTATTGTTCTTTATTCCAGTTTAGTTTTTATTACAAAACCAATCTTAAAAACTAAATAGGAACTGGTTTTTTTTTTAATTCTTTGTAATTCACAATTTATATAAAACAACAGTCGTGCAATTTATTAATAAATGCATTGTGGCCTAAAAGAATGAATAAACTTTCCAATTTCACGATTGTTTTTTTTTCTTCTTTTTTTTTTGTTACTGTTGTGCATTAAGCAATAAATAATATGAAATCGAATGAAAACAAAAATTAAAAATAATTAATTTCAGTTACTTTTATTTGTCTATATGTTTATGTTTTTTGTGTTGAACACTTTATTAGTTATTAGAGGTCTATGGAAGACCCCCCGGGTGACAATAAAGCAGAGGAAAACAAACTAATCAACATCTTTTGAAATCAGCTAATTATTGTCTTGAACTTTTCTTTTCAATTTTCTCTTTCTCTCTCCCTCTTATCGATTTCAGTTCACAACGCTTATTAATCGCCAACTTGCTCATTATGCCGATCAAACTACAAATTTGTTAATCATTCCCCCGTTTACTCTCGAATCTGCCTTACAAAAACAAAATGTGTTGAAATGATGATGATGGGGCAGAAAAGTATGCCGGCCTGAAAAAGTTGCTTCGAAGTGAAAAAAAGAGTTTTTAATTTTGACTTTTCTGTTTAAAGCGGCATGACAAATCTTTTTCACTACAATACATCCACATCCCTGCAGCTTCAACCTCTTTTCTATTCAAAAAGATCTTGTTGTACTTCATCAAATTAGTTACTTTATTTGTTTCTTCTTGCTTTAGAAATTTTTCTTTCTCGCTGTTAACAATTTATTGATTGATCATTGTTTGTCAGTTGTTCACAGTTGGATATCGACAACGCCAATAACGCTACTCAGCCTCTCATACATTCTTCAAATAACGTTTTCCATTAATGAGATTAAATGTTTTGCACAATAATGTTTCCTTCGGCTACAAATGAGAGAGGGTGACTCAAAACCAGATGAACGAAGTTGGGCAAAAATTATTTTGTAAATCAGAGAAGATTATCTAATTAAAGGCAAAAGTTAAAATTAATTTTTCGAGCAATTGAATCTTTTGTCCTTTTCTAATTCTCGCAAAAATTTAAATGAGCTGTAGAGATATTAAAACTACAAGAACTCCTTTGCAAAAATAGGCATGCCTTAAAAAACTTGGCTGCAATCGGCCTCTAGTTTCGCAGATGTTTTTCAATGAGCCTAACCCGGAATAGTCTAGAGTCTGGAATGAAAAGGAAACTTGGAGCATCAAGCATATGAGTACTTATAGGTTTATCATATTCAGCTGTGGCTTTTGAAAAAGGCGACTGGCCGTCAGCTGTTCACCAACTACAACTTGCAGCCAGATAAAATTAGTTTTGTGTCTTAAATGGATTGCTAATATCTAGTGAAAACTTTAAAGGAAACTTTGGGGCATCAAGCATATGAGTACTTATAGGTTTATCATATTCAGCTGTGGCTTTTGAAAAAGGCGACTGGCCGTCAGCTGTTCAGCAACTACAACTTGCAGCCTGATATAAATTAGTTTTGTGTCTGTAATGGATTTCTCATATCTGGGGAAACATGAGAAGAAAAATTGGGTCATCAAGCATATGAGTATATATAGGTTTATCCAATTAAGCTGTGGCTTTTGAAAAAGACGACGGTCTGTCAGCTGTTAAGCAACTACAACTTGCAGCCTGATATAAATTAGTTTTGTGTCTGTAATGGATTTCTCATATCTGGGGAAAAATTTAAAGGAAACTTGGGGCATCAAGCATATGAGTACTTATAGGTTTATCTTATTCAGCTGTGGCTTTTGAAAAAGACGACGGTCTGTCAGCTGTTCAGCAACTACAACTTGCAGTCAGATAAAATTAGTTTTGTGTCTTAAATGGATTGCTAATATCTGGCGAAAAATCTCTTCACACAGCAAACTCGATCCCATCCCAGAATACGAATCTTTCCCTCAACCCATACTATCTCTCTCACCATTTCTGTAGACTTAGCAATCGCTCTCCTGAACTTCACATTTTCAAAGATCCGTTGCTCTCTCGTGAAAAGTCTCATTTACAAAAAACTTTATTTGCTGCCGGCTATCGAGCCTGTTTGAACAATTAAATGAAAATAATAAATGTCTATTGGCAAAAAAAATATGAAGAGCTTAAACGAATAAAGTTTTAACAAATTTCCTTACACCATTTTTTGCATAACCCTTTTCCCCTCTTTTTTTTGTTTTTTTGTTCTCAATCAGATAAACATGTACGTTGATAGCGTTGGTTCATATTCATTTATTGGATACAAATTTCAAATTAGTATTCTTTTTAATTAATTTTTAGGTCTTTACGAGTCATGATCTATTGACTGAAAAGCTTGAAATGAATTGAAATTTTGTAAGTGTTTGTTATAAAAATTGGTTGCCGTGTACATTCTCAATAGTTTTTCACAAAATGTTATTAGTGAAAAGAATTTAACCTAAAAAATTAATACGAGTAGATTTCAATAGAATTTCATAAAGCAACTTGTAAGGAATTTTAATGAATTTTATATACACTTTTCTTTTGTGTTTATTTTTCGTAATCATTTTTCCTTTTAATTAATTAATTAATTGATTATGTCGCATTTATCAATTTTTATTAAATAAAAATTCAATTTGTATGAACATTTTAGGAATAGAAATGACTTTCACTTGTAGGCAAATTTATGTGGTTTGGAGCAGGAGAAAATTCACGGCAGCTTGTAAAGTATCCAAAATTAAATTATAAATTATAATTATACTTGAAATTGTAATTAATTTTGAAAACTGTTTCATTATTTTTAAGGAAAGATTTATTTTCTTTTAGTGCGTAGTTTGTAAAAATACTTCAGCTGAAGTGCTAATAAAACGAAACCAGGAAAAAATATATATCAATATTTAATCCTAAAACAAGTCCATACATTTTCCTTCATTTTTAGTTATGTGTCAAAATGTGGTGAATACAACTTAAGGACCACTGTGTGCTGGTCCTTAGCTCCTATTCATGCAAGGCATTGGGAATTAGAAGGCAAGATAGATAACGCTGATGCAACGCTACTGCAGAAGACAGAAGGCGAGAGTGTGGCGATATGTTATAAAGAGAAATTTATTTAATTGAAAAATTATTAATTAAAAAATTATTTAAATAATCTGGTCGCAATCATGTTATTTGTAAATGGTATGCTGGTAACAACTGTGCTTTTGTCACTTTACAAAATTCCAAAAAAGTTTTGACGGAAATCGAAAATCTGAAACTAAAATCTTAATAGAATCATGAGAAATTTTTATAACTGCCCGATATGGCGATCGAACTCGTAATCTAAGACATTTGCAGTGGACGTATTTATTAGATTGGCGAACAATACAATTTATCTATCTCATTAAAATGATTTGGTAATTCTTTAATATTCGTTTTAAGAATTACTATAATTTTTATTTTAGAAATTATAATCGTTTATAATTAAATTAAAATATTACAAAAAAAAAATAATAATTTTTTGAGTTCGGAATTCTTAATTTTTGAAAAACATTTTTTTTTATTATTGTTGGTATAAAAAAAAGAATAAAAATTTATGTATGTTTTAATGTAGATTTTATTACCAAAGAATTTTTAATTATTTAATAATATATAAAAATATAAAAAAATTAATTTTTACCTTTTTTTTTTGTTTCCAGTAACTCAAAACTTTTGCTTTCAAATACACTAAATTACATGGAGCATTTTATAGAAGCCCAAATGAAGTAAGTCCTTAAATCAATTAATTTTCTATTATTATTGTTCATAACAATTATTAAAGAGTTCATAATGGGAATGAAAAATCATAGAGAATATTTAAATTTTGTGAGAATATTCATACGGGTTCTCTCTCTCTCCCTTTAAATACATACTTTAAAACATTTTAAATGGATTGTATTCTTTTTCAGAATGTTACAATTTTGTTGAAAAAAATGAAATATTTTAAAATAAATATTTCAAAGAGAAAAAATTAATCAAATAATTAAAAAAGTTTCCTAAAATGTATCTCACTTATTGAGTAAACTTGATGTAAAGCTCTCTAATGCAGTGCCTAATGGGTGCTTACTTGTGGATTTATTTTTATGAATTTTGTAGAAATTAGTCTTTTGTTAAAGTTTAACATAATTAAATTTATAGTTTTTTTCTTTTATTAAATATTTTAATATTGTAGTATTTTATTTAAATTTACAATATTTAATTTAAATTTCAATATTATTAAAATATTTGGAATTCAATTTGTTTTGGCAAATTTTATTTCAAGCACAGGGATAAGCAAATCACGAAATGTTTATAATTAATGACTATTTTATCTCGTTTGAATAGTGTATATAGTTGTCTCCCTCTTTTGCATTATCGACAGGTAACTGATTTTTCACTGTTGATTTTGTCACTATTTACAATCCTGTATATTTTTTTATTTCAACTACGAGTAATTCAAAAAATTAATGAGAATAACTGCGTTTGAATTGAAAATGGTGGATTTAATATGCCGTCCTTATTGTTGAAAGTATTTTTTCCTAAATGTCCTAAATAAAAGTTGTAACATTAAAGTGTTATCATAAAAAGAAGTTAATGGAAATATTTTTCTGAAACTATTTAAACTTGTATTTTACGAGCCTACTACTTTGTTATTTGGACTATTAAAAATTACTGTAGTGTGATAGTCTCAAAGCTGGAAATTGGCTTTTCTTTCGGCTCAAAATTAACATGCCCTTTCAAATTTATTACTTTTTGCGAATTTACGAGCAGGATAATAATTTATGATGACTTTTGGCAAAAGCGACTATTTGCTGTAAATAGTTTAATATTTATTATTTTAAACGTCAGTACAAATTTAAATTCTGTAGTTGCCTGCCCTAATCGAACTGTGCTTCACCATGAGCGTTCAACATTCAATAATCAAACGAAGGCGACAGCTTCTGCAGCACATGCCTGATAGCACACTTGTACTTTGTGCTCATTTTCAGTTTAATTTTCTTTCCTTTTTGTACTTTTTTTTTCTTTTCTTTGTTGCAAGCATTAGTATTATTATGTTTATCGTTGTTGTTATTGGTACTTGTATTGTTTTGTTGTGCCATCCAGTAAAATATAACATCTGAATGCTTCACTGAACATCTCATGCAAAATCATATACTACTTACATTTTCATACCAGCGTTTACACACTCACACCCCCCGCAACCAGCAAACCAACATACTGCCACATGAATTATAAAATATGAAACACAAAGAAGTTGGAAAAAAAATTGTATTGAAACATTGCAAACGTTGCAAAAAAAAAAAATTAATAAAAAATAAAATAAAAAAAAATGGAAAAAATGGAAAAAATTAAAAGAAAAACAATCAATTTATGAAACTTCATCGATATCGTCAATAAATGAAATGTACAGACACAGAGGAGTATAGAAAACTGAAAACATGCTGTCTTCCTGTAACACACAATATACACTTTAGTCACCAGCAAACCAGAACCACAGTCGGCTGCCTGTCGTCCTAGCACAACCAACTTGGAAATGGCAAAATAAGCAGCATAAATACAATGTATAACACCAGAGGCCTTTCAAAAAGAGTACAACACATTATTTTACATACGAGCAAGTGTACTCGTATTCCTTTTTACTCGAGTTTTTATTTTTGCACTTAACAATACAGATACATTCGCATTCTAAAGATAGAAGTTCTTAGTTACTCGTAGTTACTACTTTCCATACTTGTTTGAGCCATCTTTCTTCCTACGAGCATACAAAGCAAAGCGATTTCCATACTTAACTCTTTGATATATGGAGAACAAACGTTCGTACTTTGAAAGAATGTAAACTTCCTATTGCTACAAGGCAGCTTTTAATGAATATTTCAGAGAAATTAGTTTGTGGGCCTGTGCATTGGAGTAAAAACCAAAGAATCGCCATAGATATGTCAATGCTCGAAAGAATTCTTTCGGAATTTGTTAGAAAATTCTAAAACTAGTATTCTAATAGATAATACTTGTTATTACGCATGCTCGTAGATGGCTGCAGTAATCGATATCTCATAAAATATATATCAAAGAATTCCAAATTTATGATTGTTATCGAGGTGACATTTCATAAAAAAAAAAAATTTTGCAATTTTTTGCTGGTTCCATTCTACTGTAAGTTACAGTTTGTAAACAATGGCGGTCAAAAAAGGGAAAGTTGGCAACACTTTACAGATTTTATTTGATAGTAGCGAAACTTCAAGTCGAAATTGTAAAGCAGCCTTCAGCAGCACGAAATTGTAAAGGGTGTTTATGCTGCCGATATTGAAACATATAATTGCCAGCAACTTGGATTGCGTTGGTTTCATAATACCCTGTTTACACTAGTCTACAATTTTCAGCTTTCATCCACTCCCAAATAATAACTAAATAAAATTGCATCAATATCTTTATAACATGATCTTTTCTCATTCTGCTTCAATCAACGTCTTTCGATTATTTTAGTATCATTCCTAGAGAAAAATAAAAATATCTCCCATCACTAAGCCATATTTAAAATATACTTACCATATAAAATAATTTCCTTCAATTCTGAATATTATACTATTCTGAATATACAGGAATTTCCACAGAATCTTTCAATTGCATTTTATTTAATATTTATGTGTTCAAAGGCGTGAGAGTAAATATTAGATAAAAGAGGTTGTAGTGTAAACAGCTTTCCTACAAAATGATGACAAGTGTAAAATGGCTTTGAAGACTAAAGATCGACCGCAAGCCAGCTTTAAGCATTAGAAGTGGATGAAAATACCTTAAAATCATGCAAAAATAATTGATGTCTATTTTATTACATTTCTAATTTTATTGTCTCATGAAATATGTGAACAAATTTTTGTTTTATCGGTTAATAATCGGAAACGAAGTAATCGATTGCTGGTCTAGTCAATGGATTACTATATTTAAATAATTTTTTATCATTTTGATCACATAGAACAGCTTTCTCAATGGCCACAATGTGAAAAAGTGAATGGCATTAGATCCAAATAACTAAATAGCAAATCCATATAATGATAATGATCCATAATGATAACTAAATTACGCATTCCAGGCGTATGACTTATAGGATTATTTTCTGGTGCCGAGATATTACTGCCTGATCATAACAGGTAAGGTTTTCAGGCACTCGTTATGAGAAAGTTCTCACTTTTTGGATCCTCAATCTAAGTGACCCATTGTGGCACCGGCACCCTAGTGGGAGTCCAACCTACGTCTTCTTATTTAGCAGTGCTTCCGCTCGTCTACCGAACGAATGAAAATGCAATGAAAATCCTTTATCGATAGCTTGTAGAACTTTTGGGCCTGATATGAGCCATAATGTTGTTTCGAGGCCTTGTTTAACATTCAAACAAAATTTACAGGACCGCCAACCATTTTTTGTGCAGAAAAAAAAAATCTTCCAAATAATGTGGTAGATTAAATAACCCATTGCAATGCTCTCTCTGGGATACTAATTACTTTTTCCACTCATGAAGCAGAGGCAAATATTTGTATTGGACTTAACAGCTGGCGGAGTAAAATATTCCAAATAAGTAGTTCCACACGTGTAATTTTTTTAGTTCTATTTAGTTCTTTCCAAGAACCGTTATTGGGGCTTTTGATAAAATTGAACCAGCTTTTGATGGACCAGATGCTAATATTCTGATGCAGAACCGTTTAAGCCAACAGTCCCTTCTTGTCCAGCAAATCATTTCTCTGTTGAGATAGATTTGAAGCATAAAATCTAAACTCCCCTATTAAATATTCTTCTCATTCTACAGAAATAATTCCTTTCTGAATCTGTTGCAGAATATTTCCTTACTTTTACTTTACATTCAAATTCATTTACCAAACAACACGTTGGTGCAGTAAAGTTATTTTTATTGTTATTCAGTGTTCGGCAACAGCAACAAACACAAGTTAGAGCAACAACAACAGAATTAAAAAAATTGTCTGTAGGCTGATTGCGTAGATGGTATCCATCCGGACAAACATGAAATATGACAGTAAAGAGAGCACAAATATAAAAGGAATCCAAAAATGTAACACATCCATCCATCCGCACATACTTTAAAGCAACCAAATAATATTAAGAAAAAAAAAAAAACGCCACAATAAATGGGAACAAAAGGATGATGACGATGATTATTCCACACACAATATAAAACTTGGTTGCCCAAGATACGAGCATAAAAATCTTGGTACATTGAATTTGCCACAATGTTAGAGCCTGCATTTTAAGTAACCACCAACGTATAGCAAATAAAGGGACAATGCATAAATTCACGTAAGCACGTTAAAGGTAAATATGCATGAAAAGTAAAGTAAAGTAACGAAAAAAAGGAAAAATATTGCCGCAATATGATTTTTATGTTGAACGACGACAATGGCGAATGGCGACAATAACAATATGATTGCGCATGAGGCAGGCAAGAGCAGATAAGCTGATGCGCAGCAGCCATTTATTCCCACTTTATTTTAGAACATAAAAAACAATCTCCTGTTGCATTGTCAACGATATTTGGCAGGAGAGATAGATGGTGTTGTCATACGTACGAGCATGATCGTGGATTTGTTCAGGGTTTGGAATATATCAAATGGAATTTGATGTATACTAAAACTGATTATTGTAATTGCAAATGTCTATTACGTGAACTGGTAAATGATTAAACAGTAGCATGCAAATTGATCATTTTTAAAATTAATTTCCTGTTGGCAAGCATCACACTTTAATATTGGAATTGATCAAACTTCAGTCACTATTTTGTGTTTAATATTTCTGGAGTGATAAATATATGAAACAGTTTTTGCTTGCGAAGAAAAACCACAGAGATTATTTCCATAACTTTTGAAACCGTTTTTATAGGAATATTTTGTATAGAACTATTTATCTACTTCTTCTGCCTTTTGGCCTTCTCTGACTCCATGACTCTGCTTATTTAGCCACATTGTATGAATTGCGTAGGGGCTTCCCCTTTCAAAAAAAATTAAAATTATTAATAACTAAATTTATCAACTATACGAACTGAAAATCTGCTGGGCCAGTTTCGTTGGATTTGAGTGAGATTAAATTTAAAATTTCATTAAATAAATTGAAGTTAAATCACTCATGCAATACTGATTGTGCTGGTGAGCAGAAGACGCATATCAGGTAGGGCTATAAGTTGTGTTTCCAAACCCTGATATTTCACTTCTAAATGCCCCCGCATATTTAAGCGGCAGAAAGATTTTTAAAAATGGAATTGTTATATTTAAGTGACATCGTAAAAGGAAAACTAAAACAAAAACAAACAAAAATACAATATATGAACCAAACAAAAGCAAAGAAGAAAAAGAATTAAAAAAATTATTGAAAATTTTATTATTTATTAAAACAGATCAAGTTACAGATTAAAGGAACTTTGAGTTTAAAATTTCAAACAATGCAAACCATAAACATTTTTGACATGAACACGTACAGAAGGGAAGAAATGCAAGAAGAAGAAAAGAGGAGAAGAGGAAAAAGACTTCAATTATTTAAGGAAAATTTTGAATTCCTGCTCGCAGGCTTTGATAAGAAAATACTTATAATTGAAATAATTTTTGTTTGCCCTCAAGAAAAAAGAAAGAAAGAAAGAAAACAATTATACTTTTTATAGTTTGCTTTGCGCATTTTCTCTTTTCTTCCATACAACCTAATAATTCAACTGATTATTTATATGGAACCTTTACTGATAAACCTTTTCCAAAATAAGAACGAAATAAGAATTTCAATGCATTTCAAGCCAAGGCAAACATATATTTTAAAACAATTGTTAAATCAAATAAAGAGGCACAACAATGAACCCACCGCATTGCAAGGGCTCTCCTGATTGCTTTGCCAATTCCAGATAGAATCTCTTATTGGGAGCACATTTGACCAACAACCTTTTAAGAGGATGATGAAAGAACAAGAAAGGAGGAGAAAAAAAATTAATCAACTGAATAAAATTCAAGCTACAGGTAGTAAGTTTGGGTGAATGGTTATTGTTGTACTTTTCTTATAGTCTTATGTACGCAAATTTTTAAAAAACAATGCATATTAATTGACAGTGTGTCAGGCAAAGCAAAAAAGCGGTGAAAAAATTTTTATTTAAACTTTCGAACTTCTGCATATGATGACTTTAAAAATTTTTTCAGTATAATAAATTTTTTCTTATATAATAAGAAAAAAGTCCCGAGGCATACCAGCAGTACAACGTGGATCTTATTTTTCTGCCACCTGACAGTCTTTCAGAATATTTCCTATGCTACGGATATTGAAAAGCTGCTGAGTAAAGTAAAGTTTTTGCCTACCTAACCTTTCCTACACTTATGAGTTACGCTACCGTTCATGCCTAACCTTTTTAACATTTTGGGTGCCTCCGTAGGCGAATGAATAATGCGCAGCCTACTATACCGGAGGTCACGGGATCGATTCCTGCCTAGACTCTGGGTGTTTTCCTGCGATCAAGCCGAAAGCTTTGCAGCATAAGTTAGTTAAAAAAAATAATGCCAGGACAGATTATCCGGTTAAAATTCTAGTGTAGCTAAAATTTCTAACTGGCAAATAGCTTTTCGAAACTATCACATCAGAGATAGATGATGTGTTAAACCTAGAAGGCGATGTGAACATCAAGTACCAGTACAGTAAATACAATAGTAGTGAAAGAAACAATTTTGAAAGGTGGTCAAATTTTAAGGGCCGACCTTGGTTTTGAATAAAACAGAAATTATTTAGGAAATTATTGTCATTTCTTTCTACTATGATAATATGCTATAGTTATTATGTATGAAATAAAATATCGGCCAAATGGCCCCCGCGATTTCAGCGGCACCTCCGTACGATGAAGGCGTAATTGTCGTACTTGTACACCTTTTCATGCAAATAACCCCAATGATAGAAGCCCGATGGTATCACATCACATTATCTTGGCGGACAATAGCCGTAGCCAGCACGTGAGGTAACATGGTCAGTGATTTTCTCACACAAGAGAGACGTTGAAACCACATATCATTCACATACATATCTTGCAATTTAGCCTATTAAAAGTTCGTTCTCATCTCACGCACCAACGAGGCTCTCTTTATAGCTGCATTGGTTTTTCGACAATCACTCTTGTATTACTGTTTGCCCAAATGCAGCGATTCTTTTTGTTGACGAATCCACTGAGGTGAAAATATTCCTCATCACTGAAGATGATTTTCGTCGAAAATGGATCATGTCACCATTCTGACCATTGACGACGTTTGTAATGAGAAAGAGACTTTACTCCTTGAGTCAATTGCACGTTGTTTGCCCAAATGCAGCGATTCTTTTTGTTGACGAATCCACTGAGTTGAAAATATTCCTCATCACTGAAGATGATTTTCATCGAAAATGGATCATGTCACTATTCTGACCATTGACGACGTTTGCAATGAGAAAGAGACTTTACTCCTTGAGTCAATTGCACGTTGTAATTATGTAAATGCAAATATTTATGCATAATGTTCATCAACGACGAGCGTGAGAGGTGCAATTGTTGGGCACGACGACGAGTTAAGGTGAATGGCTCTTCAATCACACCATCACTAATAATCAGCTTGAATAACTTTAACGCGTTCTTCGTTTCTGTAACATCGTTCAAAATGAATTTGTCCTAAATTGAGAAATGTCAAATGAAAGGCAGAGAAAAATTTGACCTTTAGGCGTGGCTTACATTCAACATTGGCCCTTAAAATTTGACAATCCTTCATATGTTGCAAAAATTAATTTATCTTTTTCAAACTGTTTATGTTGTAAAAGACACACGTTGTCAACTGTAGGGTATAGCTTTTGAACTCTCAGATATCTTTAAATTGATATTAACCTTTAATCTAACGACTAGCAGCAACAAGCAGGCGCATGCTAAACCGGCTTTACAGCAACGCTGAAAGGAAAATACACTAAAGGCGCAAAAAAAGCCTTTTTGGAAAAAAAAGTAAAATCGTGCGATAAATGAATATTGAGAGGAATTGGTGCAAAATATTCACGAAGTTCTGCGGCATGACATGATTTAAACAGCCAAGATTCTGCTAAAAAAAGGTAAGCAGTAAAAGTTGAAATTAAAGAGAACGTGAAATGTTGCACTGAAAAAAAGAGAGAAGGGTTCCAGAGAGAAGGAAATTCCAAGTGATCTTATGCAGCTACTTGTCGAGCTAAATTGTTTTCTTCTAATTATTATTACTCAGTAATAATAAGAGAATATAAAAATATGTGGAGTATGTGAATCAGAGAGTGAAATATATATAGATATAGAGATGAGGAGAGAGACTGGAAATAAGATAATATTCCAGTGAGTAGCAAAGACTGGAAATAAATTTGTTTTACTTATCGCAGGTATCCAGAAGATACAAAATGCAGCAAACAGTAGTCTTTCTAAAATTCTGCTTTGATTTGGAAGACCTGCCGTATTTTTTTTTTTAAATTTTTCATTTTATTAAATTTGTATTATTAATTTCTTTTTGCATTTATGTAATAAATTAAATTGTTAATAAATACAACGCTGTGTTTTTAAGTATTTATTTATTTTCGTTTCATGTTTTCCTGCTTGTTGGTTGTCATTCAGCCAGTTTAATGTTCTGATTTTCCGCAGTAATAAAATCTGAATTATCACTTTGCCATCAAAGGAAAATAAACATCAATGTCGCTGTTGTTATATAAAAATAAAACAGCAAACAAAAGAAATTAAAAGTGTGCTTTTATCGCACTTACATGCATGTTTGCCTTTCTACACACATATTTAGCATAAACACACAAACAGACATCCATCCGAACATTTCTTAATCAATAAAACACTCAAATACTCGTAGTTAGCAGGCCGTTGCAAGCGTTGATCAATACCTGTGCTCAATTGCATACAGCTCGGGCAGACACTTTAATAAAGGTGTGTTGTGTAGGAGTGACAGTTTACAGATAAAGTGATATAATGCCTGCAGCTAAAATGAACACACCGCAATATATTTAACTAAAAGGTCCGAGAGCCAGGCAACCAGCCAGACACACAGCCCGGTAGGCAAGCACTCAGGCCGGCGGACACTTTATTTCTATATGCTCGTACACACATTAGTATGTATGGTTGTCTTTTCATCCATATGTTGTCAACATAAAGCCGATTTATATTTGTTGGTACTATACGTTTCATGCACGTTGTGATGAAATTATTTTTGGGTTTTTACTTGGTTACCTTTTTATGGATTTATGCTTTTAATTTTATTTGTAAATGACAAATCTTGGTAAATGCGGTTGCATAGAACTGGCTGAAAAAATAGCAGTGATTTAATTCAACATTGTTGCCCCAAAGCCATTACTTTGCAAGAATTTGCGATTTGCAGTTTTCATGGCAGTCAAGAATTTGCGATAATTTCCAAACAATGAAGATCGTTGGCGATCGCTGATTTGGGAACAACGAGCGGTTACCGTTCTGCGAGGCCTAGATGTATAATTAATTATTTATAATAATAAATAAAATTATAAATTCAAAAAAAGGGGGGAAATTTTATTATAAATAATTCCCTGAAGAATCTCATCAAATCCTAGTGGAATATTAGAAATTCCAAAAAAAAATTGTAGCTCCGATAAAACGAAAATAAACCACATAAACCTTTGACAGAAATGTGATATAAACCAGTTATAGGTATATTATTAGCTGCTAGTTCCACAATATCCAAAAAAAAAAAAAAAAAAATTCCCACTGCAACAAAAAATTTTTTCTTTTAAATGTAAATTTAAATTGTAAATAAATTTCTTTAATATTTCTGGGCGCGCGATATTTATGGCTACTCATTTAACAGCTGATTGTTGATTTTTACTTTGGTTTGTCATTTAATTCTATGTGGCGAATGGTTGGAGCATAAATTCATATTAATATTGAATTTCTGGCTGGCGGGGGGTCATTGTCATAATAATGTTCCCAATGTTATTGTCAATAGGAAGATTATAGAATCTTGCCAAAATGTGCCGACGGTATACATATTCCCATAATTATTCGATTAAATGGCTAAAAGCACTGCCGAAGAATATTGAGATCGTAGATTGCGAAATTATATTTAAAAAATAATGTCGTCAAATGTTTAAAAAATTAGTTATTCTGAATTATAGTAAATTATATGATTCTGCCTCTCTTTCTTATTTCCCTGCTTAAGTTGTGAAATGAAGTTCAGAGAGGGCCCCTCTATTTTATTCTTGCTTTGCATTTGATCTATATGCTAAATATTCTGAAGAACATACATTTGCAAGTCTTTTATATCGGCCGATTTCCCATAAAAGTGATAATGATTAATAAAGTTTAATGTCTTTCTTTTTGGCTATAAAAATAATATTACAATTCTCGTTTATTTATAGAAAGATGAAAGGCCTTTAAACTGAATGCTTAATTACTAGTTTTTGAAAATAAATCAAGTTCGGCGTGTAATTCTTATCATATCCGTCTTAGAACTGATAGTTAAAACTCTAGAACAGATAAATAGCACTTAAAACTTTGTTACGGCTTAATTACTAGTTCTTGAAAATAAATCAAGTTCGGCGTGTAATTCTTGTCATATCCGTCTTAGAACTGATAGTTAAAACTCTAGAACAGATAAATTGCACTTAAAACTTTGTTACGGCCCTTCATAAGAATCTGGTGAGCGATATAAGAGATCTTTAAGGCGTGCGTGTAAATGAGCCTCTGCTACTGAACAATGCACTACTGTAAATGTTTGCATAATAAACTCGTAAATGCATTTTAAAGTATTTTGTCTGTCTGTCTTGCTGCATTAATTTTTTGTCGGATTGTATAAACCCACATCGGATCGGTACCGGTGCTGCACAGTGAATTGTGGTGAAAGAGTCGAACGATCTTCTCTTCATCATGATTATTTTTCTTTTTGCGAAATTTCCCTCTTTTATTTTAAACCAAATTTATTCGCTTTTTGACTAGCTGGCTGGTTGGCTGGTTCGCTTGCTATATTAATGGAATCGTGATTGCTCTTTCTCAATGGTCTTTTGTGGTACGATGACAGTGGTGATGATCACCGGCATCACAATAATAATTTTTTGGCGGTTTGCACGTCTGTGTTTCAGCTCCATATATGCAATCAGCGCATTTTCTGCAGCTGTTTTCGCTTTGTAAGTTTTTTCAATTACTTCGTTCGTTACTCGTACTCACTCGTACTCGTGCAACAAATTTGAAATGTACGAGCATGAGTAACTGTGTTTTATTGCCATTGTTGCCTTTTACTGCGCCTGCGTATTATTTCTTTCTTCAGATTTTTATATGTTGTCAGCTTTTGTTTTACTGTTGTGCCGTCGGCTTGTCGCCAATGTCAAGTCTGACAAGTTTTTGGCCATAATACTTTTTGTTGTTGTTGTTGTTGTTATTTAAAATTCATGTTTTTCTTTTGTGACTGCTAAAATTCAAGGACTTTAATAATGCATTTTTATTGTGGGTTTCATTTGATTGTTTATGTTGGCTGGCATAATAAAAATGAATACGAAAACACACGTTGGAAATGTTTATTTACTAAATAAATAAATTCATGTAAAAAGTTTTATATCAAATTTTAAACTGACAGTTTGCTAATTTTACGTGTCAAAAGATGTCAGAAATCTTCTTTTTATTTGTTAACAATTTGATATTTTTATATGCCCATGAACTTCGTGATGAAGATTTGTAAAGATTTTGGGCACGCTGGACGTTTTTTCATTTGGAAAGTTTACAAGTTTAATACCGAATTTATAAGATGAGCTTTAAAACATTTATTTTGCATTGTGTTGTTTGTGATAAATTAAAATTTTGATTGAGTGGAAACAGGAAATTGAGCCACCTCTCGCTTGACAGATAAATCCAACTACATGTGTTTCTTAAATTGTATTCTGGTTTATTCTCAATTCCATTAGCTTCTACTTTTAAAAAATAATTATAAAAAAAGTTTCAAGTTTTTGATTTATTATAAGAAGATTATATACTTTTATAATATATTTATATTATTATTGAGGTTTCATGCAGTTATTTTTTAATTAATATTTTTAAATTTTTGGCGTGAACTTGTCGTGTAGAGGAATATTATTCTAAAGCTTTTGATAAGCTAGTAAAACATAGCATAAGCTAATGCCAAAAGCTAAAGGGAAGCCTGCCAAATGTGTGAGCAATTGGTATAATTTTTAGACACGCCCATCGAGCTTAGGTATGACGGTTGAGACCATAACGTAATATGATGGGTTATTTTATTAAGGTAGATCGTTCAGCTCCTGTTGCCTTATTTGCCATTTTCCCCTTAATTTTTAATTTCATTGCTGGCAATACATTTAAATTCAATAAAATTTAATTCAACTCCTTTACAAATCACCAAAACTGTAAATTTAATTAAAAAATATAAGAATTATAAATATTGGCTTGGTGAAGTAAACATAGTAAGGAAATTACAGAAATAAAGTTCCACCAGTGGTAAATAATTTTACCGGTTTCGTTGAGTCTAATGAAAAGACTTATCATAACATTTTAATATTTTAGTGCGTCCAGTAAGAGTAGTTCTCAGGATATTTTAATATTATTTTTGCATATCAGGAGAATTTTATAAGCACACTCCGACCATAACTTTTTTTTTTTGCTTAATGGACTAGTGAGTTCACCATCCCATAAAGAAGTAAATAGTGATTACCTCTGTTTTAACACAAGCTGGTCAAAATACCTCAATTCTGCTTATTTACGTAGACATTAAGGGAAAAATTGCCTTCATCGCAGAATATCATTTTGAAGAGGAATTCAATAATAATCACCCCTATTACGAATAATTTTTCCCATAAAAATTTTTCCCATTTCCCAAAAGTGCGATCATGAATAATTTCTTATCAGAAATATCAGAAAATGTGTTCCCATTTTCTGATATGTAATTCAGCGGTTCCCATGATATTCATGATAGCAAATCTTCCTACTTGGGAAATGAAAATTTTATGGGAATAAGAATTTCACATTTTATTCACGATAGGGGTGAATATGAATTTATGCTTCAGTTCAATTTCAAGTATTGCTCTGCTGTAAATCTATCCGCAATGAAATGTCAAAACTAACTAAACAAGAAGCAACTATCAGCTGTTAAAGGGGTTGCCAAATATGAATCTGTTGCCAACAGAAAGTTGTAAACATCCAAGTAAGCAGCTCCGTTTATTTAAAAAATTATATAAAAATTATAATGTAATGACAGTTCAGAGAACTTGAAAGAAGACTTAGTTACGGCCAGTATGGTTGCACACTTTCTTGCATACGATTAAGACGTTTAAATTTTTTAGTGTCATATACGATAAATATTTGAACTCTTAGCACTCTAAGCAGCTGTCCAGCCTTCCTTTCTGTATAAATTATTTCTAATCTTTTACAAGGACACAAATGCTACAACTACAACTTCGCGACAGACTGTGAATTGCCTATCTTTTAAGCTCTTTTTGCTTAACGCAAAAAAAAACAAATAAATATCAATATTGACCAAAATTTGCTGTTAAAAACAATACAGACATATAATTTTTTTTAACACTTTAGCCGCTAACAAAAAAAAAAAAAAAAAAAAAAAAAAAAAATAAAACAAATAAAATAATCGACCTTTAAATAAGAACATAAACCCGCTTTTAAGCAGCTGCACTTCCATTGCAAATCTTATGGATTTACACCAACGAACACAGTTATTTGCTGTTCATTTGAGTTTTTTTTTGTGCGATTCTTGTCTTGTACTCAGTGGCTTAATTCCACTTCATAAACCCTGTCAACAGTCCAAGCCAACAGAAGCGAAATGAAAGGGTGAACAATCAACGTGTGTAGGAATGAGCAAAAAACCACGGACGTAATTAACAATAAACAAACATTTTTAAAGCACGAACCCACGAATGCTTTCAACAAAATAAGAAAACGAAAAGCAATAATACAAACAATTGCGCGAAAATTTCAAACAGCCCACAACACTTTGACATCTTTATCAGCGTGATCCTCTTCCCTTCCTTTTTGGGCAGCGGCAACTTTTTACCAGGAATTAAAAATCCATTTAAGCCAGAAGTGCTTAAATATGGATAAAAATCAAATTAAAAATCAACAAAAAGAAAAAAATAGAAATAAAATTTAGTTGAATATAAAATCCAGAAGGACTGTTTTTGTTATCTCCGGCTATACTTTTTTGTCCGCTAACGGCTGGAAGCTGGCAGAATGTGCAAATGTGAACTGAAGTTTACACCCGCAGAGGCAAAAAAAAAAAAAACACAATATTGGTGTCATAAAAATATATAATTTTTTTTTGAAATATAGAAATCAATTAATTAAAGTTGTCGCTTTTACAACTTGAAAGTTTCATAATGCAGCACTGCATCGCCGTTGTCCCGGAAATAGTAAAAAGGTACCGTAGCAGGGAAGACAGCTTGAGAGGAAGTAGATAATCAGACGACTGCTATATTGTGTATGATAACCATTTTTGTCATTGATTTATTTCCCTGATGCAACACTGCTACAGAAGCCCGGGGAGGCTGGGGTTTGTGTTTGCTTACATGTAATTTATGAAGTGTCAGCTAGTGAATGCAAGGGAAAAGTGATGTCATCATTGAAAACCTGCAATGACAATTAAAAAAATTGGGCTCGTACCCATGTCTTTAGATATCTTTACACGTGCCTCTTTATTCTTGACCAGTTTCTCGTTAAAATTTTTCCCCCCCTTAAAATAATTTCGATCAATCAATAATACTTTTTTGTAAATATTTCAATATTTTTAATTTAGTTTCTCATAATTTTATGTGTTTTATTACTAAATATAATTTAAAAATCTGGAAGTGTAATTACAATTTTTTAGATACATTTTGCTGTTCATAAGATTTCCAATACTGCTGCCATTAAGTATTTAAAAGTACATAGATTTAGCTTTTCTCAAATTCATTGTTTTCCATCTCTGGTTGAAATTAATGCTTTTAGCTCTATTCTAATTGTAATTTGTTTTATAAGTCCAATTAAGATTCTTTCGTATTACAATTGGTTTTGTGTGTGAATTAAATGAGAGTTATATGTGTAAAGAATAATAGCATCAGATTAATAAAATTTTTCCTCATTTCTCATTACTTAGCATATTTCTCAGCCCTGCTGAATCTTGAATATTCTTGTTTATTTAAAAGAAAGCTGCGGATTTCTAGAAGACAACGAAGTGGTCTTGATGAGGTCTTTTCATAGGTTGTCTTATTCTTCTCTACAATTTCATTCCGAGCTTTTTAATATCATAAATTCACTACGTTTCTTTTGGTTTATATATGATAAAAAACGAAATCATGAGTTTTTGGAATGGATCATTGTCGCGGCCATATTATCTAAGGGCCATCATCGTTTCTATTTCTGAGCATTCGCGGGATTAATCTACCATTTTATAGAGAATTTTTCTCTTATTTCAAAACACATCTGGACGCAATTTAGCGATTTCAAAGGCTTTAACCTTTTAACAAAGATAATTTTGAATATTCCCGTTTTGCTTCTTTTTTCTACCTTATTTGTGTTGTGGACCGAACTCTTTTGTAACTAAAATTTAATAATTTTTGAATGTTTGAGAAAGTATTTTCTTTGTAAAGGATTCTTTTTTTTTCCTTAAAGGGTTTCACTTTGTTTTTACATAAATGTGTTTAAGGGAACCTCTAAACTCACCGCTACAACTCATTTCATTTATTCTTTACATTTCTGATTTCTTTTCGCTTTTTGTTTTACAGATGTTAATCACGTAATGTTTTCCTTGGCATGCAACAGTTCCTTACTTGGCTATGAAGTCAAATGAAAACGTATGTTTTTCAGATGTTTTTAGTCGTTCTTCGAAAACACCTTTGATTCTTCTAGACAATATAGAAAAACTATTTTGGATTATTTGCAATTTTAATTTTTTTCCCTCTTTCCTTTTTTTGTTTGTCATTATTTTAAGTAGCAACAGTTCACGTTGCATGTTGCAGCCTTTCCACTTTCTGAGTTGCATTCAATCTGCCATCATTGCTATCAGCATGATTAAGAGAATAGGCAAAAGTTATTACAGCAGAGGGGGGAAGAGGAAAAAAAAAGGCGAAAGGAATTCGTAGAAAATAAAAGTTATTGTGTGAAATTTGACTTTAGGCAAGGAGGTCTTCTGCATTAAATTGAAATTGAATAGTTAAGTCTTTTGGATCTGTAACGCTGTTGCCGGCGTGGAACATTTACAAAATATCGCATGTTTGAACGCAGATGATGTTCGGTAACTCGATGTAATTTACAAACTGAAATTGCAGTATTCTGGATTAGACTTTGGGTGGCAGTTTTTAATTGATCCAAATAAGTTAATTGACTTTACTTATCATCAGCTAACTGCTTGCCAGTCTGTAGACGATCAAGCATTGCAAGAATAGATATTGATTTACTGTACCATAGACGAGATATATATTCCTTTTATCCTGCAATATCGTTGGCGTTTATATTAATATACCATTAAGGACCAGCCACACAGAATATGTCTGATATGTGTTCACATCAGCCTGCTTGCAATCAAGACATGTGCTAACCGAATTGTAATTAAGTATTTTGGCAGTTGTCAAATTCTCTTGAAGAAATATAATTTAAAATTTATTACGACGAGTGACAATAAAAACAGGTGATTTAATTTCCGTTGATAAAGTATTGATTGGGCCCTCATTTTTCATTGCCAACTTGATGACAGTTGAGAGACTATAAAGTATATCTGTGAGCTATTCTATGTAACCCGCTTAACCAGGTCCACTCCGCTCTGTGGCCCACTTAACCCGCTCCAGTCTGTTTGAATCAAACATGGTTTCAAACCCACTTAATTTTTATTGGTTTTTGGTTACAAACTATTGATTGGGTCCAACTTTTCCGTTGCCAACTTGATGACAGTTGAGAAATTCTAGAGTATATTTGGGAGCTATTCTATGTAACCCGCTTAACCAGCTCCACTCCGCTCTGTTTGAAGCAAGACATGGTTTCAAACCCACTTAATTCTTATTGGTTTTTGGTTACAAAGTATTGTTTGGGCCCACCTTTTCCGTTGCCAACTTGATGACAGTTGAGAGACTATAAAGTATACTTTTGAGGTATTCTATATGGCCCACTTAACCCGCTCCGCTCTGTTTGAATCAAACATGGTTTCAAAACCATTTAATTCTTATTGGTTTTTGGTTACAAAGTATTGATTGGGCCCACCTTTTCCGTTGCAAACTTGATGACAGTTGAGAAACTCTAAGGTATATTTGGGAGCTATTCTGTGTAACCCGCTTAACCAGGCCCACTCCGCTCTGTGGCCCACTTAACGCGCTCCAGTCTGTTTGAATCAAACATGGTTTCAAACCCACTTAATTTTTATTGGTTTTTGGTTACAAACTATTGATTGGGTCCACCTTTTCCGTTGCCAACTTGATGACAGTTGAGAAACTCTAGAGTATATTTGGGAGCTATTCTATGTAACACGCTTAACCAGCTCCACTACGCTCTGTTTGAATCAAACATGGCTAAAACCCATTTAATTCTTATTGATTCTTGGTTGCCTTCGCTTGTGCCGCACAGGTCTGTTGAATGCAACTTTACAACTAGACGAGTATTGTGGTTTCACTTATTTCATTAAATATTTGCATAGTCTGAACTGAAATTCAGCAAATTTTATTTTCCGTTTATAATGTTGTATGCAACATGTTTGCATCCCGTACTCACGAAATGTAGTTGGCAATGAGTAATTTGTTGCATGCAAGTTGCCAGCAACGTTTCTTTACTAGTTGGCAGCATCAATTAAAATACAAAAGAAACAGATATTGAAAATGCAATAACAAGTTGGCAAACTGGGCATAACGACAGACGAACCGGCAAACGACAGACTGACAGGGGGACAAATATTTATCGCGTGCATGCGTGTGCGCGCACACCAATGATTTACTCTGTTCTTTTGTGACAACTTCTTATATGTTGCAATATTGCTGTGTGTCTGTGTACGTGCGCGCAAAAAATTCAAATTTTAATTTCCACATCGGCTCACACATCGGTTCACTGAAACAATATTTACCAGTACTTAAAACGACTGCAAGTACAACGTCCTGCCTTGCCTTTTGGTGTTGCCTGTTATGTTCTTACATCAGTGGGCGATAGATAAGATTTTAATATTCGTGCAACTACTTCTACTCGAATGTTGCACACACCGTATTCACTTCATTAATTTTCACTATGCGAAAACAGTTCGTTCGTGCCGCCAGCTTGCGAAGGAAGAGAGAAAAAGAAATGGAATAAGCCATTTCCAATAAATTTTACGTATTTTTTAATTGTTTCTCAATGCAACAACAAGATTAAGTTTAAATGCGCCACAAAGAAAAGTTTGTGGCGCACGAATTTAAATGAAAAATACAAAATATGAACACAATGTAATAAGAACCGACTATCAACAACTTAAGCATTTTATTGCGTGTGTGTGTGTGTGGGTTTTCATATTAAATTTTACTCATTTCGCAGTTGCTTCTTCATACGTTTTAATTTCGTTATTATGTTAATGAGATACTGGCGAAAAATTGTTTAAATTAAAAATGGGTTGGCGTAGCTGCTGGCTCGTTGAGACGAGCTTCCGTTCCTATTTAATTATTCATATTGTCGTGTAGTCGACCTGTCATTTCCAGAAAACTATTGGGTTTCGTATATGTTACATTTTACAAGAGTTTTACAAGAAAGTCTGATAAAATAGAAGGAACTGCCAAAGGAGAAGGAACTGCACTGTAGAAATGTCAGCCGCCAGAAAGTCCTTTTAGCTGCATGTGAACTTTTAATGATTATCTGACAGTAGAGCTGTTGAATGCAATTTTGTTTATTATAATCAGTATATAATCCGGTATAAGTATGTGGCAGTTACAAGTTACATCAGCCCTTCAACCAGTACAATTTTTAACTAGTTTTTCCTACAAATCTGACCACTTCCGGCACAAAAGGAATGACTAAAATTTGAATTAGCAAAAACCTGCAGGAAATTATTTTAATTAGATTCGATTAAGGATTCTCATGGCAAGGGCATCTGCTCTTTCGGATTTATAATTACAGAGTAACGTACTTCATTCTTCAAAGTTGAAAAGTTTGCCTCATAATTAAGGCTCAGTTTCATAGAATACGTGTAACAAGTAAGTTAGACTATACATATTCATATCAGGCTTCTTATAATCAATACGTGTCCGCTAACCCAGGTCCACAGTTCTAAAGTTATCCGAACTTTAACTTTTGGCATATGTTCACTACTTTATCAGTTGGCAGTTGTTAAATTCCCCTGCAGTTACATGAAGTTGCAGTAGAAACAGCTGATTTAGTTTCCGTTAACAAAGTATTGATTGTGCCACCCTTTACTTTGCCATCTTGATCTCAGTTGAGAGAGTACAAACTATAACTATGAGTTGTTCTAACATATTCTATGTGACGCGGCCTTTACTTTCCGTTATGGCTGCTTGCGATTAACCGGCTCTGCTCTGCTTAAATCAAACATGGCCCCAATCCACTTAATTTTTATTGGTTTTTTTGTGTGCCTTCACTTGTGTTAGATTATAGAATTTTATAATTTTGCACAAAACGATTCTGATTAGATTAGATTAGCTTAAGGTTAGAAAGGCAGGCATAAAATTTTTGCTACAAAAAACCGACAATTATAAAATGGATTTGCTATTCTTCTCGCTGCCTTATAAATTTTAATAAATTTTTTTGTTTGCTTATGTTTGCATTTTGGAATAAATGAGTCTCTCTGGTTTATTCATTTGGGTTAATTTTTTAAAAGTGTTTTTCTTTTTGTACGTTACACGATTGCTGGGTTTGTTGTTGCTGTTGCTTGTATCTGTATTGTATAGTATTTCAACCGGAAACAGTTTAATAAATAATTTTCAATTGAAAGATTGTGCAAAAAAGAAGCACACACAGTGCAAAACATTGACGCAATATGGCCGGTGTCAGTGACTTGTGCGCCGAAATAATGTCAAGAAATTATTGAAATCGTGCTGGTGTAATGAATAGTTTAATGGGTATATAGTGAAAAGCAACAAGTCCACACTACAGCACTGCAGCTGAAAAATATAAATCGTGGCTTTTAAAATAAATTGTGGCTTCATGTCCGTATATTACTTTTAAATATTTTTTATAAATATTTATTCAAAATTTTTTTATTTTTATGGAAATTAGTTCAGCTTGGCGAACGTCATATCAACTAAGCAGAACTTGAACACATGACACACATGTGCTTTTTTTTTGACTCAAATTATCTCACTTCTTGCGTTTTTCCTAAAATACATTTTGCTTCTTTACAATAAGTTTGTGTATTTTAGATGCTTTAGTTTAGCTTTTTTCAAATCATGAGTAAAATAAACTAAAATAAAATATTGTCGCATGTTGATACAGAAGCAGTGAGAACGTAAGGAGACGCAACAGACCACCCTGACACAAATGCTGATACAGCAGCAAACTGAGCTACTCTGCCAATTATTTGGTAGTGGTGGAATCATTTAGTTTTATTTTTATTATTATTTACGAGTGTTTTGCTTTTTTTTCTATAAAAAATTTCTTCGTAATTTAAAATGATCTCAATAAATAAACAAGTATAAATGCAATTGTTGCAGCAGTGTAGAATTAGCATGCACACTACATGGGCAATGAAGCCAGCAAGCTTGCTCTATACAGCGATACGGAGAAATGTACGTGTTTTATAAGACTTTCGTTTTCGCGTTGAATTTCATTTCCAATCGGCGACCAAGCAAGTGCTTGTTCCGAAGGATATTTGGCCTGGTAATAGGAGTACATTGACCGCATTCTCCATGATTAAAAATTTCAAAACTTTTCCCTTGTAAGCATAATGCCTTGCGAGATATTGTTAAAATTAATATTGGAAAAGCTATACTCTGTTTGTCAACATTCGCGAAATGTTGCTGGAGCATATTTTTCCAAGCGCAACAAGTTTTTGGCAACATTCTTATCCAACTTTATCTCCAAACGAAATGTTACTTGTCAAATTAGTATTTTGTCTCATTTGCGAAAGCTAGCGAAATGCTTAACGATGCAGTGGCGGAAAACTTTTTCACATGAAATGTTAACCAAACAATGTTTGGTAACATTGTTTTAAATGAAAATGTTTTAAATGAAATTTGAAATTAGTAATTTGACAGTGTTGCCAGTGCAGATTTTATTTCTTTCCAAACCATAAGAGTATTCAAATTAATATTGAAAACAAATATTTTGTTAAAGCTTTGTGATCCTTTTCGTATTCAATTCTTTGCATTTGGGAAATTTTGGCCATGAATTTTTGTCAGTTATCCTTATTGAAGAAATAGATAATTTATTACCTAATTCGAGGAATAAATAAGTCGAATATTATTTTTCACAAAAAGTTCTGTACTTTTTCGTATTTTAAATAGGCCTTTGCAGATTTCGTAACACAGAATAACAGACGCATTTTCGTTTGCACTTCAATGCAGAATAGTGTTTATTCTGCCGTCACTCAAGTAGTGCCAAACATTTGCTTCCTTTAAGGTACTGCATAGAGATGCATTAATGCATATAAACCGAAAATATGAAATCTGTTCAACTTCAAAAATAAAATTGAACAACTTTTTCATTGTGCATGTGTGTAGAAGTCTTAAAGACATCCTTGGCCTCCTCGACGTCCTCCAGCTTCCTTATATCCCTGAATGTCTTTTAAATTTTTCTTCAGTCTTAGTTTTTTGTAATTTCGGCGAAAATATTTATTTCACACACAGAACTGATCCAGGTAGCGTGTAACAAATCGATTGAAAAACTTAAGACGCGCCTCTGAATTATGTAACACTTTTGCGTTGCTCTGAGAAGGAATAAAGAAGTTAATTTAAATTTCATTTTGCATCCAACCGATCGTTGACAAAACAATTTTATTCCATTTATTCAATTCGCCAATATAAATAATATCGCTGATGTTGCTGTTTGTTTATTCAATTGACTGTGTGGAGGTTGTTGTTTGCGTCGTATTGAAAAGTATTTCATAAAAAAAAAGGGAAAAGAAAAAATTATATAAAATGCAGTGCAGCTACTTAATTAAGAACTAAAACAAGCCCATCTACTTCAACATTTGACAAGGCAACTTTTAATGGGAACTCCCTTAAAAAAAAAAAAAAAAATAAAATAAAAATTGCTTAAGAAGTCGCTGCGTTGCTGGTAATGTCGTGCTGTTGCAATAAAATTTCAATGCAAAATTTTAATTGAATGACTCAATTTCAAAAAAGAAATTCTTTGCTGCAAAAATATATAAAAATTTTTAATGGATAAACGCGCCAATGATACGGCTGCAGTTGAGACTATGCAATTATTATTATTATTTTTTTTTTGTGGTTAATAAATTTTTTATAATCGTCACATGACACCATAAAACCAGTGAGCTTTAAATTCTGAAAATTAAAAATACAATTGAGTAAATGTTTAATTCTTGATATTTGACTGACATACATAATTAATTACTTCGTTATGAGGTTTTGTAATTAAAAAAAATTTATATTTTTTTTGGAAGTTTTCTAGTGGGAGTTAACACAGAGTGGGAGTTACAGAAGCGACCTCAAAGGTCAGCGAATCGCTTGCAATTTATAATGAACGTCAACAACAAAAAGCCATTTTGGCGCAGCTTAAAATTGATTTCTATTACGCGTAAACTTTTCTCGCTTTGAGCAGAGAGCAGTGTATCGAACTCGAGAACACCAATGAACTACAATGATCCGTAAAATTATCTTCAAGTTCACAATTGATGTTGATTACTTCGTCGTATCAGGTACTTCCTGTGCGCATATTCCATTTTTCTAAGCCAGCTCATCTTTAAAGTGTATTTCGTACCGAAGAACGCCAATAAACCACAACGACAGGTAAAATTGTCTTTAAGTTCACCGTTCATTAGATTATTAGAACTCCATTGAAATTGATTATTTCGGCGTACCTGCTGGATGCTGGGCACGTGTTCCAGCCTGGTAATAAAGCAGATCATCAGGAAAGAGTATGTTGAACACAATAATGCCATTAAATTACCTTCCAAGTTCACAATTTATTCCAATATTAGAACTGTATTGAACTTGATTATTTCAACTTGGCAGCTAGTTCCCGTGAGTTACATCCTTTCACATAGTTAACACTACCATCCACCAAAATAAGGGTGAAAAGAAATGGTAGAAGTAAAAGGACATAAAATAATTATAATAGTCTAGACTAAGAAACTATACATAATTATAATATTCTAGACATAGACATTGCACTAATGATAATAACGATCATAAACATTAACTAAACGAAATGAAAAACTGTCTGGTATGCAGACGCCATAATTACTCACTACTTTATGATCCTTCTTAGTATAAATAGACGTTAAGCAATAGTTATTAACTCAGTCTTAAGATCACTTGAATAAAAGAAACTTAAACCAAAATTTTGGGAAAACCTTTTCTTTTAATTCGTGCGCATGTTCCTCCTTGCTAAAGCAGATCGTCGGGAAACAGTATATCGAACCGACGAAAGATAATGAAAATTACCTTCCAAATTCAGAATTTATTCCAATATTAGAACTGTATTGAAATTGATTACTTCGTCGTATCTGCTAGTACATGTACCATTGTTCCATCTTGCTAAGGCAGATCATCAGGAAACAGTATATCGAACCGACGAAAGATAATGAAAATTACCTTCCAAATTCAGAATTTATTCCAATATTAGAACTGTATTGGAATTGATTACTTCGTCGTATCTGCTAGAATTTATTCCAATATTAGAACTGTATTGAACTTCATTATTTCAGCGTGGCAGCTAATTCCCAAGCGCATGTTCCTCCTTACCACTGCAGGTCATCAGGAAGTCTTTCTTTAAGTTTTAAGCATGGAAACACATCTAAAATTAATTTGATGAGTCCTTAAAGCCGCCAAAGAAAACATCAAAATATTGTTTCTTCAGATAAGTAAATTAAATGTTTTTTGAGACCTTTAAAATTTATATGAAGTCTTACATGACGTAACAGCTGCCACGTTGACAAATGAAACCTGCAATCAACCCCAAAATCACAGTGTAATGTTACATGCCAAACTATAAGAAAATTTAGTGCGATACAATAAGCATCGCCAATAAAAGATGAGCAGATAATACTGGCATTTATGGCATGTCGCATGTGTGTGCAGGCACATGAGCGCTCGGCCACAATATCCAACGTGTCTATGTGCAGTTATCAGCTAAGTTGAGAACAACAGCCAGTAGGTAATGATGCCTGCAGCTAAACAAAAGGTAACAAAACCTGCAGCATCAAGAAAATGTTCATAAACACAACTATGTATGTGATCCCGAAAGTAACCTTAAACAAAAAATTATAAACTGGAGGCAATAAAAAAGAAAACAAAAAAAAAAGAAGAAAAAATCATTGTATGGGCCTGAACGACAAGAGTAACAACACCAACAATCACCAGTCACTGCCTATAACATGATTCAAGTGGAAGCTGGTGCTACTGCCGCTCTAGCAGCAGCACCAACAGTAAACGTGTACTTAAAATTTTTATCCTCTTTTAAGTTGGTGTTATTGTTTTGGTTGTAGTCGCCTTTTTATGTGTTTATTGTTGTTAGTGCTGCTATTTATTTTCTGTATCATCTATAACTGCTGTGATACCTCATTCGTAGCAACAAATACTCGTATGTGCCACTTATTTGTACTTTTTCTACTCGTTTATGATGACTTCGTGCTGCATGGAGTAGAGAAAGAAACACCTGCAGGTGCAACAAAGAAGACTGAAATCCTGCTTGTCAGTTATAAACTTAATTTTGTTGCAATTTTTTTAGGTTTATAACAGCATTGAATATGCTTTCATATTCCCGGTTAAAGAACTCTTAGAAACGAGGTCTGATTACAAGCATTTGAGCTTCTCAATTGATTTTGACAAATGTTGACATTAGTTAGTATTTTCTTGGAATTTTTCAAAACTGTTTGTTTCGTTTCGGCAAGCAATGAGATTCGCATATAAGTAACGAATTTTGAAACCAGTTCATTTGACAGCCTAATTCTAGCCACCCTCGTTTAACTTAATATTACAATGCGAGTGTTTAGTCTAGTGCCTGTTTAAATTCGTTTACTTTACATCTATTTTAATTTCTGCCCCTCTTGTTTGCTCTTTCCTTAAATGCGATCACACTGCAACGAGCCGTAATTGGTTCCAAAAGTGTAAAACAGGAATATTTCAATTTTGTATCGCAGTTGCAACAAGGAAAAGAAATTCTTATTTATCATAAAAACATTATAGTTGTGCTTGCCTAAAAATTTTTCACTGCCTATACATATGCAGTGTAATTGCACAATATTATTGTGCACTTCATTTGTTGTAAAAAAAAAATATTGTGCAATATTTTTTAAGGCAACAATGCCAGCCACTTGTACTTACAATTAAAGGAATTGTTTATGTGGTGAAATAATACTTACATATATGAATATCAAGTGTGAAGCGTGGTAAAAGCCGATAAAATTAGTTCATTTTGTTTGAAGGCTTTATTTGCTTTTATTGCAAAAAGATGGCACCATATTTTATTTCAAAATAATTACAGCATTTAATGGAAAATATGGACCAATAAAATACGCAATAATATTGTGCAGTGGATGGGAATGCTTTGGTGTACCTCAGTTAAATTCCATCATTAACTTTTCTTTCAATTTGATTTATGTATATCGGAAACCAAAAATTTCTTTTTACGCTTACAGTAACGATATTCCTACAAGGAATGTGCAGAAATAATTGTAAAAGTAGCATTCTTGGTTTTACCACCTAATAAAGCTTATGATGTCGCACAGCTTTAAATGACCCCAATTGGAATAGTTGAAAGTGTTTTTTTCCTAGATTATTATTTGTGGGAATGCTGATTTCAAATTGATATTAATTATATTCTGCTTAAAATGATCCGAGTTGTACATATTAACACTGATTCGAATTGTTTTAATTTTATTCGTTTTATCTCGAATGAATTTCATTGGACTAATTTTATACGGTGTTCCTAAAAATAGTTTCGTCTATTCGCATTGATTCGTATGACTTTGAAAATATACAAAGTATTTCAATGTCCGAGATTCGAAAGCATACGACATATTTTCATTGATTCGATTTCGGTTTTATGGCAATAAAATTCATTAATTTCCACTTTATGAGGAATATGTGACTTTTACGATATGAAACTGGTGTGTTCGGATTTTAAATTCGTTCTTATTTATTTCCAGAATTGCTTTTCACTTTATTTAGATTCCAATTTTTGGATTTAAGCGTATTCGTTTTATGTTATTCTGATTTCATTTGAACTGAATCCTATTTATTTGAGGCCTTCGGATTTACAAGTTTTAGAAAAATGATTAAAAGTCAATGTAACTCTTCGGAAGCAGTGAAAAATTAATATGCTTTGATATGTTCGAAATGCAAGATTTGAAGCAGCTGACCGTAATCTGGATTGATTAGAAAAAATTCGAAATGGCATTGAATATAATTAAATTTATTCGAATGTGTTCGGATTTTTTATTCGTTTTGGTATATTCGATATGATGTTTTTGGAAATGCTGAAATATTTTCTTTTTGATTTTTGTAATTTCGGATACATTAAATTTTCGATTGGAAATCGAATTGAAATGCGATAAATTATTCGAGTAACTCGTTTATTGTGAAATGATTTTAAATGATTCAAAAAAGTTTTTATATGCCGTTTGCTCTATTAGAAAGGTTTTACTTTCATTCGGATTCATCTTTTTGACTAGAGCTCCCATCTTGTCACGGCTAAAGTGAATACTAGTCGAGCTCACTCTCAGTTGGCATGCTGCCGTATCTCAATAAGATTTTATTTCATGACTTGCAAGATGTTTGATCTGGATTAGATATACCTTTAAATAGTTTGAGTGAATGATTTGAAATAATTCGGATTGTAGTAATTTTCGGATTGATAATAGTTTTTTCATAAAAAGTGTAGCTCTTTAAATATTATTTTTTTTTTTAATTTTCATTTCAAAAGAAATTTTCATTCGGTTGGCATAAAAAATTGACAGCAGGGATAGTGATTGATTTTTTACGACAGATTTCTAATCGATTTGAATTTAATACGTTGTCAAGGCTAAACGGCTCTCCTCTTTAAATAAAATCTGTACATTCTTCTTAATTCCCAAACCTCTTCACCAACTTGATGTGGTTCATAATTTATACGCAACCACGTTGCAATAACATTTGGACAACTTGGAAATATAATATAAAACCCATTTTCCACCAGCCTTGGGAAAATAAATTTAATTGGCCTTCATTCATTTACAGCCGAAGATTCCAAAAGCTTCGTATACGAGTAAATGAGTATATAAATTGTTGTTTGCTTTTTCCTTTTTGAAAATATTTTGTTAAAATCTACTTGTAATAACAGAAGTATTAAATAGAGTGCTGTTTATAACATGATCCCTAAAACACATGATGGAACACGTCGACTATTCCTAAATGTGCGAGCATCTGAAGTAGTTGTTTGTAGATGGCAAATAATTGTATTACATGCCAGTTGGCAGGCAGCTTTTGTTTCACTACAATTTGACCACAATTATGATTATTTTGTTGTTGTATTTGTTGTTGTATTAGATGGTTGAGGATGCTACCAGAAGCTTCGCTCTCATGCTATCTTTGGAGCAAGCCATTCGCATGAGCAACTTTTTGTTTTAATGCGTTGTAACACACCCATGTGTTTCTTGCAAACATTCCCCCTTTTGCCCCTCTCTCTACTTTCATTTAAATGAAAATTCTACTCTTAAAGTCTGTCTCGCTTTTGTTTGCTGCACTCCGAGTGCGTATGTGTTGCAGAATGAATCTGCCAGCCACCTTAAAATTGCAGGCTCTATTTGTTGCTGCTTACAAGAACTATATAATTCCACAGATCTAGTTGCAAGTAGTTTTAATCCCATTGTTGCATCGTCTAGGCAATTTAAGTTTCCACTTCTGCTGTGTTGTTGTTGTTGTCTAAGTAAGTGGAAGTAGTATAATAAATAAATGTTCTATAATGTTGGCAGGAAGCTATTGACTGGTTTTACTAATTGGATGAACTACATGCAATTTTTAATCAACTGTGTATTCAGAGCAATCCCGATGCTGAATGCACTAATGTGTGCTACGAAGTGTGTGCTTACAATTTTTAAATATACATGTATCTTTTGTTTTCTCTTAGTGTACAGTTGTGAGTGTAATTATAGGCCAATAATGCTTAACAAGCATAGCTCCAAGGAAGTAAAAATAGCAACTCCCACATCTTCAAGTTCACAGTTTTTCTTGCATTATTAAAAAACGGGCGCTTAAAAAGGTTGGAATACTTTGCAGCACCGTAACAACGCTTAAATTTCGCTTGCTGATATGAGCGAATTCCAACTGTACATTTTGGATACAAAAAGAATTTAATCCTTTCGAAAACTTTATCGATTGGAGACTGAATGTACTCGAATTGCTGGGTATGCATTTCTCATATGAATCGGTTTTATTCTGCTGAGCCGTATTAATGCCAACTAGGTTATAAGTAACTGTTCCTGGCCAGATTTTCCTTTATCTTATTTTCGCTATTATTAAAGCAATGACTGCAGTTTCTCTCTTGTCTGTTACTTGAAGCAGACAGTGAAAAGTAAAATATTTCTATCATATATCATACCCCCATATTTTCATTATTTCCAGAGACCTTGGAATAGTGACATTATCCGCAGTAATAAGAATCAATTTTCCTGAAATATTTCAAATTGCCCAGAAAAAAAAATAATATTTGCCTATTTTGAAACAGAGACCCAGAAAACAGTTTAATGTGTCAGAGTTGAAGTGCTTCATCTAACTGAAGTGAGTTGCAGTAGATTGGCTAGCGATTAAAAATTTAGTATTGCCACTATGATGGAGTCAGCTGATTATCAGCTGTATTAAGGAGAAATTAGGATTGCATTAGAGTGAAAAACACTTTGGTGAGTTATGGATAGATATTTCTGAAATTTATGGTTATGCAAGCTATTTTTTACTTTTATGCATTAATTAAATTTGTTTTTAATTCCCGAAATTAAAAACTATTATCGTTTTCTTGATTCCCAATATTTAATTTATTCGCTGTAAATTTCATTTTATTTAAATGTATTAACTTTTTGTGAGTGTAAAGTATTTATTTATTTTAAGTTTTTTTATTTTATTTGCATGAAAAAAATTTTCATAAAAAATCCTTGAAAAATGTCTGATCAGGAGTTGAATTCGGCACTTGACTACTTGCCGCTTGAATTTCTTACTGGAGGGGGGTAATTTCTTAATTTCAATTTCTCAATGCATATGGAAAACTAACGATCAATATAAAGATCTCATAAAAGATAGTTGGAGTCAAAATATCGGTTACAAAGTTATAAGCCAAACTATTTTATAGCATAGATATGGTACAGTGAAAAATGATTTCCTTCCGCCGAATAGTTTCGATTTCCTTAATATCAGCAAGAATGGTTATTTATGATCTCAAAACTAATTATCTATAATTTTCATTCCAGTTGTATGTTCGTTCAGCACCTTTAGTTAAATGCTTCAAACTGGTTAATTTTGTTTGCAACTTGATTGTGCTTAAATAAATCGAATCTTAAATCGAAACCACATTTAATATCTTTGGGTGGTAAAGGATTTATAGTTTTACGATACAAAAAAAATTACCAATTTTATTTTACACATGGAGCATCCAATGAAGTAAGCATTTAGAGCAAGATGGTCAGGACTTGATTTCACATGAAGATTAATTTTTAATCTGTGAATGTTAAACAAAATTCTTCAATAATGCATTTGGTATAATTAAAAGTATGCTTGCCTGTTTTGCTGCCATATAGAAAATTTTTTTTTAATAAAAATTTTGTTGTTAAATTTATTTTCAATTCTAAGATATTTTCTATTGCAATAAATTTTTTTGGCCTTAGTAAATAATAGATTCTTATGTTGATATAAATAATGGCAATCACAACTAAAACGGCATTTATATATGTACAAATGTAAATAATTACTTACCTTCTCTGAAGAAAAGATAGTGAGACAAATAGAGAAAGAGGGCATTTAAAATTAAATTAGGATGGCATGTGAAACCAAATTGGCGGGGAAGGCTAAATATTGTTGTACAAAGCAAACAGTTGTTACCTTCAATTATTATCTTTTTTAATTAAATAAATATTATAAATATTTTTGTAAATTTATTATATGATGTGATAAATAATAATTAGAAAGGAAGTGGAACTATAGAGGAGAGCAAAAATTTTTTGCAAATAACACATAAGAAAAACAGCGGGGAAAATTGTTTGAAAACATGTTTTAGGCCATCGTAAGAAAATGTTTTTAATAAATCACTAGACCTAAACAGGATGAAATAAATTGAAATAATTGAAAACATCTTTAATATCAATGAACTTTCAAATAAATAAATATTGAAAAATACGAAATCAAATGCTCTCGCTGGCTACTCAGGGTTATAAATAAGCTTCTCCGCCTAAGCTTTTCACTGCTGCTATCGCAGATTATCAAAAGACTTTACACAAAAATGTCTGTAAATAAGATAACCATCAAACGCTTTAACATAAACAAAAAAAAAAAAAATAAATAGTTAAATAAATAAAAAGAAAATACTCGTGTGTCTGTTTGATGAACAATTTGTAAAAATGTTTGGGTTAAATCTACGTTGATAAAAGCTTTCAAAATATTATTTACAATATTTTATATTTATGCTGACGTAGATCATAAGCAATTGAATGACAGCTGAACTTCGAAATAGATTGCATTCATGCCAATATGGTTAGTTTCGTATCGTACCAAATAATCTTCATCGAATGCACCATCACCATCAGGCAGCAATAGCCGTTCAATAAGCTGACGAAGCAGCCTTCCTTATTTGTTTTTCAGATACACATGGGGAATGTGGTATATGAGCTTTAAGAATCTTGTAATATTTTCTTACATTGTTGATTTCAGTCTTCTCTTTTCTCCCTCTTTCAGTGTTTTGTACACTGTTTCTACTTCTGCAAAAGATTGTTGTTAAACAAATAACAACAAGCATCATATATTTACCATCTTCAGATCACTTGTACAGCATGTTACTGCAGCAGAGTTACAAAATGTTTACATTCATTTAGATAGAAGAATAGTAGTAACAATAAAGCTAAGAAAAACAAATAGAAAAATGCGATAAAATAACAAAATTACTGAGAAAATTATAAAAAAGTATGTTACATATGATTAAGTTTATTAAATACGAATTACGTACACCTTGCGAATATAGTTAGAGGTAGCCAGTAGCATCTAAGACTTATTTCGACTGGCAGAAGAAAGCTTAACTTTTGCGATAGAACTACATTTTCTACCACAGAGGCATGAGCCACTTAATCGCCCATAAAAATCTAAGCTTAGTTGCGTCTATGTAAAAAATAATACAGGTTACAATCCCGTCTAAATGGGCCATCCGTTAATTTTGTTTAAAATATTTAATAAAAAAATTAAGTTTGATTATTTTTTTTATCTTTTAGCTAACTCGGCTCTCTGCAAAATTTTTTTAATATTTTTATTATAAAATTAAACTCTATAAATGTTTTTGTGATGAAGAGAACTTTCCTTTTTCGAGGCGACATTTAAGACATTGAACAAACTTAACATTAGACTTCAATATCTATCTGTAGCGCTACAAGTATTTACTCTTCAGTATTTCCCTATTTTTACTTCTATCAACAAGCTTTCAATATTTCTTTTACAATTTTTACACATTTAAATTTACAAAAGTTACGACAAACTCAATATTTGTGAAACAATTATTGCATGTAAGTTTTCCATTACTTTGACGTACCGTGTAGAAATGTATGAGTATACCCAGCGAACATTTACCCTTGAATGTTTCTTTAAAAACCACACACAATTTATTCGTATCATGTTTGGATGCCTATGACTTCTTGACCAGAAAATTAGCGTAATATGTGCGAGAGTACTTTGGGAATTTCTTTAGCTCTGGAATTGTTGCTCGCTTACCTTTTCTTTCAAATAAGCCCTTAAGTACAACGGTGGCGAATCAAATGATCTTGGCAGCCAATTGTGAGGCAAATGTTGAAACCACATATTTTCCACATTCATATTTTCCAATTCCGGTCATAAAAAGTTCTTATCATCTTATGTTAGCGAAAATCATTCACAGTAAGTGCTTGTTCAGCCTCATTATGGAAATATAACCCTCCAATGATGCCGCCAAGCCATACATCCCACCAAACAGTCACTTTTTCTGGCTGCATTGCATTTTTCGGCAATCACTCTTGGATTATTATTTGCCCAAAAGCGATAATTCTTTTTGTTGACGAATCCACTGAGGTGAAAATGTGTCTCATTAGTGACGATCATTTACTTCGAAAATTGATAATGTCGCCATTCTGACTATTGACGACGTTTGGAATGGTGAAGAGGCTTTACTCCTTGAGTTAATTGCACGTTGTAAGCTAGTAAAAGAAAGTCTTTATGTTCATGAACGACGAGCATGAGGGGTGCAAATGTTGGGCACGATGGCGAGTTAAGGTGGATGGCTCTTCAGCCACACTATCTCTATCAATAAACCTGAATAAATTTATCACGTTTTTCATTTGTGTATCTTTCCATTGTTTAAAATGAGCTTGTCCTAAATTGAGAAATGTCAAATGAAATGCCGAAAAAAACTTGTTGTTGCTCCTTCGCCGATATGTACTCTAGTTTGAGATAAGTCCAAAAATTTTCCCTCGTTTGCTAAATTTTTGCATACCCCCAAATTTTATTGATATAGTCGTAAGTTTGATAAATCTTTAACGCCCAATTGACATAGTTTAGTTACGTTAAACGGCTTAATCAAATCTATTAAAATTCTGTGGGAAAACTTAAGGACTCTCCAAGAGGTGCGGCCACTTGTTTGAACACAACACTTTAGAAAAGACATACGAATGGATCATTTAGATGTGATGCACATAGTTCTTCTAGTTGTCTTCAACATCTCTTGTTAGAACTCTCTCTAAAAAGAACAGCTGACTAAGATCGGTTTATATTTCAGATTTGATTTCTATCTAAAAGCTGACTTTAGTTCAAAAGATCTGTTAATAAATTAATAATATGGTAATTAAATTAAAATAATTTGTTTGAAGTGTCAACGAGTATGACACTGTTCTGCTAAACGACGGAAAATGTTCACTGGGTAGTAATTCTGTGTGTGTGCGACTTTGAATACAGCAAGAAAATACTGCAAGTTGCCAGTTTAGCAAATGCAACTTAAGGTGAAGTGGTATTCCTTAAACTTTGAAATTGTTTAAGGTTGCACTTTAGTTGAAAGATGCAGCAGCACCAACACATGAATTAATTGCATGCATAATAATTCTTTTGCTGGAGAACGTCATTGTGTGCAGTCGTTGTATATTTTGTTTACGTGTGTATGTTCATGCTTATGCCGTTTAGTATATCGGTGTTTGTCTGAATGTTAAACAATTTCCTAAATGTTGAACTGTCATGTTCCAACATCATACACAACATGTTCAACAATCTAAATGACTAATTTTTCTTACTTACAGTCAAAACCTTTAAGAAAACTGAAATTATAGTTTTCTTTTTCTTCTTCTTCTTCTTCTTCCGCTGCTGCATCTCGCTTCTCTTCTTCTTTGTCTTTGTATAATTTTTGCAAAATGTTTTACATGGCAATCACTATTAAATTCTACATGACATTTTTATAGATTGTCTAAAATGTACTAACTGAGTAGTAACTGAACATTATTTAATTAAATGGAACACAATTTATTAGCAGTAATTAAACTTTAAAGACTTGTGCTCTCTTCTTCTTCTTTTCTTGCCTTGTTCTTGATTACGGTGGAATTTATTAATTTACAAACAATTTGCAAGATTGTTGTTCACAATAACAATTTTTTTTATGTTGTTTTCAAAGTAACAGACAAGAAGTTTTTAATAAACAAAGGCGAACCATCACACAGATGTATGAGCACCTTTAATAGTCCCCGGTATTCAAAAGAAATCAGTTTTTAATATTCAAAACCTAAATTGACTTCAGAGTTGATTTTGCAAAATTAGTGTTTGATTATCGGGCTCTTCTTACAATACAAGCAAGCGATTTGAGAAAAAAATTCTTATGAAAAGCACTGGAAAAACTGGCTGAGTGAAGGGTTTTTGTATTATAGAAAAAACAAATTTACAACTACATATATCTGTGGGTGAATAGAAGAGGTCATGAGTACAGTAGGCTTATTCTGAATTGCGATGCAATAGTCAATGCGATGCGAAAGCATGCAAATGCGAACAATTGGTATTCAGTATTGCAATTTTCTCATAGTACTCTTTTCTATTCGCTTTTCAAGTGCGAAAATGTGGCAAGTCGGTATTCTGTATTGCGAAAGCTAATGTCAGATACATGCGATAATCGCAAAATTTATTCGGCAGCAAAACAGCAAACGCAAAGTACAAAAATGTAAGTAAAAAATTATAATTTTGTTCATTTATTTAAATGAATTTTTTTTTTAAGTTTTTCTTTTGAGCAAAATTAATGAAATATATAATCAAAGAAGTGCCTTTAAGTTTCTAAATAAAAAGAAGACTGTTAGTTTTTAAATTATATAGTTTTTTATTTCATCTCTTATATTTCTAGCAATGTTCGTTTAATTGTTATTACTAGTACTAAACGTCAATCTAAAATTTTTTAAAAAACTGGAATAGAAATGTTTTTCATAATTAATTGTTTTTAATGCTACAAAATAAATTAGCTTTTTACATTCAAACTTAGAATATCTTCTATCTTCTCTGCAACTTTTCATTTTGATCATGCTCCTCTTCATCATAAAACCATAGAGCAACAAAATCCATTTTTGGTAAATTACACAATTATACAAATATTAAATAAATTTATTTTATTTTGTAACCGCAATCGCAAATTTCTTTTTCTCTTGTAAGATTAAATTTGACGTTTACTGGTAACAGCGTTGTTAATTTTGGCCGGTGTTGCCGCGATTTAAAATAAAATGCGATTGGCATTGCGAAAGTGTTGCAGAATACCAATTTACTATTGCATCGCCATTCCTTATCGCATCGCATTGACTATTGCATCGCAATTCAGAATAACCCTACAGGCGACAAAAACTTTAACGCATTCTGATGGAACACACTTAAATTGTTTAGCAGCTGCATTCAGTAACCAGAAAATAACAGGACGAAAGTTTTAAAAAGTTGGGGAATTCAAATGGACACATTTAAGCAGACTTCATTTTATACAATATGATTAAAGTAATATTTGCTCATTTATTTCAAAATTATTTGGATTTGTGGCGACTGTATAGCAAGCTGACAGAATGAACGCTACAGGCGTTTTACTGGAAAATTGCAAAAATAAACTATGAATTTCTTATATTAGGCGACAAGACGGATTCACGATATTAATTCTATTTCTATTTCCATTAGCGACAATGAACTGAAATAGTGCATGCGATAGCGGAGTATGCGACATTTAAATAATATCGTAAATGTAGTAATAATTGTATGTAAATGTACGAGTACATATTTGAAGTAATAAATAATCTGATAGAATAAATTATTAAATTCATGAGAATCGCAGCATTGAAATCCTTTCAACATCAACTTGGCTTGGCGCTTATGCTCTCACCAAGTTTACCGGCTACATGACCTACATGACGGCAATTTCAGCTAACGATATCTGTAGTAGTATCGCCTGCGGTCGAAAACATGTCTAGTATACATTTACTATAATTTTTGACAGAAGAGCGTTGCCATTTTATTTATTGTCAGCATTTTCAATAGGCAGACTAGTATAGAGTAGATCGGACATTCAATTGTTCATGCGATTTTCCGCAACTATATATTTACAGTATTTTTTAAAAGCATTTACTATAATTTTTGACAGAAGAGCGCGTTGTTTTTTTATTCTAGTGTAGTGGCACTTGGCAATGTTGTCAATAGACAGACTAGTAAAGAGTAGATCTGCCATTCAAGTGGTCATGCTATATCCAGCAACTATAAATTCTGAAAAAGAATAACAATTCGTTACAATTACAAGCTTTGCAATTTCAAATGGTTTCTGTAAGCTAAAGACTCGAATGCTTACTGGAAATCTGTTAAAAATGTTCTTAAAAAATAATTTTTTAAGTGCTTGTGCTCACTCCCATACACTGCACTTTAAATCATGCTTTTCCTCTCAACTTAAAACATTTTTTTTTCCAGGTTTAAGTACACTCGCATGCCTGCATTGGCCCTCAGTGCCATGTAAAGTCATACGCGTGTATATCATAACATTTTTGCTTGTTAGCGAGATCCAAAGCTAACAAACATTGATATGAAATGCCTCCTCCCTCCACATCTAATACTTTGAGGTTGTTTTCTATTTTATGAACCATTTCAATTTAATTTTATATACGTTTTATTTCTAACTTAAAAATGCTGCAGATGTTGTTGGCGTTTCTGCGAATTCGCAAGAAATGTCATAAAATACTCTGCTTGATAATAAAATAATAAAAAAAAAGCAAAACAATTAAATAGAAATGCCGCAAATGCAAATCGCATGCAATGCACACAAACAACATGTCTCATCACTTCATGCAAAGTGCATTCAGCAAGTGCGTTAAAAGCCCACGCGTACTTTAGCCGACAGCAAGGCCGCTAAAGATGGATGGAGCAGGAAAAAGTCAATAAAAGAATGGAGAAAAGAAAATATCAGATGAAATTAATCAACAGAAAGATTTGCAAATTTAGAAACATTAAAGCTTTCAAGCAATTACACGAATACAAATAAAATAAACACTTCTGGACAGACGGATGGCAAACAACAAATTTGACGTACAATTGCACACTTTGATCTATTACGTTTCACACAGTTGTTAGCAGTTCGGACTTGTTAGATAAATTTATGCGAAAGTGAGATCAGCGGAAGTTACAAAGCCTTTTCTCGCTGAGCTTTCTTCCGCATGCGTCGAAAAGCTTTTCACAATCTGCTTCTTCTTTAGGATTCAAGTCGTCCTTTGCCAAGCAGAGGAAACAGAGGAGAAACAGTTGTAGCAGTCAAAGGAAGCGACAGTCTCGATAAACTACTAGTGCGGAAAAACTGTGACAATGCCCGTGCATCGAACCAGTTACTTTGACTGGTTCGACCGAATTTATTCCCCGAAATGTTTAATCAAATTAATCAAAATAATATGATCACTTCCTGGTCTCTATAATCTAGACTCCAGAGCTGAATGATTAATTGATTAATTGATGAGATTGATTGAATGATTAACACTTGTGGATTCCTTACATAGTATATCTCTTTTACACATTTCGTGAGGGGATATATCACCAAGAGCCACCTGCTTTTAAACTAATAATGGCACATTTCTATTGGAAACCTTATTATCATAGGGCGTGGCTTCGGTGTATAATCTGTCTAACTCGCAATGAAATAATTCGTTTCTAATTACATGACTAAATATATATGAGTTTTAGGCATTGTCGGGACCAACGAAGTAACAAACGAAGTTCAGACCTGTACACTGAATATGCATACCACGTCAAACCACCCGGAACATATATATCTCCCTCACAATTTGCCGCCCTATATCATAAGGAAATGAAAATGGAAACTTAAAGATACTCTGTAGAGATATAAAGATAAACGATACAGGAAGAAGGACTAAAGCACAGATTTTTAAAGTCAATATAAATTTCAAGTAAAGAATAATTTAAGCAATACAAACATTTTTCTAATTACAGTAATTTCGGCTGAATGTTACTAAAAAATTTTCCAAACAAGAAGGCAACGTCTATTTCCAAATTTTGCCTTTTTTACAGCAAAATGGTTGTCAGTTATTTCGGAAAAGAAATTGCTAAACGCAATGATACTACTTTTAGCGTGACCAGTATATATTTCTCGTGTTTGTAAATGCAAAAGTATTGCCGGTTTTCCCCCTTAATATTTAATAGAGGCTGCAGAAAAAACATACATAAATACAGTAGATTTCGTTTATGGTCAATGTCGCTAGTGACAGAGTCCATATTAATTACATATGCTAACGCTTTTCGCAAAATTCGTAACAAACTATTTACGTCGCGCAATTAAATGTTGTAAAAGCCAAAAAAATACACAAGCCAGGAAACAAAACGTACTAAACATTTCCATAGCGTATCTGGCAAGAGTTCTCCTGTCAAAAGACATGCTTTCCTATATGTCAGTTTCTAGAACGATTAGGCTTTTAGTCGACACGTAGGCGACACAGTCAATCACTTGCAATCAAACTTTCATTTTATAATATTTTTCTATAACACAAACTAAAGCTTTCCAACAAATTTAATTCTCGCAGTGTATATGTCTTTAATGACAGAATATGTGGATGTTAAATGCTTCTGTCAGAGTTTATGGCATCATTTGTTTTTGTTTAATTGTTCTGTTCATGATGTTGTTGTTTAAACAATTTAAAGTGTTTTTATTTAATTCAAACTAACAGACAACTTTAGATGTTTTACAGCAGATTTTCTATATACATAGAAGAAAATATACAACAGTGGGCGACAAAAGTCCACACCTTTCACATTTCTTGACAGCGTCACTTATTCACTTCTATGTATTGGCCAGGCACTGCTAAGCCAGTAAGCGGCCTTTACTGCGCTATTGACACGAAAAAAGACGAATAAGAATAAACATCAGTGCATGCAATCGCAATAACGAAATTTTCAAGATTTTATTTTTAAGAATTTTGGGTCTTGTAAGTTTCTGATTTATTAAAAATTACATAATATTTTTTTTTGTGGTAACGTAAGGAATTTTAGCTTTGCTGGATTTTTTTTATATTTTTAACATTTTTTTTAAGTAATTTTTTTTTTAATTTTTTACATTTTAAACTTCGAATTACAGAAATATTTTATTTATTAAGGTTCATTCCTTTCGAGTTTTTTTTCATTAAAATTGGCAGAAGATTTCTTTTGCAGCATTTAAAAGAAGAAATTTTGTTTGTGCCCTCGTTGAAGTAGTTCCCTCTATTCAGATTCTACTGTAATATGATTATATTAAACTGGATAAATTGGAGAAATATTATTAAATATATTAAACTGATTCTAAAATCGATCCATTGTTGAAAGAGGCGAAAGAGGGTTTTGCTTTGCTGTATAACTAAGCTGGTGTAAATGCCTCCGTTACGTGGGTTCTAAAACCAAACTCGTCAGTAGACCTTAAACCTTATAGACCACTTTGACCCCTCAACAAATAAGAGCAAAGAACAATAACTTGGTGGAAGGCACCGTATAATAATAAATTTAATTAAATATTATTGAAAACATTTTATAATTGATAAGGAAAATAGTACCGTTGGGAAAATTTTACCCACCACTGTACCCACTATTACTGCCGTATGCTCTGAAACATTGTAGTTTGTAAACTGTTTTTTTCTTCTAATGTTTTCTATTACCATTTGAGTAGCATGTTTTCGTTTTTTTTTGCTTCATGTATCTTTTGTAGCCTTATTAAAAACTTCCTTGTTTTTAACCATCAATTTATTACTTATTGCACACACACTTGCCAACACGTCCACTTTTTAATTCTATTTAAGTGCTCAGTAATAAAATTGAATAAATAATATTAGAAGCAGAAGAAAAGTGTTTATTTACTTTGAACTTTAAAGCAAGTGCATTCATCGTTAAGAGGATATATACTTCGTTAATGGCAACCGTGGAAATGGCCAAGTGACAAAAAACTATAAAAACTAATAACATGGAAGTTAGTTAGTTAATCATACAATGTTTGCTGACTGATAGAGCGTAGCAGAGACTGAACTTTGTTTTGGCAGTTGGGCATAGGGGGTTTTTTGAACATAAAATGACTGCAAGAAATGTTCGAATACAGTGAAACAAAAAACTAAATGAAAATTATTACCTGCACTGGCACATTTTGTTTTGTTAGACACTGTTGTTTGCATGATACATTAGAAAAAAAAATTTTCTTAAAAAATTATCGGTTGAATATTTTGCGACTGGACATTTTTATTTTTATAAAAATTATGTGAATTTAAGAAAAATAAAATTTATACAAATTTTATTTTATTTTAAAATATTTCTGCCTCTTTTCGGAGCACTATTTATAGATACTCAATTTTAAAGAATTTTTATTTTGGAAATAAAATTTCTGCTACAGAATTGATTTTTATGTATTAATACATATATTACTATTTAAATATGAAAAGCTTTTGTAGCCTTTGAGTTGCAATACGATATACTTCTGTCTACTTTCAGACGAACAAATCCTTCCAACCGAGTCGTAAGATAAATTCTCCAAACAAACATTGACTTTAGCAAAATACTTTACAATTATTTTTTTTTTGTTCACTTTTATAAAAGGAGATTTACATTATAATCTTCTTCGTGAAATAGGAATGCAATTTTCGGTTGTGCGAAAATGTCCCGCTTTTGTTCTTCCCAATAACAAGTAGGGAAGGCCCCGCAACAGCTCTTTAGCTTCTTCAGATTTGCATAGGGTTATTTATGAACCATAAATATTTCATATTGCGTACATAAATTTCTGGCAATCTCTTTTTATGGACTTGCTTATGTCTTCTAAGCCCATTCTTCCTGACTTGAAAGGTTCTTATAGTCTACTTATTTAGATCACATATGAAAATATCCCATAGCTAAAATTACTTCCTTTACTTTTCATTTTTTTTTTATTTTAAATATTATTTTTTATATTCTAAACTACTTTTATTTATTTATCTGCATGCAATTTTTTACAACTTTTCATTTAACCTTAATTAAGGTGTTTAGTTAAAGCTTTTGAATGTGCTTTTTTTTGCATTATCAAGATACACGTTTTGCCAATAATTTCTTTTTTCCTTTCTCATTTTCTAGAAATGCTTCTCTGCCATCTGATGATTAAGTGGTTTAGTTCCTTTTTATTGGTTCTAACGAATGTTTGTGTTAGTAATAACAATTTTTGCAATTGTTAAGCTTGATTCAATTGTGTTCGAAAAGCTTTAAAAGTTTGCTTGTGGCATCTGTGATTAAAATCATTAAATGGTTTATCGTTCAATTCAGGTTATTAGCAATAATTTGTGGCACAATATAAAACTCGCTTAACGTTTCTAGAAGGTGTTTGAGAAATTTTTGTCTCCTTTAGTATTTTGGAATTTAGCAAAAGCATTACCTTGCATTTCCATTTGTCACAGTCCAGTGGTCTCTCTTAAAGCAAATAGGAAGAAATATTACTGCACTTGTATGCAAATTTTTTTGCATGCAAATTCAAGTCTCTAAAAAGTTGTGATTTAAACATTTTGTGTATTTTAATAAGCATTTTCGTTTTCGTTAACAATGCATTTGCGAAATTTGCCATAAATTCCCTGTTGGTTTTTGTTTAGTAAGAAAAGTTGCACATTTTTCAACTCTCACAAAAGGCTGAGGGGCAAAAATGTCGACAGATGTTTAGACAGCTTAATAGAAATTTGTCAATTATTTGTTAAAGCGGGACACATTAACGTTCTGATATGGATTATTTATTTATTATTATTGCAATGCATTGAAATGCATTGAATGGCTGCACAATTGAAATTGTTTTATTTTTAGGAGCTTTTTCTGAAAAGTTTTCGCATTCAAGTTGTATTTTTTTTGGTTGCATTACTGGCAATAAAAAGATTTGTTTAGGCTGAATTTATTAACATTTTAATATAGAACGAATTGATTATAAAATTAATTATCGTTTCTTGTCCTCTTCCACAGTTTTCATATGCAACTCAAAAAGTTTCTCCAGACTTGCTTCAGACTTTCTTCTTCTGTAAAACTAAGTAAAGCTTTTAACCAAAAAAAAAAAAAAAAATGCATACGAGAGTTATATATATAAAGTTGAAGTGACGACAAATTGCTCGCTAGTTCATTCTGTAATATCATGGTTCACTGACGAAGTAACTTTGAAGCACTAGAGGACCATTGTCATCGGCTGATATCAACATTATACAAATACCATCGTTTGGCCACATTCATACGAGAGTAAAGGAGACAACACATAATTGTATTTCGTTTTATCTATCGCTTTCACTTTATTGTATTGCTTAAAGTCTTGCATTTAAGCAATTCCATGTTTTAAAATGGTTCTTACAATATCTGTGTTTGATATCCTTAAGACTTCCGATCAAATCAAACAGCTGCTGTTTCAAACAAGTAGTAAACTTAAAACCGACCGAAGTGAATTCCATGTTATCTGTATTATCTTATCATAATTGCCTCGATTAAGTAAATGTAATGAAACTTTATCGCATTTGCTATTCAGTGAAGTTTTTAACGATATTCAAAGTCGTCAGGTGTTATTGTTTGCTATCGTTATATTTAACGATAGAAAGCTTTCATATTATATTGTGATATTTTTGAGTCTTCCATAGAAATCTTTCTCAATTAAAAACTGTTGTTTATTTTTATAAAAATTATGTGAATTTAAAAAAAATTAAATTTTACAAAATTTTTTTTTTATTTTAAAATATTTCTGGCTCTTTGGCCCCACATTTATAGATACTCAATCTTAAAGAATTTTTATTTTGAAAAAAAAAATTTGTGCTACAGAGTTGATTTCTGTTCTGAGTAGAAATTGTTGATTGAATTTTATTAAAAAGCTGGAACTGCAATCAAAAAATTTAATTTGTTAGAAAGAGTTTATGCATACAGGAAATAAAATTACTCTGTTAAAAAATTAATTTAAATTTTAAAATTTTTCAATCTTTAATATTTTTGTTATTTTATAAAAAAAGGATTCTAAAGTCGATAAAATAAAATATTCAATATTCCATCCCTGGTCTATGCTCTGCTCTATCATTGCCTATCTAGCCCCACTGTGTATTGTTAATTAGTTCTTCAGTATTTTTGAAATAATTCTAGACTTTTTTTAAGAAATAATAATGAAAAAAAAAATTTGTCGAGTGAAATATTAACTTGAATTTATTTAAAAAAAATAAACCGCTTTAGTTTTTTCAATCTTTAATATTTTTGTTATTTTATAAAAAAAAGGGATCTTAAAGTCGATAAAATAAAATATTCTATTTTCCATCCCTGGATTAGGCTCTTCTCTCTAACTGCTGACTTAGCCGCACTGTGTATTGCAAGTTAGTTTATCAGTATTTTTGAAATAATTTTTGAATTTGTTTAAGAAAGAAAAATTAAAATAATAATTAATTGCACAGTGGGGTTGGTTAATAAACAAAATCAATATAGATAATTTATGTTATTATGAGGAATATACTTATGAGGAACTGAAGCAAATGTGAATGGTGCTTAGGGCCTCAATAAAACCACAACAAATTCCAAACATTAATTATATAATTTAAAAAAATAAATAAATAGAGTTATCATTTCGAAACAAAGGCTGTATAAAATAAACGATTAAGGCCCGCAATAACTTTTTCTTGGGTTTTAGAAGCCAAAAATTAAACAGCATTGAAGTCAATCAAATAGGAAGACCAGAAATAAATAAAAAGGCCACAAAAAATTAATATTTTATATGTGAGTGGTGGACTAATAATGGCTAGATGGCTCTTAAGCGACTGCTGGTGTGAATCGAATCTTAAATAAACAAATACAAAGTGAAACGCTTGAAAATGTGGATGCCAGAATTGGTTCTTCCATCTCTATACAGAAGTGAACTTTTTTTTTTTTTTTTTTTTTTTTGGCTTTGTTATTGTTTAGTTTTTCAATAAATTAATCGCTTGGGGAGTGTAAATAGCCGTAAGCGGTTTTTGTTTTAAAGTACGCCTTCCTAATGATGCTTCTCGAGTGAAATAACAAACCGCCATACGCTTCATATTTCGTTACTTGTATCTGATTGATAATGACGGTGACGGTGATGGTGGGGATGAGGATTTCTGTTAAGTATGTTGTAGATAAAGCAAAAACAACGTTCGGGATTCAATTAGTTCGAAATAGGTGTTGCCACTGACAAGTAGAATATTAAAAGCTGCTAAAGCTATTGCGGCATCTAAAACCAGTGCCTTGTCTTGTCTTGTCTTCGAGGAATTTTTTAATAACATATCGCTGTCATAATTATTTAATGGTTTCACTTAAGCAACGTGCATATGACGTGTGTCGCTCATATGAGAATATTTTTAAACATTTGCAATATTTATTCATTTATGACTCAATAAACATTTTTATAGGCATTTCCTTTTTTTTTATAAAGCTCGGCCATACAACAAATGTTTTTAAAAAATTATTTTAAGGAGAGCTTAAATTTTTCTGTAAATTTATGTCATGCAAAGCAAAGCTTTTGTGCATAATTTTATCTAAAAGATTTACAAAAAATTGACTTTAGAAAACAAAATTAAAAATGTTTTTTTAAAGTTCGTAATACTATTCTTTAGTCATGGTATGAGAATCCATGTAAAAATAATCACTATAAAATAATGATGATCAGTCTTGAACAGTAATATAATTCTCGTTTAATATCTTTATCGCCTATACGAATGATAGTTTTATTAAGTTGACACAAAATTCAAAATTAAGATGCGAAAGTGAGTGATTAAAGGCACAACTCCAATGTAAAAAAAACTTTAAACTGCCACAAAATAATGGAAAAAGCTTTCAAGTTTCTTTTCTCGAGATTTGCGACAAAACTTGTTACATCAAAGTCAGTGATTTTGAGCTTTATTTCTAGTAAACTGATTAAAAACATGAGAACAAGTTAAAAAAGCCAACTAGTCAACAAATTATATCACGGTTTCTGGTCATTAAACAAGAAAAAAAATTGCTGCATTCAATTTCTTGACGTTTTTCCTTAATGAGTTCAAAAAAACTTCATTAAATAGCCGAAAAGCGTCAAAAAGGCAACACTGGAGAGGGATGTAATGAATTTGCATTATTGTCATTAAACAAGAAAAAAAATTATTGTATCCAATTGCTTGACGTTTTTCCTTAATGAGTTCAAAAGAGCTTCATTAAATAGCCGAAAAGCGTCAAAAAGGCAACACTGGAGAGGGATGTAATGAATTTGCATTATTGTCATTAAACAAGAAAAAAAATTATTGTATCCAATTGCTTGACGTTTTTCCTTAATTAGTTCAAAAAAACTTCATTAAATAGCTGAAAAGCGTCAAAAGGGCAACACTGGAGAGGGATGTAATGAATTTGCATTATTGTCATTAAATAAGAAAAAAAATTATTGCATTCAATTGCTTGACGTTTTTCCTTAATGAGTTCAAGAAAACTTCATTAAATAGCTGAAAAGCGTCAAAAAGGCAACACTGGAGAGGGTTGTAATAAATTTGCATTGCCCGATCGTACAGATATTTATCATAAATACAGTTAACTTAGAAATTGAGCTTTCTTCTCAATTTGATTTCAAAAATGAATAAATTGTTATTATAATAAAAAAAAACTCGTAATTTCAAAGTCTGATGCTGTAGGCATCACTGAGTCATTGTTCAAAAGCTCTTGATGCGCTTATCCATTATATTAGAAATGTCCACCATATATAGAACTCGCATTTGTAAATTAAATAATGAACTTTTCTTTGTATTTAATCGCCTCGAAATTAATTTATTTCGTACATGCTTTTGAAGCCCCCTCACTGGCATGCTGCATTAATAGAATGCAATAAACACAAAGCTTGTTTAAAATATATTTGGCAATAAATGGTATGCAACAAACATATTTTCAATTGCAAAACATTAACTTCAGAGCATTCATCGAAAAGCAATAATTTTAAAAATAAATACAAAATAAAAAAAAAAAAATAATAATAATAATAAAGAAGAGAAATGCATGCCCAGAGTGCAGCGCTTAAAGTTAAGCTTTTGTTCGATTTGCATATAAATATAGTTTAAATAAATATAAATTAGTTTTATTTTGCATATGAGAAGGAAAGGAAAACAAAAAAAAATAAAAAAAAACTACAGTCGGACTTAAACTCCTGAGCTTTATTTTATATTCAATTCATTTTTGATACAATTTAAAGTGAATAATAGCAGATGTACGTGTATGTGTGTGGGTGTGTGTGAGTGGGTTGTCATAGCATTGGCATATTTAAATGTGTGTTCATCTGTATTTTGTGTTCAGATAGATAGTTGCTATAACAAACCGATTTCGTCTTTAATCTGCTTGGGTCTCTCTGTTTGGTCTGGCCATTTTATAGAAAAGTTTCTTTTTGTTAAGTTTATTACATTGTAGATCCTAAAATAACAATTTAAAGATTTACTATACTTATACGGAGATACTTAAATACGAATAATACAAACTACGGCTGCAACTCATGTATCGATATGTTTGAGTTGATGTTAATGTTGCTCGTGTTGTTGTCGTTGCTGTTGCTGTCGCTGCTGCTATTGCATACGTTGGACAGAAAACATGTGGCAGCATTGTTATCCTTTTCAGGAACTAAAGAAATCAAACAATGAACACATAACATCAAATAACAAATGGAATTGGAATTAAAATGATATGCTTTAACAAATAAAATAAATATAAAATCAAAAGAGAATTACAGCAGTTGTAGAGTTTCTTTTTTTCTTCTCTTTTGGTTAGAAATGTTTTATAAGTCGTGCTACATTTGGCAAATAAACTTTCAACTTGCTATTCGCAATCTCATCATATGGAAATATTCACATGGCTGTACTGAAAATCTAGTGTTACCTTTTTTTTGCTGGAAAATTTATTTATTGCATGTGCCTCCAAACACATTAAAAGGCTTTTCGGCATATAAAAAATTATAAATTATATTTTCTGAATTTTTTTTTGCGACATTACTTTGCTATATTTTTGTGTATTCGCATTTAGTATTAGAATAATATAGGGTGTCCGCCGGTAAGGTATAATTTTATATATACTTGTTATTGCCGCCATTTGGCAGTTCATAATTGGCAGTCGTGAAGCAGAAACGTCGCAAATTTATTATGGAAAAATATTCGGTAAAACATTTTATTACAATCAGTCATCGATTACTCTGACGACGAGAAAGTGACGTGAAATTCTTGTAAGAAACAACGAGCCAACAAGACGCAATATTTATTGTGTAGTGCATAATTTCGAAGAAACGGGGACTGTAGCTGATAGGCGTAAGCATGGATCACAATGTACATCCATCAACCTCAATTCTGCACCTTGCAGAGGAGCTTGCTTGCTTATCTACAATTTTCCACCAGAATTTACATTTCTTTCCGTCCGAGAGAGGACTTACGCCATCGTACGTATGCCAATAGTATGTACAGATGGCCCACGTATGAGGGACGATTCTAATTTTCATTTGAATGGATATGCAAATAAACAGAATAGCACTGACTGGTTCTGGCCGAAGGGAACACCTCAAATAATTCACCAGTCACCTCTGCATTCATTAAAAGTGGCAGTTTGGTGTGCAATTTGGTCAGGAGGAATCATTGGATCTGAGTTCTTTGAAACTGAAAATAGCGAAATGGCAACTTTCAATGGGTAACGATATCTTGATATGATTGAAAAGTTTTCGACGCCACGACTGTATGCTTTGGGCTTGATTAACATGTGGTTTTAACAAGACGGTTCCATATCGCATACAAGCCGGATTCCAATGGAATTACTGCGAGATCTTTTCCCACCACAAGTTATTTCAAGAAATAGTGATGTGGATTGACCTCCCGGCTTGTTTTTGTCGCAATATTTAAAAAGCACGGATATCCAAGCAAACCAGCAACTCTTCAGCAACTCAAACAAAATTATTTACCAAATATTGCAATTATATTCATATACTATTCAGTACTATAGAAGTACTAGCTACTGAGGCCTGTGGGTTCTGGCTCCCCGGGGAATTGAACCCCTGACACCTGCGTAACAGGCGGGTATACTAAGCACTATACCATCGAGGGGCTTAACTCAAACAAAATATTCGTCAAGAATGTAATGAAAAATGATCTCAAAAGTGGTGGGGCTACCAGAGGCGGGCAACTGATATTCTATTCCATACATAAGCGCCGATATTAAGCAAACCATTTATCAATGCCAGATCCATTAGCTTTCATTTAGCCGAAAATTTTAAACAAACAAATTAGTCTACCTTTCGGGTGAACAGTCTGTAAATTTTCCCTTAGAAATTTCTAGAATTTCTAGAAAAACGAAATTGTTTGTAAGAAATTAAGAATGAAAAGGTTTAAATAAAAAAATATTTATAAATAAACAATTATTTATTAACAAGTTTATTTTATTATTTAAGTGTTGTAAACAAAAAGCTTCGACATTTAAATTACAGATCGTTTCTTCAGTTTTAATTAATATTCAATTGAAGTGCCAACTCCATTTGTTGAATAAATAATGAATTGATTGAAATAAAATTTAAGCAAATAAAAAACAAACGAATAAATTTTTTTTTTATTTATTCGAATAAATAATTATTTATAAAAAGTTATAACAAAACCATTCTTTGCTATGAAAATGTTGTTGAAGAAAATTATTTTACTAACCATTTTTCTTAATTCGTATTCTGAATAAACGAATGTGGAATTACAACTCGTTTCAATAGTTATTGATTATTATTCGAAATAATAATTTATAATTTCCACTTCTATTTGTTGAATGATTTTGTTAACAAGAAAATGTTCGAATACTTCGTAATATTTAATATACCATTGAAAGTTATTGGCATAAGCAAGTGATCTCAAGTAACTAAGCAGTGTATTTAAATGCCATGATCAGTGAATTATTTCACAGACAATAGGGATAAACGGCATTGACGTGTGAAAAAATTAAATTCAGCATTTTAAAGCGTCTCAAGTAATCAAAATTTAGTTTAAAAATAAATCAATATTAATAACGATTAAACATCACATTAATTTAAATGTGTGGCGAAGGAATCAAACGTATAACACTATAAACGTATAACAGTATAACAGTTTAAGTGAATTTTATTTAAACCTTTTTGGTGAAATTCTGTTTTAATTATTGTTTAATAAACAATTAATATCATCTACTAAATAATATTTTGTCTTATTAGAAAATAATAAATACATGCATTTAAATGAGTGTTGACTTCTTATTTTAGCTGGAGGCTACTCCATTGCTTCTAAAAAAATTTGGTGAAGCCTTTCTAATGATTTGCATTAGTCGCAAGTAAAATTCATGTATAAGGCACGTGAAACATTTTAATTATTAATTTCAAGATATTTTTGAGAGAAAATAAATTTTAACTGGAATTTTGGTTTTTGCAGAGGATACCCCACAAATGTATTAAAGCATTGTAGTATAACTTCCTCTTGATTGCAATGGGAATTAAAAACTCCAGGGAGAGCCCGAAATGAAATTACAAAACCAACAAAATATCTGCCAAAAATATCTCTCTTTCCCCCCTTCTCTCTCTCTTTCTCTTCCTTCTGCCCTAACAACATGAAACATGAGTTACCTTAAACGACTATTACTTTTCTTTAAAGTGTAGGGCAGCAGGTATCGAATAGAAACACAAACTACATTTATGGGGATTTAAATCTTTATTCTACTCTTTTAATTTTTTATATGTCCAGTAGAACAAGAAAAGTAAAATTGAATAAATCCAAAAAAAACCTCAATCGCTTTACATTGAATGCATTTGAATGCATTTTAGCCACCATGTTTGTTAGATTGCATTTACTACTGAATAATGCCACTTGAGCTACTTTCTCGGGCAATATTTAATACTTGTTCATTTTAAATTAAAAAATGACACAGAATCGTATATAAATGTTATTTCTTTTTTATTAAATTTTAATAGTAGAGGTTGATATTTTGAAAGTAGACGCTTTTATTTGGTATGCCCTTAAAATTTTGTTTGTAACCTCCTCAGAAACGTCTGTAGGAAGATTGTTGGCTACATTCTCTCGAAGCTGCGCAACTGCCTTGATCATTATGATATTTGCGAATGTGATGATTCTGGAATATGGATGGCTTTTCCGAAGATGCGCTGAACTGTTTCTTTTCTTTATCTTTCGAAGGATTCCGAAATCTTACATAAAAAGATTCCAGCAAATAAAAAGAATATCGACTGAGTATCACCATGATATGCAAATATCGTGGAGAGGGGGAATCAATCGAAGAAAAATTTCCAATCAATTGGAGATATACATGTACATCCTAGATATAGCCTAATAACAGAATTCTAATGCAAATATATTTGATTTAGCATATGTCTTACATTGTATGAGTGAGAGATAAAAAGAGAGAGCGAGAAAGAACTAATTAATCTGTTTTGCCCTATAAAAAATTTTTATCTCATGGCAGATTTAATTATTTATGTAATTATAGTTATTATTTTATAGTCGCAATCAAATCAGGTCTGCTTGCACTGCAACTCTAATTTTCTTTTCCTGCTTACTCTTCTAAGGTTTTAAATTACGACTTTCTGAAAAGCATAAGTGCAGGTGATAAATTTTATTGCGACTGTAACAATTTCCATGTATTCTATTATTATTATTATTATTATTATTATTATTATTATTATATATTATTATTATATTGTTTTTTTAGAAATGCTTTCAAAACCTTACCTGAAAAAATGGTACTAAAATAATAAATTGCGTCTAGGATAAAGATAAATAAAAAAATATATATATTTTTCAACGACGAATGGCTAAGGTCTTGGGTTCGATCCCCAGCTCTTTCCGTAAAAAATTTAAAATTCTCATAAAATATATCCATCACTCAAATAAATTAAAATTTACCTTTTTGAGAGAACAAAGCAAAAAAAAATGGGTTGTCAGAACCAAAAAAAATTAGGCTTATAATCACATTAGCGATAGAGTCAACGATTCGCGGGCAATTACGAATAGTGACTATAAGATAAGGGAAGTACAGTTTTATAATGTCTTCGAAACTTTATAATGGCTTTTAACTGGGTCATGGGTTAATTTTTATTATAGTGTTTAAGAGATGAAGGGATAGTTAGTGGTCACTCCACAATTCTCTGCAAGTCATTGACATGGATGTCTCACCTCCTTCATTCATCCGACTGCATGGAGTCTACTTCGACACAAGAGCAACTGCATAAAGCTACTGTGCCTTCTCTGATACTACCACTCTGCCATAATTGCCCTTCAATACATTTCATGCAGAGGGGATAGCCGCCTAATGTTTTTCGTACAGAAAATAGAGATTGAAAAATTATTAAAAAAATCCTTTCGGAGGAAATAATTGTAATTATTGTAGTATATGAAATATATAGAATATATGAAAATTGTATAAAGCTGAGCCGAATTTGAGCCTCATTGTTAGGAATGAATTTTTTAGGAACTGATAATATTTAACAAAGGCTTTTCATTATTTGTTCCCAATTGAGTTTGCGATTCCGTATGTGAGTATCCGCGCATCAGTGCCGAACACCATTGCATGTCCCAAATGTTGCTCCTTTCTACAAATACTCCTTAATAGGTTTTTTGTTGGAAACATGGAATAGGAGTTTGCGATTCCGCATGTGAGTATTCGAACTCCGTCCCATGCCCCAAATGTTGCTCCTTTCTACAAATACTCCCTAATAGGTTTTTTGTTGGAAACATGGAATAGGAGTTTGCGATTCCGCATGTGAGTATGCGAACACCGTCCCATGCCCCAAATGTTGCTCCTTTCTACAAATACTCTTTAATGGGGTTTTTTTTTTTTATTGGAAACATGGAAGGGGATGCTTGTTGACTAATAAACAACAAGTACTCGGCAGTTAGTAGAGTAGAAACATTTTGATGTTGTTATTTGATGTTCAACATTGAGCGATTGAATTGATGAATAAATTTTGGGAAATCTTTGAAAGGAAAAAAATCCCTCAAAGGAATACATACATATTGATTGTTGTTGCTGATATCAGTTGTTTCAATACGAATTTATCTTTCTATTGCATTGTTCTGCTAAATCGGCTGCCTCTTTCGCTTCCATACAAGATGCAACTGAAACAAAGCACCAACCACAACAACAACAACAACCAGAACAACAACATCTATTACTACATAACGAAAAGCTTCGTAAGAGTATATCTTGCTCATATATCAGTATGTTGTGCATTTACTGGGAAAAGGTGCAGACATATGTTGTGTGGGGGCATGATGGCATCTGTGGGTTTCTTCGCTTCATGCAAACGAACAAATTCATTTAAACTTTTCGTTTTTTTCTTTTCTTTTTTTTTTTTTTTTGCTACTTTTACAAGTACTTCTCTACAATTGAGAAAGGAAATCGTCAACAAAAAAAACTTTAAATGACAATCTAAATATTCGTATTTAAATTTCGTTTGTAGTATAAACAAAATTGTTGTAAGTTTTGTTGCAGTCGTTGCTGTTGTTGCTGTTGCAACTGTAGCAAGTGGTATTTAGATGTGCTGCTGATTCCTTTCTTTTTTCTCTATTTGATGCCAAACTGTCATTGTTAGTAAAAGTAATAAATCACCATGTTAAAGTTGTTTCTACTTAAATGTTATTGATGGATAATTTTTTCTGCTGCTGCTCAAACTGCTGTCATTTTTATTTTTTCCCTCTTGTTTTGCTGCAAATGCATTCATTCATCTTGCATTCATTTGATTTACAGTTAATAAAATTCCGATTTATTTTTACAGTTAAATGAAGACGATATAAAAATTAAGTTGTGGTTTTATTATTTAAATAAAATTTTTAGGATGCTTCCAAAAGAATTAATAGCAAATAGATTCGGCATAAAATTGCAATTGCAGATGCACTATAAATTAAATACTTAAGGATTTATTTTCATTTAAATTGCTTTTAAATTGTTGGTTAGAAAAAAGCTCGCCAATACAATTTGATAATAAAGGCCATAATTCTCTGGCCTACTCAGTGCAGCGAGTTGTCCAATAAGACTTCTCCGCCGAACAAGTATTAGAGTGTGTGCTAAAAATACAACTCTGTGACTTGGCCAGAGTTGCAATTGTCGCAACATTATAAATGATGATTTCGATGCAATCAGGAGAAGAGCCGTCCACGAAAAATTTCCCTGCATTATATTTGTATAGTAGTGTGGCTCATGCTACAACATTTTGATAGTTGTTTTTTTAATCAGCTGATATCCTAAAAGCTTCGAATAACATCGTATTTATGTATGTGTGAATGAATCGTACGACTGTGCAAAGTAGTGAATCAAGTCTGCAAGCCTTTTCAAGTTTCTAGATGAAAAAAGTTTTTGGTCGCAATTTTTATTATTTCCCATTGTGCAATCACCTTCATCCATAACGCACACAGTTACAATAATCAGAAGATAGTCAGTTCAATTGTATACGGAAGGCCAAAACACAATTTACATTTATATTTTGATGAAAAACATAAGCAAAACCAAAGAACAATCTGTCAAAAATCAGCTGACAACCGAAAAATCAGCTTATAAATGCTAAAACTTGCCTGTCTGCAATATTTTGCATGACGGTAAAGACAATTTTTAAAAATTTTTTACTGAAAGAAAAAGTTAAACTGTTCTGAAATCCATGAAAGCTCTTCTCTTGGGTCCATTAGCCTGTATTGCCGCACCAGTTAATTTTTAGCCAAATTTTAGCCAAAAAAAAATGTTAAATTTCAGATTTTCAAAATTTGTTTACTGAAAACCCACACTGAGTTAAATCAAAACTTTTCTACAATTCGCAGGAGCTCTACTCTCGAGTCTAGTGGTGCGTGTTTCCACACCATGCCGTTTTTACAGCAGAGTCGGGTATGCTAAAAAGAAATTTAGCTGGTGGACCCTTTTTTTAAACAAATGTATTAAAGTATCTGGAATGTTCACAGACAGCTATTCGTATGATGGACCTGATATGAGTAAAACAAGAGTCGTTAAAGATGATGAATGGCTGTGAAAATGTGAAATAAATCGAACTATCGGCAAATCCGAATGTTTGAATTTATTCTTAAGTTGAGAATATTATTTATTTTTTTTAGTATAGTCCAAAACTTTTCTGTGAGTTCTAATTCCCAACTGCTAACTTGTATATTTCCATTTAAAGGTTTCTTTTAGCTTTGATCCGCGTTTCTTCTCTTATTATTTATAGAAATTTTAAATCAAAAAAAGAAAAAAATTGAAAAATTTCTTAACGATTTTTTTAAAAATTAGCAGTGAATAAGAAAAATGTAGAAAAGTATGATAAAAATCTATAGAAAGAAAAATTTTATAGTGTGAACAGAGACTGATTGTACATTATATCATTATTGTAGATCCGCGTCCTCTGCTCTATTCTTGCTTTGCCAAACTTTTTGATAACTCCGAATAGAAATCCCGCAAAGCATGTCAAATACCACCAACCGATCAAACATCTCAGCATTAGTTTTTTCATGATTTTGTTACCACGCAAACATTTAACATACAAGTGTTTATTTTGTTATCTATAAGTGAAGTGCTTTGCTACTCGTATTTAAAATTAAAGTATTAAATCAATAACATGCACATCGCATGAAATGCTGTGCAACTCAATGCAAGTCGTGGGATATAAAGAAAGAAAAAAAGTTAAACTATAATATATATTTTATATTTTGGTTTCGCAATTAAATTTGTTTAAAAATTTCACATTAATTATTTTCAAGACTCCACAATGTTTCACTTGATAATGTGGGAAGCGTTATGCATTCTGATTTTGAATGGTTTGAAGTTTTGTTTTCTCAAAAGACGATTTTAAATTATTCAATTGTATTAAAATGCCTGCAACCGTAGCGAAGGGAATACTAAAAGTTCTTGAGTACAAACGCTTGCCACCAACAGCTCCTTCACTTGCTGCACAACTTGCACCCTCCTACTTGAAAATGTCTTTAGGAAATTCCTATAAACTTCTTATAAGAAAGTACAAACATCTGATCTAGAAAATGAGATAAGATGAGTGTGTGTGTGTGTGTGTGTGTGGGTGTGTGTGTACATTTTGAATGCGAAGACGACAGGAGACGACTCACAAATTTCCCACATATTCTGTAAGTGAAGAAATTGTTAAAGAAGGTGGTAGACGATTTTTAACAAGAAATGTGGCATAATAAACGACAAGAAAAAAACAACACAAACAACAAACAACAACACAAAATAAATAAAAACAAATAATGTAAACAATAGATAGAATTTTGAAATGTTCTCAAGAAAGTTTATGGTTGGGTTAATTTAGTGGCAACTAAGAAATAATAATGAGAACATTGCGCTCTACCATTCCATACGAAAATATTTATGGGGGTCTTTGCTGCACTTAATACTTTCGAAAATTCCCATTTATACATTTTAATTGCGAATTGCGGAAACCAAAAACAAATGAACGAGTGGGAGAGAGAGGAAGAGCGAGAGGGAGAGAGAGGGGTGACCTGCATGTGGAAAAACAATTATTATTTCAATTACATACGAGCGTACACGGTCATAAATTACATGTTAATGTTGTCAATATTTTGTTTCTGCGCGATTATTAAAACTATATTTATGTAGATTAGTTTAGTTAATGCCAATTCGCTCCTTAGTCTCCGTCTTCTTTCGGCTTGCAACATTTCAATAACCTGTAAACATGCCACCATCGTTAGCCGCATGACCAGCTTGCCACCACCACTACCACTCTATGATTAACAACCATTTCACCTGGCTGACTTTGGAGTATCAACAGGCCAACTTACCAGCCAACCAACCATTTGAATGTTACCACTCGCAACTTTTGTTAAAACTAAATCTTTCTTTTTTATTGAAATTCCAGCGGCCAACAAAAAAAAAACAGTAACAACAAAAAGATTAAAATTAATAATACAGAAAAATATATAATTTAATATCACTTTTTGGTAAACTGCATTAAAGAAGTTTGCCCCAGCAATAGTTTGGCGTGCTTGTGCAAGTCTTAAGCACGTAAATCATAAATACAATTTTAGTCAAGGTGTAAGAAAAGCCAGCATAAAACCTCAAATCAGATGAAAAAACTACAGTCGGTCAACAACGACTTCATTCAAATATAAATTTTCAACTTTTCAAAAATTATTTGAGGCAATGAATAAAAATAATATATCAAGATTCCTGGGTTGCCAACAACAGCAATTCTGTTGCTCAAGTTTTAATCAAACATTTAATTATAATTGTTATTAAAACAATTACACGGGGAAGTACCCATTAAATGGTCTATTGCTATATAATTTTTTTTTTTTTAAAGCAACTTAATCTGCACAGCTTTCGGCTTGACAGCAGTAAAACACCCAGGGTCTAAGCAGGAATCGAACACGAGACCTTTGGTTCAGTAATATTCTCATTATTCATTTGCCTACGGAAATTGGCAGATTGGCGATTTATCGGCTTCAAGCATACATTCGAATATTACTGATTGTTCATCATCAGTATGCAACACTAGACAGGATTATAATTTGAAAAACACGCCTTCCTGGATCTTGTTTTTCAACATTGTCTGGCAACGCTTATCAGATATAAAACACACATCAAATCTACAGGCTATTTCAGCACTCTCAATTTATATGGGGCCAAAGAGTGCAATTGGTTACGCCAAATTACCAGCCAATATTTTTGCCACATTTTTTCCGGGCCAAGAAAGCTTCATTCGTCACCCAAGTGTGTGTCGTTTACAGTCTACTGAATTCAACCTTAAACGACGACTGATTTACTTAATTAATAACAAGTGACGTTATTTCAGAGTTTGCGATCCCTCTATCAAATTTAACACTAATAAATACAATGGAATCTTTCTTGAGTGGACAACGAAGGGGCAATTGAAATGGGTTCATATAAGTCGCTTGCCCGATAAATAGAAAATTCCCAAATAGTTTTTATTTCCGCATTCCCAAAAATAATGTTTCATCGACGTAGCAAAAATATTTTGAGCTCTACTCACTCATTCCTGGAAGACATCTTGTCTGAATTTCAGAAAATAGGTTTAATACCAATTCATCTTTAGTCTTCAAAGTAAGAACGATATCAAAATTCTACTTTGTCGCAAATATGAGGAGCCGAGCCTTTTTATTAAGAAAAGAAAATGTCAGACAAAAAGAAACAAAATGTAAGTCCAAAAGTATTACCAGTATTCGTTAATTAGAGGGCCCATTCTTATTTTGTACGAAGCAGTCCACTTAGAAAGAATCCGCTTTGCAGGAATTTTCGTATTGGGGACTTCTCTGTAATAATATTTTCATTTTCTCATCTCTCATTCAGTTAATTTTCATTCAGGATAAAAAAATTATTACATATCCATGATTTCGGAAATTTTTTATTATATATTCTTTGCTGTGTATATAAAAACATTTTTTAATATTTTTTAAATAATTTTTTAAAATTATTAATTCTTTGTTATCCTGGCCAACACGTACTTCTTTTATTGAATTATGAAATATTCCCCGAAGAAGCTCCTCTAACGTGGGGAAAATATTGGAATTAAAAATTAAATAAAAGAATAATTAATTGCTCAGAATAACAAAGATAATAATAATAAGAAATATAGAGTTGAAATAATTTAAAAAATTTTTTTTTTTTAATAATTTTTTATGGCATGTCCTGGAATAAGCTCAGTGCCAACTAAGAGAGGTTTCTAAAACATACAGTCTTTGCAGTAATTACTTACTTAATGCTTCCGATTTTTTTTTATTGTTAAGTAAAACTACTATAGTTTTTTAATAAAAAGGTATATCTACAATTTTTTCAGATTTTTTTTTTTTATCAAAATATAAAAGTTGTAATAATTTAGACAAAAATTTCAGGTAACCATTAAAAAAATTAACTATATAAGAAGGCTATAGAATGGCTTTTTTAACACTAAAATTTCAAAATTGCAACAGAATTTTAATGCAACTGACAGTTTTTTTTCCCCACAAAAGGTTGCCAGATTTGTTTAATGCTTCTCGAATAATTTTCCTATTGTGTAGGGTATGAGTTATACTTGTAATCACCAGCAATCCAAATCAAAGGATTTAAATTGCTTCTACTGATAATTCACTGAAATGACACAGAGCTGCACTGCAAACATAAAGATTCAGTTTACAATTTTAAAGTTTTACTGGTGTTAATCGAAGTTATGAAGTGTAAATTGTGGCAGTAGTACGTTAACGGCTCATATACCACCAGAATAGCATTCTGTTCTCTTTTATTATTAAAAAAAAAGTTTAAGGAAATATATGAAATTCCTGCTCCATCACAACCAATCATTCTTCCCGATACACAGACACATATATACACACACACACATATGAACTGAAAATGTATTTATAAGAATGTATGCAAAACTTTTCCAGCGAAAATTCTGCTTAAGAAAGTCGTCTTGTTTTTATCGTAAATTGAAACACAAGGCACTGGCGCTGTTATTTTGTTGAAGTTCTGCAATGGCAGGCCAGTAGGAAATGTAAAGCAGAATTATATACTGCTTGGAAGATCTGGGCAGGGCTGGCAATTGACGATTTTCACCTCACAGCAATTAGAGGAGAGAGTTTTAAACCAAAATTGTCAATTTTTCCATACACTAAATTTAAGAGACGTGGCAACTTTGTTTATTTTCAGTCTTCCAAAGTACGTCAAGGGAAATACGCAACCTCTACAAAGATACGTCAAAGTATAGAAGAACTGCATTATGTAATTTTATGAAATGCAAATGTATATATTTTTGAAATTAGAAAATTTGTTTAAGGGAATTCTTTTGGAATTTGAAGTGGGTTGCATTGGAATTTTGAAGAGGGTTGTATTGGTTGGCAGCAAAGGAATTCATATCGAAATCAAATAACTTGGAGTTGATTTTCCATATAAATCTTACAAATCGTTATCTATACGATTAACTGGGGGGGAAAGCTGTGATAAATAATTATTTAATTGCACTGTAGAAAATTTCAATCTGCAGAAACTGCAGTGAGCCTCCCTATTTCCTACTGGGTCACATTTCACGAGATAGTATATTCGTACACAATCGCTCATAAATTAATGTACTCACAGATATAAATATTGATATGGCTATAGATGCAGTTGGACGATACTTCAGGACCCATGTGCAGTTGTGTCCGCACACATGCAAAAATATTTGTAGTAAGTGGATGCATACATACATAAATGAGCTGCTGAGCACCATGTGAACTGCAAAAGGAAAATGGAAAATAATCCGAAACGAATTTATCATAAAACGTGCATAAATTGACATCACATGCAGCAACCAATAACTGCTGTTTTTTCCTCAGTTTGCTGTTATTTTAAGCGCTCCTCTATTTATTTCAGTCTGTAGACGTTTTCCGATTCTTTTTTTTTTCTTTTTTTTGGTTTTTTCCTTTTTCTTGCTTAACGCTTTCCAATTCAATTTAAGTATCGCATTTGTTGCTGCTGCTGTTGCTTTCGTTGTTGTTGTTGTTTTCGTTGGATATCTAAATGGGGCCAGAGAAAAAGCAAAGCACTTTTTTAAAGGTGTGTTTCGGTTGATTTGTCCATATTAAAAATATGAAATAGAAATGCAAAGATCAAATAGACCAAACGTAAACTGCAATACTTAATGGCTGCTCCAGAGATTATCCAGTAGGATAAAAGACTATTAGGAAACCAGTTTGTTGAAAGGCTTTTATTTTTGCTTGGCTAGCGGAAAGAAAGGTATAAAATGATTTAATGCTTTTGATATCTGCTGCACTTAGAAAAATTCTTTGCTTCCAATATTTTTGCACGGCGTTCACATATGCCACGTTAAGGATTCTGATAATTATTAAAGGTGGATGTGTAAGGCGTCTCTTGCTTGTTTATAATTCGCACTTAATTTTTACTTATCTCGAATAAATGTTACATATACGAAGAAATATTGGTAGTCTGATCATTTGCTGGTACATAAAAAAGCTGCCTGAAACCAGCTCGATTAAAGCTCGATTAAAGCTCGATTAATTAAAATGTTGTAGTAAATTTGTTGTTTGATAAAAATTCGTAAGGATATATGGAATTGAAAAGACAAGGACCGTAACGGGCTTTAACAGGCAATTTTACTTCCACAACACTACTAAGAGCTGCCTTCGGCTGACACTGAGAATAATTAATTGTAGTACCCCTGGTACCAGAAACAAATCAGTTCGGCTCAAATTCATAATTTAATGAATAATATTTTTTTTTTGCAAGCCATGATCATCTGCCTTAAAGACTATGTACTGCTTTCAGAGGCAAAATAATTTTAATTAAAACATTGCTGGGTCAGCCCTTGTTCTGCTTATATTATGTTAGCTGGGTTAACTTACCATCTCTTTAAAGCAAAAGTTATTTGCAGTAAATATTTTTTAAAGCATTAGAAATATGTCTTTACTTTGGTCCAAAGGAAAAAATATATATTTCGCGCATGCGTTGCGAAAAATAATTCTTAATTAATTTATTATTATGAATATTTTTCATCATACCAGTTAAAATTTTTATTAGATCAACAGCCATTCTAAACCGTAATTATTACCCACACACATGTAAAAAAGTCATAAAAAGTATTGCAGTCATGACATTTATATGCTAATACTGCCGTCATAATTCTCGTTTATTTCCTGAATAGTTTTTATAGAAGTATAGAAAATTCAAGGGAGAGAAATTGAATATTTAAAAGAAATTTCCAAAAATATTTTTGAATGATGAATTTGAAAAAAATAGCAAATAATTCTATTGTTTTTAGATATCTTTTCTTCCTAATTTTTAAAATTTAAAATTATTTTACTTAAAAATCTTTTTAATTTCTAAAATGTAGCCAAACAGACTGAAAGTTACACAGAACAATCTGAGATTAGTAAGGCATCACATGCAACTTAAGGAAATACATTCTCAGTCCGATTTTTCTCTAAGTCATTTGAACATTAGGAAATGTTTTGAATTATCTTCCAAAAATCATGTATATTTGAATATCGTATTGGGATTATAAATAATTCTACCCTACATACTTGTTTAGGGGCATTTACATACAAAGCAGAGTTTTTGTCACGTGCGTAATAATATTTATTGCAAAACTTTTATAATTTCGTAATAAAGAAAAAAAATTGCCAGTAGATTTTGTAAAGGAAAATAACTTATCCGATTTTTAAGAATAATATTTTTTGTCACGTGCGCTATAATGTTTAACTACTAAAAAAACATAAAATTATTGCCCAATTTTCGAAATTTTGTAATCAAAAAAATAATTGGAAAATAAATCTTTACAATAATTTTTTTGTCACGTGCCTCATACCTTTTAACTGCAAAAAAAAAACAAAAATTGTTGCTCAATTTTTAAAATTTTGTAAAAAAAAGAATTAGCCATAGATTTTGTAAAAGAAAATGATTTAAAGAATTCTTTAGAATGATTTATTTTTGTCACGTGCGTCATAATTTTTATTACTCAATTTTTAACATTTTGCAATAAAAAATTGTTACTTTAAATGTTGTAAAAATTTTATAATTTGAAGAGTTTCCATACGATCAATAAAAATTAGACCATTGCGTGAAAGACGTAGCAAAGCTCTTGCAGTTCTTTCTAGACGAAGACAGAGTTGCCAGAGTTGATAAAGAGTTGAGCACCTATAAAATAGATACTCCTGAGGACTATAACAACATAAATTTTCGCCATGTTATGGCAAAAAAGTTCAAAAGTTATGCTTGCGCAGTCAATGTGCATGATGGGTCCATTGAGCTTATGCTGATTACTAACTTCAGTAAACTGATCATGGGATTCCATGTCAATTATTGGGAAATACAATAAAATAAGACAGTGTACAGAAAACAAAAACGTAAAGAACAAGATCTGTATTATTGTTCGATTTTTTTAAAAGAAAATGATTTAATGAATTCTTTAGAAATTTTTTTTTTGTCACGTGCGTCATAATTTTTAAACCTCAATTTTTTACATTTTGTAAAAAATATAATTAGCTATAGATTTTGTAATAGAAAATGATTTAATGAATTCTTTAGAATGATTTGTTTTGTGTCACGTGTGTTATAAGTTTTATTTAATATATATAACAAATATTTTATATTATATATTAAATAATAAATAATATTTTGTAAAAGAAAATGATTTATCGAATTCTTTAGAATGATTTGTTTTCTGTCACGTGCGACATTTAATAAATTTTAAAAATTTAGTAATAAGAAAATAATTGGGAGTAGATTTTGTAAAGGGAAATAATTTGGAAATAGTTTATAATGACTATGGAAATACCTATAGTCATTATAAGGGCTTTGCGTTGTAAAACTTTTACTTATCCATTAAATTTAACTCCTCAGGATTTCTCTGTGTGTAGTTACATTAAAATTGCACATACAGATTTTCTCCACAACCAGCCTTTAATATAATTTTTAAAGCACTTAAACACAATATTGAATTTTTTTTCGTTATTGGCGATGCTTTAATAAACTCATAGAACAATAAATTATTAAAACTAGTTGCCATGCATGTTCCTTTGGCAAGAAAATAGAAAAACGTGCCGTATTCATAAATATATGTATGTAAAAATTAAAGTGTAGAAAGAAGGAAAGCAAAACGAAACTGCTGCAGAAAGAGATAAACGGACGGAAAGATAACGCTTTTAAAGTTTATAACAATTTCGTTACAAACACATTTTTTCCGTTTCAAAAATTCTTTTTTTTTTTTCTTCTTATTTTTATTTCAAAAGGCAGCAGCACATGTTGCTTTTTAAAGTGCCGAGAGTTGAAAACTCCCTCCGGTTTTCGAGGAAATGCAACTGCATGCATGTTACAGTGAAAGTTTGCAGTTTCCAGTAGCAGAATAATTTTTTGTTAACGTTCATGCAGAGTTCAAAACTATTTTCCATATGGATGCATTTTGCCAACGTCCCGGTAATCAACTCTTTGCATTCATTATTTCCATTTGCTAACTGGCTACTTATTAAAGCATTAACAAAACACAAATTTATTCGGTTACTTTCCTTTTAGTTGGAGGCAAAAAAAAACAAAAAAAAAATTAAAACTCATTTGGACTTCGAGTTATTGTGCCACCCGTAAGAATGTGAAACTATGCGTTGGAATTTATTTTAAAATATTTGCCTAATTTGCAACGAAATTCCAAACTTTAATTAAAGAGCTCAGAAATGTAATTTTATAAAATTTATGCACTTCTAATGACTGTTATTACACTTTTAATACTTTAATGACAATTTTGCTTCACGAAAAACGTTGTTGCTGCAAAAGAACTTGCATAAAATCATTATCATCAAGTTACAAGAGGGTTGTGTGGGAAGGTTTCGTCATCTTAAATTATACTTTTGTACGAGTGATAATTCATTGATTTTAGGGAAACTTTTAACATCTTGTCACCTCGAAGCTTTTGTACGTCATTCTTCACCGGCGAAGAAAGTATTCGTTTGCCACAACGAATACTTTCTTGACATCTTGCAAAGTTGCCGATGTCTGTCAAAAGTCGCATAGCTTTAGTACTTTGCATTGTCACTTGTATTTTCACTCAGCTTTCAGTAGAATAAATTGAATTACAATGTACCATGTATTCTATGTGACTCGATCTTTAAGAAAAGCAATATTCCATTCGCAAGCTACGCAAACTACAGCACTTGTACGTGTGATGTATCTATTATGGAAAAATTTTTAAATTGTACTTTAGTTGCTGAAGATTTATTTTTAAAATTCTCATTTGTAAATTGCCATTGTGTCTATACATTGAAACTTTGATTGTGCAATTTTGCAATTCCGCTTTCTTATCTGCAGTCTTCTCTTCCTTTATTGCTTCGAACTGAAAAAAGGAAATAAGTTCAAAAGAAAAAATTTGCAGGATACATATCGTCTTCTCTACTTAATGACTTCAAACATTGCAGAGATAAAAATTGGCAGTGTGGATGAGGACAAATTTTCTCGTTTAATAATTTAGGAGTTCGGTGTAGAACTCTTAAGTGCCTCTGATGAATTTTTTATTGTCAAAATTTAAGTTGCCGCCATGACTGCCATCGCCAATTTCGAAATTGTACTGCATTTCGCTGAATCAGTCAGAGAATCGATATCTGGCATTATAAATTATAAATCCATTGAATTGAATTGACTGGAATTTTTTGGAAAATTAAACTATTTTTCTATTATAAAACATTTAGTGGCAAAATTTAAGCTCCGTTTGCCATGAGTGTGAGGTAGCCAATATCGAGATTGTACTGTATCTCGTTTAATCAATCAGGGACTCGATATCTGGCATTTCGAATTAGAAATCTATTGAATTTAATTCCGGGGAATTTTTTTTGAAAGTCAAACTCTTTTTCTATTATAAAACATTTAATCTCAAAATTTAAGCTCCGTTTGCCATGAGTGTACTGTAGCCAATATCGAGATTTTATTGTATTTCATGAAAGTCAGAGAATCGATATCTGGCATTATAAATTATAAATCCATTGAATTTAAAATTTTTCTATATAAAAATAAATGTGTTCTAATTTAAAAAAAGCAAAATCAGTTGCGAAATTTATGTAAACATTTTTCTAAAGCGAAATATTTTTCGTTTTAATGTTCTGCTTCGCCATAGAACTCCACGTATTCCCCACATATATATAAGTACACTTTTTGTCTACTTGCTTGTATACAAGGAGTAATTATTGCCTTTTGAATTCAAAACGAGTATAAATTGTCTGACAACACTCAGCTCATTCCAGTCATCAGTCCCTCTCTGCTTCTCCAGTTAATATTATGGCAGTGAAGTTGCTGCTACTATTTTGGTACAGCAACAGCTGAGGTGTTCAAATGGGTTGGCTGCTGGCTGAAAGGAAAGCCGAACCGGCAAGAAAGATTTAGTTATGAGATGCTCTTGCAATAACTTTCATGCTGATGTGTAAGTAGGAAGAAAATATTGCAACAAGCACTGAAAGCTGCTGTATGGTAAAGTGTAAATGCTCCTGCCGTGATGTACGAGTACAGTTAGTGGTGATAACGTTTGCTGGAAGTATAATAATAATTGTAAGTTACACATGTGCATAAGCTGTAAGAAGCACTTAATATGCAACTTAAAGCAGCAGCAGCAGTATTGCACATTTAAACGAATAACGATAAAAATAACAATCAGAAGTTGTTGCATGTGTTGCAAGTACAGGACATAAACTGCAGCAGTGTCCTGCTAACCATAAAAAAAAAACTACAACTCCAAAGTTGCACTTGTATTTAAGTTATGCTCTCTTATTATATTCCAGCTACGAATTTAATACATTTAATCAATTTTTTGGTGGCTTTTTATGTTTTTGCTCTTTTAAATTCTGCATGCGACTTATGCTTATGAATAAGAATTTCGTGGCAATACGGCCGTAATGAATTCTGCTCTTTAGATTTGCATATTTTCCATTTCTGCAATTTTATTTATTTTTATTATTTATTTTGCATTGATTGCAAGTAGTGTTACCATTGTGAACTTAAAAGCTACGCCTTGTACTGCTTTAGTTGTGTGGTCATTTTGTGTAGCTTTGCAAAATTTGCAATAACGACATTTTCGGATTTTTCTCTTTCACTTGTTGAAAATTCACAATGGTAACACTGGTCGTAACCGTGACTTTGTGTAATTTTAACCGTGACACATATTCCAAAAGGTCTATTTTGGAGCACATTACCATAGTGAAGTGGTTCTTTTTCAACACTTGAGCGCCGTTTTTTACACATCGATTACACATGAAAATATTACTCGCTACACTCAAAGAAAAATATTAGTAAAACATACAAAATATATTCTATGAACAGAAATAAAAGCAATAAAAATTTAATTTCATACAAAAAGTTTTAAAGTACAGAATTTTTTTTTTAAATTTCTAATATCAAGTTATTTGCCAATTTGGAAGAAAAAAAAATAATTTTTTTTTTGAAAATGGTTTAAAATCTTTAGTGTGATTGTTTAAATTAGATCCCAATTAAAAAAATGGAGACCAGCAAAATTATTGGTTGAATTTTTTTAATAAATATTTTTGTTTAGAAAAAAAAAATATCGGTCGTTATATTTTTTTTTTTGGTATATCGGTCGTATATTTATTTTTAAGTTGTAATTTTTATTATTAAAAAAATAGCTAAACTTTATATATTTTTTCTATTTGTTTTTATATATAATTTTTATATATGTAGAAAAAAAAAACTATACAATAAATGAGAATTATGAGTAGCGTAAATACAAGGTAAAAAATAATTAATTGCTAAAGGATGAACTGTCCGCTGCAAACATAATTTTCTTTGAATGTATTTTTTGAATGATGTTTTTTTTTTTATAAAAATTATACTGCTGGAGAAAAAATATTTAAAATTGAATGAAATAAAAATTAAATTTATCGAATTTAAAAATATTTTAACAGCGACTTTTCTTTGAGTGTTTTAAATCAAGCACGTACAAATAAAATTAGCTTTACACGTTCTCAATCAAATCATTTTTACACTTCATTTGTAAACTTTCAATCAGAATAATGCATTTCATATGCGACAGACAGACAGATTGGCAAACCCACTGACAGATAAACTAAATTCATTCTGCACATGCATTCAGCATGTACGAGTACATTTCAATCCGGCCGCACTGATGCAAACCTCTCGATATAAAAATCAATAATTGGGCATGAAACTCAATGAAGGAAATGCAATTTTTTTTCTCTTATTTCAGATTAAAGAAATGAAAAAGAAAAATTTTGTACAACAACTAACGAAAGAACTTGTTTAATAAAAGTTTAATACGAGCATATTGCAAAGGGGGGAAATTATAAATTTAATTTGAAACTACCTAAGAAAAATCGAAGAGAATCGTTAGTAAAGAAATTCAAGAAACTGATTAATATTTTCGTTAAATTGTGGCCCTGGAAAGGAAATGGCAAATTGGAACAAAAATGTTACAACTGTGAAATTTCTATTTGTATGCCGAATTTGACTAAAAAAAAAAATTATTTTCTGGCGAGGCGCATTTTTCATCTTGAGACAAACCTCTTGAAATATTAAGAAAAAGTTCTTCTTCTTTTCAGCGAGATATAAAAAATTTTGCGGCGCAAAGAAAATTTCTGCTCGACACATACAAGGCAATAATAATTGCTGCATTGAATATTGGCAGGCCCACATTTTCCCAAAAATATTAATCAGTTCCTTAAATTTCTTGTCTAACAATAGTGCAGCCAAAGCTTTCAGAGAAAGTGGTAGTGTGGCATAAACTTCAGGTCGTTAGCATTTATTACATTTTATTACAAAAAGCTAGCTAGACATGCTCTAGAGAGCCACGTTCGCAGACTTTTCTTCCCATAAAATATAAACTTATAAGCGTATAAAAATGATAACAAACAAAAAAATTATGTAGAAATTCAAAAGGGTGGTTAAATCTTGAGGACATATAAATTATTTAGGAAATTATTGAAATATAGTTCAAATGGCCGCCACAGTGAAATGAGCCGAATTGTCTTATCCTTTAGCACTTCAATATGCTGGCTTATCCACCTACAAGAAATCCAACGCCGCCAATCAAATGATCTTGGCGGCCAAATGACTTTGCCACCACGTGAGTTAAGACTGTCATTGAATTTGTTGCCTAAAAAAGCCATTGTTCCGTTAGCTGTGTGACAAGTGGCACCACCACATCGTCGACCTCCCTATTTTTCAAGGCGCGCCATAAAAATTTATTTCTTATCTCACGATAGCGAACACCATTCACAGTAACTGCTTGACCAGCCTCATTGTGAAAAAATACTTACCAATGATGCCGTCACCCCATATCCCGCACCAAACATTCACTCTTTGTGAGTGCTTGAATTCCGCCAATCACTCTTGTGTTATCATTCGCAAAAGTGTGACCATTCTGCTTTGTGACGTATCCAGTAATGTGAAAATACCCCAATACTGAAAATGATTTTCTTTGATTTGCATTTGGATACGAACGTTCATTTTTATAATAGCCTGAATAGCTTTAATGCATATCTGGATTGTGTAGCTTTCCATGGTTCAAATTGAGTTAGTGTGAAATTGGGAAATGTCAGATGGAATGCAGAAAAAAACTTGACGTTTAGGCGTGGTTCATATTAAAATGAATTCCTAAATATTATTCTTATTAACGTTTCTATGCTTTAAATTATGTCCAATTATGTCTACAACTTCTTTAGTACGATGCTGTAAAATTTAACGCTTTAGAAAGATGTTTAATTTAGTTGTTATTTAGACATCTTTAGCATTTAAGTTATTTTGAAATAATGTGGCAGCATTGCATAGAAATTATGGAATTCACAAAGAAGCAAATGATTTGGTTGCTGGCTTATCATTTAAAGACTTGTTTCACTATCCCACCATGTCGAATGACTCATTCACACGAAACTGGTATACCTTATATACCTTATATATTTTATGAAATCAAATAAAAATGCCGTATAAGGTGTTACACCATATTTTAAAGGTATTACAATTTGTATTATTATTTGTTACATACAAACAAAGTAATTTATTCTATTTTGGCGCTGTAAAAAGCTGGTTTAAAAATAGATGTTTCCAACGATAAAAAAATTAATATATTACAACTTTTGGCATATACATTAAAAATAATAAAAAAGTAAAATCAACTCTGATCAGGCAAAATCTATCATTTTATGAAAATGGTCAAAAACTTTTGCAAGTTGTATTCGACTTTCAAAATATAATACGGTTTTTTGGGTTACATTATAATATTTTTTCATAATACATGTCAAATTTGACATGTAGGACTTTAGCATAAAGAAAGTCACTACATTAATAAAATCAGCTGATTTGAAAACGACCTTGATAAGCATTAAAGTCGTTACCGCAAGCAATAAACAATATTTTCAAAGCCATTTCCCTGTAACGCCATTAATTATCGTTAAAAAAAGTGGCCGAATCACAGCCCTGGCTATCGTTTAAACAAATATGGCCACGAAAGAATAGCTTTCTTAAAATCATTTAATAATCTTAGTACGTCGTTCCCAGAAATGTGATAAGCAGAAAATGCCATTTTCTTCTAAAATCTTTTATCTTTTAAAAGGGTCTTTAACACAAATATGTTTGCAAGTTAGAAATACCATTTTAAAACAAGAAGAAGACTGAAGACTGAAGTGCTTTTGAATAGATTTCAAGTGAAAATACAAATGGAAACCCCTTCGGCTTATTAAAGTTAAGATTGCGAAATGCTATAAAATCTATTTATTATTTAACGCCTCGAGTGGCGTTAAATGCGTGTTTGTGTGTAATTTTCTAAAATTGATTTCAAGGCGATCATAAAAAAGAAAAGATGGCCTGCAACTACTCATCCAACAAATAATCAGTTGAAGCAACAAATTGTCAACGACCCAAAGTGTTTTCTCCCCTTCTATTCCCCACCAAACAAATATTATTTTATTTTCGTAGATAAAATAAGCGGATGTTGTAATACAGTAATTTCAATGGGAATTGCTCAATATTTATGTGAATTGCTTTTCTTGCCACATGTTGCTACACATAAAAGCAGGGAGCCACAGAAAGCCTGCAGTTATGGAAGTTTAGGAAAAAAAAATAAATAAAATTGAAAAATTTTCTTAAGACTGAGAACTCTAAAGTTTCAATTTACAACTTGATTGCTTATTTACGATTATCAATAAAAATTCTTTGCAACAGTTGGTTTAAACAACTCCATTTTGTTTAATATACAAACTAGCAAAAAATAAACGAGAATTACTGCGTATTTCAAAAATTATTTTTTTTTCTTGACGTTTATATCTGAGAAAAATTAAATTCGAATAAAAAAATCGCTAAGACCGAGCAAAACATTCCACTGCCGCGAATATATTCGCTCCCAAAAAAGAAAATTATTTTGCACACGATTTGCTGATTATTTTTTCCGAGCACTTTGCGGCTGCTTATAATTACCCAAAATTCAATTTTTAAAACATTTTATAACAAAACGTTTTCTGCTAAACTTTTATTAAAACTTTATTAAAAATATTGAAACTTTACTAAATCGTAACCGTCTGCAGAGTCGTATTCGTAGTTCGCGTTCAATTGCATTTCACTTTCTGTTTATTTTTACAAAGTCGTAACCGTCTGGAGAGTCGTATTCGTAATTAATTTGTTTTTCATTTCACTTTCCTTTTATTTTTACTAAAACGTAGTCGTCTGCAGAGTCGTATTCGTAATTAATTTGTTTTTCATTTCACTTTCCTTTTATTTTTACTAAAACGTAGTCGTCGTAGTTAATTTTACCAATTCGCAACCGTCTGCAGAGTCGCATTTGTAATTCACATTCAATTGCATTTCACTTTCCTGCCCTGAGAACTTTTATTGTTTGTGGGCAAGTAAATAAATAATTAAGTGGGTATCACATTATTGTCACTTTGAATTTTATTTGTTTCTGCTACTCCATTGCTGTTGCATAAGTAAATTAGAAACCCTGGGAGACATTTAATATTTTCCTGCGTTCTGAAGATGAAATTGTTTTGATTGCACTTCCGTCACCATCATCCAGACGAGCTCGTCTCCTATTTTTTGCACAATTCATATAAATGAAATTATTTAATTTGTTGTTGTTGTGTTTATTGTAACTTTCTCACACTTTTCATGTTCTAGACTAGTGTGATGAGTTTGAGTTTGTCGGGAAAGTTACAATCAAAGTGTGTGTGTGTGTGTGTCTGTTTATGTTGTTTGTTTTTATCCGATAAATTACTGTCGTTTCTAATGTCGCATCTGTTGGTGTGTATGCTGATGACGATGCCGGCACTGCTGGTGCAAGCTAATATTTTTGAGGCAAGGTTGCACGGTGGGCCTTCTGGCCAAATACAACATAATAAACAGGCTCGTTAATATTTAATAATTATGATTCTCTATTTTGTTTGTGGGAACTCGTAATGACAAAATCGTCTTTGTTTTTAATATTTTAAATTGCACAGAAATCATGAAAATAGACTTAAAAAATTATAATTCTCATTCAGTCGGCTATCTTATTCTCACTATAAAAAATATTAATTAAATTAGTTTTTTATAGACGTCAACGAGAAATTGTAGGGAATTATAAAGCAAATCACATTAAAATCTTACTTTATAGGCAAATAATTATAATAATTGTAACACATTGAATATTTAATATTATAGTTAGTTATATTATATTTGAAGCTTAAGAAAGCTCGAAATTTTTCTTTTTCCTGCCCTCATGTCGGAATTGAAAATCAACTGCGAAAAGATTTTTAATCGATAAATATTATTTAAATATTGTCGTAAATTTCTCGAACAAGAAACCAGTTTGGATGAAATAAGAGAAACATGTCATTGTTTTTTTTGTGCCCCACTGTGCAAGGTTAATGTCGCACAGTTTGCTTGCAACATAATAATTAAATTGTAACAAAATTACAATGTACTTTCAGGCATTAAAGTTACATTTATAATATCTGTCTGTCTCTCTGTCTGTCTAGCTGTTGTGTCTGCGTCTGTATGTGTGTGTGTGTATGTGTGAGCTACATTTGCTGCATGAATGTTGTCTGTTAATTAAAAGGCGAAAAACTTTCTAAATGATCTTGAATGCCGACATCGTTTAAAATGTTAAAAGATGTAATTTTTCTTACATTTTAATACGAGAATTATTTGATGTTGCCCATTATTTTGTGTTTCCCTTCCCACTTCTTGCACAAAACAATTTGTGGTGGCGATAAAATATTTTTTATTTACCAGTTTGAGACAAGTTAAGCAGACTGTGGACTGAAAATGTATCACTTCCAATTGGCGAATATTTAATGTACTGATAAATTGTGGTCCAACAACAAGATATGACAGGTTTGCTTGATGAGCTGCTGCAATTGAAGTGAAAAAATGTTTAAATGTCACAACGATTTTAATGATAATTAACATTAATAAATTTTAATTAAGTTTCAAGTTCTTTCATGCGGGAAAGGAAAATCTTATTTCTTTATGGAAAATAAGGAAAACCTAAAAGTTGAAAAACAATATATTTAGAATTTATTGAATTTCTCTTTGCTGCTGTGAGAGATGAATTAATATTTTAAAAAATTATTTTGCTTTAAGCCAAACGCTACTGGATTGTGAGTGCAACCATCTTACAAATACAACGGCCCTGCCAAGTCAGACTAGTTTAGATTTGGTGTAATTTGTGTTCATTGCTTGTCAATATTTTGTAAGCACGTAAACGCAAAAAAGGCCATTCACCTCTAAACAGTTTTGTAGTACAATTAAAACTACATTGTAGCGACATGTTGCCACGGCTAAATCACATGGAAAACTGCCATAAACCGTTAAAAAAATATAAAAATGAAGATATAAAAAATAAAGCAAAAAATCGTTTCAACAACTGAGGCTGCTTAGATTGATGGAACCCAACATAAAACGCTAACTACACTAATGGCTGGTTGCATACAAAACAACAACAAAAAATGCAATAAAGCCGCTAAATGGGAACTGTGCTGGCAAACATTTTCTTGTCAGAAGTCGCGGAAAATATAATCCGACTTTTCCAAACCGTCGCGTATTTCAAGTATACTGTATGTTCATGAATAATCCGGTCATTAATGAGCCAGCAAATTGATGTACCGAACATTATTCGACCATTTTTTAAAGATGTATCAGAAAGTTATTACGAAATGTGTATGTGTCCTTAGGCTATGATGTAAGGATTTCAAAAAGTTTGGACTCAAACTAAATTTACAAAAAAAAAAAAAAAAAAAAATAAAAGGTTAATTATTGATAAATCTTCGCTTTGTACGATATGAAACTCCGAGGGCCGTTTGTTAATTTTACAGGAGCATTTCAGCTTTAAAATAGAGATTCCTTAAGTGAATTATAATTTATTATTATTGATAAAAATTTTAATCTATGTGGACCAACTAAACGTGACATTGTGACAGCCTCTTACCATGGAGACAAAAATTGGTTTCCCTGGACATGGTAACGTGTAATTAATAGCAGTATGGCTGTATAAGTTTGGTTCGATCAGCTGTTCGAATGTCTCAAGTCTGAAATGAGAATGCAATATTGAATGAAATGAAACAAATAAAGGAACTTATTTATTAAACATTCGAATTTCCGCTACGAAGAACGGTATGAGTTGTTACAGTGCCCCTCCCTGCCCCTCCCTGCACCTCTTTAAAAAAAGTAAAAAGTTATTTAAAAGGATTTTTTTTTATGAAATGTGTAATAATAAATTCTTAGCAAGTGGAATAAAATAAGTGAACAAAAATAACAGAAACATACTGTTCTATATCTTTGCCACATTCAAAACGGACATGGCGGCTTTTGCCGGGGAATGTTATTTTGCCAAAAATGTAATCACATATAAGAAGAGTACAGTATTACAGGATTTTAAATTTAATAATTTCTTTTTAAAAATAAAACTTAAAACTTTTTCTATAAAAATTATTCAAAACAATCAAATTGATTCGTTGCTATTTTGATTCATATGACAGTGGCAGGCATAATAATAGATTATATAGAATCACATTTAAGAAGAGTCCAGTATTACAGGACTTTAATTTTAATTCTTTATTTTTCTAAAACTCTCTTAAAACTTTTTCTATAAAAAGTATTCAAAACAATCAAATTGATTCGTTGCTATTTTGATTCATATGACAGTGGCAGGCATAATAATAGATTAGATAGAATCACATTTAAGAAGAGTACACTATTACAGGATTTTAAATTTAATAATTTCTTTTTAACAATAAAACTTAAAACTTTTTCTATAAAAATTATTCAAAACAATCAAATTGATTCGTTGCTATTTTGATTCATATGACAGTGGCAGGTATAATAATAGATTAGCTAGAAGATGCATTTTAACGCCAACTCAGTATTCATTTTAGAAAATATAAAAATATGCCAATTGAATATATCAATATCGCCTTCATACAGGTCCCTGGTGGCCTAACAAGTCCGATGGCAGTCAAAAAAGCTGAAATAAATAAAAAGAAGATCCCAAATATACAACTCGCTTGATTGCCTATAAAAGCCAGCCTGCAAAGTCGCACGATTCATTCATATGAAAATCTGACGCGATTCAATTCTTTTGGAAAAAATGGCAAAAAAAAGGTAATTTTTGGTGCCACACAATTATAAAGTTCCTAAAGTAAATGCTCCTCCTCCGAGAAAGTGAAATCTGGACGTGATAATTTCATAAAAGTACACGGTTGTATTTTTAATACACACTCTCATACTTGTCTCTCATACATACTCTCATACTTGCCAACCACCCATATCATATTTGGCAAGTCCTGCCAATGTGTTCGCTGGGTGGCTACGCACCCATACATACACACCGCCCAAAGCAATCACAATCAACCGGACTGAGCGACAAAATGCCTTTAGACAGTTATATTTGAATCTCGATAGTTAAATGCTTAAGATTCAAACTAGTTTTGCCACATTTTCATTAGTGTGTTGTTAAGAGTTGTGCCACTGCCACATACGAACAAGTAAGTAAAAAAGCCGCAATTAAAATACCGTTAAACTCTAAAATAATAGTTTCCATTTTGCACTGCTGGTAACGTTCTGAGCCGTTAAGTTTGAAAGAAAAAGAAATGAAACAAAACGAGCAAGAAAATCGATTAAAATAATGGGGAAATCAAAACTTCTTTTTTTTTTGTTGTTCCAATACGTTTTAAATTTAAGTATGCTATTCATGGAACTGTGGTGTATAGTGTGTGTGTGTGTGTGTGTGTTTGAGTATGCTATAATTTGTATTCCTCTTGCTTTGGACTACGTGATGTAATTAGTTAAAGTCGGTGTTGAAGAGTTTATTATGGTAGTATTTTTTGTTTTATATCTTTTCCAGTTTCCTTTTGTAACCATCAAGCAGAAAAGCACAGAAGACGTTTTATGATCCTTTAAGTGGAAAGATACATTGTTTAATGAAAGCTTTTTAAGCTCTTGTTTTTGAAATAAAATTTTTTTTGTTGAATGATTTTATAAATCTGTGAATTGCATTTTTAATAAAAAATTTGAATTTAAGTAGCGAACTTGAAACTGGCCAAATGTCACCAATATTGGTAAAAGAATCAAAATAATAAAATATTTACTAATTTATCGGAAAAAGCTCTATTAGGAATATTTTTAAAATTAAAAACATTTTTCCAAAATTTGTAGAAAATAAAAGATTTTTGCTTTACTGCATGAATAAATTCTACAATCATATTTATTGAATTAGCATTAGAATTTTTGTACCACTGCAATTTCTAGAAAAAGTAATCCTGAATTCAAATTAATTTCAATACAGACCGATTTAAACACGCAAAGAGTATTTTGAAAAACTTTTTCCTCTCTTTTCTTTCAAAACCTTAAATTGTAGTCCTTCAATTTTTATGAAAAGAATACTTTGCCTGTCTGATAGGGGTCTACAGAAACGAAATCCTTTTAATAACAATAGATTTTATTTGAAATTTTTTCAAATATTTTTTATTTTTGGGTTTTTACTTTTTTGTTCATATTTTTAGCAAACATTAATTTATTTACAATAATTTTTTTTCTTTTATAAAAAAAAAATTGTTTTTCAATAATTTTCAAAGAAATATGGATAAAATTAGTATAAAATATAAACTTTAAATTAAAAAAATTTTGTCACAAATAGAAATAAAGTTTCTTTTTTAATTAATTTTTATACTAAAATATTTCGGAAAAAAAAGGAAATCTCTTCTGCTATTTTAGTTGGGAGAGACTTCGAAACTATTAGAAATCAAAATGAATATGAATCAATAAAATTACTTGAAGCTGTAAAAAGCTAAATTTTATGCCTGACTAGATATTTCTAAGTTAAAATTGTAAAGAAAAATTAAAAGATCGGAAATTGCGCAATAGAACGATGAATTTTCAAAATATTGCTTTACTAGCATAACCTTGCAGGGGTCCATTGTCTCCCAGCGAACATTACCAATATTGATTAAAAAGATTCTTCCAGCAAAACTTTTTTATTCTGAAAGTTCTTCAATTGTTTTCAACTCTAAACTTATTTTAAATATATTTTAGTATAAGAAATAATTTATTTAAAATTGTTTATTGTCTAGTACGAGTTCTTAAAATTTAAATATTAATTGCGGAAATTGAGCTAATTACGAAACTGTGAATGTAAAGACTGTGAGTAGTTCCAGTATTCTTTTTTATTTGTTTTTTTTTTTTGGTTTCTTGCCGGCCAGTTTAAGTGCAGAACTTTGACCGGGCACTGCTGGCACCTTTTTAATAGCGATTTCGTATGAATTTTTCTTGTTTCCTTTGCAAATGAAGAGTTCCATTTATGTCAAGTTACTGCAGAGTTTTTGCTGTCCACAAGTCATCAACCGTGTAAATGATGTTTTCCTGTTCTTCAACTACAACTTTGAATCGTAATGAAAGCAACTGGAACTACTTAAGCAGCAGTTAAAGCCCACAGCAAGCAAAGTAGAGGAGACAAAATAAAACGCTAATTCGAATTAAATGTCAATTATAACGGCTGTAGTCTACCACAACAGAGATCATAACATTATTAAAATAATCATTTTTAGACTCTAGCATAAGCTTGATTGCTTATACGAGGGGTAACCTTGGCATAGAGGATATCTATTCGTTTTAGCAAGTCAATTCCTATAAGTAAATATTTATAAATCTAAAACAAAAAAATTTTTAAAGAATAATGTTTGAAGGCCTTCGTTCAGTAGGCCTAGGGAATCGCCCGATTTCTAAAATATGACATGCTTGCTGGGCGAGTATGAGAGTTTGTTATGATTTATATATATAGTTTCCATGCTATCACTGCAGTAAACAATTGCAAGGACTTCAAATGTTGACATGTTTTCTTCTTCCTGAATCGTGCGATTTCATCGGGTAAGGAATCGAGGGCTTAAGCAGCAACATATAAATATTTAAATGAAATATAATAATTTTGTACCCCTGCAAATGAATATTTCGATTTTTTAGTCAAAGTTTACTATTCCAATTTAAGTTATATTTTTAAATATTTTCTCAAATTACCTACATCTGTTTGGAAGCCTCTCAAATATAATAATTTTTAAAAATATTTTCATTAGATTTCGACAGTTTTCCTTAAACTCTAATTTTATATTTAAAGTGCATACTTTTTCTCAAAAAAGAAGGGGGAGAAGCAATTTTATTGGCATTTGCTAATAGTTTGGCAATTCTGGGAAAAATAATTTCGTCAATTTTCCTGAGAGAAATAATTTCTCTCTTTGTAGGAAGTCTAGACCTTATTCCATATATGTAGCACTGGATTTTTTTTGGATCTCTTAAATGCACTAAACTTAAAGAAATTATATTCAAGATAATATTATATTTTTTGTTTTTATAATAAAAAACGGATGATCAGCTGTTTCATATACGAATGCAAGAAAGACTTGACTCGTAAAACAGCTGTTGTTATTTATTATATGAAAAACTTTCGTTGACTCCTGCACTGAAACAAATGCACTGAAAAAAATCCGATAGTGTTGGTTTAACAAAATAATTAATTGGATAATTAATTAATATGGTTTCTGATTTTCATTGAGAAATTTTGTAAGAATTTTTGCTGTAAATCCAGTCAGCTGATAATCAGTGCCAATGTAGTTTTTATAATAAAATGCATAACAATATTCTGCTGATTATAAATTCTGGTTTTGTAATGGTATTTAATTAGAAAAGATTACTTAAATGTGGCTTATGAATAAATTTTTTTTCTTTTAATTTTAGAAGAAAAAAGCAATAGCTAAGCCTGCTAATAAAAGAAAAATTATTTTTATCAAAAAATCCGGGGTTTCCCCGGCTTGATGCCACTTTTGCGTATTCAGTTGTATTACAGATATTTAGGAAGTACAGGATACAATTTCGTATAAAGAAAATTGACTGCAACTAATTGGCTTGCATTGGTTTGGAAGTAGCATCACCCCTTTGGATGAAGGGTATCAACAAATCTGATTCCGCAAATGCAGGCTCTAAAAATATTTTGTCGTGTAATTATTAAACAATGATATGCAATCTATTTCGACCATGCAGCTATTAGAATTGTGTTGCAGGCATAGTAATTGTACGATTATGTGTATGTGCATCTCTGCATGTATGTGGAGGTGTGTGTGCGGCTAACTACTTGGTTGACCACTGGGTTTAGCTTGTCACTTCACATGGGCGAGAAAATACACTGAGTACAGAAAAACCAACTATATTCTCTATCGAGGCAATTACAATGTGACGGCCGCATAATAATCATCCAACAGGAATAAATGGACTCGATTTTTTGCCACAGTCTTCTCTAGAATGGCTACAACTACAACTACAACTCCAACTACAACTACAAAACCAAAAAAACAGAAATTGCTCATACACATTCAAAGGGGAAAATTGTGTGCAAAAACGTAGATAAACGATGAACGACATTGACGGCTTAAAACTACTAAATGGAGGCAGTTTTTATGTATTTAAAGCTCCAACCATAAGGGTGGGGATTTTTTTGTCATTTGTGACTAAGACTAATAGCAAACGGATGTTCCCATTTAAATTTGCATTTTATTTTCTCTCATTTTCATAACAATTTCTTGTCGTGCCCGGTTGGCTGTGTTTATTTAAAGCTTAAATTTTTACAGGGAAAAATTTAAATATTGTCTGTTGGGGCTTTTTTACTCTTCATCCAATTGCTAAGCTTTTTATTGCATTTTATTATAATTTTTTGTTTTGTTTTTTGTTTCAGTTTTTCTGAAGTAAATGTGAGTGCATTTATTTAAACGACCGTAAAACTTCGAATTCAGCAGTACTTTTTATTGCTTCTCCTTTTTAGGAATACTTCTATTGAAAGTTTCTTTTTTCCAGCTGCCAAAAATACTTTGCTTTTTGGGAGAGAACATTTCAAGCTTAATGCCTCTTACATTTACGATTTATGAAGTGCAAGATGAATATTTTTTTATATTATTTTTTAGCATAATTTCAAAAGAAGGCTTTTGAATTAAATTTGTGTTTTAATGGCTTACGAAGTGCTTACGTAAAGACTACAATTATGTTTTCATAATTACGTTAAGCAATGTAACACAATGTGTGTAGCTTATCTGATTAAATCGCCATAAAAATGTCTTGTTTTTATTACTTTATGAAAACTTCATTTAAGCACTTAAAAATATGCCGAATATGAATGAGGAAAAAACGTAAAGAGTGTAACCAAAATAAATTCGTGTAATAAAACTTTAAGACTATTTCAGATTTAAGAACGTGTAAAGTTTTGTTTAAGAGAATTTAGAGAAACTTAGCCAGAGATATAAAAATCTCAACAGTCAAAGACAAAAAATTTTTTTTTTGTAACCATCTTAACCTGCAAAGCTTTCGGCTTGCCTCCAGGACAACATCCAGGGTCTAGACAGGAATCGAACTCGCAACCTTCGTTTTATTAGGCCGTTCATTATTCCTTCGCCTACGAAGGCACCATTAAGTAAAGGATACTTACATAGACTTGGTAAATATTCTAATGCATTATTTATTTTTTAAATAATTTTTTAAAAAATATAAATTTCAATATTTTTTTGTTCTTTTTTATGAGTTGTTTGACTTCACCTTAATCGAAAACTTTATTATGCATAAACTCTTTGAGTGTTTAATTAATTTCGTTATTAATAATATCTTTAGTTCTTCGCACACTTTCGGTTTTCTTCTCCAGGAACAACTAAAAATTATATTTACAACCATATTATAAAAAAAAAACATTAAAAATATATTTAAAAAAAATTAAAAAAATTAATTAAAACATAAAAATAAAAAATATATTTACTTTATAGTTGTGTTTACAAAGGATGTACCCTTATCGAAAATTGAAATATACCCCAAATCTCGAAAAAAAATTTTTTTCTTTAATATTAGCAAGAATATATTTTAAACATTTGAAAACATAAAATAAACATACAAGACCAAAAAAAATGCAACTTTTGCATTCAAAAATACATAAACGGACGTTTTCAAAGAATGACGATTTTTATCCAAAAATGCAATTTTATCGAAAATTGAAATATACCCCAAATCTCGAAAAAAAAATTTTTTCTTTAATATTAGGAAGAATATATTTTAAACATTTGAAAACATAAAATAAACATACAAGACCAAGAAAAATGCAACTTTTGCATTCAAAAATACATAAACGGACGTTTTCAAAGAATGACGATTTTTATCCAAAAATGCAAAGGGTACTACCTTATCGAAAATTGAAATATACCCCAAATCTCGAAAAAAAAAATTTTTTCTTTGATATTAGCAAGAATATATTTTAAACATTTGAAAACATAAAATAAACATACAAGACCAAGAAAAATGCAACTTTTGCATTCAAAAATACATAAACGGACGTTTTTAAAGAATGACGATTTTTATCCAAAAATGCAAAGGTACCTTATCGAAAATTGAAATATACCCCAAATCTCGAAAAAAAAATTTTTTCTTTGATATTAGCAAGAATATATTTTAAACATTTGAAAACATAAAATAAACATACAAGACCAAGAAAAATGCAACTTTTGCATTCAAAAATACATAAACGGACGTTTTTAAAGAATGACGATTTTTATCCAAAAATGCAAAGGTACCTTATCGAAAATTGAAATATACCCCAAATCTCGAAAAAAAAATTTTTTCTTTGATATTAGCAAGAATATATTTTAAACATTTGAAAACATAAAATAAACATACAAGACCAAGAAAAATGCAACTTTTGCATTCAAAAATACATAAACGGACGTTTTCAAAGAATGACGATTTTTATCCAAAAATGCAAAATATCGAAAATTGAAATATACCCCAAATCTCGAAAAAAAAATTTTTTCTTTGATATTAGCAAGAATATATTTTAAACATTTGAAAACATAAAATAAACATACAAGACCAAGAAAAATGCAACTTTTGCATTCAAAAATACATAAACGGACGTTTTCAAAGAATGACGATTTTTATCCAAAAATGCAAAATATCGAAAATTGAAATATACCCCAAATCTCGAAAAAAAAATTTTTTCTTTGATATTAGCAAGAATATATTTTAAACATTTGAAAACATAAAATAAACATACAAGACCAAGAAAAATGCAACTTTTGCATTCAAAAATACATAAACGGACGTTTTCAAAGAATGACGAATTTTATCCAAAAATGCAAAGGGTACTACCTTATCGAAAATTCAAATATACCCCAAATCTCGAAAAAAAAATTTTTTCTTTAATATTAGCAAGAATATATTTTAAACATTTGAAAACATAAAATAAACATACAAGACCAAGAAAAATGCAACTTTTGCATTCAAAAATACATAAACGGACGTTTTCAAAGAATGACGAATTTTATCCAAAAATGCAAAGGGTACTACCTTATCGAAAATTGAAATATACCCCAAATCTCGAAAAAAAAATTTTTTCTTTGATATTAGCAAGAATATATTTTAAACATTTGAAAACATAAAATAAACATACAAGACCAAGAAAAATGCAACTTTTGCATTCAAAAATACATAAACGGACGTTTTTAAAGAATGACGATTTTTATCCAAAAATGCAAAGGTACCTTATCGAAAATTGAAATATACCCCAAATCTCGAAAAAAAAATTTTTTCTTTGATATTAGCAAGAATATATTTTAAACATTTGAAAACATAAAATAAACATACAAGACCAAGAAAAATGCAACTTTTGCATTCAAAAATACATAAACGGACGTTTTCAAAGAATGACGATTTTTATCCAAAAATGCAAAATATCGAAAATTGAAATATACCCCAAATCTCGAAAAAAAAATTTTTTCTTTGATATTAGCAAGAATATATTTTAAACATTTGAAAACATAAAATAAACATACAAGACCAAGAAAAATGCAACTTTTGCATTCAAAAATACATAAACGGACGTTTTCAAAGAATGACGATTTTTATCCAAAAATGCAAAATATCGAAAATTGAAATATACCCCAAATCTCGAAAAAAAAATTTTTTCTTTGATATTAGCAAGAATATATTTTAAACATTTGAAAACATAAAATAAACATACAAGACCAAGAAAAATGCAACTTTTGCATTCAAAAATACATAAACGGACGTTTTCAAAGAATGACGAATTTTATCCAAAAATGCAAAGGGTACTACCTTATCGAAAATTCAAATATACCCCAAATCTCGAAAAAAAAATTTTTTCTTTAATATTAGCAAGAATATATTTTAAACATTTGAAAACATAAAATAAACATACAAGACCAAGAAAAATGCAACTTTTGCATTCAAAAATACATAAACGGACGTTTTCAAAGAATGACGAATTTTATCCAAAAATGCAAAGGGTACTACCTTATCGAAAATTCAAATATACCCCAAATCTCGAAAAAAAAATTTTTTCTTTGATATTAGCAAGAATATATTTTAAACATTTGAAAACATAAAATAAACATACAAGACCAAGAAAAATGCAACTTTTGCATTCAAAAATACATAAACGGACGTTTTTAAAGAATGACGATTTTTATCCAAAAATGCAAAGGTACCTTATCGAAAATTGAAATATACCCCAAATCTCGAAAAAAAAATTTTTTCTTTGATATTAGCAAGAATATATTTTAAACATTTGAAAACATAAAATAAACATACAAGACCAAGAAAAATGCAACTTTTGCATTCAAAAATACATAAACGGACGTTTTTAAAGAATGACGATTTTTATCCAAAAATGCAAAGGTACCTTATCGAAAATTGAAATATACCCCAAATCTCGAAAAAAAAATTTTTTCTTTGATATTAGCAAGAATATATTTTAAACATTTGAAAACATAAAATAAACATACAAGACCAAGAAAAATGCAACTTTTGCATTCAAAAATACATAAACGGACGTTTTCAAAGAATGACGAATTTTATCCAAAAATGCAAAGGGTACTACCTTATCGAAAATTGAAATATACCCCAAATCTCGAAAAAAAAAATTTTTCTTTAATATTAGCAAGAAGATATTTTAAACATTTGAAAACATAAAATAAACATACAAGACCAAGAAAAATGCAACTTTTGCATTCAAAAATACATAAACGGACGTTCTCAAAGAATGACGATTTTTATCCAAAAATGCAAAATAACGAAAATTGAAATATACCCCAAATCTCGAAAAAAAATTTTTTTCTTTAATATTAGCAAGAATATATTTTAAACATTTGAAAACATAAAATAAACATACAAGACCAAGAAAAATGCAACTTTTGCATTCAAAAATACATAAACGGACGTTTTCAAAGAATGACGATTTTTATCCAAAAATGCAAAGGGTACTACCTTATCGAAAATTCAAATATACCCCAAATCTCGAAAAAAAAATTTTTCCTTTAATATTAGCAAGAATATATTTTAAACATTTGAAAACATAAAATAAACATACAAGACCAAGAAAAATGCAACTTTTGCATTCAAAAATACATAAACGGACGTTTTCAAAGAATGACGAATTTTATCCAAAAATGCAAAGGGTACTACCTTATCGAAAATTGAAATATACCCCAAATCTCGAAAAAAAAATTTTTTCTTTGATATTAGCAAGAATATATTTTAAACATTTGAAAACATAAAATAAACATACAAGACCAAGAAAAATGCAACTTTTGCATTCAAAAATACATAAACGGACGTTTTCAAAGAATGACGATTTTTATCCAAAAATGCAAAGGGTACTACCTTATCGAAAATTGAAATATACCCCAAATCTCGAAAAAAAAAATTTTTCTTTAATATTAGCAAGAAGATATTTTAAACATTTGAAAACATAAAATAAACATACAAGACCAAAAAAAAATGCAACTTTTGCATTCAAACATACATAAACGGACGTTTTCAAAGAATGACGATTTTTATAAAAAAATGCAAAGGGTACTACCTTATCGAAAATTGAAATATACCCCAAATCTCGAAAAAAAAAATTTTTCTTTAATATTAGCAAGAATATATTTTAAACATTTGAAAACATAAATAAACATACAAGAGCAATAAAAACGCCAGTTTTTCATTGAAAAATACAGAAACGGACGTTTTCAAATAATGACACTTTTTGGCCAAAAATCAAATAATGAAATGTTAAGAAAGTAGGTGCGATAGTAGGACGGTGCGATTACACCATGTTCTTAAAGCAATCATTGCTTTTGTAATGTCCTGAGTTTTGATATTTTAAAAAATATTGTTTAAAAAACTCTATTGGTGCCGCTGTAATTTTACAAACTACTTTTTCCTACTTTTTCAGCACAAATGCCATATTTGACAAATCGTACGATTGAGTTGGATATGTAAATTGGAAATGCACTGTATACATATATATGTATATGTATATATAGTCTTGGCTAGGAGTGAAGGGACATTGTTTTAATAGGTTGATTTTTTCCGGAATATACATATATATGTATATGTATGTACATATATATGTATGTGTATATGTGATGAGAGGTTTGATATGGAAAAAAGTGTGTATGGTGAAGCTTATATAGCTCCCTTCAGATCATGGAACGAGAATTTGTGAGTGGTGTGTAATCAGCTCTTTTGATTTCCGTAATATTTAAGAATACTGTTTCATATACATTGAAGGTTTACTTCAATACAGTATAAATCCGCTATATAAAAATAACTTTGTAAAATATTCGTGGAAAAGGGTGTATAAAATCAACCGAAATACTTTTACTTGTTTTCTTCATAATTACCTTTTGTGTAATTTTGGAGCATGCATGACCCTGCATGAACATTCCAGATTTTATTTTGTCTGTTTTAAAAAATGTTGAGATGTTGCCATGTAACCTGCATAAAAGGCTTCCCCTCTTTTCGTACTTTATTATTTAATCTTCGTGGTGTAGCATAATTATTCCTGCCATCTGCTTTTATTTCTATTCTGTGGTTTGCAGTTGATATTTTTATTCAACGATTTGAACAAAAGTTGGCTGCTTCTTTTTAATAATTTTTTGACTTGATATGAAGGAATATAATTATTAGCTTGTCTAAAATAGCTTCGAATTTTTAATGCTTTAGTTCTTAAGCGAGCGTCTGAATTGTTTCTGTAAAAAATGTCAATACATTTTACATACATAAATACTCGTATATTGTATTTGAAATGTCATTTTGAAATGGGAGAAAGAATACCAAAATGTGTGAGAGTTTCTCAAAGGAATATTGCATGCGAAATGGTAACTCTGTTATTGTGAACTAATTTAGTTCATCGCAATAAGTCATTAAAATCGGCCGCATTTACGTGCTCTCTCTCTTTATGTAGTGTTTTTTCAATTGATTAATTGCAATTGTTTAATCAATTTATATTTTAATATTTTATTATAATTTAAAAGTATTTATGAAAGTGCATAAAATATTAAAAATTTGTTTTAGAAAGTGGTATAGTTTTTTTTGTTGTTAATAGCGGTATGTTAATAATATGCATGTACATGTACGAGGGTGCGATGAAAAGTTCCTGGTCTAACCTGGTATAACACTTGTTGATAAATGTTTTTTTTTTTTTAATTCTATAGTACCATATTTCAGAAGCTGCTGTCTCCAAATTTTCTAAGCGGAACTGCAGCGAATTTTTGATAACTGTAGATGAAAGTTGTATTTACCACTACACCACCACTGAACAACAATCGAAACAATGGATTGGACCATGTCCGCCTCTGTGTTTAAAATGCTAAAGGAATCATCTTCATTAATTATCTGAAAAAATGTAAAACCATCACGTCGTGGTTTTAAAATAAGTTTGTTTTTCTTTATCAGGCAAGAAACTTTACAGCTCACCTTCGTATGTGTACATGTGTACATACCTGTACATACTTTGTATGTAGCTGGAAAATTTGTTTTTGCAAGTGCATTGTAAGTGTTGCTTTTTTGCGTTTCTTTATGAAAAGAGATATTTAAAATTAGAAAAGAGTAGTCTTTACGAGTGCAGTCGGTGTATAAAAAATTTTGATAAAAAGTTTATCGGACTCTTAATAATAATATTAAGTAAAATAATATTCGAATCATTTAAGAGGTGAGTAAGTCAATACCTTATTAAGAAATATACTGAATTAAAAAAAATACGTAGATCTTGTTTAAGGCAGTATCTGAAAATAATAATAACATATGTATGTGCCAAGGACTGGGTTTTCAGCTCACTATTGTATTCCAACGAATGATGATATTGCAGGGAATATACATATTTTCAGTATTTTTATTTCAGGAAATAATTTATTTTATAGGCTATTTCTTTTCAAAAATATTTTTTTAATATCATATATGTAATTTCATAATTTTTTAAAAATATTATTAAATATTATTAAATATTAAATATATAGCTGTATTTGAAATTAGTTAGGAGGAAATATTTGTGATATAAGTCTAGTCGGTTAGTTTTACGGAAAGCCTCGGAATGGCTGCAAATAATGTACGTCGCCGTTCTTCTGTGACATCATTTCATTAGCGAAGTAGAGACAATTACTGAAATGCTGTGAAAAACCACTTTCTGCTTTCTCCCAATTCCGTCATAATTCGCTGAATTGAAAGGCATATATCGTCAGTTCGCTGTCTTATGAAAAACATATTTTTGTCAACACGTTTTATTTTCCAACTGTGAAATAACACGCCCTTTTACACGCAATGTTAGCTAACAGCTGATAAATTTTTTTCCACATTATGAGTCTATTTCACCAATACTATTTAAGTACTAATTCATATTTAAAAGTATTTTTTTATTTTCATTAATATACACGCGTTGCATATTTAATTACTATTTAAATTTTTAGGCTTCTCCATTTAAACGAACATTGATTTTACAACACTGTAATTCTTTGTTCGCCATTCCATGTTTGTATTTTTTTTGTTTTTTTATTAGTTGCCGCTTTCATATTAAATAGCAAAGTGTTGCCACGCTTTTTTTCGTTTCATCAATTATGTTGGTGAAAACAAGCATTTTTTATACAGACTTTAAATAAAAATCTTTAATTGAATTAAAGTGTGTTTAAATAGGTTGGCTGGAAGAGATTCTTACTAGGGGACTTTGCCAAAACCATTTAAATTGTTTGCAACTCTGTAAAAAATATAAGTTGGTATATTGCTATGGTTTTACTACCCCATACAGTAGTATGATTTTTCCCATATGGCAGGTGTACTGCAAATACTGGATGTTGTGTCATACAAAAGTGCCAGATTTTCATGACATGCAAAAGTTTTTGAAAATTTTCAAGCAGCTGTTTTTATACCGCAAAACAAGAAAAAACTGCAAAAATTATATTATTATTGAAGTTTTGTTTACAGTTTAATTTTATAATTCTGAATATAATTCCCAAAAGTGATAATCTGTTAATTATTTTATTTTTGTGAAAATTCATTTTCTAATATTTTTTTTTGATATTTTTAATAATGGCAATCAAACTTTTCCTGCAACAGCAAATATAATGAATTATATTTGATTATATTTTCCAACCAGAAAACATATGTTTTTGTATGACACATAAATGATAGTGTGGCACGGGTAATGCGATTTTGATGTGATTATGTAAAATACGAGGGTGTAGCTAACATATTTTCCTGTGGATGAATCGTACGACGGTGTAGGATGGTGAAACGAGGCCAGATCGAACCAAAAAGTACAATCATAATTTTTTGAAACAACGACTTTTGATGAATACGCCTTGAATGTTGCTCAACTATTATTGAATTTTCACGTAGACTACTGGTGCTGTCCATTTAATCCAAATATATATTTGGAAGCTCCACACAGTAGTAGATCTTTGTTAATGGACGACGAATGGTAAAGAGTACAAAGTTTCATGTACACACGTCACATGAGAAATAAGCAGAAAGAGGACAAAAGGTAAAGGAGTAAAGTTGAAAAAGAAAAATTTTAAAATTTCAGGAATTTAAGTTTGACTTTCTGATCATCATTTTTTCTCTCAATCCGCTCCATAATTTTTGTTCAATAATTACTGTTCAATAATTTTTGGCGGTTTATATAGAATATCAAGTGGATGCTACGCAAGTCTTTACTTATCGGTAATTGCAATTGTATAAAAATGTTGCTCCTAATGGCCCCTAATTAGTGGCTCGTGCTGCTGCTAACTTGATAAATTTAAGCAATTAAAAAAATTAAATATTCTATTTGAATCCTCTCGTTTGTTAAAAATAGGAGAGCATTTTTTTTCAGCGTCATAATTATATTTTCATTTATGCCGATTATTCATCATCTCATCCAAATCTTGCTGAAAGCCACGTAATGAAACAAAAGAAAAAAACTCTTCCAAAGTTTCCAGTTACGTTAACAACACGTTATCTCTTTTATCTTTAGCTGTAAACAAAAAAAAAAAAAAAATGATTAATTGTTGCGATATGATTAACTCGGCACTGTTTCAATATTTATGCTGACAGCAAAAAAAATTTCAATTTGTTGCCTTGCAAAGCGCTGCCAGTGGAAAAAGGATGAGGATGAAAAATATAGTTCTTGTATCATCAGCAGCAACCGCGATATCAGCATCAACTCGTAAAAATTTTTTTAAATAAACTCGTACTCTTTTTCTCTGCTCTGTAATTTATTATTTACAACGCGTGGTATTGCATCATTTTCCTCCGTTTTACGCTTTTAATGCTTTTAGTCCTGTTTAAATGCTGGATAGTATGATTGTCGGCCGAAAGCGGATTTTACATGCTTTACACGATTCTTTTTCATTCGTTGTTTGTGTGTTACATGCTGTTGGCCACAAAAATTCATATCTTTTTTGGTTGGCGTATTTTTTTTATGTGTTTTCTGCTGAATGTAACCAAAATGTAAACAAAAGATATATGAAATGCATTTACGAGTATGAATATTAACAAAATAAATTCATTCCTCAAACCATGTAGGGAAGCATTTGTAAAAACTTGTAATATTCGTTCGCACTTGTGTGCAGCTCTCTGTAAATACCTGCTGCCTTAAAATATTTTGTAAAGTTTCAAGAAAGCTTAAAAAGTATTAAAAAGTTGCATCAGCTGATTACCAACTGACACTTAAATTGACATTCTCGTTAGTTTAATGAGTATTTCTGGTCACTAACACTAAATGTCAGGTTTTCTGTTAACTTATTAAGCAAATGAAAATTATATATCTTGTTTACTAAATGAAGTGTAATAAGAATGAAATTGATTAGTGTGGTTTTATTTTTTTAAACGTCCTTATCTGATGTCTCAGAGATGATAAACAATTTTGTCCAGTACTAGTTGGAACCAAAAATGGGGTATTTCAAATATAATGAGCCAAGTTATATAAATCGCCGGTGTGACAATGGAATAATGTAATGAAATGAAATCGGAGGCTTTCGCTTGAAATTGAATTACAAATAAATTTTTAAGTAAAAAAATGGCTATCAAACGGTAGTTGGAATAAGGGATTCCGTATAGGGAAGAGAGATCCCTTTCATGATAGGTAATATGCAAACATGAAATAAGATTAATAACAACGATAACGAAAGTGATATAAAAGCTAATAAATGATACATAATCGTTCTCGATAAATACTCGTATATCGTTATATCCTGTTATAAGGACTCGAAGCACTTGCCACTTAGTTTGCCATATGCTATTGTACCGCTAGTTCAATTGCAAATTTTATAAAGTAATATTAAAGTTTTCTCAACTTTTAATATTGGAATATGAAATTATTTTTAAATAATTGCACAATATATTGCAGGTGTATGTGACTCTCATCAAAATCGCTCATGAACTTTCTGAACAAAATCCATCAAACAGGTTGCAGAGAACCTTCTTCTTCTTTGTTTCGTGCCATATGATTGCAAATAATTGTTTAGCCCAACTTTATCAGAAACAAAAAAATAATTCGAGAATTATTACCTCAATTTACATAAAAGATACAAAACCCTTTAAAGGACTAAAAACTTAAATTTGTTGCGTTCTCTGACTACTCTTCTGCATTGGCAACTACTTAGTTTTACACTTAAAGATAACTAAATAAAACATTTTGCCCATCCTTGTCTTCCTTATCTTTTTTTCTTTGTTTCCAAACTTTATCACTTCGGATCGTTTACTTTCCATTAAAAGTATAAAAATCTTAAGTAACCGAAGACAAAAATTACTTGCTAAACCCCTCAAAAAATGTGTTAAATCATGTACTTTGTGGTGTGTGTTTGAGTTTCTTCTGTAGCTTAAACACAAGTGGAGTTAATTTTAATTCAAACTTAAGCATTCGCTGGTAGCAGCAGGCAAGTCAGTGTGTGCGACAACAAGTCCTTTCAGCCGAATTAAGTTGCTTGCTCATTGTCTGTTGTCAGTTTATGTTGTGGTTGTTGCTTGTTGTTGCCACTTATTACTTTATCCGGCTTCTTTTCTTTTTGTTTCTGCTCTTAATATGGCTCAGACCGATATTGTGTGTGATAAAATCTTGCCAAATCTTATTATTAACATGTTTGCACGTACAACGGTGTGTTACACCGTGAAACATTAAAAAAGTTAATCAAAATAAATATTATGTCTGCCACGAAAACTTTGTCCTGATAGTTCGCTGAAAAAGAGATACTCTATATAATGTTGAGGTCATTTTATTTCCTAAAAGATAAGAGTAGGAAGTACCCTGTTTACACATAAAAAAATTTATCTGGTTGCACATGACTAGTTTCTCTATTTTTTTTTTCTCACTAAAGAAACTTCTAGAAGAACATTTTGGGAAAGAAACTTTTAGGTTGGCAATGTTACTCGATTTATTAGATTTATTAGGAGTTGACAATTTTTAAATTGAGTTTATTGTGTGGCGAATTCAGATACAATTTTGTAGAAGAAGTTAAATTGTACAATTAAAGGTACGTGTGAAGGGTCATATAAATCAGTTTGCCTCTCTGCTGATATTTAAGACCTGCCTAAGGCCCTGATACACTATCCCACATAGTCGTACGATTTGTAAATATGATGTCTCTGCTGGAAAAAGAGGAAAGAGTAAACTAAAAATGTCAAATTTTTAATAACAAGAAAAGCTCCATGGCAATTTTCATAAAATGAACATTTTCATGCAATCAGAGTTGTATTTATTTAAATCAGCAAAGGGAAAAAACGTTTTCCATCATATTTACATTATAGGATGGCACTAGCAACGCCATTTTCACACGATATTTTAAAATAGGATAGCATCAGCATCAAATTTTAGTATGAATGAATCGTACGACTGTGTGGGATAGTGAATACTGACCTTTAAATAGAAAATAATTCTGCTTCTCCTTAATGACAAAACAAGTTTTTTTTTATGATAAAACATTTTATCGTTAAGATAATTTTGAAATAAGAATATTTCCTTCTCCAAATCCATTTTAAAGTCTGGAAGGACTAAATTAAATTACTACTCTACTGTAGACATTAAAAAAAATTCCTTCTCAACTTGTACTCAAATGTACAGTACACAACAATGATGGCAACCAGCCTTGCAAACCAGCTTGAGGCTACTCTTCTAAATTAAGGATATCTCCCATCCTTTTTCATTATTTATCCTTTTGCTCATAAAGTTCAATAAAATTCTGTAAGTAGTTGGACTGGTTCACACTTTACAAACATTCACGAGCAATTGAAAATAATTTTCATTAAATAACTTTCCTTCCGTGTTAAGAAATGGACATGAAATAATAACAGCCATTATAAAAATATATTCCTCCAATTGCACAGTTTTATAAGATGCCAATTATAAGCCACTCAATTTATAAAATAAGAAAAACTATCAATAATAATTAACAATTGCTGGCGAAACAATAACGTCGCTGACACCAAATAAGAAGGGAAATAACAAATGCAACAATTGGAAAGAAAACTCCAAATAGACAACAGAAGCCAATTACTGCAGAGCGGGCTACTGGTTGCATTGTGTCAAATGACTGGAATGAGAAAACATAAACAAACGAGTGTTTAACTAGATGGCCAGCCAGCAAAACATACAGACAGACTTATTGTCACTTTGCTCAACTAATCATATCAAGTAAGCACAGAGTATTATGTACGTCTCTTTTCAGTAACTTCCTTTCCAGTTTTGTACCCTCTGTTGTGCATGTTCGTTTCGTTATTTGGTTTGTCATTTTTACAATTTATATGTGAAACGACAGTGGGCAATAATTTACTAAACTTACTGATTATTCAAGGTCGTACGTTTTTTTTTACCATGGCCCGCAATAGAAAAAAGGATGGTGGGTATCGCTTCACCAAACGATTATTTTTCTAATATTAAAGTGAAATCCCTCAACATTCTCACCTCAATATTTTAATACTCATTTCACCTTAGGGCACTAAAGGAGCAGTTTGTTGAATTTTTCCAAAAAAAAAACTTTTAAATAAATCAAAAATCAATAGATTTTAAGCGGCGTATATAAAAATATTTTCCGAGTGTCAAAGATAGACTTCGTCAAACAGAATTAATATTTAACAGAAAGGATTCAGGAAGGATCCACAAAGTTCATAACTGTTAGAGCTTTTATTCCAAATTGTTGCTCTCCAAACGCACTATGGAAGTCTTGCTTATATACTTATTCTCTTTGAAGTTACGGTGATGTTCACACTATGCAATTTTTGTTGCATACATGTTCATCTTACATGGATTTTTTATGATGCCAATAAGAATGCCAGCCAGATATTAAGACTTCATCAGCTTTTTACAAAAGCTTATGCAGAATACTTGCAGTGTTGTATTATTTCTTTACTACTGTATAAGGGAACGAATATAGAAGTGAATTAAAAATTGGTGTTTATAAAATAAAAATCTGGTAACTCTTATTCTGTGTAAAAATGTGTTCTTAACCATGTAAAATACTATTTGTTGTAAATTTTAAGAGGAATTTTAAGGAAAAGCTTTTTTGAAGGTTACAATTAAAGCTCTTCACTTATACTTGTCTGGTTTTATAAAATTATTTATTTCCTGATATTTAATAAAGAATTTCTCTGGATTTAAAACGTCTTTTTTTTTTTTTTTGATTTTGTTCATTTCAAAAATATTTTTATTTGAACTCATTCTTTAAGGCATTTACGGTCACCATTTGTAGTAACACCTCTGCTTGACAAGGGAGAATATAGTATGACCTAAAAAGATATCTGTGTGAGGGATTTCTTTACAACTTGTACAACTTACATACATTTATGATAAATTTCATAAAATGATCATTTCCATGCATTCAGAGTTGCATTCACTTCAATCAGCTGTACAAAAAACGTCTGTATGTAATTTGTTAAAATGTGTGTGAATGAATCGTAGGAGTGTACAGGATAGAGAATCATAACGCTTTTCCAAATTTTGAATATATTTCTCAATGTTGTATTACAAATAAAAATATTTGCAAAAAAATAGCTCAGCTGTTATTTGTTTATGTTGTTTTTTTAATTTTGACAGCTTGCATTTGTTAAGAAAAATTAAAAGGTTGATTGTTAATAGTTCTTGTTGCTTTGAACTCAGCTGGTTTATATGAACTTGGTTCCTTAATCTCAGCTGTACGAGGTTGATTGTCAAGATATGATATGGGCTACTTATTTACAAGTTCAAATGTTTGTTTTCAATCCAAAATCACGATTTTTATTTAAAATTCTTTCTTATTTAAACTCTATAAATTTTAAAGAAACTTGTAGAAACCTAAAGAAAAATATTTTAGAACTAATAATAAATAATAATAGAAATTAATAATTTAACTGACATTCCAATTTAATAATTCAAATTCTTTGAATTAAAAACGATTCAGTTCAATTTATTTTAGAGAAAAATTAAAGTTTACGCTTAAGCTGATATAATTTAATGGGCTTGAAGTGGATTTTAATCGTTTGTTAAGTTGGTTTTTATTTTTTGGTGCGATCTGGCTACTCTAATTATAAACGTTGTGCATTCCTCAGCGTCTGAAAATCGATATAGTTGAGATTTATTGTCAACTTCAAAAAGTTTTTAATAAGAACAAGAAAGTCTTCTGTTACTCGTAGTTGGGAAGCAATAAAGCAAAATACGTTTGCACCAGTGATGTCAACAGATAATTGCAATTGCCATCGATAATGCCGATGATGATGTTATTTTGCAGAAAAACATAATGCAATAATAATAGATTTTGGCTGCTTGTGGTATCCATTTCAACATTGTCTACGTCATTGGCTTGTTAGCACCACACAAACACACGCAAACTTTAAATTAACAAGATGATTTGGAACTACAAATTGCAAAGAAAAAAGCCAATCGAAAAGGACTGGCAGCAAATGATGGAAAAACTGAAATATGGTCAACCAAATAATTGCATAAGTGTGAGTTTAAGGAACAGCTTACACAGACAAACAGGCATCCTTCTGTTTTTTTTTTGGGATTATAATTTTACATTGAATGAAAATAAAAATGTATGAATTTTTTGGCTTGTAAACAGATGTTTGGAATGGGAAAATAAGATGCAGTTTTGTTGGTGGAATGCTCAGATTGCATGGTAAATAGTTGTTCTTCTTCTTTACTTTTCATTATTATATTTCATGTGATAAACGAGCGGGAAGAGTGTTAACACAAGGCAACAAGTCATAATCGCCAGTACTGTCATCATCATCACTATTTTTAAAGCAAAATAATTGACAGTCAAGTTTCCAGTAACTGAACGAATTGAATGGCTTTTGGATTGAACTATTTGATGTTGCAAAATTACATTTCGGCGTTCGATATTGTTGCAGTTTCGAGCTCTAGTCACTTACCGACTTGTTTAGTCTTAACTAGTGCATTATTGGGGAGGGTGACTGAGTTTCTATAACGAACATACAATTTGGGGATGCCGCACTTCGTTGACTTTATTCCATGAAGTCGTTGGGCTATTTGGCCATTTTTATTAGGGAATCGCAGTGAAATTTTTAAACTCTGGTAAGGAAATGGTTGCTCCAAGAACATTGTTAAGGGTGGTTTGCTGCTTATTGGTTTGTCGATAAGCCGAGTTTAGTCGATTCCTTAAGTCAAGAGCAAAAGTCGAGGTTTCCTATTCCCGGCGATTTCATGTTGAAAGTTCTGTAAAGAGAACAATTCCCAAGAGCAGACTGCAGTTTTCTAAAGAAAACTTTTGCTTTTTCAAGAGCAAAACTCGAGGTTTCCTATTCCCGGCGATTTCATGTTGAAAGTTCTGTAAAGAGAACAATTCTCAAGAGCAGACTGCAGTTTTCTAAAGAAAACTAATTTGAACGGACAAACCCCATTTGCATTATTTCCGAAAATCGTATAGCAATTGTTAACTGGACCTTACCTCTCTCCTGAATATATCACATGGTCTTAAAGTGTAATCGCGGTATTTGTTTTTCAAATGTTGTGCATTACAAGTCCATTGATAGGAAGGGAAATAATTTTTCCCTTTTAAATTTTTTTTTTCAATTTATTGTGTCTTGTTCTATTGAATTTTTTTATATTATGCGACTTGACGTTTCTAGACTTTTATAAAAACTGACAGGTGACAGTTAATTTTCGATTTCTATATTTTTTGGCTTAACGTTGCGTACCTGCATCGCATGTTTGTTGAACACCTGCTTCTGAATATAATTCTGTTCAGAGGGCATTGCACTTTTCTAAAAATTAATTTCTATATCCCCGCAGTTCTTCACATATCAGAGTTGTAATGCTCACCACACGCCCGAACTGAAGAGGAAATCTTAAAAAATATAAAATTTAATTAGAACATAAAATAAATAATTTTTTGTTAAAAAAGTTTGTATTATTTTCTGTAGTTTTAATAAAATATTTTTTGACTGAGTGTTCTCCCTCCAAAGTCTGCTTTGTGGGGTACCCCACAACAATGAAAGTATTAAAATGACTTTTATATATTTAAATGACACTAAAGTTTGCAAATTAATATTGTGTAGAGTATAAATTCTCCATCAGCTTGTTGCTAGAGGTTCCGCTGTGAACTTCGCATGATATCGATATGATGCCCCTTAGCAATCGCCATGAGGTATAGAACTTTTAGCGCTCTATATGTGTTGCTGAATCGATTCTTTACTGATATTTAATTCATTTTCGCCTATATAGATAATACAAATTTTTTGATCTGTGCAATCTGAATCATCAGGGTATCAAATTAATTTCAAATATTGACGATTTTATCATTAAAAATTTTTTACAAATAAAATAAAATAAAATAAAATTTATTATTTTCAAAATTCTTTTTTTGTATAATTTTTTATTCTTATAAATTGATCCCAGTAATCGAAATATAATCCGGCATTTGTCAACCCAGAATGCACTATACAAGCAAATAAATGCATTCGAATTTATGTAGAGTAAAATGCCCGCTTTTGGCTGACAATTTTGTGGTCTTTTTAAGCGGAATTCATTTGAAACTAGAAAATTACTAAAGGAAAATTGATAGAAACTGCAAATGAACTGGTGGCTTGTATGGATGTTTTTGTGGTGGCAGTGGTGCAGTTGGTGGTGTCGGTATATGTTGCAAGTTGGTGGTGATGGTTGTGATGGTGGTGATGGTGTTGATGAAGTTTTCTGTTTTTTGTCTTATTGGATCATTTTTTTCTTGTTGGTGTTTCAGCTTCATTTTCTTTCTTCTCTAATATTTTTCTAAGCCAACTAATTTTCTATCGAAATAAATGATAAAATATTTGTAGAAAATTGGAAAAAACGGAAGAAATTGAAGCGGAGCAGCAATAGAAAAGTAGAACATCATGCATTCACTTTGCAATCTGCTCAGCAACAATACCAGACGATAATGATGGTAATGATGACGATGATGATGATGATGATGGTGATGACGATAACGATGACGATTTGCTTTGAATTGGTTTTGTTGGACTCTACATGGTCATAGAAATGTTGCCAATATGTTGGCATGTCCATGTTTTTTGCATTTTCTTTTATGCTGGTTTTTTCTTCAAATCATTGCTAAAGAAAACTTCAAATGTAATTTTCAGCAAATTATCAGTTCCATATAATGAGGTCTCTTTTAATGCTGGAACTTGTGGTGAATGAAATCAAGCTCACATTCGTACTGACACTGTATTGGGCCGTAGTTGTTGCAATGCATTTCGAGTTTGTTAAATAAGAAATAAGGCACGAACTTTTCTTTCCTTTTCATTTTTCTATTGAAAAGAAAAATCTCAGCCATTTATTGGCGGGGTGAAGTTGTAATTGCAACATTTACTAGAAATTAAAATAAAATGAATTGCATTGCAGTCGTTGGTCCATATAAAAATATAATTATTATTGTTGTTGAGTGTTATTCGATTTTTTTTTATAAATTAAGCTTATCCCCAACAGATCGTGGTGTCAAAATTTTGACAACTCTACAATTGCAACTCTGTTTTTATTTATATTCGTTTTATTTACCACAGATGTTACTAAAATTGTATAAAATTAAATAATTAATTTAATTTTAGTTATATAATATTTATTTAGTTATCAACTTAATATAGAACCTAGTCTCTTAGTGTTTTCTTGCGGTTAAGCCAAAAGCTTTGCAGGCTAACTTAGATAAAAAAAGAGAAAAAAAAAAATTTTTATTCAGCAGAAAGGGTTTTTTAAAATTAAAAATGGAAACGTTATTTAGGACGTTTTACGTAAGATCCGCAGGTTTTCAAGTTGCAATATCTGACAAATGCACATATAACAATTTTGTGGTGGGAAGAAAAATATCCAACCTATTACATTTTTACTATCTATATTTTTTAAATTTATTGATATCTGGTTTAAAACAAAAATTAGTTTATAAAATAAAAAAAGTTCTCATATAAATATTCGTATCCATGAAAGCTAATTAGAATTTTAATTCTTTTGAAATGTATTTTGTTAAGAAAGTTTCTATAATTCATGGTCCGATGTGATCTATATAACCTTATATTAAATCGCTTTCTTCATATGAAAAATGATGTTATTCCATTTTTCCGATTTATGGCCAGCATTTGCAAGCTATTTCACCCTACTGTGTGTTTGCTACATATTATTATGCCAATTATATATTTCTATATCTACTAACTAGTCCGATATTTAATTTTTTTTTTTTAAATATTTATTATAAGTTTCCTCTCATTGCAAAAATTCTTTGTTTTTAATTTAATTCACCGAACTAAACTTTCTTAAAAGAAAATAATATAATTTTTAATAATCTGTGGTGTTACTTTCTGCTGTCATCCTGGGTAAAGGAGTGAAGCTTCGAAAGTTTCTCTTCTAGTTTATTTATAAAGACATATTTTACATCTTTAAGAGTGTTGTCTATTAGATTTTGTATGGGAATTTTTGGTAACAAAGTTTATAAATTTATTTCTATTTTTCCGAGACTTTTTTTTTGTTCTTAGACGATCATACACTGCACGTCAAACATTATGTCAAACAAGCACATACTGAATGGTGACTGAAGTAAATGAGCATTTTAAGAAGATGCGCTCTAAATAAGACATTTTTCACCGTCCCTTACAAATCCACATGAGTGAATTTTGCACTGAGTTAGACAAACCGTAGTATGACCATGGAAGAAGTCTAAATTCATTTTACTGAGTATTTCGAATCACTGCCATTCAAGTGAATACTTTGAGAAATGAGATTTTCCATGTCGAATTATAGTTTTACACGTTGTAGACAAAACTGATCGTTGTGGCAAGAACAGGGTTAAAAGCTTTCACTTTATGACCCCATGGGACGCAATTTGGGCCACTGTGCATTTATTTTATACCCTGCTCGGCTCGTATCGTTAGTGCTTGTCATCTCAGCATGTTAGACAAAATTTACGCATGTCTTTCGAGTACAAAAAACTCCAAAGCAATCTCGTATGTCATGTCAATACGCAATTTCATTTTCTCGCATTAGCTGGAAATGGCTCAGCATTGTTTGTTTATTTTTGTGTTCCGCTGTTGTGCTCAAAGTTCTTTTAAGCCTCGTTAAGCTACTGCAATTATTTTCCACATGTTTGTTTCATGTCTCAACAACTTTGTCTGTATCTGCAGTTGATGTTGCATTATTTTGTTTCTCCAACTCGCTTAAAGTTATTTTGATAATTTGTTAAAGAAATGTTTACAGCGATGTTTGTACGAGTGTGTGTGCGTGTATGCATCTAGACGTCTGTATGTGTGTTGGCTTCTGTTGTTTGGAATTTTGTTAAGAAAGTCGTCTTAAACTGATTTTTTATAACTGAAGTTTAAACCATATTGAGCTGACTTGCAATAGTGTTGCAAGAGATTTGCCTCTGTCTTTATATGAGAAAACTTTATTACTTCTTCTGAAACTTTAAAGAGAAAAAAAAAGAACATGTAACTTTGGTGCAGCAAATATTTTTTTTATCGATAAAGGAAAACCTCAAGTTTCCCACAATCTATAAGTTGCTTAACATAATTCGCACTCCATTATCACATAATCTAGTTGCTGATAAAGTTTGTTAACGAATTAATTTAATTAACAATGTAAGAGGTTTACAGAAGAGAAACTTTACTTCCCGCACCAGCGGCTTACTTGTAGTAATTTAAGTAATTTGTATTTTCATTATATTAATTTAGTTATTATATTAGCATTACAGCAATCGACTATAAAGCAACCCATACACGATGCAACCGTTGGCACAACTTGGGCAGGTTGTAATCAAGATTGTAGCGTGTGTGGGCCTGTTGTATGAAGTTGTGTCTCGGTTGTATGAAAAATCAAGATTTTTTGATTTTTTGGCAAGTTGTGCCAACGGTTTGCAACGTTTGTGGCTTAGTCATGCGACTTTGTACATCATTCTCATTTTAATTTTGCGAGAGAAAGACGTGTCGTCGGTTAATTTGGTTTTTGAAAGCAAAGAAAACTAAGTGAATACTAATAAAAAATGGAAGACACAGTTGAAATGAAACTAGTGCCCAGTTCTACGATGAATTATTTAATGATAGCCAATATTAGTAAATTATATGCAATTAAAAACAGTTCATTGAAGTTTTATTTTTTAAAGTTTTTCATTTGAAGTTTTATTTAATTTTTTACTTTTTTTTTAATTTTTTAAAAATTTTTTAGATAAAAAAAAAAAATTTGAATGTCAATAAATATTTAATTTACTTAAAGAGCTTTCAATTGTTTTATTGCTTCACAAAATTTAAGCCTAATTTGTTTTGCTTCATGGGATGCGTGTTTATTATTTGTTGTTTCCAGCTGTAAATTTTTTGCAAAATGAAATTGTACGAAGAGGTTTTATCGTATGTGGGCGCAACACACAACTTGATTACCAAGCGAGTTGTGCCAACGGTTGTATCGTGTATGGGTTGCATTAGGATGGTTAACGTAAACTCTTGACAAAAGAGTTGTGAAACGCGCTGTGAAATTTAATAAAACCACTGGCAAGATTAGGACTCGCATCACTAGTTTTTCTCTGCATAAGACTAATTTATAAAAATTTTGTTATGAAAATCCAGGAAAAAGTCTTGGAAATACAATTGTAAAATATTTAAGTAATATTTTGTTGTTTTCCTCGGCCTCAAATATTCCTCGTATTGGAATAATTTTTTATCTTTCATCAAATGAAATATCGGGCACCACATTTCCTCTTTGCAACATTTATGTATGTATGTTTATGTGAATTCATTTAACAACATAACGTTTTTATAGCACGTGTCTATAAAACTTATTTTGATGTTTTCCCCCAAAAAATTTCATGTGTATTTTAATGAGGCCAGTTTCCTTTTCTTTCACACTGTCAAATTACATTTTCAAGCTTCCGTAAGTGATTAATTTTGTGCCCGGCTCAGCTCAGTTGGTTTTAAATTTTAGCGTTTTCCTTTTTGTTCTTGTTTGTCTTTTGTAAATCGTTAAATGAGATTATTTCTCAGAATTCTAACAAAGTAGAAATTCATGTAGATGTTTTAATGCACATACGAGGTGCTCTTGTGTACAGAGTGGACACTTTTGTTGTTGGCATTTCTAATGTTAGATGGCTGTGAAATGGTGGAATGATTTGGAAATGATTATTTGCTGCGAAAAGCTCGTTTCCTACCAATTGCTGTTAATGGTTGAACAAATTATTTCATTGATTCAAACAATTTTTTCTGTTTTACAGACATGAATTTTGAGCACATTCGTCCAGATCATTATATTCGTGAAATATGAATTTTAATTAATTTAATAAATTTTCAAGGAATATTAGGACTATAGGAGTGTTGTCATCTTTATCATTTTTCTAATTAAAACAGCTGGCTTAACTATTCTGTAGTCCTTTTAACGAAACCTTGGAGCTGAAAAAAAATTAGAGACTGATACACAGCCCTGACGAATTGTGATATGAAAGCTTTATGCGAATGCCCGCATACAAGCCGTAGGTCCAGTACTCTAAATTATGAATATGATGTCGCTGAAATATTGACGTTAAATTCCATATGCCGTCCTCAAATCCGCCCACCCTTTATATGCTTACTTCATTCATTTTGATGCGCAGGGGATGTGCATGACAAAAAATACATTTCAAAACTATTTCGTTAAAGTTTCTTTTTTCAATTGTCATGTTTCATTTTTATTTCGCAGTTATTTCGTTATTCAACCGAAATAAACATGATGTGACAAAATGGTTTTTATGGAGTTTAATTTTTTTTTTTTAATTTATGTGGTATTTAATAAGTTATGACAAACATGTTTAATTCGCGCCCTTTTTCACGTAGAATTACGTTCAGTAAGAAAAAGAGAAAAATTAAGCGCACAGTCGGCGAATAAAGTTATTGTGAAGTTAAATTTAGCTTTTAAAGACAGTATAGTTTACCAAATTATACATAATAAGCCAGCAACGATATTGATCCGATGTCTTGTCGAAAAGGAAAAAATTCAATAAAAATGTTTTTGCTTGAAAATTTTTCTTTCTATTTTAAAAAAAGCTCTTGCTTAATATGGAAACACAATTAAAGCGACTGGCGATAACAAGTCATCAATATGACGTTTTAAATGGACATATATTATCGCAGAGCAATTAGGCTAAAATAGTAAAGAAATTAACACTTTAAAAAATTTTGTTTGTAGTACATTCATTTCATGTTTTTTTTTTGACTGAACAGCTACACAGTGCTACATAAAATTTTTTTTGTACAAAATTTAAATTGCAACAATTTTTGATATCTATGGCTAAAGAAGTTTGTTCCGACCATAAGACAATACAATGCAGTACAAAAAAATTTGTACCACATACAATTTATCCTCCATAAAATTTTTTAATGCCGTAAGCAGTTGCACAGTGGGTGAGAAAATGTTATATATTTTATTTGAATTGTCTACTGCCCTCTAGCTAAGAAGACTGGTGAACAGTTTGCCAAAGTTAATTAACTGTAGCTGGCGGATATGCGTTTAAAAGATAGAATAAAGTATGAAACTCGCGCTACTAATGTCTTTAACGAACTTTGACCTCTTTGCATTTCTTGGAATTTAAACGATATCATAAATCTGCATAGTTTTACTGGCAGTTTTCACCTCCTCTGCTCGCATGGCACTTCATTAAAAACGACATACTGGCGATTTGCATGAAAAACGATGATGAAGAGATCACACAACGCAAAAATGTCTAATTAATTTCACTGAGCTACAGAATTTATTTGAAATCCAACACATACCTATTTGTTTTTTTTTTTTTTTTTGTTGCAGTTGCTCTGGCCGGCCCTTATCATTTTGCCGCCTTAGAAACCCTGACACATTTCGCTTTATTACATTTATTTTAATATGAACCCATGTTACTCATTATTAACTCAATGATTAAGTTGGTGTCATTATAGCGAACATAAAATATTTTTATGAGCTTTTTTGTGCAAAGAAAACAAAAAGCGAGACGATAAAAAGAAGCCACAGCAAAAAGTGCCACGTCTTTGAATTCCATATTTAGCCAGCTGTCTTGCTTTTGTTTTTGTTAGAATTTTATTGATTTCTATAAAAGAGAATCCACCAAATCCCTTTTATACATCCATAATTCCCTAAACAGACGAGCATACGAGTATATTTATTTTTATTTCATTTTTTTAGAATAATAAACATTGAAAAAGAACGAAAAATCGCACACAAAAATGGAATATAAATTCTAACGCGTTTGGTGGCTTTTTCATGTCCATCAGAATAATGTTGAAAATGACAACGGCCATCATGTCGAAGTGAAGGGGGCTAAACGTATGGGCAAATTCGTAGATGGTGATAATTACAAAATATTTTCCCACAATGAATTTTTGCTTAACGATATGCTGAGTAAAGCGGCAGACACTCCAAAGTAAATATTACTGCTGGATTAAAAGCAAATCTATTTTATACGATTAGGAACTCGATATGAGTTCTGAAAGCTTTAAAGGCTTAACTTTGCCAGCGGGAGGATTCATAACAGTAACCCACAGCTAAAATATGTAGAACACTACTTGTGTACCTAAATTTATATTGACAGTGAAGTATAGAAAGACCTTAACTAAAACTTTTCTTACTTTACATTTCATGAGTGCTTTATATTGGAACAAAAAATCCAGTAACTGACGTATCAGAAAATCCTCTATTGAAAGAAGCAAATAATTAGATTTTAAAATAAAATGAGATGGGGCCTTTTCATATTGATGTAAAGATATGTAAAAATTGTGGTGATAACTTTATTGTTTTACTTCTTTATCCCACCTATCCGATTTTCATGAAATGTGGTAGTCGGACCATCATTGAAATATGCCCCAGTTTGCAGAGAATAAGAACTGGCAAACGGTGTCACTTCTTATACTTTCTTCCATTTTGACAAAACTGCCACTCAAACAATTTGCAGTATCTTAAGTCCACCGTGCTCATTGTAATATCACATACATTTCTTGTTTACTTTTGGACCAAACTATTGGAGCAACAACTGCCTTTTCACCGCTCCCTTTCTTTTCGTGTGCTACTTTGCGGGTACTAAATAATTGGCAGTGCCCCCTTGTGGTTCATGCCCTTTTGTGGTCCATGCCCCTTGTGGTCCATGCCCCCTTGTGGTCCATAAGCCAACGTGTAACTTAATGTTTTAAGAAATAACTATTGGAAATAAATTCATACTTTTCTAGTTTAGCACTTTCTGATAAATTTGATACAGTCTAATGCAGCTCTCTGATCTCGTCTTTTAGTACTCGTATTATAATCCTTCCAAAAAATCTAAAAGTATAACAACAATCCCACAATCTTTTGATGAAAACAAAGAGTTCACGTCTTTTTAAACCATTTCACTTGTGATTTTGAAATTAATTTCAATTACACAGTGCGAAAAAAAATGTGGATGTCCTTGCCTAACAATTCGAGCGTAAACTTTTTCATTATTAAAATAATTCCTTTTTTCTTTAAATGATTGAAATTATTATAATTGTTTTTATTATTTAATTATTTCATAGTTAAGTAATGAGATTTCTGAACTTTTCGAACTTCGGGCTGTCTGCAAACGATTTTTGAGGAGTTTGCTCGTGATGTGATTTATTAATGCACACATATACGGTAATTGGTGCTGCATAAAGGATGTGAAGGGATGTACTTTGCTTATCCAACGCCCTCATTTTTAAGTGTGGTATTTATTCAAATTGAGAAAAGAAGATATAACGTCATTTCATTATAATCGACATATCGATCCACCGACAGTTTCAACTGCTCTCACTCTTTGCAGTTGAATAATTCTGAAATCAGTAGCATTACGCTAAGCGGAATTGCTTAAAGAATTGATTTTATTTTCTCTAGTGCTGCAGCAACTTCCTTTTCTCCGCTACCTTTTATTTTAATTACTGCTTTGCGGCTACAACATAAGTAGCAGTTCGTTCCAACTGGCAAGCCATACTGCTCTCTTTTTAAGCAACTCTGTATGATGACCTCTAAAGGAATTTTATTGCCAGTAACACTTTGACTGAAAACCTTTTTGAAAAATGACTTCATCACACTGAAAGTTTCTGGCAAGCCATACTGCTCTCTTTTTAAGCAACTCTGCATGATGACCTCCAAAGGAATTTTATTGCCTCTGTTGCAGTTGCGAGATTAGAGTGGTTGCCCAAGTATAAACTTTAATCGCAATCAATTTGCTTGCAAACCGAACAACAATCACATGTTGTTGTTTATTCGTTGTAGTTACTGGAAAATTAATACAAAAATCTTGTTAGAATCAGAATGGAAACGTTCAGTTCATATCGCTTCTAAGTGAATGCACAAGTTGTAGTATTTATTTGCAGTAGGAATCCACAATATGGTTTAGTTTTATCTGTGACATTGTGGTTGCATGCCACAAATACCAATCGTACGTTTTATTATATCTGATCGTTGGCCAGCTATTGTGGCCATTAACAATGAAGACCAATACAAGTGCTACTAAATGAATGAATGCTTGTGTGCTAGAGGTTTGTAATTACTAAAAAAAAAGAATTCTACAGATGAATTTGGAAAATTTCCTCGCTCTCGTTAACACATACAGGATTTGAAACATGTTTAAAATTGGAGGCCTCTGTATAGGTTTTGTTAGTTCTGCCCAAATACAGAAAAAAAAATTATAAATCAAATTTTAATTTGATTTCTTTTGCACTATTGAGCTCTGTTGTAAATCGAATGTGGTTTTCTTAAAAAAGTTCCTTCAGCTTTCTTTGCTGCAGTCAAGTTCATGTGCCACGAAATATAAGTTGCACATTTACTTTGGTTTCAAGATCAGGGTCATGATAAGTCAACTGGAAAATTAAACAATTTCAATTGTGAAAGTTGTAATAAAAGTAAATGCCCCAAAAAAGTACCTGCTCGTATAAAGTTGCCTTAAGAAAATTGGTTTTCCATACTGTTGCTGCGTCTTGCACAAATGAGCTTTTACATTGATCATGATGATGGGTCATTCAGTTTTTGCTGAAAATAATTTTTGGAAAGTGCAAATCAAAATATTTAATATGAGGAAAAAGTTAAAATATTAAAAACTTAATCTTGACCCCACAAATCGACAGGACTGAAAAAACAATTTATTGCGCTGAAAAGATTTTATGAAGCTTATAAAGCTTTATAAAGTTTTTAGAAAACTTTTTAGAAAATTCTAAACAAAATACAATTTTCGGAAACTTTTCAGGGTCTCTGAATATTGAGTTCCAAGTTTTCAATTCTGATGTAACCGAGTGATTTCAAATAAACCCTACGTGAAATAAATATCTTATCAAGAGTTGCTTTAAGCGAATTAATTGCCGCTTGTGCTGATTAGCGTTCTGAGAAGTACATAATCATATTGCTCGCTTTACACTTCACCCTTGACACTAACACTTTGAAACTAATCGTTTTTGGAAAAATGACTTGGTCACCCCATACAGGGCTCCGCACCATAATTTTCTGTTTTAACAGAAACTTGTGAATTATTCTCAGTGTAAATGAGAACATTCTCCATATTTTCGTAGCCATTCAACAAGACGGAAAACGACATTTTGAGGGGAAATTCAACATCAATATTAATTTGTATTTCAGTCCACTCGCAGCTGTAAGTCTCCCCGAATTACCAAATTAAACAAAAGCAATAGTCAGCTGTTAAATGGGTTGCCAAACGAAACAGTTTTGACAATTAAAAATTGAGAACTTCTACAAATCATCGCTGTATATTTTGCAATTCAATTCGAACCAATTGAGAATTATTTTTATTGTGTGAAGGTGAATTAAAATTCCAAATGTTCTCTGTTGCTTCTCCTGGAATGTATTCCTTTATGTCTGCATTGTTGTTGCTCTAAATCATAACTGGCTTTATTGTGCTGACAGGTAAATGCTGTGTATGGTGTCACTAATCTACTAAAAACGGCTGAAAAGCTCAACTGTCGTAGGCAAGCCCAACACAAAGATGTATTTATTTATTTTATACTTTCGATTTTGAACACTCGCCTTATTCCCTTTATTCCGATTCGGAGATTACGATTGCATAATGATGTTGCTTACGCAGCATTATTTATCAAATAAAAATATTTTTATTTCGATAACAAGCGAAAAAGGAACTATAAATTGTAGTACGAGACGAGTAAAGTCGGGCTTAGATTGGAAATAAGAAATTATTTAATTTCCCCTGAGAAAATTGTTATTTTGTTCATTAAGTTTAAAGTTTATTTCACTGATTCGGTAATGCATTGCCGTAAGTCTGAAAAACGTATGTAAATCCAACTACGTTTTTAGGAAGCACGTAAGTGGAATATTAAAGACCCTGTAAGCGCGGAACCCTTTATCGAACTAAATATCGAGTTAATAGACTATCAAAGCAATCGGTAGATTAGCCTCGTCGAAGAGGATGCTCAGATTGAGCAAAAGGGAAATGTGCAAAGTACGTACTTAACAGCCAATAGCGAATGTAGCGTATGGAGGGAGAACGATATAGCACACACCGTGTACCTGCGCTGCTTGTACTCGGTAATTCACTTTAGAGGGACTTTCTAGAAAAGACTAGATGCTTTAATTTGTTAACTGAGTTCCGCCGAGCACAAATTTTCCCGTTTCAGTTTGACACAATAGGCCATCTCCCTTCTTCTGCTAAGCGACTGCCAATCTAATTAATGAGTTCTTACGAACTGAACAGTTTTTTGGTGTTTTCATTTATTCTTTAATTATTCTCACTTTAGTTCAGTTCCACTTTAATTTTTCAATTACACTTTTCATTTCGGCATAAATCTTTTAAAGCATGTACGAGTTAAACAGCATTACGATGTTTCACTATTCACTTTTAATAGCATACCCAGGATACCTTCTGCCCTACTTCTCACCTTCACCCTTTACTTTATAATTTTAAAATTTGCTTTAGTTTCCACTGAGTGGTTTCCTAATTAGTTAATCAATTACTTTCTTCCCCCCAATTGTGTTTTTTGTATGAGCTTTTTTCTGTTTTTCTATTGTACAGAACTTTCGATTATCATGCTTCGATTAATGCATGCTTTTGTACTGTCTGTTGCAAGTAAATAATGAAGATTATTTTAACTGTGGGCGGTGAGTGGTTTTAACATTTAAATTAAGTGCTCATTCGAACTGAATGATTTTTAATCGAAGAAATACTATAAGTGACTCCAAAGATGCTGAGCAATTGGCAGAATCGTATATAAATTTGAATCTTCTGTCCTGATTGGGCAGACGTTTAATTTATCGAAATCGATCATATCGTTACAATATTTTAATGGTGTGATTATAATCTTTTGGATTTAAACATAAACAGTGTCAAAGGTTGGGGGCCTGATTATATATATATATCAATATTATATATATGTATAATATACTCGTATATCATCTTATTGCCCGTTGAAATTTAACACCACTTATTACCTTAATTCAACAATACTAGAAAATCCTGGGCGAATTGTGGATCTTGGCAGTTTATAAGATCCCGAACTTAAACTTTCTGAACATATTCCAATGACCTTAAATAAAACATATGGAGTACTAGGCTTTATAAAACGCTGATCTGTAGAATTTTCTGGCCCATATATCACGAAAAAGCTTTATTTATCATTGGTGAGCCCTATTATGGAATATGGATCGATCGATTGGGCTTGGCTGGAACTCGTATGTTCTTCCTCCATATGAATCAAAACTGGATCTTATCAAATTGTTGACTCTAAAAAGTAGAAGGACAATGCTAAGTGTAATCTTTCTGTATGGCTTAATACGTGGCTATGGGGATTCTGATTTCTTGCTGAACAAAATCTACTTTAATGTCCCAACCAGGCCCACTTGTAATTTCCAGCTCTTACATTTAAAATGTTATCGCACTGTCCTTGCCAACAATGATTCATTTCGACGAGTATGCTTTAATTTTAATAATCTTTATCACTTAATTGATTTTTTTAAGAGTAACGTTATCTTAAAGAGAAAATTGTTCTCTTTTTATATCATTAAGAGAATTTATTCCACAATTTTTTATTACTTTTAATCTGTAAGGAATAATTGCTCGGTAGACTTAAATAAAAGAATTAATAAAAAAAAATTTCATTCGTTATCGTTTCAATACGAATTCCTATCGATAAATAATGCCGTAACGAGGCTTCTCATATTACAACATACCTTTTGCAAACACTATACAAAGTTTTTCGAAAAACACACGCGTAATCACTGCCAGATGTCTTTAAAGGATCAGCTGACTTTTAACTTTAAGGCGAATTCATTGGATCTGTCAAAAAATATAATATTTTTCGATTTTTATTTGTTCAAATAAGGAAAAGAAATAAAAAAGGTAAAAGAGTTTTTTCTTGTATTGTTGAAAGACATAAAATGAGAATAAAAAAATTGAATATGAAGCTAATGAGAATAGAAGAAGTTTTAATATATAAAACGAATTTTGAATGGAGACACTTTTTGAGGGAAATTGGCTCACCCTAATCTGAGCAAGCAAATTATATTTTGTAAAACTCTATTTGTAAAATTATTTGCTTTTTTGCAAAAAATTGAAAAAAAATTTCTATTACAAAAGTATCAACCAGCCCATAAATAACGATCCTGTCGACTGATTAATGATGACGTTTGATAGATTGAAAAACTTTCAGCAGAAGAACACAATATTTCTTTTTTCGCAAAAAAATTTATGTACGAGTAGAAGTAGAAACGAGCGATTATTTTAACTTATTTCACCAAAACAGAAAAAAAGAAAAAAAGATACCATTAGCTGGAAAGCATGTGTCTGTGGGCTCCCACGTTCCTGTCTCCTCCAAACTCGTCTTACTGAAGTAACGAACAAAAATTGAAAATAATCATTTAAGAAAGAAATGAATAATTGCCAATATTTGTACGTAAACGTCACTAAACATTTCTTTTCAATTTCTTAAATTTCAAAATACAGTTTTTCTCTAATCGTACATGATATACATTCAACAGATAGTGTGTGCGTGCTTTATAGAGTGCCTGAAAAAGAGGTGTTATTTGTTTTTTATTTATCTTTAGAGTGCATGTTAGAAGTATTAGCAGATGAGACCATATTTCTAGAAACGAAATAAAATCATTTTGGAGCCCGCTATCCTTCCCAATTACTTATTCAGAATCTTTTTTTTTTCTTTTGTGCCGGTTGTGTTTGGCATCGGCATATGAAAATCAAGAACACGTGGGATGATAAAATTTTTTTGATTGTAATAAAATCTCAATTATTAATATAAAAAAGCTTATGGCAGGATTGATCTTCTTGTTCAGAGACCAGTCTCGCGATTCGTCTGCCAGAGAGATTACAATCAATTAACTTATAATTGCTACTTATTTGTAATACTATATTCTCATCTGCTCTGAAAAGGTAATGTCTCGTTCCTTTTAGTGTTAAGTCTCCTTTTATGTCTCCTCCTTCAGTTCCTCTAAAGGAGTCGGTTTGCAGAGCAAGTAAGTTAGTGTTAAGTCTCCTTTTATGTCTCCTCCTTCAGTTCCTCTAAAGGAGTCGGTTTGCAGAGCAAGTAAGTTCCTTAAATACAAACGTCCGAGATCGTGGGTTCGATTACCAAAATCGCCGCTCATTAATAACATATTCATTAGTTTTTCTCATATGTTCTAATATTTCTGTTCATTGTTGTTGTAATATTTAAGAGACAGAGGCGTAGCCACTGATCACTTAACACTTACCGGAAAACTATTTCCATAGACAGTATTGACAGTAGCCCCCTCACCCATTGCATTTTTGAAGCAATAACTATTAATGAAATGCTTAATGCGACTATTTTGGTACCAGAGGCATGGAGGAGACAATCTATCATGTGAGTAGAAGAACCCACAGAGTTGTAGTCTTATACAAATAGAAGCGGATCTTCTCACTTATTAGGTTACTCCCCTTTTTATGGCATATAAAAAAAGAATAATTAAAGCAAATTGTGCTCATTCTTGTGCTTTTGAATCAAACTTATATTGCAGGCAATGATTTTTGCGGACTAAAATAAGCAGCATCGGCTCGTCAAAAGTGATTTTTATAAATTACTTTTGAAATCTTAACTTTTGGATTTTAATTATTTATGCGAGTCAATGCAATTTGGAAAATTACTTTCGCTATTTTAAGGTAAAGGTAAAGGTACATCGTGATTGGGAGCTGGTTCAAATTCCGCTTCTGCCGGCGAATCAGGTGTTAAGGCATGTGGTTAATTCCCGTTCTGCCTGTATCTTCCTTTGCTTTGATTGACTACCCTCGGGATGGGGTGGTACATCATCTATTTCCATCAGTGGTTTCCAGTGAGTTTGAGCTGTCATATTGTCTTCATGATTGAACCCGCGCCTAGCCATAACAATAGCATCCCGCTCGCTAAAATGTTCCATGTTCTTCATGTCCAAAAATGATGTCTTAGTGACATTGCAGCGTTCATTTTCATCCAATTCAAAGTAATTTGTTCAAGAGTTTCCTGTGGATGCCAAGATAATTTCTTTTTAGGACCCTTGCGACGATGTAACAATAATACTCCGGGAGGCTTTTTGTTTTGAAGCGAAATCTAAGATCTCTCTGCCACGACCTCTGAAATCTCTAATTACTTATTTGATGGAAATCAGGCCTTACGAAGGCCATGCAGTTACAAAAAGCCAGCTTTTGACGCAGCAATACTGATGTCACCGTAAGTTCACACCTTCTTCCTGTGTGAGCTCAATCTAGTAGAGAGTTTCTTCCAAAAGTTCAACGATATAAGTTGAAGGCATGTGAGGAACTGTTGTATGCATTTTTCATATTAAAAATACTCTCTACTTTTTCCAACGTCATTTGTTTGCTGTAAAGAAATACAAGTTTTCATCACCACAATGCAACCCTGTGTCTTCTCAACATCTGTTCCGGCAGCCAGTGTTGCTTATTCAAACTTGCTTGCTGCCAAAAAAACACCCTTTACTTATTCCGCTTAATCGAGTTGATCTTTTATTTAACATGCGTTTTTGGCGATCAATCGAACAACCGGAGTAACACACATATTTTTTTAGTATGGAAATGTGCTACGGCTACATGCGAGCATCTGTGCGCTACAATTGGCGATATTTATTCATTTACCAACATATTGTTTCCAGTTTCTGGATAAACGACTCTTTTGAGTTTATCTGCTGGAACAAACATTTGTTATTAATTTTTTTCCTTTTGCTTGGCTTCATTGCCGTTTGGGTAGTGGGTTATTGCTCGGCTGGTTAAATTTGTTTCGTTTTCTTGTCTTAAAGCTTAATAGTTGGCTATTTGCTACAAGTTGTCTTTTAACTAAATTTCTTGTCAATTTGTGTCGCTGTGTGGGCAGTTGTTATAAATCACATTGTGTGACAGAAATTTTCAAACAGATAGAAAATATATTTTAATGAACTTTTTCAAATGAAAAAGTCGATTTATTATTTCATTTGCAATCAATTATTTTTCTTACTCTTTCCCCCTTTTTGCATTTGTCTTGGCTTCAATATGTAAAAAATACAGCCGGTAAGAAATTGTGATTTGTGATTTATTTATTTCGGTGCCGGTGCGTTGCGGAGAACATAAATGTGGTTTTTCTCAACGATTTCCTTGTGTGCTTAAGAATTTTATTAGAAAAGGTACAACTTGATGCTGATCTAAACAAAAAGCTTAATGAAAAATTGGAAAATCCTTTTTACAGATGTTGCAAACGAAAGCTGCAGCAAAAAGATATTCATGAATGAAGAATATGGGAAATTTACGGCTCTAAAGGCGATATTGGTGGGAATACTGCTGGCGAACAGCAAAAAATTCAACTAATTTAATTTCAAATTTTTTCTTTAAATTCGTACTGAATGCTTATTAAATTTAGAAGTTTTATAATTTAATTTTGTTAGTCAGGTTATCCTTACGATGCCTTAATATTGTTTAAATTTAATAAATCAAAAAGAAATTACTTTCAGAATGCAATCAGACTCATATCATAACATTTCCCAAAGCAGAATCCTGCGCTATAGGCAATCGCCCTGCGATCGCATTTTTTTTAAAGCTTAAGGCTGTATTTACGCAATGAAACTTGTCTAGGAACATAATTATAAGAAATCTTTGATGAGAAGTGGTTCCCATGGTGTGTACAAAAGTAGACGGATTAGCACAAAATCATTTTGGTGATCTTATTTCTTTTAAAGCTTAAGGCTGTATTTACGCAATGAAATTTGTCTAGGAACATAATTACAAGAAGTCTTTGACCAGAAGTGGTTCCCACGGTGTGTAGAAAATTAGACGGTTTAGAACAAAATCATTTTGGGAACTTTTTTTTTGCTCGATCATTCGCTCGTTCACACTAAATATCAAGCAATAATTTCATATTGTAAATTCATACTGTGATATTTGGATATTGATGAAGTTGGAAATTTTTGTATGTGTAAATATTTAATATTTATTACAAGCTCAATGCACTCGCTTTAACAGGCTGTACTTTTATTTGTACTACATGCTTGCCAACCTTTTTCGCGAAATATTGGGTTCGTTCGTCTTTTTCTTGGCTAGTTTTTCTTTCGTTTCATATTAACATTGCACGAGTATTACTGGTTAAACTTTTTCGTAAGAATACCCATACGTAAATAGTATTCCATATTTCAAGCTCTTACACGTTCAATAAATATCCCCATACAGGGGTCAATGAGTATCGCAACTGTTGAGTGCAAACATAAAAGTATACAGATGTTTTGGAAAATAAAATCTGTTCTTAAAATTTTTTTTTAATGTGGGAAATATTAACTTCAATGTAAAAAATCATTTTAAAATTGAAGGCTTAAAATTTGAAATTTATAAATTTATATAAAATTTTTATTTTAAAACGAAGTAACAGAATGTTATTTCTCAAACTAAAGCAATTGTTTATTATTTATGAAACATTGTCTCAGTATCAGTAAAAATTTCCTAACATGTAGGAAAACATTTTCTGCAATATTATCAACTCCTTCCAATACACATTTCAATCCTGCTTTTCAATAAAATTATTCTTAAATTATTTTTCAAGTAATTTATATTTGCCACTCTAAAATTTTTTTTTTTTTTCAAAGTGTTTGAAAATAATTTCACAAAAACATTCAATTCAATCAGAATTTAATCATCTTGAATTTCTTTCGCGCTCTAAAGTGGAATTTATTACACCCCATTGTGCGATATCTTAAAAACTAATTTGAATGCGATGTTAAACGAGTTTTTTCTCGGCGTCTTGCCGAATGCACATTTTCCACTCTGCATATGGCGTAGGATGCCTCCACTTTATAGCGCCAGCATTTTTTATACTATTTTATACTCTATTAAGTAATGTAAACGTAGTAACAAAATGTGTGTGTCGGTGTAAACAATAAGAATTATTTCGCCTTAAATCGCATTGCATTTTTGCAATAACATTTTGCTTTCTACATTTATATTTATTGCAATTTATTTCTCAATTTAAATTGAAACAGCAGTCGCCGCAGCAACAACACATCATAGCAAAAAAAAAAACTTCAGCCAACAGCGAACAGCATGTGCCGCAAATAAGTCATGGACGCATTGCAAGGAACTGCAAGCAGACCCTTAAACATGTCAATCGTTATAAATTTAATTAAAATTCCACTTTAGAATAGGAAAAAAAAAATGAAAAATAGAGGGAAAAACAATAAAAATTAAATTACATTAAGAATGCAATATAATTGTTGCAAACGAACAAACATTCACATGACGTATTGCAGCCGTTGGTGACGCCTCATCCTCCACGCGAAGAACAATGCTGGCCAGCACCTAAAAAAAATTGTTTTTTTTTTTGTATTTTTAATTACTAATTAGAATTGTACAAAAAGCTTAAAAAATTAAAAAAAAAAAATTTCGCTGAATTGTCAGAATATGCGGGGGAACTACTCGGTTTCCAACAATCAGTTTCACCAAAAACGTTGTTGTTCAATGTAGTTTGCTGGATTTCCAGAAGAAACGTGACATTTGTATATACTACTAACAATGATGTACCATCGATATTAATTTAATCCTCTGGACCTCTGTATGCTGGTATATAACAGCCATCAGCAAGGAGTACGAAGAGGATAAAAATACAGTTAAAACTGGTCCACATGTATAGAAATTCCGAAATGTGATTCTGGCTTATGAGAGAGCACTCATTCTCGGCAGCACTGTGCAGCTTATGAGTTGATTTTGATCGGCCACTCGAATTTAATGAGGACTTGGCGAAACAGATCACTAACCAATAGATTATTTTTTCTAACACAATCGGTCAGCAGGGATGGCGGATACCCTCAGCAATTATGTCGAAAATAATTAAATAATTTTTCTTTTAAAACAGCGAAGTAGAAGTTTTTTTCGGTTGTTTGTCGAGAAAACGAAATGAGAACAAAAACAGCTGATCGCCATCGATAGCGAATATTGTAAAACAGTTTACTGACTAACAAAATTCGATAAATATTCGAATATATAATTATAAAAATATAATTATAAAAAAATTAATTGTTATTATTAAATTAATTATATCGCCATTGATAGCGAATATCGTAAAACTGTTTACTGACTAGCAAAATTCGATAAATATTATAAAAATATAATTATAAAAAAATTAATTTTAAATTAATTATTATTATTAAATTAATTATATCGCCATTGATAGCGAATATCGTAAAACTGTTTACTGACTAGCAAAATTCGATAAATATTCGAATATATAATTATAAAAATATAATTATAAAAAAATTAATTATAAAAAATATAATTATTTCATCGCTTGCGATTTCCGATAAAAAAGTTACTAGATCGCACTACTGATGTTATTTTTTTAGGTACAGTGCGTGCAAATAAATGATAAATGACGTATTTCAGAAATATTTTGCCTTGGAATTTTCAACTCCAAATAACAATAAATATATTTTGCTTTTACGAAACAGTCTAAAAGCGCAAATGTAGCCGATTTTACCTGAATTGATGCGTTGCGCAATGAACTCGCCATTCGATTATTTGATAACACTAGTCAAATATTAGCATTTGGAAACAGTAAAACCGATTGCTACAGCGTAAAAATATTTGTGACGATCTTTTCTTTAAAATAAAGTGTTTGTGTGAGTGGGCACAGTCATAATAGTATTTAGAGCACATGCTTTGAGGCACCCACACATATTTACGTGTGCATGTGTGCACATAAATATTTAAAGCTTAGTTGCCGCCGCTACTTTTGTACGTTTTAATTAAAGTTTATTGGTTGTGGCTGTTGTCAGCTGCAGTTAAAATTGACATTTGCCATTGATAATTTTTTATTGTTGTTGGTATGGAAGCTTAGAGCGTTGCCAGTAGCCGACCGCCTGCTGTACTCGTATAACAGACAATTTTTGCAATTGTCTATCATCATTATTATGATTATTTGCGTCGCTTGCCGCTGTCATATTGTGCTTTAATTATGCACGCGCCGCTCATGAAATACACACAAATTCTTGCAACTGTTTATTGCTTTTGTCATGTTGACTTGATTTGTTGCTTTTGTATATGTTTTGTCGGTTGTGAAGTCAAGCAAAAAAAAAAAAAAAAGGAAAAAAGAAAAGACAAAACTAACTAACGATTGTTATTGGTGTTGTTGTTAAAATTGTCTCCCAAATCTCGCTTTCTCATTGTGTTTCTTTGTCTTTCCATGTGTCTGTCCGCTTGTCTGACGGCTTGGCTGGCTGCTGACTGCCTGTCAGCCTGATGGGGCCTGCTGAGTGGTTGGCAATTTTATTTGAGTTCACAAATTCAATGGATTACGCGTCATCTAAATGTTTTGAAAATAACATTTTATTATGATGCAATGCCCTCCTCCCATGTTCTGGTTGTTGTTGCTGTTGTTGTTGTTGTTGTAATGTTTCTGCTTTGTTTGTTTTTCTAACTAACAAAGCCATTGTTGTTATCGGCAACAGATCACAGATGCTTTGAATTTGAACAACAGCAGCGATAAAAATGGGGCTCTGCACACACACTGCACAACAATTAGGGGGGAGTAGAATTCCTTGAGAAAGTAAATATTGCATTTCCGAAAAAAATAAATATTATAAGCACGACAATTGGCTAATTATTGTTGCATTTGTGTGGTCCAGTAAACTCTCTATTATACAGTGGCTTTCAAAAGTATGCTTCCCTATATCTTCCATCTGCGCAGTGAACAAAATAATTCAAAAAGTTTTCAAAAACTAAAACCAAGTCTTCGAAACTTTTTCAAAAAGCTCGAAAAAATATGATTTGTTCGATAAGAATTTGTTTTATTTTTATAATAATGAATTCAAATTTTTTTTTTTATCAAGATGGAAAATCTTTAAGATAAGGAAGATAATTCCGGTGTTTCAATAATGGGTAACTAATTCAACTTTCCAAGTTTTTTATTATATCTAAAATTTATCTTTATTGAAATAGAAACCAACCAATTTTTTCATTCTTTCGTTAAACCATTTTGCAGACTTAAGCCCTCGATAGTATAATGGTTAGTATAGCCGCCTCTTACGCAGCTGTCGGGGGTTCAATTCCCCGGGGAGCCAGAACCCAAAGGCCTCAGTAGCCAGTGCTTCTATACATATTGCAATTATATTCATATAATTGTAATATTTGGTAAATAAAATAAAAAAATTTTGCAGACTTACTGGAATACAAGTCCGAAGCCGTATTATATACGCTATGGGTCTTGTTAGAACTGGTATACAAAATAGAAGAACGTATTAAGACTTGAAATCCCTTCGTTTTTCTTAAAACCGATATAGGGCATAAGGTTTTTTCAATTGCGGGAATACAAGTGCTTGATACTGCGCACTGTAGTTTTTACAATCACATATAATATTTGCCGATTGCCGCTTGTGCGCTAAAAAGTATTTTATTCCACTTATTTCTATAGAACATTTATAAACCAATTTCGATGCGAATCGTGTAAACATGCCGCGAATTTTAACAAATTTTATTTGCCGCAGTTTAGAAAATTTTACGTGAATCCGTAGGGGGTAAACAATCTAATTCTCTTTTTCGGATGTTGAGAATTGCTTTTCATGTATGCACTGCCTTAATTTTTCTTTTAAAAATATTGTGTGTTATTTTAGTGTATTGGAGCGCTATCCTGTCGATATTTTCTTTTCAGTTTTGCTTTCGGTGAATGTTGTATGAAAGCTACAGTCTTGCTTTATAACTTTACACCCAACTCACCTTTCCTTTTAGACTTTTTTACATTTCGCTTTTTATATTGACAGTTGCCGGCTGATTTTCACTCTCTTGCTTTTCCTCTTGTTCAGTTTGCAATAAAACCATGGCAATCGATTTGATAGGCTTTTCAGAAAATAAAAAACAAAAAACAAACAAAAAACTGCGAATATAAAAAAATAAACAATAACAAGTTCAGCCCAACCCTGGAATATTTTGGCCTTTTTCTTATTGTTTTACCGCTTTTGTCATGTTGTTTTTGTTTGTCGTTTATTTAGTTGTATTAATTTCTCTAAATGAGAAAAGTAGATGCTCCTCTTATAGATTCACAGATTCCCCAGCCACTAGAACTAAACGTGCCACAAAGTGCCTTTTCCAAATTATAAATAAAAACGCCTTTTATTTATCAGCAACAGGGTGACACACAGACACCATAATTGGTTCGAATTTGAAAATGATCTGCTGCTTGATACTTAACTGGGAACAGAGTCGTTGCAATATTCAATAGCATGTTACGCATACCCAATTGTAGTCTGTGCCAGCATTGTCTCCCTAGAGAATTACGCACTCGTCTACCTTTTTAGAAACATTGTAGTTGCAGAAGGCAACTCCTGGTTTTGCCATTGTATTGCAATCAATCCTTTTTTGTTCATTGTTGCTTTTGTTTTATTGTTACTGAATTTATGGCAAGGTTTGACTTAAAAAGCAACTAATTTTTAGTTGAATTCCATTTCAATTGTTAAAAGTTGAAAGGCTGCCTAGAAATAAAACAACTGCAGGTGAAAATTTTCCATGTATTCAAAGGCCTTTGATTTTTCACTTGATCAATTGCATAACTTCCATCTCCTTATCTGAAAATACATTTCACCCTCTCTGAAAAATAATAGAAATAGAATTAGAAATAGAATTGATGGCCGAAAATATATTTAAACAAACATTTAGTTGTTGAAATGGCCATTGTACCCTGTTTAGACATATAATTTTGTAATTTTAATGGCGTTTTCTTTTATGCAAAAAAAAGGGGATAAAGGCAAAAATGTTTTCTCCTCATAAGTTATATCTGAATCTGTAATATTCATGGTTACGATATTTAAATTGTAAATGAACACATTTCTTTAAATTTACTCATGAATTCTGTGAAATGTTCAATTCAACTCCTTTGCAGGTTTGCTTATAATGGAAAAAGTTTTGTAAGTGGCAATACTGGATGGTGTGAAAATTTAAAGTATGAAAAAAAGCTGCTCACATGATTTAAATGTAATAAATGACTAAAAATTTTATCGACAATGTCATGTGTAAACATCTAATTTGATCAAATAAGATGCATGAGTTTCATAGTACGTCTGAATGGGGTATTTTACTCTCGACTGTTCAATGTAATGGACTGACTAATTTATATTAAGATTATATGCCAGGGTGATAAGAACACTTCAAAGCAGACGTTTCGACAATGTTAGATGAATATTCCCATCTAGTATAAACTCTACAGCTATTCGGAAAACCCGTTTTAAAAGATTTCTAATTTACACCATCTTCTTCTCAATTATATCTCGTTATTTCTGCTAAGAGATGGTTGTGAAATTATTGTAATTTCTTTTTGTTATGATAATACAGTATGGTTCAATTATTTATAGACGCCGCCAGCTACATGGCACACCTGCATGCGATGTCCTAAATTTTCTATGTCGTTGAAGCATATTAAAGTTCTATGCCGGTTATGTTTCGATTTACATTTTCCTTTAGCTCTTAAATTATTGTTGGCCTTGTGCTTTTCTTTCAAATAACCCCAAAGGAAGAAATTTAACCTTTTCTTTAATTGTATGTCACTGTCTCTTGAAACCATATATCACCACATCCACATCTTTCAATTATACAAAAAAAAAAAAAAAAAAAAAAAATCATAAAAAAATCGTGTCATAAAAAATTGGCCTAATTCTAACCGGCATCACTTTCGAAAAAGTACAGTCCGATGATACCGCCAGCCTATATATCACACTAAAGAGTCAATCTTTGTGAGTGCATTGGTTTTTCGACGATCACTCTGGGGTTATCCACTGAGGTGATATTAACAACTTTAGCGCTCGATTATGTATCTTTCCATGGTTCAAATTGAGTTGGTCCGAAATTGAGAAATTTCAAATAGAATGCAGAAAAAAATTTGACCTTTTATTCGTGGTTTACATCCAATATCGGTCTTTCATTAATTTTATTCGTCGAGTCCCTAAACTCACAATGTAAAAGTATCTAAAGAAGGGATTTAAATACAGTGGGCTTTGACAAGTATTCAGCTTAGATGCGGTCTTCTAAAGATGTGATAAAATTCAAATAAAACTTTTCCAAAAATTTCATAAAAAATTATCATAAAAAATGAGAGAATCAAACATTTTCATTAGGAATTTAATATAAAAAAAAATTTATGTAAATGAGTTTCCTGCCGCGAACCGAAATCAGACAAATTTAATCTTTCAGAATGTCTTGTTATAAATTGCAGTTAAATTAAATTAATAAAATTAATAAATAAATTAATAAGAATATTATTTACATGTAAAATAATGAATATTTGCCAAACAAACATGTGTTTTTATCTCTGTGACAGCAGGAATGTAATGACAGTGAAGGTTGCCAGAGAATTTTTATCGCATTTGGGTTTATCTCTTCGGGGTTTTATAAAGCTTCTTATGACTTGCGTGTACGGTGGAACTAGAACTATTATGTTTTGGGATGATCGTGGGCTAGTTTTTCATACGTAGTAGTGTGTTTTTTTCCATATTTAAAATTTTTAACTGATTTTGAGATAGAAAAAAAATTAAGATTTCCACATAAAGCATAATTGTGCATTAATTTTAAGTAAAAAAATAATTGTTAAAAATATTAGTCGCTATATTTAATAACTTTTAATGATACTCACAACTCTATGTAAGTTTGATTTTATATATGTTGCTATTATCGTGACCTTACTGTATGGCTACCCCGTTCAATTGTACTGTGAACCAGCACTTATACGTTAATAGTTTTTGCAGGCATCCTGAATGCTGCTTCTATGTTAAATTCATGTAAAGGACATGTAATGGAATAAAATAATTCCATTAAAAATTACAATACATTTTTTTCACAATATTTGGAAAATGTGTCCATTTCCATTTTCATCCAATTCTTAATTCCCTTGTGCTCTTTGTCGCTCTGGCAGCTCGGCAGACAACATGCCAATATAAATTTGCGAACAATTCATTTACATACGTGTCTTACAGATAATGTCAAATGACATTTGTAACACCAGACTTTGTAGTCTGACAAGCAAACATGTCGTCGAAGGCACTATTGATGGCGTGGACCACCATCCGATGTCATGTAGAAAATACTCTGAAAAAAGAACTAACAATGAAATATTGTTAAACAAATATTTAATAAAAGTCTACAAGTAAAAAAATATTTTACGGTTCATTGTTTTTGAATCGAATGTCTCTGGATGAACAGGTATGAGGATACACTTGTGTTTGTATGCACCAACACATGTTAAAATCAATGAATGTCAAGCAATGATAACAACATGAAAATGAACATGAATAATTATTTATGCACAACCTCACACATACACTCATACGTACGCACACGAGTTTGATATTTTCGGAACATAATGAAATTCTCTGAGAAGTGTCAGTGAAAAGGAATGTGGTGATAAATTGAAGAAATTTTATGGTGTCTGTAAATTGTCGTACGCTCAATGAATTATTTATGAAATTGTGGAAGTTTTCAATAAATTCATTGATAGTTACTTAAAGGAAATATCCTGCAAGGAGTGAAAAATGCCTGGCAGATTCCATTTATAGTAATTATTTTGAATACTGAAACGCTCGTGGGGTAATAAAAGTGTTAGAGAAATTAGAATTAAATAAGTGGTTTTTCAATTTTTCCTAATTTTTTGTTAAATAATTTATTTCCCAGGAGCGCATAAACTCCTCTTCCAACACCTGTGAAAGGATTGGCCGTTTTAATAGGAAATTTATTAAAATTTAAAAGTAATATTTTCTAGATTTGATTAGCAGCCTGAAGATGTGAAAATAGATAGATATGACGTAACAGCTTACGTAATTACATATTTAAATTATAAAACAAGTTTTTTCTACTTTAAAAATATTTCATAGTGTGCCAGGAATTAGGCCAGATTTAATTTAATTATTAATTTAAAACAGAAGAAATCGAATTCAGTATTCGATTTCTTCCGAGGACATGATTTCTGATTTTGCATTAAAATTTATTACCGCCGAAAGAAAATGCTTAGATAATTTTTATATATTAATAAAATTCAACAAAAATATTCTGAATTTCGATGTGGAAATTTATAAACGATTTATAACGATGAATTTCCTCTTTTACAGCATCATTTCGATTAAAACGTGAAATTATCTATTGTAACGTTTCAAGAATTAGGATTAGAACTACTGTCAAGAAATCGAATGCAGAAATGGTGTCCAGACAGAATAAATATTAGTCTGAATCTTACCTATCCTTCTTTAAAGATATGCTCTACCAAACCAAAAAAAAAATAAATTAAAAACCAAAATGGTCAAAAACAGTAAATGGGTCGACAGCCGGACAAAAATAGTCATCCGAAGACAGACAACAGTGACTGGGTTGACGGAGGGACAACAATTCTGTTCGACAAAAGGACTTATTCGAAGACGTACAAAAGCAAATGCCCATTCAAAAAATCTCATTCTAACAAAAAGAGTTATTCGGAGACGGGAAACAGAGAAAGGATGGAAACAGTTATATGAAGACGATCAAGCGAGAGAGGGGGAAAAATTCTATTCCGATAAAAATATGTCTATTATAGGATAGACCACACTGAATGGATGGACAGATTGACAAATATTTTTTTCTAATAAAAAAGAATTATTCGTGGATGGACAATAACGCATGAATCGAGAGAGGGACAAAAAGTAGAAAAAATAAGTGAATGGACAAACATCTCGTTCTCGGATGGACAGAGGGACAAATAATTTATTGGGATAAAAAAATTTATTCGTTGATGGACTGTACCGCATGGAGGGGCAGACAAATAAAAATTTAAAAAGCGTTATTCAACAGCAAAGGGACGGACATAAAATACAGTTAAACACTCTCACTTCTCCCCACCAAAAAATACAACACATCACACACATACACACAAATATAAGCTGCTGAGTCTGGTGTTTGCTCTGTTTATATCTCATAGTGAGATTCATAAGAAAACTGTTGTAAGAACAATAAAGTATGACATATTATATATCATTGGAAAGGTCTTGAAATTTAGTTTTCAAAATTATACAGATATTTTTCTTTGCTATTAATTCAATCAAAAAAATTTTAAAAATTAAAACAAATTCTAAAAATTTTTACCTTTTTAATTAAATGGATTTTGTAAAGTAAAATATGCGGATTAATGGCTGGACATTCCGCGTTGCATTCAACGTTGGCATATGGAAACGTTTTTTATTGCACTTTTCACTTCATTTACATTTAAGAATATTTAGTATATTTAAGGATTTGTGATTAGAGAACCATTTTTTCTTCTTTTTCTTATATAAGCAGAGTAGTAAAATTTTTATCGTATTGGGGACTCTCGGGGTAACAGTTTTTTGCATTTTTTCCTCCTAATTTCACACACGCATGTTTTCGTAATGCCTTTCTTATAGGCAATACAACTCCATTCATATATATAAATTGGGCAAATGTACCAAAAATAAAGGAAATATTTCTCGTCGAAAGCTCAACAAAAATTCATATAAAGTCAATATTAGAATTTTTGTTTAAGAATTTCAATAATAAAATTAGAAGCGACAGTTGAATCTTCGGATGGTGCGAAGTAATTTTAAATTGGTAATATTTTTTTTAGATATTTAAGGTAAAATATGAGTAAAGTCATGAATGAAATTAATTATATTTAATTAAATTATGGCGGCACTTAAAACTCTTAAAAATGTTTGCAACTCAGAACCAAAAAAAAAAAAAAAAAAAAATAAAATGAATATAAAAGAAAAAAACGAAATGTAATTTCTAATAAATTAATCATGAGTGATTGTCGAAAACTTTAATTCCCCACTGAACTTCACACAACTTTGACAACTAAAATTCATTTTGCATGCGAAACAACTTTAACCTCTCCTCCCAAGTTGCAACGAATCAAATTTATTTTAATAGTGAGAATTTTTGCTACAAACCACACTTTGCATTCCCGCCCAATAAATTCCTCGTACACGTTCCTCTTCAACGAAACATCCCATTTTATTTATTCATCTAGTTTGTCAGTAGTGCAACCATTTATCATGCCACGGCATTTGCATACATCTGTCGATGCATCTTGTATCTTTGCGCAAATTTAATCTTTGCAGCTGTTTAGCATCTTTAAATAGTTGAATTTGCCTCTACTATTCTCTAGCATGCGATGTTAAAGCTTTTTTTTTATTATTTTTGATTTCATATTGCTTTCTTATTGTTGCCGACATTGCTGGTGTTGGTCTTGCACGTCCTCTTTGCTTAAGACACTTTATCTGCCATGCATTTCCTTCTTAAGAAAAGACACATCCAAAAGATGAAAACAATTTTTCATTTCAAACACGTTTCAAGTTATGCAGCTCATTGCATTTGTGCTAATATGGCAACATGGATGAAATCGGAGCAAGACAAGAGAAGGAAGAATGGCATGATTTGTTAAGCAAACAGTTGGATGAATGGAATGAGAATTTTAAAGTAATAAATGCTTTGACAGTTAAGAAGTAATCGGGTTGATAATAATAATAAATAAATAAAAGATTGTTAGACAGCTTCTATTGAACTGTTTTGTTTGACGTTTGCTAGTTAGAAGCGAAGAAAAAATTATTTATGTATATAAAAATAAGCGTTTCCTAGAGAAATTAGAAAATTCCATCTATTTTAAGACACAAATAAATAAAATAAATAAATAGGGAGTCAGTTTGTCAATAGGAGCTTGTGATATAATGGGCTCTGGGCACACAAAAGTTTTGTCTTCTTAGGAAAACTGAGTACCCAAACAAGATCACAGCTGGGCGTGACAACAATTAAAGAGTGTGCAAAAAATAAAATAATATCAGAGAAATGAATTTTCATTCACTTCAATTACCAGAAAAGGGCATTTCACTATGGATGAAGAGAAGTCACAAGTTCTCGTTACTCTCTTCAGACAACTTTAGTATTTATTAAAAAAAATATTTTTTTTTGTAATTCAAATAAACAATGTAATCAAAAGTAGAGCAGAAATGGAAAATTAATTAAAAAATTACTTGAAATTGACTTTTTATTTCATTAAATTTTTAGTTGCATCAATAAAAAAATTGATTAAGTTTCTACAAATCAGAAAATACAGCAAATCATTTTAATCGCAACTAAAATTACAAAAAGTAATTTACACATGCAAGCAATGCCACTTAATAGTTTCGCCACTCAGCCGTCGTGGCTTTCTTTCATCAATTAAATAATTTTATTACAGTTCGATTGGAATTGTTTATAGATAATATAAACAAAAAATCTGTATGAGAGATGCAACTTTATTAGTCTGCTTTGCAGCAACATTTTGTTCAGCAAGCACTATTAAACTATTGCTATATAATGTGGGCTATTTATAAAGAGAGTTGTTGAAGAAGTTGCCGCATTTAACAACTTTTTTCATCAAACTTTATAATATAAAACTCTCTTTAGTTTTACCAAAAATGATATAAAACTTCATTTAATATTAATCAATTTCAAAATAATTTTTTAAAACGAGTAAAACTATAAATAAAAATATATTAAATATATTCTTAAAATTTTACACTTTTAAAATTGATTAAATTATTAATTGGTAGATTGCTGGGAGGAATATCCCTTCAGAGCTTTGAGTTCAAGAACACAACTCCATGAGAGCCCTGCATAAATATTTAGCCAATCAATATTATTAATTAAGCAACTATGCCGGAACTAATTGCAGCCTTGTCATAAAAAGACTGGTATTCGTTTGGGCATGAAGTCTGCTCCTCGACCTCTGAGTCTATAAATGCAAATGGCTTGACACACACGACCCGGTGCTACATCTTGGGTTAAATTTGACCAACAATATTCAAATATTCCACCCTGAGCGTATACTTAACAAACGATTAATAATAATTTTTTGTAACGTATACGCCCACTGGCATCTGAATTAACATAAAAATTTATAGAATTTAAAAATAAGCAAATTTAGTAAATTTTCCTTATGGCTCGGAATTCCTTCAAAGCGAAGTGAATAGAATATTTCTTTTTGTCAATATTTTTTTTTTTGTTTTTTTCCACTGGAAAATTGAAACATTTTTTAATCCAATCAAAAGTTAATGTTTTCGATTATTTGCATTGGAAATGGTGTAGACAAATTAAATTAGCCAAATCACTCTAGACATCCGTGATAGTCATTTTGTTGTATACTTTATATTTTTCTGTATCTGCACTTCTTCTTTTTTACAACAACAAGCAATTTTACATTTTCATTATTAATTTCTATCATTCACATGTCGGCAGCCATTTCATATCGCATATTTTCGCTACAGATAAGACAGACAAATTCATAGAGAAATGAGCATTTAAGTAACAATTCAGAAGTCTGAAAAAAGCATAAAGACTGTCTGAAAATGAAATAAAGAAATAAAGAAAAATTTCGTTTAGAATTAAAGCATTTAAATTGCTGGCCACGTTATTGTAGCTGGGATTCCTATTTTTAGCTAAAAAGTTTTTTTTTAAATATAAAATATAATATTTTTAATTTTTATAAATTATATAATTATAAAAATTTATTGGAAAAATTTAAAAAAAAGCATTGAAAAATATGATAAAAATATTTCGATTAAACTTCAGAAAAATATATTTAACGACGTGCCACCTGCAATCTGGAGCCAACCGTCCGGTACTAAATATATGTTTGCTTTATATTTGAACGGGAAATCCCCTTTCTGTCGTCAGCCTTTTTCTTAAGTAATTGCAACAACATTTGCCACAACTTAAATAGTAATTCAATAGAAATTTCTTATTACGGCAAGTGAATATTAATGAGCTTAAATAGTCCTTTGGCTTTAAATGGTTAAGCAATTAGAAGAGCTTCAAATTACACGAAAAAATATTCTACAGCAAAACTAGTTGGCATGTGCACACTACATACGGGTATCTACGCATCTACGAAGTGGATGTTAAAGAGAAATAGTTGCAACAACATGGGCTACAACTTAAATAGACTACAAATTTCTTTAGCAATTAGAAGGGCTTCAAATTACACGAAAGGATATTCTTGAGTAAAACTAGTAGACATGTGCACACTACATACGGGTATCTACGAATCTACGAAGTGGATGTGAAAGAGAAATAGTTGCAACAAGATGTGCTACAACTTAAATAGAATAAATAGCAATTAGAAAAGTTTTGAATTGCACGAAAGGATATTATTGAATAAAACTAGTAGGCATGTGCACCCTACATACGGGTATTTACGAATCTACGAAGTGGATGTTAAAGAGAAATAGTTGCAACAACATGGGCTACAACTTAAATAGAACACAAATTTCTTCAGCAATTAGAAGAGCTTCAAATTACACGAAAAAATATTCTACAGCAAAACTAGTTGGCATGTGCACACTACATACGGGTATCTACGAATCTACGAAGTGGATGTTAAAGAGAAATAGTTGCAACAACATGGGCTACAACCTAAATAGAATACAAATTTCTTCAGCAATTAGAAGGGATTCAAATTACACGAAAGGATATTCTTGAGTAAAACTAGTAGACATGTGCACACTACATACGGGTATCTAAGAATCTACGAAGTAACTGTCAAAGGCAAAGACTTACAATTTTTTATTGTTTTAAAAATTAATAATATTTTATTGTGATTTTATCAGATTAAAAACTTGTTTGCCGCCACTTGTTGGTTATGTTCTAGTTTTGCTGTTACAAGCCAATCGCTTGAACTGAAAGGTTTCAAGGTGACGTCTAATTTTAAATACAATCATCATCGGTTATTACCAGTTTTGGATAACGAACAGTTCTGTTTTGAAAGCAAATAAATATTAAGAAGTCTACTTTTTATAATGTACAATGAGAAGGTCTAGCGTTCTTGGGGTCAAGGAAGTTTGTGCCACAAAGGACGACAATTAACTGAAAGGTTTCATTACATGTGATAGTGAATGAATTGCAATAGTTTGTCATTGCCAATAATTTCGACTATGAATAAAATTTTATTAAATTTTTACGTCGGCTTATGAACTCTGCCATTATACGTACGTGTAAGTGTTAAAGTGAGAAGCGTATTTTCACAGGAAGTGTCGTATAGCTTCAGGTCTAATTAAATAGAATACTTCATAGGTTTCCTTTGTGTTCTCTCAAGTGACAACTAAGTTGAACTCCGTGCATTCCTATCAGTTGGTTAGCAATCGATACTTGTAATTTAACGCCAAGTAGGAAAGTTGGGCAAGATTTTAATTTTTTGTGTACGTTCAGTACTTTAATTACGTGGTGGTTCTCTATGTAAAAACAGCTGATTTCGTGTACTTTAACCAAGTATTGATTAGGACCTTTATGTCGTCAGTTAGTCGAGTACAAAGTGTAAGTATGAAGTATTCTATGTGACTTACGTTTTATTGGAATATTAAATATTTTCATTACTTGTTGACGGCAGTAATAAAATGTGAAGAGATAAATTATTTAGAAACATGAAGTGCAAATTGTGCCAATGACAGAATGTAGTGGCCATTTATAAAGAGCGAGAGCGAAAGAGAGGATCGACCAAAAAAGCTGTTTTCTTTGGAAATTAAAAATAAAATAACTTTTCCTCAGCACTGCTTATTCTGGTATGTCATGGGTTAAACATAATAAGACTTGCCAGCTTAAAAGCTTTAAATCAAATTTTTTTATATTAAATTGTATTTGCCTAATGAAAAATACATTTTGTTAACTAAATTAAAAACGTCAGTCCATACAGGCTCCAAGACAGATTCATTTTCGGTTTATTTTTGCGGCGTTATGCAAATATGCTTATTGGAAAAAAGCTTTGCTGCTACTAAAAGTGAATAAATTTAGAATCCCTTTCACCAAATGCAAATGGTTATTGAAACTGTAGCTTAAGGGATCAACGGTCATTCTAAACTAGTTTGTATTGTACAATAAACCAAATATTTATTAAGTTCAAATCGTACAAACAAACAGCCGTCAAATGCAAATCGTCTACAAATCTTTAAACGGCAAACAGCAGATACGAGTGGCAAGAAGCATAAAAAGATAAAATGTTAAATATTTTGGCAAAAATTAAACATGTCCTCAAATGAAAAAGTATAAAATTGAAACGCACGAATGAACAATTGCTGAAAAAAATTTAAAAATTTGTACATTGCTGGGCAACAGCAACAGCAACAACAACAGCAAAAGCAACAGCAGCGGCAACAACAGCGGCAGCTGACAACAAACCCAAAATGCATTGCTTTATTTGTCTAACAATTTTTCTAGCCATTGTGTTGTTTTTTTAAGAAGTATTTTTTAGAAAACTGAATGCGGAAAATGTATGTTGTGGGCCTGATATGTGTACATGTTTGTACGAATATCGATTGGACAAACATTTGGCGCCAATAGATTAGAGAAACGCCCAAACATTTCAACTGCTTGTTGATTTTTCCTCTTTGCTTTTATTTTTTCTGTTGCAATTGCACAATCGCAGCATATTTTGAGACAAATATGCACACACACACACAACTAACACATGCACACAAGTGCAGTTGGCATTGTTATTGTTGTTGTTGCAAATGCATGCAAGCACAGCTTTTCCCTTTACCACTGTCAAATTGCCTGTCCTCCTTGTTGCCTACCTGCAAACTGTACGTTCATACGTTTGAAAGTTGACTTTCCTTTAAAACGGAATCAACTGCAAACCTTAAAAAATGGCACTACTTTGATTGTGGGCCGCAATGAAATAAAACTTAATTTAGTCACGGGGTGTACATGCGCCAAAGTCACAGTTTTTCGATTAAAAAATGCAACAACAGCAACTAAATAATGGCAATAACACGTGCAACCAAAAACGACTTTAGGTGAAACCGTTGAAGCAGGAATTGAATGAAGCAATGAAAGTCCTTTTGGCTCAATAAAATTGCTTGTTTAATTGTTTTGCTTTTTGTTGCTGTCGTTGGTGCCCCACAGTTCTGAATGGTGGCAACAAATTTCAATTAGATGATGGGATCATAATTAGATTTTGATCATTTCTTTTTCCTATTTCTGAAACTTTTGAGAAATGATTAGGATTTCCTTGCAGTTTCCGATGCTTTCAGATCAAAAGTCCTCCTGCCAGCACACTGTGCACTGGAACACTTGCCACGCCAATGAGTAAATTTTTTAAAGAGGCGATTAGAAATTTTTTTGAAAGTGACTAAAATTGGAAATCCTTTCCTTGACTTATTCTTAGAAATGGTTCTTTCAGATTCTTTTGAAATTCGGCATTACGAATAACCCACGACAGTAAAGTTTAGCAGACAAAGTTGGGCATGCCGTGGTCATGAGAGTTATTTGCCTATGAAGCTGGAACAACTTTGTCTGCACAAAAATGAATTGATAAAATTTCATCCATATTTGTCTCTGCCTTTAACTCAGAAAGAGAGTTACTTTAATGTATAAAATATTTTGGTACAATGGTTGGTTCCAGCATTGTCTGCTTTAGCTTCTAAGTTGAGTGCTTTGAAAGGATTTGCTATTTCACACCGAGTAGTCAATGACTGGAAATTCATTTTATTCAAATTGGGCTCGCTCAAGTTTGAAGGAAAGATTGTAAGTAAGTGAAGTTCTTCAAATCGTTTTAATAAGCTTGAAGTGAAATTCTTTGTAAATACGTTCTCTCTGAAGCCCACGCTTTAGGCCTTCACTGGGAGTCGTGTTTCACTCCAATGTCCTGTGCATGTCAATGTAGATTTACAATGAGTTACAACTGGTGTATTTCCCGACTGGAAATTTATAATTCCTCTCCGAGGGGATTTGTGAAGAAAACTTTTGGCCTTTTCGTTTCATCGACTGGAGACAGAGAGAGAGCTTACAAGTTCTTTATTTTTCTAAAATATTTGAGAACAACAAGACTTATAAATAACGTAGAGGTTTTCTTTTACTTAAATTACTTTCGATAACTTTTTAGATACGTTATGAGTGTCTTCCAATTCGGCCACATGCCACTGTAAAAACATTTCAATTCATTTCAACTTTTACGGTTTTCAATTGTATTTTAAAAACAATTTTTATTTATCAAAAAATTAATACTTAAAATTCTTTTAAGTCGGCCTTTTTCATTACAATTTCCACCTGGTTGCGGTTGAAATATTATTTTTAATTTAATAGTGGGGTGGGTTGGGCTTTACTATCTGCTCGTTATGCTTTAAGACTTGTATTTAATTTTATCATTTTTTTTTTTTTGGAAAAAACTTATTTTTAGTTTTTGTCGCTCTGAAATTTTATTTTTTTTTCCTTTGCAAATGTTCTACTCTTTGTTTTTGTATTGCTGGTAACACCGAAATGAATAGTGTTTCAGAAAAATAAATTTAATTTCAAGATTATTTGCAAATAAAAGAAACTTTCGAAAAAAAAATTATCAACAAAAAATTGAAAACTTTGCTAAATAATAAATTGAATTTATTGTATACAGGGGCGTAGAGCAATTTCAGTAATGAACATGCCGCGAGGGATTATAAAAATTGTGATTTACAGGAGGTTTTTTAAAATTAATTTTTAATGTTGCATATGTGTAGTGCTTTCAGGATTTTTCTTCCAATAAATTTTAAGAAATATTGAAGTTAAATTTGAAAACATATTTTTCATACGAAGTTGCTGCTCTCAGGGGTGCCCCTAATTCCTTAAGGCATTGTGCTGGAATGAGTTGCACGTTTGATATGAATCCCTAAAAAGTGAGTGAAGTGTCATGAATTTGACGCTCTTTCTTTGAAGTTTACTAATATGGTATTAATGTTTTTGCAAAACTTACAGAAGCCAGCAAGTTTTTGAAAATAACTGCGTTATGAACCCGCGTTCTTTGAGTTTTATATTCATCGATTCAGTTAATAATATTTCTTTACATTTTTCGTCTGGTTCAAATAAGGAAATATTTTCAAAATATCGTCGAATAATTTTATAATTATTTTACACAAGACAATATTACACAATAAAATAAGAAGTCCTGTGAAGTCCTTTTTCGAAAAAGTATTTAAAAAAATATTTCCTTAAATTATTGTTAAAGTGATTTGAACTGACCTGCTCCTTTTATTAAATTTCTTTCCTTTTTGGTAAATTATTTTAAATTTTTTTATATTTTCAATGTGCCACTTGCACATGTATTTAGCGTATAAGGCCTAACTTCCTTTTTGCCAATAAAACTAAATTTTATTGCACATTTATCCCTACGTTTCGTGGATTTTTGTCCACTTCTTTAGGGGATTATTAACTAGTATGACCGTCTGATAACTGTGCTATAAATGCTCCTGTTTCTTATAATTAGTTGAATTTATTGCCAATACACTTTACAAGCGATTTCCCAAAAATGTTTATTACTGCGAATGATCCTTTTTTTGTAAATGGTCCTTTTTTTTATTTTTATTTTCTTTTGGCGAATTCTCATTGCTTGCTACAGTTGCCTGCTCAGTATGCACAGGGAGAAAAAGTTTTCAGATTCAATTTTTCTGATTTAATTCTTTTAATTATTATTTTAATGTATTCTTATCTTGTTCAAGTACATCCTAGTAAATCCTTCGAAAAAGGATTTTTTATGGTAAATCAATACCTTTTAGCTAATAAGACCTTTTAGCTTTTTAGGACCTTTAGCTTGTTAGGACTTTTGTTGAAACAATGAGTTGGTATACGATCCTGTGGCCGTTATATCGGGATGTTTGCGTACCCTCGTTACAAGGTAGCTTCCTGGGCATCATGGCATGGCAAGTAGGAAATTTGGCGCAACCAGGAGAGGAAAAATTTTTATTTGCATGACAGAGTGTTACCAGCAAGGCTATATTCATGTGATTTTTTTAAAATAGTATAGAATCACATAAGATTTTCATGTGATTAAATGGTACGATTGTGTAGGATAGTGGGGCATAGCCTTTAGCAAATTGTACTTAAGGAGTGGAAATAAGTAGTTTCCATTTCACCATCAAGTGTACTTAATAGGCAAATAACTCTCATGCTCACGGCATATCCAACTTTGTCTGCTAAACTGTGTCTTTTGGGGTGTACGGGGTTTGAAATGGTTTCAATTCTAGGGATATCTGTAACACCGAATTCCAAAGGAATCTGGTAAAACAATTGCTGATGGCATCCTAACTACTGCTCTGCCTTAGTGTTTAACTTGATTTTATAATAAAGAGAAATTCTGCCTCCGCCGAAATAGATCCCCTTAGATCCCCTCATAGACGCCTATGATACTTGACAAACTTTTTTGCTCCATTGTGCAGTTACTGCAGTTTAGCTTCGTGTTTTAGTTTAAACAATATTTACTTAACACAATAGCAATTGTTAAAGTTACTCGCTCGGCGTTGCTATTTGGTAATGCATTGAAAAACTGTTAGTGACCACTATTGATACTCCTTTGCAGTTTTGTTTTTGTTTTTGTTTTTGTTTTCCCTTGTTACTGCTGTTGCTCGGAAAGCGTACAAGAAAAGGTGCAGCTGTGCAGCAAAATCTTTGTGTTTGAATTTGTTCCTTTTATTTAGTGTTTTTATTTACAATTCATTTGTTGTTATTCGTTAGCAGAAGTGCTCTTTGTTTAAATGAAAGCAGACTAAAAATAGAAATAAACCATTACCGGAGCTCGAAGCAAAAACTCATAACACTTTTCAAACTACTCTGTATGAAAAAATTAAGTTGAATAAAAAAAAAAAAACAAAAAAAAAAAAAAAGAAGAAAACATTACAACTATTTGTTAAAGTACGAGAATTGTTCAACAATCGCTTATTTCCAATTGAATGCACTGTTTTAACGTACTCAAGCGCTTAATGTGGCTGCAGTTGCTGCTGCCAACAAAAAAGCGAACAGCTACAACAGCTACAACAGCTACACAGCAGCTACAACATTGGCATTCAACGAAACTCCTTTACCAATTTAACAACAACTAAAACAGTTAAGTGTTGTAACCTTAGCGAAAGCGTTTTCAATTTGATTTGTTTTTATTGGAGGCTTTTTATTAAATAAAAATCGCTGTGAGTAAATCGTTCAAAAGTTGGAAAAAAGTGCTGGAGTTGGTGTCTAAATTTAATTTAAAAAAACGCTTTAAAGTGTTTAGATGAGTTTAACAACTATTAAATTGATAAATTTGCGTTATTAGGACTGCATTTCGTTGCGAGTTGGCGAAATTTAATTAATTGATTTCACTAATTTTTCTAATAGAAATAATTTTGAGCATCCCTTTCCCGCTGATCACCAGTTGATTTGTTGCGAACGGCTTGCGATTTAAGGTGTGAGTGTGAATCGGCTTATTAGCAATGCAAGTTGCCATTAAGCCGCCATATAAATCTCAGCCCTCTGGATTAAGCCAAGCGATACTGTTTAACCTTACGGTAGCCTGCCAACAATTTCATAAAAAGATTTTGCCGCCACAATTTGTTATACTGGCTAATGCTTTTGGCTGCTATTCCTTTTCCAATTGAATTTCTCTCTTATTATACCCTTCTCCAAAAAGGATGGAAGGGTATAAATAAGTTTGATATAGGGGATGCAATTTCAATAAATATTGATTTCCGACCATATAAAGTATATATATTCTGGATCGTTATAAGAAGGGGAGTATTTCGTCTGTCCGTCTGTCTGTCTGTCTGTCTGTCTGTCTGTCCTCATTTCCTTCCGGTCATTTTGTTGCGCTCAAAATTGACCTTAAATTTTGTCTAAAATCAAAAATTTTTTTACCTATCTGTTCTAATTTCTTTCAAAAGTACCACTTATAAAAAAAAGCAAAATCGGCCGATAAATAAAAAAAATATAGCCAAAAAATAATTTCATATATTTATATGAAGAAAATGCAAAAAATCCACGCTGAGTAACAAACCAAGAGCATGTGTATTGACAAGCACGTCTACGTTCGCAGCCAAACTTGCTGTTAAAATTTCATTATAAAGTTGGGTAGATAAACGACTATTTTTTCTTAATTTTACCCTTTTTGAACGACATATGTGCTATATTTTTTTTTTTTGAGTATATTTGTAAAGCAACGGAGCCACTGGGGATCCGTGGCGGGATGCTTATGTATATGAATAGAAAATTTTTGTTTTTGTTTTTGTTTTTTGTTTTTGTTGTAGCAAACGCAAATTCATTTGGTGGTGGTTTTGTTTGTGTATACTTTTATGTGTTTGCAATACGATTGTATAGTATTCTGGCATATGAAATGTTTTTTTGCCATCATAGTTTTCTTAAGCATTTTTGTACATGCATGCACACAGTGTTGCAAAAATTTCTCCAACTATATATAGCTATTGTGTTTCGATTGCCTGCGATATGGAGCCATGAGAGCCTCCGTGGAGCTGTTATCAATGGAGATCTTGAATTTGGTGGGTGGCGTCGCAAAGAATTCCTAGCGCTGCAGAGAGCAGCAGAAAGAGAAAGAAAGGTAATCTTAGAAAGTAGTAATCGGTGAACACCTCCTCACGAAGTAATACTATGACGATATGGGTACGTTTTTAAGTTCTTCTTTATGTTGCTTATTTTTTGAGAGAACATATCCATGGAGAAGGGTATAGAAGATTCGGCACAGTCGAATATAGCACTTTTACTTGTTTTTTTTCATTTGTTTTATTTCTTGCAGTTGCTAAATTTTTTAAACGCTATTCAGCTTAAAGTGTTTGCTCAGGAGTTATTGGTTTTAATTTAAACAAGCGGCCTTCTTTAATTGTGGACGTGAAATGAAGTCACTCTGCTTTTTATTTAAATTTATTGGCTGTGTTTGGAGCAGTCAATATTTTTGGTTGTCTCTAATTTTTTTTTCTATAAATATTTTTGATTTAATCTGCCTTATTACATAAGGCGTTGTTGCTGGTTCAAGCAAAGCTATTCGTGCCGTTGTTGCCGACTTGATTCTGTTTAACAGCCCTGGCATGGCAGAGATATCTAGTCTGATATACTGTCGGTTATAGTTGCTACTGGTGCGTACGCTGACTTTCGCATAAACTGCCACGTGCATACAAAAATATTGAAAATAAAAATTATATATCGGAGATATCCAGTCCGATATACTGGCGGTTACAGTTTCAGGAATTGCTACTGGTCCGTACGCTGACTTTCGCATAAACTGCCACGTGCATACAAAAATATTGAAAATAAAAATTATATATCGGAGATATCTAGCCCGATTTTCGTCTTTCAAAAATGATTTCAAAAAATGTTATTTCTGTATAGCGATACTTTTCCCAGCTCGATTTAAACATATAGCATCCGAAAATGGATGACTTTATTAAATCTACATTTGTTTTAAAAATAATGTCCCACTCTGAGTTCAATTTTCCCATCTCTGATATAAACCGATCAAAGAAAAAGTCATGAATAAAGACTACCTCCATACTGATGACGCCCAGATAATAGTGCCCCAGTAACTCTTTGCTGAAATAATTTTTTACAATTATTTTCAAATTGCCGCTAATTGTGGCGAGTGACATTATAATTTTTTTTTTGAGCGTGTGGTAGCCACAAAAACAGCTGACAAAAAACGTTTTGCTCTTGTTCTTCTCTTATAATAAGACAAAAGTAGTCAATTTTCGTTTGAAAATTGACATTAACTGACCTCCGCGCAGCAGTTCCCGACTGAACTTGCATGGACTTTTTCATTTAAACTTATATCAAACCCAAAGTTGCCAACTTCCTTGGAACTTCTCGAAATTCGAGACACCATGACGTCGACATGGCTTTCCGTCATTAGCATTTTCACCGTGGGAAAGGGAAGCTACACATTTACACGAGATCTTTATTCTTCAATAATAAATTCCCACAAACTTTACTTTGATAATTTAATTTTTTTTTCTTTTTTTTTAAGGCGATATTATTTTTAAGAAATAATTAAATAAGCCCAAATGAAAATAAATGCTCGGTTTTCGGGATTAAAAATATATTTTATTTATAGATATTTTATTTTAATATAAACCTAATAAAATATTTTATTTTATATTCTATTTTATTTATATTTCTTTTTTTATATTTATATATGATACTTTATATTTTTTCATATTTATTTTATTTTATATTATTTATTTTGTGGTTGCAGAGTATCAAATAGTAAATGGAAAGTTAAGCTCTCAGTTGAATAATGACTCGTTTCAAAAAGCCAGCTAGTACTGTTCAGGCCTAAATTCTGGTCCTTATTTGTATTTTACGTCACCTTGTAGAAACTATTTGGCTTAATTATAAAAAAAATTTAAGATAAAACTAATTAATTTAATGTCATTTACAATTTATTTCAGATCTGCAATATTTTACTTAAAATGCTAACGATCATCATCATCCTGCAACAGATTGCATTTAAAAGCAGGTGAGTCTGATTTTCTCATATTAAATTATTTTTTCTTCTCTTAAATTATTATTTTTTTTAATTTAAATTATTTTGTAAAAGCTTACATGAAGTTGTGGTTGATCTCCTTAACAATGAGCTTTACGAGTTAATTAGCAGTTCGATAAAATAAAATTTTTCCTTTTAATCAAGTAGACTAAAGCCACGTGTTGGACTTGAGCTTAAGCTTCAGCAGCCAGTTGCCCATTTGCAATGCGATCGTTGCAAAAGTAGAACCACACTTGCACATACATAAATATTGATGTATGCATTGCAATTTATAGTCATCGATGTGGAGAACAACATAAAAATTTAAAGAGTGCATTACAAAATAGGCCTTGCAAAGCAATGCAAAGGCTACAGTATTGCGTAATATAAAAAAGTACAGCATATACATTATTTTACTTGGCAGAGAACTGACAAAATTAAAACTAGAAAATCTAGAGTTGAATTTAAATATGAATTTTGATTAATTATATCAGTTGGAATTTATGCGAAAAAAATTATGTATAAAAATTAAACAGAGAGTGAAGTAACCTTTCCCGGAATAACTTACAAAATACCGAAAAAAATTTTAAACATTTATAATTTTATTACAATTAGAAGGCAAGAATAATAAAATCGGATATCGTTATTTTTTCATAATTTATAGTTTAAGGAGACCTTCGAATTTTGATACGGATAGTTCACAAAGATCTGAGCAGAGTACGTCCACATGATGGTGAAATGGAAACTATTAATTTTCACTTCCTAAGTGCTTCACTATCCTATGCAATCGCACCATTTATTTACACGAAAATCTTATGGGATTCCATACTATTTTAAAAAATAGCATGAAAATGGCGTTACTGGTGCCACACTACCATGGAAATATGATGCAAACAACTTTTTCCCTTGCTAATTGAAGTAAAATCAACTCTGAACCCATGAAAATTGTCATTTTATGTAAATGTTCATAAACTTTCACTTGTCACAAAAATTTGCTATTTCTGGGCCATAATGTACTATTTTTGCATTACACATGTCATATTTGACAGTTGGTGCGATTGTGTAGTGTAGTGAATTGTGGCCTTCAATGACATTTTTGCATGGTATTATTTTATAATTCAGATTTTTTACCTTTGTTTTTGAAATCCTCGAGAGTTCTACTTTTGCTCCTAGTAGTCCGAATTTTTACACCACATAATTATTGGCCAATGTTTTATTCTCAAAAAATATTTTTTTTACTTGCATGAAAATATTCAATATTTTTTAAATTACACTTTAAATGGTTTAATATATTAAAAAGTATTATTTCTGTTAAGTTTAAAGTGTGTAGAGGGGTGTATATACTCGTAAAAAAGCGGGGGCATGTCAAAGACGGAACTGGCTGACACTTATATTTTTTATTTAACCTTGACTTGAAAAATGTTGTCATTATTTATTAAACATAAAGGTTTTCGGAAGTTATATATTTTTCCTTTTCCGAATCCAATAGGCACAAATAAACAATTAATAAAAATAATTATTTATAATATCATTTTTTTTTGACTATCTTAAAAAAAGAGCAGCGAAATATTAGAAGAGGAAGAAATAAAAAGCTTTTATAATTTTAAATTAAATTTTTTTTTATTTATTTGTTAAAATAATTGTTGAAATTGTATTGCCGTCTTTAGCGCTGAAACACACCATCCCTCTTCTTTTAGCCACCAACTGTGTCTTTGCCTTTTAAACGAAGTATCAAAAAAAAAAAAAAAAAAGAAAAAAAACAATATTTGCCAGTAGCAACGTTTAAACATGCTGGAATTGTGTAAAACACAATAGATTCCCAAAGTGGTACCTCTTATATGTGCACCTGAAGAAAAGGGGGAGATGAGTGTGCACATTTTGCCAATTACAATGATCCAGCCTTAAATATTTATGGATTATTGTGAGTTGCAAGACTTTTGGGGATTTTTATTATTTTAGCATTTGTTTGCATGCTGACTTGCTGGCTGGCTGACTGGCTGACTGGCTGACTGGCTGACTGGATGGCTGAGTGCTCTTTACGTTGCTTACTCGCAGATCTTTAAGGTTATATTTGGGCTGGGCCAAAGCGAAGAAATGTAGAGATTGAGTGCCTAAAATGACTGCGTCAAAACCAGAGCGCCAAATGTTTATATCGGCAGCCGTGTGATACTGCTTGCTCTGCAGAGCTGTAAAATAGTGGAAAGTTGAAACATTTTTTCTTTTTAATTTTGCTTTCAGCCGATCAGTTTTCTGATCCTTTTAAAATTTTGTTATTCTTCAATTTTGCCGCCCTGCGTAAATCTTAATCAACTCATTATTCTACCACTCCTAAAGTATGATCACCGTTACAGTCCACTTTATAATGTAAGAATTGCACTGGTAGGCGCTACCTCAGTAGAGTCGCTCCCAGTCCTGGTTGCTAAGGTGCACTCTGTCTCGAACCGTGCTCAATTATGAACAGCAGTGTATTCCGTTCTCGTGGTGATGATAATCCAATTGTTATCTCTCTCCAATCCACATGGATCCTAGAGCGAAATTGAAAGAACTCTTTTAGGCACTTGATTCTGTGCAGCGTAAAAGTATATAATTTATCAAACTATATGTATATACGAGGGGTGATTGTTATGGTTAATAAGTATATATACAATGTAAGTAAGAAAAATAGGTTGAGAGTATTTTTTTTCTCATATTTCAATAAAATCAATTTGCTTTAATTCTCCGGAGATATGGACAGTTCTGAGAGACCTCGCTAAAAACACTAAAAGAGATGATCAGGGAGATGAAAGAATTATTCTTTTTCATTTTCAAAATAAATAACTGAACTAGGCGGAAATGAAATTAGACCAGATTGTTGAATTTCAATATTTTTCTAAAAATTCTAATGACAAAACAAGGGGTTCCTCTTACGTAAAGTGAGTGTTACGGCATTGAACCATAATAGAGAATACATTCCTGATGGAGTTTAAACAAGACTCTCGGCAACAACTGGTTTAACTTGCAGTTTCTTATTTGGCGATAGGAAGAGATATCATGGGATCGTGTTATTCTAAATAATGAGATCTTTTTTATAACACCGATTTAGAATTATTTCTTGCGTTCGTATGCGACTCTGTTGAACATTATTTTTAATAAAAGTCTTATACGGTTGGCATTGTTGGAGTCTGGTGATGGCGCCCCTCGTATATTATATGATGATTGTATTGTTCTATTTCGTTATTTTTTCCTCAATTTCCTCAAGTTCCAAGACATCGTGATGCTGATTACAAGTTAAGCGCGTGCTTACAGTCTGCTTATTGCTGCCTTCAGCCTGTCGTGCTCTCGTTGAACTCTGAGGCACATTTGTGGCAGGAAAATAACGACATACGAAGTATGCTGTTCTTGAAATCATTTTATTTATTTATTTATTTTCTTTTTTTTTTTTGGCTTTTTTCTTCTTTTTGTTTTACAGCATTTTAAATTGTTTAACCGCCCAGAAGGTGAATTATTCTAATCTATTTTTCCGTTTTCTTCCTTTATTGCATTGCATTCGCTTTTCCCCCTTTCCCTTTTCCCTTTTCTAATAGAACCGTGTACTCATGCGCCATGTTAACCTGGCAGCTGCAAATTGAACAACATGCACGTTGTTCGCATTGTTGTTGCTCTCCAACGATTTACATACACCGGAGTGCATTTAAAATGTGCCCGCTTTTGATTAGTTTTCTGTTCTGTGTTTATTGCAAATCAGAAATCATACTTTAATTTTTATAATTTTGCAAGAAATTTTTTTTTTTTTTTTTTGCTGTAACTTTTGCAAATCATTTTACTAGAATGGTTTATGTCTTCCTGTCATTAGTTTGTGGAGTAAAATCAAATGAATGGCTTAAAGTTGAACAATGTAAAGAGGAGCTTAAAAGTAAATACGTAAACTGGTTTTACACTTGATTGCCAGAGTGTGGCGGCCACATATCAGCGCGGTCACCCAGCTTCATGCCATAAAACGCCATTCATCGCATCATGTATTTCTATGTAGGAAGAAAACACGCACAGCTAGCTGTTCTTTAGTGGTTAAAAGGAACAGCAGCCGCAACAGCAGCTAAGCATGCGCACTTGCAAGTCCAAACAATAATCGCTTTTCACTTTAGTTGTGCAGTTCACTTTTTATGGAGTTTTATTTTGATGATAATTTTTTTTGGTTTGAATTCGTCCTACAGTGGATTATGTTTGCTGCCCCCTTGCTCTTGCCATCGTCTTATCCTGCCCACTGGGAGTGTGAGTGTGAGTGTGAGTGTTTGTGTGAGCTCAAATTTGAATTGGTTTTGTTTAGGTGGCTTTTAGTAGAGCGTCTTCTAGATTGATGTATAAAATGTATTTACTTGACATTAAGCAGCTCCAGATTTATATCTGCAATCACTCAAACCAATAGCACCAGCCAGGTAAACGTTCTACTTGTCCATTTGACTGGTTATTCGCTTCTATCTCCTTCGTCCATCTTACTTGTATCACTCAGTCATCCAGTCATCCAGTCACTCAGCCACTTCATGTTCTTCATGTTCTTCATTTTTATTTCTGATTTCAAGTGCTGTTCGAGCTGATTGCTCATATTTAGTTTTATGATAGACATTTTTTTAAAAGGAAATTAAAAAACGAATGATCATAATAAATAATTTTAAAAAGAACAGAACTCAATTACCGGCACACACATTCGTACATACGCGCTGAAGTGCATTTTCCAGGAAATTCATATTTAATTAACACATTTTGTTATTTCTCACAAGATTTGTAAAGATGAAGCGGATGGTCTTTAAGAAGATAAGAAAGAAGTGCTGTTCTAAGGAAATCATTTAGGTAGAAATGTAATTTATTAAATTTAAATAAATTATGCTTTCGGAGGGGTAAATGAGCAATTGATCTTGCCCCCTGCCTTGCCACATTCTTATTATTGATTCTTTGAAAAATAGTTTTTAATACAACTTCATAGTTTTATTCTATTCCTCAGAGTCTTAAGAGCTTTTCTTAAATTTCATACCACCCTGAAGAAGTTGTGTCCATTTTATTTATTTTCTGAATTTAATACACTGTATTAGGCCCTAATTAGATATACAAATTTTTTTTAGATATTATTTTCAACAATTTTGTGTACAAACTCTCTCTGTAATTAATACGATAAAAGTGAAATAGAGTAACTTTGCCGCTGTTATTCTCTCTTCCCCTCTACTGTGTAAACTGTGGAATATTCAAAATTAAGTTTGCTTGTCTAAAAGCGTTCTTTTAAGTTTATTGCAACATTTTATATATTTTTGCTCTACTCCACACGTATTGAGTTTTAAGATCTATGAGGGGTTCATGGAGGCCAATCAACTTGACCATTTCTTGAAATAACTTATTGTCGAAAAAGATCTCGTAGTAATTCCATTGGAATCCTGGCTGTCTGCGATGTAGCACCATCTTGTAGAAAGCAAATGTTAACCGAACATAAACTATGAAGTTTGGGTGTACGCCATTTTTAGTTTCAAAGGTGTAAGGTCCAATGATTTCTTCTGACCAAATTACACTAAAACTCCTCGCCTTTTATGGATGCAAAGATAACTGATAAATAATTTGAGGGTTTCCCATTACTCAGAACCGGCATATCACATTCACTGAAAATGTGCCCCGTCACTCATTATGACTTTTTCATGAAGATTGGGGTGGTCATGGGCGAATGTTTTTCCATAATAATTTTGCCACGCCTCTACTTCATGGCTGCCAATTATAAATATAGTCGAAAAATTCTTTTCCTCCTTTGTCAATAGATGTAGTTGTAGTCGTATATCTGTCATGCCATATAGTGTTGGAAAGGTGGCATTTTAAGCTTCTTTTAACCAAAAAATTTAGTTCGGCGAAGTTGGCAAAAAGTTACAGTTGTTCAAAAATGAGCGAAAATAATGAAGAAATTCGCTATGTTATGAAATTTTTATATAAAAAAGGGAAGAATTCCACGCAGGCCAGCAATGAAATTTTTGAAGTTGGCGGAGTTGATGCTGTATCAGTTTGTGTAGCATAACAATGGTTTGCTCTCTTCCGTTCCGGAAATTTTAATGTTAAAGGTGCACCTTGCTCTGGTCGACTTAAGGTTGAAAAAGTCGGTGAAATTATGGAAAAAATTGGCCGGTACCTTTACATAAGCAGACATGACAGCGCGAAGGAACTTAACATCCATCATCAAATAGTTTTGAACCATTTAAAAAAGTCTGGCTACAAAAAGAAGCTCGATATCTGGCTACCACATGAATTGTCTGTGAAAAATTTATTGGACCGGATTAAGATCTGCGATTCTTTGCTGAAACGAAATGAAACCGAAACATTTCTGAAGGGAATGGTAACAGGAGGCGAAAAGTGGATAAGATCATGGTTCAAGCGCGGTGAAGCTCAACAAATTGTCGCAAAGCCAGGATTGACATCTCGAAAAGTTATGCTGAGTGTTTAGTGGAAATGGAAAGGAATCATCCACTATGTGCTGCTCCAGCCTGATCGAACGATTGGTTCTATATTTTACTGTCAACAACTAATCAGATTGAAGCAAGCAATCGAAAAAAATGACCGATGAACCGGCTAAAACTGGGAGATCTTGGCTGGGAAGTTTTCATACATCCATTATATACCCCTGATATTGCACCATCTGGCTACCATTTGTTTCGGTCAAGGCAGAGCTCCTTTAAAGGAGTTAATGTGACTTCAAGAGAAGCCTTAGAAAATTACTTGTCGCAGTTATTCGCCGAGAAACCAGTAAAGTTTTACACTAATGGAGTAATGTCTCTAGCGGGAAAATGGCAAAAAGTTTCCGACGACAGTGGTACACATTTAGTTCATTAAAGTTCTTTATAAATATGAAAAAAAAAAGTTGGACTTTGATTAGAAATACGAAACGACTTCTTCGACTACCACTATGAACTGTCGTGACCAATTTTTAACGAAGTGGCGCGAAAGAAAAGTCAAAGATATAGGCGGGCACGCGCTATAAGATAAAATCCAATGTTTCTGCAATGAGATAATGAACTCGTATGGAGACAATGAAGTTGGTTGAGCTGTTAAATTCACTTGCAGTGGAATCAGTTATTATTGAAACGATTTTTTTTTGGAAAAATCTCTCAACTTCCCCATTTGCCGTACTGAACTAAAAATTCCGCCATACAAAAATCTTTCAACACCAGTGATGTCATATATTCAGTCAGCCATACTCCGAAATGGATACATGATGGTCCCCAAAACGCTGCGCGTTCCTTCAACTCATAAAAATCTTAAAGCAAATTTCACTTAATGGATGTCACATACAAATTAACAAAAAAATGTATTTAAAGGCAGACAAATTTTATTAATCGTACCCGTCCTAATGAATGATTCATTTTTCAGCAATTCAGACAACAGATTTGCTCTGCTATTGTTGTTGCTGATGTTGTTGTTGGCAAAACTTTGCACTTTTTTGTAGTGTTTTTTATTGCAACCATTAACATTAATTTAAGCTGTTTCTTTGTTTTAAATGACTTTTTTTTATTTAGAGGAGCGGGGGGTTAAACTTTCATATAAAAACAATCAGGAAAGCACACACTCCTGCAGCCATGTAATGGCTTGTTTAAGGTTTCACTTTGCCGGGAATTTAAATCTTCTTGTTCACTAAATGATCAGTTAATAAATGCGACAAACACTGAAGCAAAAAACAAAATAAAATAAAAGTGTAGAAAGAAAAATACGAAAAAAGGGAAGAAAGAAGTGCTAAAAGCAAATTAATCAACTGTTTGCAAAACAAGACAGAATTTTTCTTTTAATATTTTATTTCACACCAGCCAACATTTGCACAAGCAACTGCACAACCGTTTACAAATTGCAGAAGTGTGATTGTGGCTTGGGGAGGAAACTTCCTCCTGCTGTTTCCCCCATCCTTCTACAAGTAGTTTGTAAACCAGGAGTTGCCAGATTGTAATGAAAGTAAGTGCAATTGTGGGAGTTCAAATTCATAAAGTTGATACAAGAATTTGTTGACTTCAGACAAGTAAAAGAGAACATGTTCGTTCTTGCAGGCCCAATAAAATTTTTTGTTTTTCCGAATATACCAATGAGGCCACTAGCAGTGAGCTTTTACAATAAAGAAATAAAACCGGTGAAGACGTCGGCTGCAAACAATTTTATTGCAGCCATTATTGTGTTCACACATTTAGCCAATTCCTTGGAAGTTCTCCATACAAAGTACTCGATTAATAAATTCGATATTATTTCAAGTGCTCTGAAATACTGGCCATAAATAAGCAATTTAAACCTCCTGATGGTCTGTGGCTAAAAGCAGTTTTGTAAAGGCCCGATGATGACTGTGAAGCACACATAAACGTTAAGATTTTTTCTGCATTTCATTTCACAATTTGCAATTTAAGACTAACTCAATCACAATCGAGCAAAGCATTAAAGCTATTCAGATTATTATGAAAATGGGCGTTCATATCAAAATTCATATCGAAGAATCAGCTAAGTGGACTCGTCAATAAGCAGAACTGCCGCATTTGGGCGAATGATAATACGATAGTGACTCGCAAACAACTAATGCACCTATAACAAGTGACTGCTTGGTGCGGTTTATGGGCTGGCAGCATCATCGGGCCAAATTTTTTTCAAAATGAGGCCCATCAGGCAGTTACTGTGAATGGGCCTCGCTATCTTAAGGTGGTACTGAAATTTTTATGAACTGAATTGAAAGAAACGGATGTGAACGATATATGGTGGTGCCATTTGTCATACAGCTAACGAAACAAGGGCTCTTTTAAGCGACAAATTTAATAGCCTATCTCAGAGTTGCAATTAAATAGCATTCTGTAAACAGGTACGAGTCCAGAATATTTCAACTGCAATTTTTTGTCGGCAAATTCTAACAAATTAAATATGAGATAAATTGGAAATAAAATTGCTACCAAAAAGAAAAAAAAAATAATTCTGAAATTTGCCGAAAAATAATAAAAACTTTAGGTTATAAAATAAAATTTTCAATAAATTATATTTTTTAAATACTTTTTAATTATTAAACGGACCAAATTGAAATGGACTTTTTTGGGTGCATAAATGACCCCGTATACGCTTTGCAATGCGGATAATCAGGTATAACAGAATATTTTATATACAAATATTTTATATTATAACAAAATATATTATATTTACAATTCAAACAAGCGAAGAGCCTAAAATAAAGCAAACCTAAAAATTAGTACAAAGAGGGGGAATAAAAACTAATTTAGCAGATGAGCTTATGGGACAATTTGTAATTCTATTTATATAATTGTAATATTAAGTAAGTAAATAAATAAAAAAATAAAAAGTGATTGCATAAAATATGCAATTAAAATATGCAAAATATGCTCTGAAGCATAAATATGCAAAAATATGCTCTTTAACATAAGGTATGCAAAAATATCCCCTAACAACTTGGTGACCAAATTCCTCAAAGCCAATTGTGCCTTATTCCTCAAACCAACATACTTTCCGAAAATAACATCCAATTGGATCCTTCGGATTTCAGCACTTTTCATGGAAACTTTAAAACTTAGAAACGTGAGAAAAATGTATACAATGCCTCAAAAGGAAACGAGGGAAACATGTCGGAGTAGCTGCCAAATAAACGTCAGAATCCTAATACGCAATTAGTATAGTGAAATCATTTGGAATATGATCTTGGAAAACTGTATGGAGATATATGCATTGTAAACCCATTTCAAAATATTTTAAGGAAAATTTGTATATCTTACATCTGAATCGAGCAGATAATGCCTACATATATATATTGAAATTTAAAAATTTGGAAATAAATCTTGTTGGTATTTAATCATTTTACTTGTTGCAACATCCACAACTGAAATAATCAAAAATATGCTCTAAAGAATAAAATATGCAAAAATATGCATCTAAATTTTCTTAAAGGATAACATAAGTTTCTTCAATTTGTATTTTTTATTGCTGGTTTCCATTAAAAGCTTAAAAATTTAATTTCAAATGTGGCAGCATAAAACATTACGTGGCACACACCGCATGTGTAGCCACGTCGACCACTCCACTCAGTCAGTCCATCAGGCTCTTTTTGTTTCTCCTTTCCTTATTTGTTTTGGTTTTTAATCGCGTTAATTTATACTGCTTTTACTGGCACTGCAAATGCAAGCAATTAATTTATGTAAATATGCATTTCATTACAAAATGCAACGCCAGTAGATGTAAAACTACTCGGCACTCAGTTAGTCAGTCAGCTGGTCGTTGGCACTGGCAAATTGTTCATGGAACACCAACTAAATTGATAGAAGTTAATGGTAAGTAGAATTTATTAAAAGCACTTACAATAATATAAAAGTCCATTCGCCGTTTTTCACAATGTAAACAAAATTTCAGAACCATATAAAAAAGTTCCACTCCAAAAAGGAAACCAGAAATAGAAAAAACGGCAGCCGTAAAGCATAATTTTCTTTAAATTATTCATGTTTGAAGCAGCACAAGTAAATTAAAAACAAAAACAAAACAATTCATAAAAAAAAGGAACAACAACAAAAAAGCTTAACATTTCTTTATACGCCCCATTTAAAAGACAAATCCGATTAAGTATAAAATTTCACATTTAATTTCGTTTTAAGCTCAGTTTTTCGTGTGCTTTAAATTCTTCCCTCAAATTTATTTTGCTTGCGGTTCGCTTTAAAGATTTTTTTCTGTTTTTTTTTTTTTTTTTTTTTTTTTTTTTGATAAAAGGATTCTTTTTAAAAATGTTTTTTCTTTTTATTTTTACTTAAAGCAAAAGGAAAAATTAAAATTAAAACCAAATTTAGCAGCAGCAACATTGCATTAAGCATTGTGGCATAATCGGGCATCATGCGGCATGCAAAGATCCAAACAAAAGACACCTTCACCAGTGCACACGATCTGTTTGCGAAGCGCTGAAAAAAAATATGAGGAAAAAAATTTAGTGGAAAATTAAAACAAATACGGACAAGATTAATATTTCGTAATAAATTGAAAAGAAATTAAATTTAAGAAATTTTGCAGGCAGCGAGCAAAAAAAATACTATCCTCGCACACAGTGATGAATTTGCAAAGTCGTCCCTCCGGTCCTACGAAATTCATTGCAAAGAACTAAATAATTTTTCAGCAGATCTTTAAGTAATTGATTGCCTTCTGAATATTTTCCAAAGTACTGAGAGCAAATGAAAAAATTGCGCCGCGCTTGGTATTTCACAAGTTCCCGCTTCAGTGTCATCATTATAGTTCGTCCTTATTATTTATTTCTAGAAATCTCAGACTGAATAGCAGAAAAAAAATAAAAAAAAATCACATTGAAATATAAATGTCTCGTAATCATTCGCTAATTTCTTGAGCAAAATTGTATGCAGTTCATATTATTTATAACAAAAGTTCTTAATATGAAAGAAAAAAATTGTGCATATGACAGAAGAATTGACCTTCACCCTTTTAGTACATTTTGTTGGATTAACTTGTACTTTTTATTGCGAAATGTAACAACAAATATTCTATATGTGAATGGAAAAAAATAATTTATCAGCATTCTGTTCACTTTTTACTACCTTAGTACTCAGTTCATTCCCAAATTTTATTAAATTCATATTATTTACCGCAATAGTTCCTAATCAAAATAAAAAAAAAATAAAAATCAAACATAAAAGTATTACGGGCATCCAGTTCATTCCCAAATTTTGTTTAATTCATATTATTTACCACAATAAGTCCTAATCAAAAAAAAAAAAAAAAATCGAATATAAAAGTATTACGAGCATTCTGTAAGTAGGCAGTTCATTACCAAATTTTATTAAATTCATATTATTTACCACAATAGTTCCTAATCAAAATGGAAAAAAATAAAAATCAAACATAAAAGTATTACGAGCATCCTGTAAGTAGGCAGTTCATTCCAAAATTTTATTAAATTCATATTATTTATAACGAAAGTTTTTATGTGAGTGGAAAAAAATAATTTATCAGCATTCCGTTCACTTTTTACTTCCTCGGTACTCAGTTCATTGCCAAATTTTATTTTATTAATATTATTTACCACAATAGTTTCTAATCAAAATGAAAAAAATTCAAATTCAAATATAAAAGTCACACGAACATTCTGTAAGTAGGCAGTTCATTACCAAACTTTATTTAATTCATATTATTTATAACAAAAGTTCTTAAATGAATGAAAGAAATTGTACGCATGATTAAATTGAAAAGTCAGTTTTCCTCTTTTTCATGGATTTTGAAGGAATATACTATTTCTTCCAGCCAATAAAATTAATCGTCGTATCCATTGAATACGATTTCTGCTTTACGTATCACAAAACTGAAATAATACAAGTAAAAAAGATTAAAAAATTTTGTAAAGAAATCAAACATTTTTGAGCGCAAACTTGCACACACATTTTAAAAAATAATTAAAATCTTTAAGTAAAAAAGTGTGATGCCGAAAACTAATTTCCACTTAAAATTAACTTTTAATTTCAAAACCATAAATTTTTATAAATTTCTATTGGCTGCGGTGTATTACAAGTTAATGCTGTCAAGTCTGAATCAGTTGCCTTCCATATTCGCCATGAATATTTTTCAAATTTATTACCGATCTCTTGACGTGAATCAAATTTTCAAAAGGCTTTTGTAAGTCGCAAAAGTGATTGAAAGAAACCAATATTTTGTAAAGTCATAAAAATTATTTTTTTTGTTTTAATTGATCCAAGAAATTAACAATTTTATATCAGAGCAAATCAAAAGCCATAAAATATTTGCAGCATCATTTTTAATAAGAAAACATTGAAAATTTACGAGCTTGCTGAAGTTGCGCTACTCATAATCAAACTACTTTACAACAGCATCAGCATCTTGCCTGCCGTTCGCCAATTAACAACATTTGCAATTGCATTTATAGATTTATGCAACACTCGCTAAACACTGCAACCTCATCCATCCCCATTTTCTTGTGCCGTCAATATTGCAAAAGCAATTTGAAAATTCAATACTTGTGTGATTGTGGTTAAGCTAAAGTGTTTGAACTCGCATCTGCTGAGTTGCATTGCCATCGTATGCTGTTGCCTGGTTATTACAATTTGCATCGGTACTGTTCGCCACAAAAGTCACCATACCAGAAGTATTTCGTTAAGCAAAGCGTCTTCATGTAATTTTTGATTTCGAAAACAGGCGACTTCAAATAAAATTGCAGAGTTCTTTAGAGCGCTACGTAAAAGTTCTTGTTGTGACTTTGAAAATGTGCCGGCTTTGTACCAACACAAAAGTACTGTTCGTTAAAAAAGTAACCATACCAGGGGTATTTCCCCCAGCAAAACGCCTTTTTGTAGAGGTATTTCGCCCAGCAAAGCGTCTTCATGTAATTTTTGATTTCGAAAACAGGCGACTTAAAATAAAATGGCAGAGTTCTTTAGAGGGCTACGTAAAAATTCTTGTTGTGACTTTGAAGATGTGCCGGCTTTGGACCAGGAATTAATTTGCCTTGAAAATTATGAAATTGTATTGCTATGAAATAGCTAAAAATTCTAAGAAATTCTTGGATTTTGTTAGAAATCCACAACCGATTTCTGAGAACGTTAGAAGCAACAATTCCAAGTTCGATTGTTGCACTTTATTATACATTCTTTTGGGCATGAGATCGGCAGAGACAACTGAGAAAAAAGGCGGATAATACAAGGAGTCTGAACATTGCACAAAAAAAAAGTAATGGAGTATTCTCAATGACCGAACCTGCATGTCTAATGGGAGTCATATAGAGAGAGAGAGAGACGGAGAGAGAGAGAAAGCTGCTATAGCAAAAAAAAAAGTACGGAATCATCCACTGTTGGAAAAAATTTCGATTAAAAGCGACTTTTAGGCATGGATTGCAGAACACTGAAAGCGAAAGTGTCCAGTAATGTACATATTAGTTTCGAAAGTGATTAATGGCAGTTACATTTAGTAGAGCTGAATCCCCAATCGAATGAAAACCTCCAAGTTGTGGGGCTATAAATAAGCGAGTTTGCGAATAAATATAGTTTACAAGAATAAGCATGGTCAATGCCCATAGTTAGTGTGGTCCGAAAACGCAATTGCTTTGAAATCAAAGAGAGTATATGTAGTGCTCCAAAACGCTGATAAAGCAATTGTATAAAACGCCCCCAAAGAGCAATCAACGCTTCGGCTTCAAAAATAGGCGCCAATATTGCAGCGGAATTGTGTACAAACTTTGCATTCGTACACTTTGGAAGTCAGCCAAATTTGGAACTCAGAGGCAAGAGTGAATGGAAAAGTGATAGAATTTGATTGGCCCTTGATTGAGCTGTGCAGGATGATTGACTTTGATAGATCTTTCGTTGATCAGGAAGGTATTCTCCACCTATTTGTTGTGAATAACGTAGCAAGAATCATGTAAGAAAGTGAACTCCTCACAAGGGAATGTTTAGATTAAATTCTCAAAGATGCTGCAAGACACGACTATGGGCGGCAAGGCACGACTATGGGCTGCAAGTCTCGACTATGGGGTATGTGAGAGTTTCAACTGTATTTAAGTTAGAATGGAAGGTGTTTAGGGAAGTAACCAAAATATCTTATGCCAGATGGCTGTTTTAAAGCTCGATATAGTTTAATGTATGATTCACAATAGTTTTAGGGGGAAAGCGTTGCCTCAAAGTAAAGTAAATGCTACAAATATTGGTTCCTCCGATTGCAATTGGCTTTGAATAGAGTTGCAAAGGCACGCAATAAATTGGGGGTTGCTGTGACAACTCTTTTACAAACATGATTTGGTTACCTCTAATGTTCTGAAATATATTCAACTCTTTTTACCCGATACAAATAAATTATATAGAAGATTATTGGGCATACTAAGAACCTCTCCTCTCATGCATCCTTAACTAAAGGATATCATTTCATCTGTTTACCCCAAACACAAACTAATTCTGTGCACACTTTTATCGCTGCCAGCTCCACATTTCGCTATTAATATATTTTTATTCGCATTAATTTTAATTTTTACTCTCTGCCAGTTATTATGAAGGAAAGAGAAAGAGAAAAAGAAATCATGGCTATAGAAATTGTGCCAATAGTTGAACGATTTTTTTTTATAAGTATTTTCAATTAATGACAATCATGGCAGCATATTTTACGCATGCTTGCTTGTCATGCAAGTGGACACATGGCTGCAGCAGCGACTGCAACAGCACAAACACGAACATTCCAAATGCAGCTGATCAACAAGAGCAATTGAAGGAAATTGCAATATTGCATGTGACAATAATTAAGTGAATTGAGAGCAATCAAGTTTTTGTCAAGTGAAAGCCACCGTCCACTGTCAGCGATTGCTTTTCCATTTCTCATTCCATTTCATTTTTATTTCTTTTTGAACAACTTTTGCAAATGAAAAAAGAAAATAAATTAAAATTTTAAGTAACTTCTTCTGTTAAGATTAATGCAAATATTTGCTATTATAAAGTTCTGCTGGAATTTGTCTTCAAAGTATTTGCTTACGGGAAAGTGTCGCTTTTGGTCTCAAGAATGGCAGCAAGATAGATGGCTTAAGAAAGTTGAAAAAATTCGAATTAAAAAAAGCTTAAAAGCAACTTAAATATTTCCATAAATAAAATTTCACCAATAAGAAATTATAATTAAATTTTCAAGTATTTCAATTCAAATATTATCCAGACATGTAGCATAAGCATAAGTGACGGGTCGGCTGATTAGTTCATTTATACATCTACAGTGTCTACCCAAATGAAGTAGACGGGGGGGAAACTAAAATGCAGAAGTAGCAGGCAAGTTTTTAAGAACTTTAGCGTAACAGAAAATAATTTTTTTTAATAATTAAAAGTCCTCCGAGTCAGAGTCATGAAAGTTAGAATTCTTATAATTTATAGAGATATAAGAAAATTATATCTGGAATGGAAAAGACGCTTGCAAAAATGGATCTTAAAAGCATTTAATATTACACTTGGGTCAAGACCGCATGAGCACATTTTGGAAGGATTGGCATAAGTCTTTCAGGAATCATTCGTTAGCATTTTTTTTACCGATCGCTGTCATTCTGATAACTCTTCTTTCGTCCGCTCTTATTTTGATAGCCCACCTCTTTCGTATATGTTTTTTATATTCAATTTCGTTTTCAATCTTGTTTAATTTTGTAATATTTTTATTCTTTTTGCTCCGGAGTTGAGAGCGCATTAAAGTTTATTGCAGACCGAACGGTTAACGAAACAGTGTGCGCAATCGGTTATTACTTTGTTTTTAAACATTGTCGAACTCCTTTTTCACCCCTCTCTATATGTGTAATCGTAAGTACAGTACAGTTTCTCTTTAGCATCCAGGTGTCCGAAAAGGCCAGCTGCTTATATCACAACTTCACTCCGTTAGTTTGGTTTCTTGATATTCTTAAAATATGATTTCGAAAATTGATTATTTCTTAAATTCTGGACCAGTTGATATGCTGCTCCTCCAATGGAACTAATATACAATAATTTTTTATATTCCATGTTTGCCGTGTTTCAACATTTTATTGCTTCTTATACGAAATAGTCAGTACCCTGTTCAGACGTAATTCTTAAATTGGTAAAATAACTTTTAAAAAAATTTCGTCATATCTCATATTCAATTGGGTTTATTTTACTAAGACCAGTCTGGCGATATAATCCATGCCTATGCATGCATTGTAATTAAGAAATACGGATAGTGGTGAAAACAAGGCTGAAGTTTTCTTGCAGCGTTTCCCCTTTCGAAGTAGGCATTAGCTGATTCTCTATATTTTGTTAATTTTTTTTGTAACCAACTTTACCTGCAAGGCTTTTGGTTCGTCGGCAGGAAAACACCCAGGGTCTAGGCAGGAATCGAACCCGCGACATCCGGTTCATTAGGCTGAGCATTATTCACTCGCCTACGGAGGCACCCAAGTTGATTGTACTTTGCTGATGAAAAAGTGTTACAGAAGAATGCGGAAGGAGGGTTTAAAAGACCAGATTTATATTACGAGATATAAATTATAGTTGGCACAGTTACGGATTCAGGCAATACTGCCTTATTAGGTAAGACTAACACACTTGACACTTTAATCTTCATTTCACTCAGTGCTCCCAAATAGAAAAACTTGCTGCTTCTCAAGCAAAGGGCTGCATGGTCCAGTTTAGTCCACTTATGAGACAATTTAAAAAAAATAAATTATAAATTAAGTGATTACTTGTATGATCATTTGAAAAGTCTAAAGTAATTTATCTCTTTTATATTGTTTAGATTATAATGAAATTTATTATTAGCCGGGGTATTCCCCCCAGTTATATTTGTTGCCTTAATGTTGTTTGCTGTGTGTAAAAGCTAATCGCATAGAAAAAAAAACTATTTCAATGCTTTCTATGATTGCGGATTTGAAATTATTGCAACAAAGTTTGGAATTACTCCAACTTTGATCCAATCAATAAAATGCATGGATATAGACTTTCTCAATCACCCAACAAATAATAGCTAATATTTATATTATATTATTAAGAAATTTTATATTATCGGCTTATAAATAAATACTGAATCATTTAAATTTCTTATTTAAAAATTTATAGAAATTGATTATTGATGGTTGTTAGTTACCTCCTTGCCAATTTCGCTCTACGCTATGAAAGAACGCCAGAAAACAGTCCACCATTAATTGTAAAGAATTTCCGTTTGATGAGGTTTTACTTTGGCTAATAAGCCTTCAGTTCCCTTGCAGACGACGTGCTTTTCGCATCTTTCCAATTTTTAATAAAGATTTCATTATCCGAATTAAAAGTCCTCTACGTTAATTTGACTTTTGTTTGGAATGAATAATTTTATAGAACTGATCAAGTGTTAACACTGCCGTTATACTGAATTCTTTGCACACGGCCGTCGGAACACGGCAAAGGTGGAATAGAAAAGGATTACTGTGCAGGAGTGCGGTACAGTGGTGTACAGCAGAGCTGATGAACCAGTGCTGGATTTGGAAGGGTTGTATGCTGAAGAGATAAAAATTTGAATAATCGTTTTGGAGGTGTGCCGCCAAGGACACGTTTATAGGAACAGGGCTGTGCAAATAATTATAATTAATGAAATTCCAAAAAGAGGAAATATATAATATAAATAAATTAATGCTTGTAAATATTTTAATAAAAACAAAGTATTCGTATTTTAATCATTAAAAAATTCCTCTGAAAAGTATTTATAAAATTTCTCATATGGTTGAAAACCTTCGTCATGAGCTTTACGCTCCTTAATTAACGTGATTAATTATTTTCTCACAAAAAAAAAATAAAAAAAAATAAAAAAAGGTCTAAATCGAAAAAAGGTGCCGTGATGATGTTTTCACATTACGAATCTCTAATAGAACATGTTCATTTTTGTTTTTATTATCATTTCAAAGCTCATAATAATAAGAGTTATGTCGCGCACAGTGGGATCTATATTTCTAACACTCCAACAAAGATGTGATAGATATTAAAAACATTTATAATGATCTATAAATTAAATAGACCTCCGTCTTAAAAAAGAGTCTATAAATTTTACAGAAACTCTCATAAAAATGTGACGCAATTTTTTTTAATGATTGATGGTTGGTTTGATTTAAATGGCTTGAAACAAAGGAAATTGGAATTTCTTGGAAACATGTGTATGCCTACATATGTGTGTGTGTATTGACATATGAATGTGTTCGTATCATTTACTAGTAACTATAATAACAAGAAATAGAAATAGTTTTTTTTTTAGTAACTTTTTGAGTTTACTTTGAATACCTTTGATAGTGTGTAAGTAGAATTTTTATATTGTGCAATTTTTTCCATTGCACAATCATATTGTATCTCTGTATGCTAGACAAGTGTTTTCATCTCATATATCAAAGATGATTTTCTTAATGGGTTTTTCATAGTGAGAATTCAAGGTGTGAAAAAGGTTTGATCAAGAGCAGTCACACGAGACTGAGAAAATATCCTTCCTGTATGAAGCAATTATAACAAAGGATGCATTACTTTTGGCCAAAATTGAACAGAATTATTTCATAATTATTTTGTAGATAAAAAGTTTGAAAATGAGACATATATTTGCTGGCATTTAAGGAAAAGAAAAATTGACGATTTTCATAAGGTAGCCTTATACCTTCATCATTTTAGTGTTTTTTTTTTCCATATTAGCGGTTTTTCTTGATAAAGCCTTTTTATATGGTTTTTAATGCTGAACTTGGGTTTATAGTACTTTTTCTAGTTGATTTTATGTCTTAGAATTCGAGCATATTTCTTTATTATTTGCTGGCAACTCAGGAAAATAAAAAATTGACGATTTTCATAAGGTAGCTACCTTAGTCGAATTAGCGCTTTTTTCCATATTAGCGCTTTTTCTTGATAAAGACTTTTTATATGGTTCTTAATGCTGAACTTGGGTTTATAGTACTTTTTCTAGTTGATTTTATGTCTTAGAATATGAGTATATTTCTATTATATTTGTCTGTTGGGATTTCAAAGCTCTTAAGTCATAGATCTTGATAATCAGCTAGTTTTCGTGTTATTAGTACGCATCTGGTGTGCTTGCGAGTGAGTTAAAAGCGCAAGGTTGTGCTATAAAGGGCGTCCACATACAAGATTTTGTCCTGGTTCCGCGTGTAGTAAGACCGGTTATCATTATTAATCATATTAATTATTTATTTCATTATTAATTATCATTATGAGACAACACCCCCATGATACGAAATCTGAAATGTCCTGATTCTACTTGTAGTGAGACTGGTTCCGGAATTTTTATATCCCTGTTAACTATATTAACTATTTATTTCGTTATTGCCAACATTATTGGCTATTATAAAGCAACACCTGCACAACACGAAGTTTGAAATGTATTAAAATATGGTACAGTGTGTGGGGTATAACATTTTCCATCTCGGTTTTTAACTGGCAATAGTTACGCAACTATTAGATCACATACATATTTTATTTGAAAACAAAGAGAATAAAAAAAGGAAAAATAAAACAAAAATGTAAAAATTAATGAAGAACTGAGGCAGGTAAAATTGCAAAGAGTATTTGTCGGCTTGTAGCTTTGAATTTTTGAAAAGCTTAATTAAGCTACCGAAACCAACAAGATACAACAAGCTAAATGCTTAAGCGCTTGTTTGGTCGTACAAGCGGGGTATGAAAAGCACTCTAAAATCAGCCTTAATTGGATGAAAATCGTTGAAATATTTCAAATAATTTAAAATCTTACTTTGATTCGTACCAGAAGGAACCTCCGGCCGTTCGCAATGCACACACGGATTCACACACAGTCGTGAAATGGTTGGAAATGGTTGAAAGTGCACAATGAACACAAGATTTACGCAACGTTGTTTGCCGCTTTAAGACTGGAGGGATCAGTGAGTTAGTGGAGTGCTGGATATCCTTTTATTAGGCTTGAGAATTTTTATTTCTTCTTTTAACAAAGCAGCAGCCACCAATAGCCCCCATAAACACATAATGTTGTGAGAAAATTGCTTAAGTTCTACTTGTGGACAGACAAGCAACAGACAATAACACAGAACAACACCAAAGTTGTTCTCTCGGCTTATGTGCGATAGCCAATGGACAGCACATGCAGTATGCATTCGCGCAGCAGCAGCAGTAACAGCCGTAGAGGAATCTGCGTGTCAACGACTCACAATGACATTTTTGAAAATCCAACACGTGTTGTTTTGATTCAGAGAACCCTTTAGATTTTCGCGTTAATCAAAATTCCAATCATCATACCTGAAAATCATTGATTGGTGTTTGTTCTACATAAAATCAATTTTGCGTCTGCCATGCTGCACAATGTTGTTGCCACATTTTTAAGCAAATAGTTTTTCTTTGAGCAAAATATTTTACACTTGAAAAAACTAATGAGGCGAGTGAGTGGCTTGTCTTTCTCTTTTGGCAAACATGGCAACAGTTTTAGTTTCAATTTTTTGTTTCTTTTCCTCTTTCCCCACTTTTTTTTTATGATGAGGGAAGTGACTTCACAACTGGTGACTAAACTGGTGCGCACTTAAAATCTTGGCGAGATGCATTTCTAGTTAATTGTGGAATATCCAGACGAGAGTAACATTCCTTGTCAGTGCAGATAGAATCAAAAGAAAGCGAAAGGGTTTTCAAATGAAGTATTCTGGTGACGAATAAGGCACAGGAATATGCCTCTTAGTCGGTTGTGTAAAGATAAAGTGAATATTTGTTTGTAATTTAAGGCCAACTAGTCCTGAATATCCTTCGGAAATAGTAGATAAATTCCTTCTTGCAAAAATGTTCTTTTAGAGCTCTTAATTAGGTGTTTTGTCTCAGCTAGACTTTTCGAATTTTGTGGCGGAAATCATGTTGTATGATTGTCTGTCCTGTGCTTACTGTCCAACCTTTCGTTCTGGTGTCCCCCGATATGGCCCGCCTTAATGGACCCAGTTAATTCAGTAATTGCTTTCCAACAGCTCTGTGAGAAGAAGGTTATTTCAGCTGTTGAGCCTGTAAGGACACTTGCATAGCTGATGTGAAGACTGCTTGCACAACCACTCGCCCATTGTTTTTACACACGAATTGGGATTTCATAAGTCCTTGCCATGTTTTAGTAGTGACTTAATGAAGGCTGGCTGCTGTAACTTCTCTCTATATAATGTGTTCGAGTGTCTTACAATTTAAAGTTTTCATTTGTATTGAGACTCGGTTCATGATCTCTATCAGCGTTTACTTTCTAGCTCTTCCCCACTTAGGACACCTCTGGCACTTGAGACGCTTCGTGAAGAATATTTCAGGTCTTCATGAAGTCAAGTAACTGAACAGGGCTGGCATGGCTTATAAATTGGCAAATATTTTTTTTTAATTTTTATATGTTTTATTTTTATTGTAAAAAGTAATTGGTAAGGTGACTAGACTGAATAATTATTATCATTAAAGTTCAAAACTCCAGTCACAATTATTATTATTTAAGTTGAGAAACTTTTACTTCAACTCCTCGGCCTGGAAGATGTCAAATGCCTTTAAAAATGCTTAACGAAAATGTGTATTCAAATTTAATTCATTTTCATTTTAAAAGGTCCATTCCTTCGTTTAGTCATCCCAACATTTGCTTTTAATGGCATCATAAATAAGAATACGATTTTAAGACAGAAAAGTTCAAAAGCAAGCAGGACAAAACCAATTTTAATGCATCTCAATAATGATGAGTTTTAATCATTTCTTGACATTTCTGGGAGAAGCAGGAGCTTAACTTTGTCTGAAATGAGAAAAAAGTAAAATACTCGTTATAAGTAAATGAGAAAGAAAAAAAAAAAATTTAAAAAGCTCATAAAGCTAATCAATAGCAGTTATTTGTTGTTGCAGGCATCTTTCAGCTGAAAGAGATTTTAAGCTTTTATTATTTTTAAAAAAAAAATATATACATATAAATAAATAAAAATAAATTTAAATGTCTGAAATTAGTTTTTTCTCAATTTTTTTTTTTCACAAACACACACAATCAAATTTCAACAAACGAAACAGGAACCATTTAAGAAGACATTTAAGTTTCATGTTACGCAAAACACTTAAGAAGTATTAAAATTTTTTCTGAATAGTTTTTTTTTTTTTTTTTTATTTTCGTAGATGCCTTTTTTAATCCAACAGTTTATTGATGGCTTTGAATTTATATTTTGTGGAACGCTCGTGCATGAAATGATTATGCGGGCTTATTATGGGTTCCGTTCAATAATAATAACCAAAATTTAATTTGGAATTTCTATTCATGAACAGGGAATAGTCGAGCCGACGGACAGAAAAATATTTAAACCAAAAATGTTTTTTATTTAATAAATTTACTCAAATTGTGCTCAAATTACTGTCCTGTGCTCGGTCTGGTGTCAAGCTTTTGTGTTCACATTCATTAGAAATTTACGCAAAAACTGCAAAGGACACAATTTGATAACTAATTTTGTATAAATACAATATTTAATATATCGAATTACGTCATTGCCATAGCAAAACTCGTCTCTGAAAATGGCTGCCACACCGAAACTGCGTTTACATTCGCTCAAAACGTCAGGGGTTAAGTCATGCAATACGTATTTCTATAGATAAATAATGCCGTAACGAGGGCCTCCATATTACAACTTACTGATTATAAAAATCATTTTCTTTTTGTTTTCAAAGAATTCAAGCACATTCACTGTCAGATGTCTTTAACGGATCAGCTGACTTTTAACTTTAAGGCGAATTCAAAAAATGCAATTTTTTCCAATTTTTTTTGCAATTTTTTTCTGTGTTCAAAAAACAGAAAAGAAATAAAATATTTAAAAAAGTTTTTCTGAATTTTTGAAAGACATGAAAACACAACTGAGAGCGGCCGCCACAAAACACGAAAAGCTGTGCAAAAATTACTTTGAAAAATTTTAAATTAAAATTATAATAACTTTTTTTTATTTAAATTGCACTAATCGTGGCTAAAATGTATATCCAGCAGAACATTAAAAATTCATTAACGTGGTTTCTTTAATTTATTATATTAATTTATTGGTTTTAATTTATATATATTTTTTTTTATAGCTTCGTAGCTGTCAAAATTAAGACTGAATTCGCTGCGCTTCGCTTTCCTTACTAAAAACGAGTTTACTTTTAACTTTAAGGCGAATCCATTGATTCTGACAGCAAATATTTTATTTGTTAAAATTATTATTTATTTAAATAAATACAAATCTCTGATGTTTTGTTTAATAAAAGAAAATGAAAAATGGTAAAAAAATAAGACTTTAAGGAGTTGCTGTATTCTTCGGTTCTACCGGAAAATCAAATTTCAAATGCACTGAATTCGACTTTTGTTGTAAGGCGAATTCTCTAGCGTTCAATTGATAGTGGATTCATTTGGCCACAAACAATTTAATTATTATAAAAAGGAATTTAATTTAATTTTAAAATTTTATTTGATAAAACGTACAATTAGCAAAACCTTTGGGAGAAAAAAGGGGTCGTAAGCCCATGTTTCCTCGATCGAACTATTTTATAAATAAAACTGCTAAAGGAACTTTTCGGGAATTAACCAGGCCGCAATTAACTATGCAAGTTATTGCTATTAAAAGAAAAAAAACACTCTGGCTTGTAGAGTGGGGCTTAAGATCCGAGTAGTGCCTCTACTAAAACACTACTTGCTCTTTTTTCCGAGTCCCCTTTTGCCGGCGCTGCTTTCCGTATTACTTCCGGAAGCACCACAAAATATTCCTGTGTAAGGTATCATAAGCTTCAATTATTAATTTAATTTTATTTATTTATTTATTTACCAAATATTGCAATTATATGAATATAATTGCAATATGTATAGAAGCACTGGCTACTGAGGCCTTTGGCTTCTGGCTCCCCGGGGAATGGAACTCCTGACACCTGCATAACAGGCGGGTATACTAGCCATTATACCATAGAGGGGCTAAATTCAATTTAATTTAATTTAATTTTCTGGGTTACAATTCCCTTGAGGTTCGATCTGAGCACCTCTTGGGCAATCAATCACAATAGTATTTATTTGCTAAATCTTACAAATTCACTAAAAATTGAATTCTTATTAAACGATTACCTTAAAGCAACTTAGTTTTCCTGGGGAAAGTTATTGCAACAGCGCCATTACACTTGCTTAGTCACACTACATTGCTTACCTTCATCATTGCCACCATTTCGTAAACGGCAAAATATGGGGGCACATAATAATTAGTCTACCACTCCATCGCATCCAAGAAACACGCTCGAACCTACTTGTTACAAAATCAATTATGCGCACAGTGTCTTTTATGGTTATTGGAATACAAATTTATATATCTCCAGTAACCACAGAAATGACACATGTTGCCACACTATGCGAATGGATAATAAAAGATTACAATTAATTTTGTTAAATACTTTTAAGAGTTTCTAAACAGTGTGGTTTATAATGTGCTCTCAAAGCCAGCATAATTGCATTAAGACACTTCCATCATTGTTCGAATATTTAATGAGATGAGTGTAACCATGGAATTTGCATATATATTTCTTCCACGTTACATTTTGTTACACAGTTTTTGCTATGTGTGCTCAAAGTTTCCGAAACCAATCATTTACCGGTTTCATTTATTCAAATATTGATTTCGAAAGGCCACATTTATTCCTTTTAATATGTGAACATTAAAACGTTTCTATGGAATCATTAGAATATAAATATTTATAGGAGGAGGTTGTTGTAGAAGTTTTGCCAGTGGTATACTTTTTTTAAGCAGTGATAAGTTACAAATGAAGCGTAAAGCATTATAATTAAATTACAAAATATCTGTATGTTCGTTTCTTCCGACACACTTGCACGATCCATTCACGATAAAATTCCTCAGACTAGAAGACCTCGCTTTGTAAAGGATTTGAGGGTGCCACACTTATACAAGGCTTGCGAAAGTATTTTTTATATGACTGATAGTCTCAAGCTGGCCTCTTTATATCAGATTCATCGTGCCGGAATCGGGCTTAAATATATAATGATCGCATGAAAACTCCGACATGTGAAATTCATCATGTATTTTTGGATATCGTGCGTAATGAACAGCTTCAATTGTAACTCAAACTACGACACTTCTCTGTTATATATCTCATTTTTGACCAATTTTGCCATTTTGTAATGCCTTTGGCGATACAGAAAAACAAATTTTTTTTCCAACAAAGGCATGGTGAACGCCGCATCCATATCAGTGCACAGCCACTCCCGTGTAAATTAAAATTTTCCATACTTGTGAAGCCACAAATGTGCAATTTCATAAGCTTCATTGCAAGATCGCTTATTTTAATTGTTATCTAGCAAAGATTAGCATTATTCAGTCCAGCGAAAAGCTTTTATTGAAATCTAATTCCGGTTCGTTGTATTGAAATAATTTCATTATATTCCTTTTATAACTGCCCAAAAACCATCAGCCATTTAGTGCAATTCCATGTATGGAAAATATAATTTTTTCCACCTCCCACAAACAAATCTTAAAAGGAAATTAAAATAGTTGAGGAAAAGATCATCAGATTCATGATATTTATGAAAAAATTCATCGGACTTATGTAGTCTTATTATTCAGTGCTTTTAATTTATAGAACGACTAAAAACAATTTCTCTCACAGACTGCGTATCTATAGTTTATTAGCTATGTATGAACATACTTATCGCTGGCTGAAATGAGAAACAACGTAGCCAACGAGACATTTCAACTTGTTTTCTCAAACCTTGTCGTATTGCAACTCTTAATAGGCATTAATTAATCCATTGCAATTTGCAATTTCTTTTCTAGTTAATGCTATTTGCAGTTCAACAAGCCATATATATTTATTTATTGACTCTACATTATTTTAAACCAAAAGGATTGAACCTAATTCATTTGATAGTGTTTGTGCATTTATGCATATGCACATCCATTCACATCCTTTTACGGCTCTTTAGCTGCTGGATATGAGGCTGATGAACTGCAAACACATTAGTGTAATTGAAAAATATAGAAACAATATTTTAATTAAAAATTTTATAATTCAATAAAAGCTGCTTTATTCAATTTCAAAAATTATGTATTTTATGTCACATGATTCATTTGTACTGAACTACAAATTAAATTAAACTGCATTCAGGTGTGAAAGTAGAATATTCCAATTATATATAATTGCAAAGCATCGTGATAAATTTTGAAAGCAGGAAAAAAAATAAAAATGTTTGCAAGAGAATAAAAAAAATATTGGGAGGGGATGTTGTAAACCACACCTGAATAAATAATTCCAAATATCTGCTCTATGAAGCAGGAAAAATTGCAAAAGTAATAAGTGAAAGCTGACTTTGATAGTAGGAAACCGCCCAGCAAATTTTATGTCGTCTTAAGCAAAAAAAAAAAAATTAAGAAAATATTAAAATTTTTAAACAAATAGTTGCTTGAATTCATTTATCAATTTCAATAAAATTTTTCTTCAATTCCGCAATGCTTTTCTTTTTCTTCTAAATTCTTTTAATAACTGGAAACCACCATCTTCTTAATGCTTTTCTTATTTGCTTTCTTATCTGTTTCTATATACGACGTCTTTTCTTAGGCCCTACTTCTCTACCGCTTTTAAGAGCTTTTTTCCGGGAATTCATTTGATATGAAAAATAGAACAAAACATTTTTTGTGAAAAGAAAAGAATTTATTATTTGTGAATAAAAATAATTCTTTCCAAGAAATATACCAAGGCTCACACTGGTTGGTCCTGCAAAAGATTAGACTACACCACGATTAATAAAAACATTTCTAGACCATACATACATACTTTCTATTCTACAACCATATCAGACAAGCCATATTTGACAAATGTAGAGTTGCAGTGAATCATAGATGAACAGCTGATACTGTTTCAAAAATCATAGACAATCAGCTGATACTGCTCCAATTTGTAAATTACAACTAAACTTAATGGCAATGCAAAGAACAGTGATGTTGAAGTAGATTTGCACAGACAGGAAATATATAATGCACTGGCCTTATATAATGGTTTCTCCGAATTATCAGAGACGGAGATAAAATATTGAATAATTTCATTTGAATTAGAAAGAGGTTGGCATAACCCTTTCCGACATACAGCGAATCCGAGTGATAGATTTATTTAAATTTTTGGATTTCATTGTTTCTGTTTATATAAATTATTTGAAGATATTAACTTTTGCCCCTAGACCCTTTATCCTTCTTTTCAGAATAGGCACAATTATTGCAGTCCGTATTAATTTTCAAAAAAAAAAAAAGAATTAATTAAATTAATTAAAAAAACTCTTTCAATTAAATAAATTATAGAGATTTGAACTTATCCGGCCAATTGTGCCTACACCGTCGGAAAGGTATACAACACTACAATCTCTTCTCTACTTCCTTGATATACTTTTTCATACCTTGCTTCTCTCTTTTTATTTGGCTTTATTCTATTCTTATTTGAACTTGTTTGTGCCTACACTGTGGGAGAGGAATACAGCACCACAATCTCTTTTCTCTCCTTTGTCATTCTTAGAAAGATTGCTCTTCTCTACTTCCTTGATATACTTTTTCATTCCTCGCTTCTCTCTTTTTATTTGGCTCTATACTATTCTTATTTGAACTTGTTTGTGCCTACACTGTGGGAGAGGAATACAGCACCACAATCTCTTCTCTCCACTTTGTCTACTTCTTATGCTCTTCTCTAGTGGCTTGATATACTTTTTCACGCCTCGCTTCTCTCTTCTTATTTGGCTCTATGCAGGTATAATAACTACCATAATTTTGGACCCAAGTAGTAGGAACTTTTCCCAGCTTGACAGGCTAAAATGCAGTAATTAAAATAAGCCACTTATTTATTTCTATTGGCAATTTAATTGTTATATTGATGACACCGTATTGACAAATTTTTATTGAAGTAATTTTCGGAACAGCCCCATTATATTGAATTTTTTATCTTTTTTTTTTTGCTAAGTATTTAGTTGCCACAACACGCTTTCGTGGGTCGCTTTCAATCTGTTTTCGTTATGCATAATTTTGGTCAGTGTATGTGTAATTCAGCACGCTTGCAGTGTCAACTGTCCAATGAATTTTACACCGAAAGTTTATTCTCTGTAATAACTTGTTCAGTTTATTGAGTACTGCACGATTCCTTTCGTCAGAGTAATAAATAGTTTTTATAAAAACTGAAGAATTTTTCGTTTTTTTTCGAAAAGCTAAAGTTGGCCACTATTTAATTGTTAATCTTTTTATTTACAAGAGTCAGTCCCCTTAAAGGCGAAGCCAGAATAAATAAAATTTAACTGCCATTCAAACACATGTTTTATGCACTTTTTTCCTTCGAGCAGACATAAAAATCTTGTTAATTTTGTGGTTTTTTAAGACAAGTAAGTTATTTTTTTCTCTTAATATGAATTGATTTTTATTTTGAAAGTGTCATTTGACACTTTTACGACAATGAGTGCACGTCTGCGTTACTCAGGTTAAAACTTGGCTTTGTATGACTTTAAGCCGGTCAACATCAAAGCTTTATTAAGACAATCACAAAATCACAAAATAAAAAAGACCAGAAAGGCAAAGATGTGTCAATTTAAATTGACGTTCTCATTAAAGATTAAAACACATTTATTGCCCTAAAAAGGAAGAGTCAGCCAGCCAGCCATCCAGCCAGCCAGCCAGCCCATCAAGTCAATTGTCAGTTTCAAGTCTTATTAAAAACAAATTTAAATTCAATTTTGTATTTCCCTTTTTTGATAATGATGTTTTTGAATTTCTGCTTACTTTGGCGAACATTATCAAAACTAAAATTCATAAAAATTGAAAATTAACAAGAACAAAAGCATCGAAAACATTAAAAACATTAAAAAATAAATGAAAAAATAATAATAATAATAATAAAAAGGTGTCATACAGAAAATGATGCCTTTAAATGAAACTTGCCAATCATTATTAAACATTTTGGTTTGCCTTTGAAATTTCTTGATGAAATTTTATCTTGTCTCAAGATGTGGCTCATTAACGCTCAAAAATATGTTGCTTTCCCGCAACACTACTTTAACAACAGTAAACAACAACAACAACAACAAAAGCCAGCAGCTACTGCTGCACCGCACTGCTGATTCTTTCAATTTGATGTCTTAAGAAACCCAGCGGCCGAAATAACCGACGACCATTCGATCGAATTTTTGACCAAACTGCAGAGATATAAAATGAACTGCAACATCAACTCTCAATACACTGAGAGAAAATGTGGTACATTTAAGAGTAATTACAAAATTCAGTAGCCTAAGAGCTATGGGCCTCAGGCTCTAGCCTATAATAATAAACTGTGAACGCTATTGAGTAAAAGTACAGGGTGTCGGCCAGGAATCTACACTACTTTGTTTGCCTATAACTTCCAATTTAATTAAAGATAATGGATCTTATATTGATAAGATCTGAATATATATAAGATAAGAATGGATCTTATATTGCCTTCCTTATTCAATGTCGGCCACAAAAAGAAGTGGAGGGTAATCAACATCACCATTTCTTGAAATAACTTGTTGTGGAATGAGATCTCGGAGTGATTCCATTATAATCATGCTGGTATGCTATATGGCACCGTCTTGTTGAAGCTACATGTTTTATCAAGCTCAAAGCATACAGTCGTGGCGTCAAAATCTTTTCATTCATTACACGATATCGCTCCCCATTGACACTTACCATTACGTCATTTCCAGTTTCAAAGAGGTCAGGTCTAATGATTCCTCCTGACCAAATTGCTGACCAGACTGTCACTTTTAATACATGCAAGTTACTTGTAATATGTACTACTAAAAAGATTGGGTGAATAGCTGCTTTGGCATGCGGTGAAATTGGAGTGGGAAATAGTTGATACCCCGAAGTAATCGATGTCATTCTTAACACGAATATTATTTTTTTGAATAATTTGTGACTTGAGTTGCAACCCGCCATTAGTTCTTCGTAGAGTTATGAAAGCACAAGACAAAAATAATTTTTTTACAATTTAAACGGGCAGGTGAGGAATCCATTGCTTCAGCCATTTGTTGTTCACAAGCTCACTAGTGTAGCCAAAGACATCCTTCGTTGTGTTATTAGTTCAATGTTAACATGTATAAACTTTTATTACAAATGATTGAGAAGTGTACTATTTATGACTCAATGTGTATTCATGTATATGTGAATCCATTTCCGTGTAAAGCATTTAATAAAATTCAGTTATTATATTATAATAATTAATAAGTGGAAAAATAATTCGAGAAGTACTTCAGTTGGTTATAAATTAAAGAAAATATGAAATGAAATCTTTGTTTTTTTTTATACTTGTAAATTTTATTGCAATATATTTAATTTTTCCCCTTTTTATAAGATACACTCAACTTATGGTGGAGTGTTTAAGATTTTGGGACTGCGTAAAGGCCAATCCTTACGACTCTATATGCAGTCTGCCGATTTACTGTGTTGTATCTCACACATCCATGCAACAACAATGCGAAGAAAAAACGTCTCAGCATAAAATTAAAAATATTAAAAATTATTTTAATCTTGTTTTGCCGCAATGTAGTCGGCGAATGTCCATTTTCAGCACATCTAATGATTTTATATGTACTTTAAAGGCTTTTTTGTTTAGTTTTAGTTTTATTGCAAGTTATCACAGTATTCATTTAAAGTTCATAACTTTTTCTGCATGTATTCACACCAACCAAACACTTTGCCGGAGTTTAAATATTTGTGAGGAGGGGGCTGGAAGAATGTAAATAGTTTGCATGCAGCACAACGGCTGCACTATCATGTTCTATAAAATCTAAAGAACAACAAATGCAGAGTTTGGAAACTTTTGATAAAATCGCAACTTTTTTCTTTTTTACGTTCTACATACGAGCACATAACAGCACTTGACGACACATAACCAAATATATTGTACAGCAACATTTACCGGCATTAGCAGTTAGGTACATATGATACGTGGGTACGGGTGTAGGTGTGTGTGGTTACGTGTGTGGGTACGTGTGCCGAGTTTTTGGTTAAACGTATGTTAAACATCGACTCTCTCACTTTAGATGAAAATTTTATTTAAACATAAACTTCATTACTTCCGTGCAATTAACTCAATATGCAGATTATCTGTGGCAGCCTTCTGTTGCCTTTGTCGTAGCCAGCATCATCAGCAGCATCAGCGTCCTCGTGATTATCTCCTTCACTTATATTGTTAGTACTTTGCCGTCTTTCCTCTCATGTACATACAGTACACGACACATTGTCCACTTCCAGCCGCATCAGCTTGATGCTATTAGACAACGTTTTCTTTCTATTTTTCCTGGTTGTAGGGGTATGAGCTCGCCACGGCCTTCTAAAATCACTAAAACAAACCATCATCATCTGCATCAGCAGCCAGTGTGTGACTAAGTCCTGGCCAAATAAACGAATAAAAAAAAAAATCAATTTATAAGGTGTAGTAATTTCCTTTAGTCGTATTGTCGTATGTAAAGCGTTGAAAGGTTGCAAGTGGCCGTTAGAGGGGGAGAGCCAGTGAACATTCTTTTGTGGCTTAAACATGACATACGCGTTCACATCTTTATGTAAATGTGTTGGAAATTTCTGCGATAAGTTTAACATTTTGACCACTAAACAGTAATTTCAACAACGTTTTCTTGTTAATTTTAATTGATGTTTACAAACATCATCGTGCCACAAAGAACAGCAGCAACTGCTAATGCTACACCAAATGAACAATAATAATGAAATCCGTTCTTAAGCTAAATGAACAACGCGCTGCTGGCAGAGTGACAGTCAGTGACTGGTTTGAGATGTTCGAGACACTCTAAGCAATACGAGTACACACACATGCATATGCTAAAGTCTAGTTGGCTTTTTACAGGAGTAGATACCTGTCTGGCTGGCTGACTGGCTGACTGACTGACTGACTGTTCATTTCAAATTGTTCTGAATAAGCTTGAAGATGTTTTCTTATTTAAAATAAACTTTAATCAATCTGTTAATGAAACATTTGCAAAGCAAAAATTTTTTAAATGAAAATAAAATTGTGAGAAATATTGCTTTTGTTGCCCCTATCTGTGATATTTATTGGGTAAGGGGAGAAGTAATTTCTGGAGGTGTGTTCTTAAACCATAAACCAAAAAAGATTATCATTGTTATAAAAAAATCTTTACAGTAAGTTTAGTGCGCTATTTTTGTAACGCACAGTGGTGTAAGCGACATATTTTGGAAGCAAAAAAAATTTTTTTGTTTGTGTTACAGTATCTGTAAGTGTAGTGCGCTATTTTTGTAACGCACAGTGGTGTAAGCGACATTTTTCGGAAGCAAAAAAAATTTTTTGTTTGTGTTATAGTATCTGTAAGTGTAGTGCGCTATTTTTGTAACGTACAGTGGTGCAAGCGACATATTTTGGAAGCAAAAAAAAATTTTTTGCTTGTGTTACAGTATCTGAAAATGGCATAACGAGAGAATTTTGTTAAAATAATTATATAGGTTTTCAATTTTTCATACATGTTATTCTTTTATAAGACAAATTTATTTTGCAATAGTTTGAAAAAAATATTTTGTAATGGGAAATTTCCAATTAACCGAATATTACAAGTGTGAGAAATATAGAAAGTTTAAAAATTATACGTAATTCTCGTATTCTCATTACAAGTATAATTTGTTTAAATAGTAGATAAGATAAGCTATTGCCTAACCACAATTGGTGGAGTGGTAGTAACGACTAGTGTGAGGCCTTGTTGAGGTGGCCTCTGAAAAATAGCACACTGATATACTGCTAACGTAGCAACTGGAATTATTTTTAATTTTTCTTTTTTCGAAGGTGGCTTCAATTAAATGTTATACACAATATATACAACTATTAAAATACTAAATCATTTACAATTTAAAATTCTTTAAATTAAAATTCTTTAAAATTCTACTTATATTATATATAATATATATTTTATGTACTGGTGTACCTTTTGTTTTATTTAGTATTTCCTTAGCTGAAACTTATGGAAGTCCTTTGGACTGTCCTCAAGATGAAACTGACTAAGTTTCTGTAAATACGAACAGAATATTAATAGCCTTTTCGTAAGAAGCTTGCTACGCTTAAGCCATACACATCAAAAGGGTTTAAGTGTTGCCAATAGACCTCTGTTCCTTGATTTATAGATCGTAGATATCGGCCTACAAATATGATGATATATTCGCAATTGGTATAATATTAAGCAATAAAGAGTTTGATGTATCTATATTTAGCAGGAAAATAGAGAGTGTAACCCTCTGCGGGAACCGTGCACTTTGCTCAACTATATATTTTCATTTCTAGAAATTTCATTCTATCGCGAACGGAGTATACATGGTGTTCAGGATAACCAATCCCGGTTATCAACCATTTAAATACTGTAATGAAATCGGGCAAATGGTGCCGCCAAACGTTGCTCAAACCGCCAGTGAATCCCAAATTTTTTTCCTTTTGCCCAACTAAACATATTTATGGTTAAGTGCTTATCAAAAACTATTTCCTACAAACACTATTTCCTGCAACCTCACTATGACTATCCTATTGCGTGAGCACTCTCCATTCACTGAGAGCCGCTCTAAGAAACAACCTTTTTCCCAAAACCAATTCCTTTAAATTGTTTGAACTACTTTCAGGCAAAGGCACATGTACACAAATCTATGTATGTGTATATCGTTTTTTTGTCATCCACATCATCTTTTCCAGTTCTGCTCAACCAGTACCTTTTGATTTTGCGTTCCAGCTCTTTTCCTTCACCATTTTCAAGTCCTTAAAAGTGAATTAATTAACATAAATTAAGTCAGTTAGTTAATCTCTACATACTGCTCAGGGCTGCTGTCTACAGCTCTCCTCATTTGTTAAGGTATACGCTACGCTCACAGCCGCATGGAAAAGGCTGGTTGAATTTTAATAGTCTGTAAACATGATCACTCAAGTGTCATGTCTACCCATTTTTGTCCTCCAAGTTTTGCAAATATTTACCAATTATTGTTGCTCTTTTTATTTTTAAATGTTATACGTGCTTCCATTTATATATTTATTTTCTTGCATGATGAAAGTGGGAGTTGTAGAGATTAAATTTAGCGATAAAGTTTCCAACTGCTGCTTCTTATTTTGTTTAATTTAACTACAAGTAGAATTCGTTAAAATGCTTCAGAGTTTATTTTAATAAAGAGAACGTTAATTTTTTTTTATTATTTTTATAAGATTTAACAGCGAAAATTCTTTTTAATTAGGAAAATTAAAAAGGAAACAACCCCACTCACTCACTTCTGGTATGATTTGGCTGAGTGATGCATAACTCACTTATTGCAGTGAAGAGTTTTTCTTATTATAAAAAAAAAAAAAAAAAAAAAAAAAAAAAAAAAAAAATTGATTTTTTAAAATAATCCGAATGAAGTCTGAGTTTTTGTCTTAATGCCCAGTACAGTTGCACACGTGATCACTGTTACAACGCAAAGTGACCACATTCGAAGCAAACCGTTTGGCACACACTCAGAACCAGGCACATGACGGAAATTATTCTCCCGGCATCGATCTAAAATTGAGTAGGGCCCCTGTGTATACAAATTTTAACTCTCGACTCCTGGAAACTCTTCTAGAGTTGCGCACGTATGCATACAAGCCATTCGCCACACACTCAGTAACCATTCACATGAAGAAATTATACGAAATTCGGGCCTCCATACAAATTAAAACTCTAGACTCCTGGAAACTCTTCTAGAGTTGCGGTTGGATTCATACCAACAGTTTGGCACATACTCAGTAACCTTTCACATGAAGAAATTATTAGAAATTCGGGCCTCTTTATAAAATTGAACAGTTCGCCTACCTTTACAAATTAAAGCTCTTGACTCCTGGGAACTCTTCTAGAGTTTCGCACGTATTCATACAATCCGTTCGCCACACACTCAGTAACCATTCACATGAAGAAATTATAAGAATTTCGGGCCTCTTTATAAAATTGAACAGTGCCCCCTTCCATACAAATTAAAACTCTCGACTCCTGGAAACTCTTCTACAGTTGCGGACGGATTCATACCAACAGTTTGGCACACACTCAGTAACCTTTCACATGAAGAAATTATTAGAAATTCGAGCCTCTTTATAAAATTGAGTAGTGCCCCTGTCTTTACAAATTAAAACTCTCGACTCCTGGAAACTCTTCTAGAGTTGCGGACGGATTGATACAAACCGTTCGGCAAATACTCAGTAACCAGTCACATGATGAAAATTATTATTCAGGCCTCTTTAAAAACTTGAGTAGTGCCCCTGTCTTACAAATTAAAACGCTCTGCTTCTGTAAACTCTTCTAGAGTTGCGCATGTAGTCATGCAAAAGTTGTAAGGAAACCAAAAATTCGGGGATCATACTGTTAATAGTAAGTTGCCCTTCACTATTTTCGAAGGAGCTAAATTTTCATTTTGGAAATCAGTAGTGGCAACAATGCCAACCTTAAGAGATTTGTGTGATATATGGGCAAAACCATTTCACAAAAACTTTTTCAGAAATAATATTTAAGTTGCAATTTATAAGAGTCCGGTTGGCTGATTAGAGCCATACTTCTCATACTTATCCTAAAAAAAGAGCAGATTCTCCAAATATAAAAAATTTTAATTTTTTTTGGAACTGATACTGGATACTGCCCTTGTGGACTTGCCCATATTTCAAATAGACTTCATTTTGTATCCCCTAAAGGCTTCATATGATTTTACGGCAAGTCCATAATGAGCTGACGATATCTGCATTCCCAACAGCTTATCAAAATCACAGATTTAAAGAATAATAAATTTTTTTTTTATTTCCTCGTTATAAAATAATTACGAGCCTTTAAAACGGAAATTTGTCAATAGAAATTACAAACGCTTTTCAACACATCCATCAAACGCCAACAGCCACAATGAGAATAAGAAGAAGAATAAGAATGAAGTTGGAGAAATCTTGTTTTACATTTCTAAGTGTGTGTGCGCCGCTGATAAGGATCTTTTGAAGGCACGCCGATCAAATACTATCAGCAAAACCATCAACCCAACGTTTACACAAAAACAATTATCGGATCGGTTGTGTCGAGTGCAATAAAATGAAATTAAACGAACATAAAAATTAAAAAAGAATGGACTCAAAAGAAATTTGTTTATTGTAAAATTACAAAAAAAAAAAAAAAAAAAAAAAAAACTTTTTTCTTTAAATCATATTTTAAAGAAAAACTACATTAACACACGTACTTAAATGCAAACACTTAGCACGTACAACAACAACCACAACAACAAAAACTAATAATAATAAAAAAAAGGTAAACTGCGTTTGATTAAATACAATTGATAACATGTTCATTTCTTGTTTTTTATTTCTTATTTAACAATAATACGGAAAACAGCAACACAAGTGTCTACACGATGTACAATTTTATCACTCAACAAAAACAACAAACTTGTTTTACAGGCAAACTCTATTCGCTTTGATGTAGAAGCATTTTATGGATGAGAGTTAAAGCGCACGACAAAGTCATAAGTGCATTCAGTCATTCTTTTATGAGCTTGTTTGAGGGCCAAGAAATCCCTGCAGTTGAGATGAACTAAACATGCTCTATTCGATTCCAACTCTGCCGCAAAGTCCATTAAATCTTCACTGAGCTCTTCCATCTGACTTTTGCATAATCAGTTCGAGTTGTGTTCAAACTGCTCTGTTGGGCCCGTTAAAGGCAAGCGAAAGCAGAAGTTTTAAGGTAAATTCTGTGGGCTCGGAGTTATATGTATTTGAGTCGCATAGAGCGAAGCTGCTTCAATGAAGCAAACTCGATGCAGGTCCATTTTAAACACAAAAATAGCAACCACAGAATTCCAGCTGGCGATATTTTCAACATGTCCTGAATATAGTTTTCAGGAATATAGTTGAATATTGTTTTCCACGTATAGTTTTCAGTTTTCGAATAGAAAGTTTTTTTTCTACAAGTCGTTTAATAGTGTGTTCACACCTAAAGTTAAAACCTGGTTTTAACTTAAAACCTACAAACAGCTGATTTTGTGTTCACATACAATTTTGATAAAATCAGGTTTTATAATACAGTTTGTCAAATAAATTTTGTTAATGATAAAATAAATTTTTTGTAGAATTAGCTGTGCTTGTTGTAATTAATCTTCCCGCATTTATGTGACAAACTGTACGACAGCTGTTATTGTTTATATGTGTTAAAAACGTGTTCTAAAATTTAAATGATTTTACATTTTGTGAATGAATATTTGTGAATGTGAATGAATTATCAGCTGTTTTCAATCTTTCTAACTTGGTAGCACTGAATATGTACTGTATAAAACAAGGTTGTATTTCATAAAATCTACTTTAAAAGGTAAAATCTTAAAAAAGGTTTTAAAATGGTTTTATGAGAATAATTTTGTATGGTAAAACCAGGTTGTAACAATTGGTTTTAAAGTTAAAACCAAATTTTGTTTTAAACCAGGTTTTATCCTCAGTGTGAAAACACTATAACTAAACAGTAATACGTTAAGAACATTCGCCACTGCAATGCGGCAACACGACTATATCCTTCTCTATTTATTTGACTACTTCTAAAATGACTGCATCAGCAAATGAATAATGAATTGACATTTAATATTTCAGTGTTACCATTTTCTCATTAATTTCATACATGAGAAAATAGATTTCACAATTATTAATAGAATAATTATTTGCTGTTAAGTAATGCCATGTAATATTAAAATAATCTCCAGTGTTGGGCATCACTGCTTTTATCCTTTGTGGCGACAACTACACCAGCTTTTCTTCTAATGTGTAGTCCTTAAACTGTTCGCTCTTTTATAAGCATGTGCATTTTACTTTTGACATTTTTGGTAGTATTAGACTGCCGCAGTGGGGAGGCGAATGTGTTTAACGTATTACCGTTTACTTAAACGCCTTATTGAAAATAAAATTTCTTTGGAAAACTAAAAACTATACGTTGCTGAGAACTGGCTAAAAATATTGACGTGTCGGATTTCTGAGATTACTTTGTTCATTTACATTTACTTTCACGGCATATATTTGGTCGAGCGTTTATGGACAGGTCATCTCAGTGATGATGGGTTTCGTTCCTAATTTTGTTATCATATTTGAGGAGAAAATTTAGGGATCGACTTTAAGTCACTTCATATGTCGCCAGCAGGTGACCAACTTGTACCAGGAAAACGTATAGTCCTTATTTTATTTAAGGACTCGCTTCAGGTCACTTTAATTCAAAATTGTAAAATTTCTTTTCAGACACGTTATTGACCCTTTTTTCTAATTGCTGAAATTCCTTGAATGAACCTTATCACTTTGACGCGCATTGTTGGATAAAGAGCTGTTTTCAAGAGCAGTGCAATAAGCAACTACGCGTCTGCGTAGTTTTATTTGTTCTTGTAAATGTTTATCCATCCTACAAGGCATCAAGTATGATTTCATACATTTCTACAATGTTTTATTATTTAAACAATTTAAATTTTAACGAGCAACACAACAAAATACATAAAATAATTTAGCCTTAATAATTCATTTGAACCATCAACACATTGTACTCGTTTATAGTCAATGAACACCGATGCTTTTTCACAGATAAAATTTGTACGAATAAATAATAAAACAAAAAATAAATAAAAATAATAATAAATTTTTATTATCATAAAAGAAGCAGGCGGTTTTGTTTGTTGTAGTTCTCTTTTTGTCCCTTCCAACCACTTAAAATGTCTTAACTGATTTCTTTTTATCTTGTCTTTTCCCGATTTTGGCCCCTGGTGCTTTACCTGTTCTATGAATAAAAAAAGTTGAATTTATTTTTAGTACGTGCTCATGATTTAGATGTTGTTTCGCTTATGAAATATTCATTTTAAATACTTAGTGTTGAAACTGACGGTTTAGATTGCGATAAGTGGCTTAGAAAGCATCTTGGGTTGGTCAAAAATATGAGATTGAGCTTTTCTAACCGTTTGTCACGATTTCTCTCCAATTTTATAAAGTAACGCTTTCGAAAATACAGTTTTATCGAAAATCTTCAACTAAATTTGAATTCGATATAAAAAAAAATATTTTATAATTTCACTATTAGAAATTTTAAATCGCTACGAAGTGAAGAATTTTGGATCAAAAGTTAATGGGCCATTTAAAAAGAAAAAATATATATATATCGCAGTGACCATCTACATCATGTCAATGACAACTCTGACATATCTTGTTTACCTGAATTCCATTATAATTAAATAGAATTAAAAAAAAATAGTCATTGAAATGATAACCAGTTATTTCTGGTTAAAGCTAAAATTTATGAATTTATTTCATTGTATTTATGTATAGTGTTTTTTTCCTTATAAACAGAGTTAAAAGAATTTTTTTTCATAAATACTTGAACTGCTCCCCAGAAAACAATTTTAAACTCAAAAAGCGGACTTTGGTAATAATTAATATATTTTAGTCAGCAAACGTTTTCTACAGCTTGGAAACCATTACCAGCTCTTACCCCGAAATAACCGATTTCAATGACTATTCAGCTGAATATTAATTTTCAATCAGATTTAAATAGGCATACTTATTGGAATTAAGAAAATATTAATATAGTGGGCAAAAGGATAATATTGCCACTGATACAAAAATGTATATTGCCTGCGTTCCAATATCGTGATATATATTGTATCGCGATCCACATCGTACAATGCCTTAAATTATGAAATCCATATCGGATATTGTAGTCTGTATGATAAATATTTTATATTGCTCATAACACGTGATATTAATTAAACTCTGCTCTCTCCCCCTCTCGCGCTAAGCTTCCTCACCATTTGTTTTCTCCGCCATTATCCTTGAGAAGAAATTTAATTTTTTTTTGAACTACAAAAGCTTAATTTTCCTAATAAAATTATTAACTTTTAGTTTCACTATGATTTTCTTTATGTTTGAAAAAATAAGTAAAAAGGATTCGAGGAGATGAAAAGACTTTAATTAGCCTTCAGTTTATATATATTAGCCACAAATGTTTGAAATTAGAGATGTCCTTTTGATTGTAATTGCTCTGTAATTAGCATGTATAGAAAGTTTTAGAAATTTTCGGAATGGCGAACTATGGAAAAAAATTAGTTTTCAATGGCGTTAAAATTTAAAGCCGCAAAATTCGAAATTTGCAAATTAAACTGGGGTACGAAGGAGAAATAAAAATCTACCCCCGGACATCTTTTAAATTATGCAACAAGAATTTGAAATAAGAAATCGGCAATTAAAACTGAATTAAAGTTCTAACGAAATAATCAGGCTTCAGGTCTTCTACTTTTTTCTTAAAATAAAACTCTGTTTTTATTGTGGAATATTTCGAGCAAACTTTGTTGCTCTTCATCAGGAACTGAATTTTTGATTTTATTTTACAGTAAAAATATTTTCTTTCTTTCTCCTCCTGTTCTGAATAGGATTAGGATTGATTGTTTTTGTGTTACAAAAATAATAATATTAAACGTTGCAGGACATCAGTTTTTCCACAATGAAAACATCCTTTCTATTGTGTTTGTATTTACACATTAAATGTGGATAACTTTTGGGCACATTTTTCCGTATCTGTTTTATAATTCATCCTGTTGGTGGGGGGTATTTAATATGTGCAGAATTTCGTCGATATAAGTGTTTTTATAGTTGTTCACTAGTTGTAATAGCATTACATTATTTATGCCTGAAGAGTGGCCGTTCTCTGCACAGTGGGCAGTTAATACCGTGTTTTGCTCCGTTAATCCTTTTCTAGTTTTGTAGTCTGTGCGCTGTGCGCTGCTACTCTAGTCATTAATTTTGATTTCATCCTTCCAATATATGGACATCTTGTTGTACTTTTCTATGTTGACATTAACTTTTTTAGTGTTCAGTACACACTTCCCTTAATGTACGGCCAGTATTTAAAGTAATTTTAATATTTTGATGGTCCGAGAGCGCCGGGACATTCATCACCAATTTTTATATTTTATTAAAAACAAAATCCAAAAAAAAAAATCGCAACATAAAATAATAAGCAGGATTTTTTTTTAATTTAAATGTCTCCAAGGAATTTTCACTTATCTGTTCTGATGGAAGTTTCCAGCGATATTAACAAAGCCAAAGTTCTGCTAAAATTTTCTCATACGTATTATGTGACAATAAAAAAGCTGTTGTGCTTAAAACAATAATTGTAGGATCTATTTCCTGGAAATGACTGAGAACCCACCAATTTTCTCTCTGCCAGCAGAAACACACAACAAGTTTTTAAGGATGTTGAACTGTGCACGATTATGTGCAATTTGCAATTTGCAATTAGCGACACTACTTGCAGCTAAACTCATTTAAAAATTGTTTATCTCAACAATTTCTATGAGAAAAATCATTTAAATTTTGCTGCGGCTGCAGCTGCAGCTGCAACTGCCACACTTGTTGTTCTTGTTGTTATTATTGTTACCATTCACAAACTAAAACTAAATATAATTTTTTTTTTGTCACTTATAAATTGTATGTGTTGAGTTTTGTGGTGACAATTTTTCACACAATTAAAATGATTCAAGATGCAGACAGCAACACAATTCATAGACGCTCGCACTCGATCGAAATGAAATGTAGGAAAAACTGTACAACAATCAGCCATCAACTCCATAAGCGGGAGTTTTTCTTGACATTTTTCTCCAATTGTTGTGCGTGAGAACTCAGCTGCGATGCCACATGAGACATATTTGTGACAAAACCACTTAATACTGTTAGATAAAATATTACAAGCAATTTATTGCCATGTGTGCGAGTATTCACCTCAAACTCTCTCATAAACATTTTTATCATAGACCAGATATACTCGCTTGCATGAAAGTTTATGTGTAGTTCCTCAGTGAGATTAAAAACCGGCATCTGTATCCCACAGATAATGACACAGATTTCATTTTCTTCTTCTGTTTTTTGCGGCGCAATAAATTGAAATGTTGCTTCGTATGAAGCGAATAAGTGAATACAAGTGAATACAACGAGTGGATTCACGGCAACAAAAATAGCTGTGCTGGCGCCCTCCAACCACTTGAAATGAAGAACAATCGCACAAATGCTTACAGAAATTACTTAATTGTAATTATGGATTGACTGCCCTTCTCCGTTCCTGCTGCAATGATTGTCATCAGCATCGTCATTATCATTGTCATCGCTGTTGGAAAATGTTAAAATGTGTTAATAAAACATTTATATCAAATGATTAGTTTCGTCACTAAACACTAGTGGGGGTGTCCTTTACACAAGTGTTTTATTACCCCACCAACACATGAATGAGAACTTTATTTTTTTTTTGTTGAGGGAGTGGAAGAGAACAGTTAATCTGGTAATAATTTCTCAGTTAGTTTTATTGCTTTTCAGATGTCATAATAAATAATTCATTAGAATAGTTTCTGTTTAAAATGCTTTTAAAAAAACTTTTTTTCTCTCGCTATTGGGAGACAGCAATTGCTAATTACATTTCGTCCCTTCAGGACTTGTATAGACGTACACATGCATGTGTTTGTGTGCATCTTTGGTTTTAATGGCAAATTGTTGATGTTGTTCCTTCATAATCCTTATCATTTATTTATGTAAGTCTGACAGAAAATATAACATAGTTTAAATTTTTAAAGTATTGGCTGAAGAAATTAAGAGACGTAAACAAAGTGAAAGCGATTTTAAGAGCAGCTCTTCTTGCAGCAATAAAAAATATTCGATAACATCGAAAACCTTTGCAGCATGTCAGAAGTACATTTGTCGCTAAATTCTAAAAGGTCGTTGAAAGAATTAATACTAAGACCCTCCAATCCTGAGCAAAATAATAAAATCAAATTTATATGGCTTGTAAAATCTATGAAATGCCCTCGAAAGATCCTTTCTTGTAAAAAAGGACCTTTTCGAGTGGAAATATTTTTAAGAGGATCATAAATATTTTTACTTTCGAAAATTATCTACTTTTTTTATAATTAACAAAAATCGCTAGAAGCGCCATTCTGTCGCTGACATTAATCTGCAGCCGCTTTGGCACCATTTTGCGGCAACCACGCCCACTTCCTTCCTTCCGAAATCTATTGACTGTTAAGTGACGTGATTTTTTAAAGTGGTAAAATCTCTTTCATATTATAATTTTGGAATGATTTCCATGAATTTTAAACGCTTTCAAAACATACTTCCAATCTATGACAGACCGACAGACATGACCTTTTAAAATTCCTCAAGCAGAATAAATTTAAAATGAACTGAAGACCAGACTTCAAAATATGACGCGCAAACAAGAGGCAGCAACCAGGAAAAAGTGCAAAATCATTGATCTGCCACTCCAATCTAGAATAACTTTTCATTTCTCGGCAACATTCACATTTTATGCCAGCCAATTCTTTTCCATGTCGCTTCCATCAAAATTCTAGTTTAAATCTTCCTCGCCAGCAGATGAAAGCCACAAACACTCAAACAAAATATAAAATAAGATGATAAACAAGGTGATCTAAACAAGAAGATAATCGCAGCAAAAAATAAAAATAATATTTGATTAAAAAAAAAAAAGGCTGGAATATAGAAATACAGGCTTGACAGTCAGTCCAGCAATCAGGAAGTGCATTCATTACACACTGTTGCATGTACGAGAAGCTTAACTAACAAAGTATGTATGAGGAGAAAAAGAGTTTGCTGTGGAGAGGCGAGGTGAGGTGCGATGAGGTGAACATTGCAGTCAAAGTCTGGAATACAAATACTATAAATAGTTACAACCACAGCAAAAGTCAAAGATATCGGACAGTACAGGCAGCAGACAGGTGAACAGACAGGCGATGTTTGTGCAACAACTGTCAATTACTTTTGTGCGACTTTTTATGCACTTCTATATCTCCCTCTATCTCGCTGTCTCTTTCTCTCTTTAGCTCTATCATTGATTTGCTATCCCTTTCTAATTCCTATAAATGAGGAAAAGCCATTAAAGCAAGAGTGAGTGCACTATGGGACGATTTGAAAATTATGCGTACGAGTATTTAAACATTTTCAAAAGTTGTTTGAATTATAATTTTTATTAGGAAAAGTGGCGTAATCGGTTTTATTTTCAGTACTGAAAGGGAGAGTATGATTATAGATACATAAAAGAAGAGGCTTTGAAAGGATCTGCGCCGGAATTGCAATGTTAATTCCAACTCTTTTACTGTTAAGAAGGAGCAACCGAGTTGGAGGGCTTAGTTCTAAAATTTTGAGGCTCTGAAAATTTATTCCCCCGGCGCAGTTTGCAGAGACTCGGTGACGTTTCTGAACTTCGCTCGAATTCAGACTTTCGACGTAACTACTTTTATCAAGTCTGCCTTCGCCACTATCCAAGATGACTATGCTGGCCTGCATACTATCTCTTTCAAGAGCTTTTATCGGCTACTAAACTATTGCTGCTCCTAATTAGGCACAGATACACCTTTAAGATGTCTATTTAAGGTCATCGCGTACAAAACTTCTGGTAACAGTTTGGATTAGATATCTCCGTTACGACTAAGAAAGCTTGGATGGATACAATATATTGCCTGATATGTGACCATATGCGATACTGTATTCCGCTATCATTATTAAAAAATTTTTCTCCACAGGCCTGGTTGCAGGTTGAAGAGACTGTAGCAAGTAAAGGTGAAAGGTTTCCTGATAATTTCCATTAGCGGGTGGTGAAATGTGCATGGAAATTGGCTAACACCGCACAACAATCAACTCCAATGCATTTAGTGCCACTTAAATATCCAGTAAAGAGTTTTTCTTTAAAACCCTTGAATCAAATAAAGTGCAGGCAATATAGGAATGTTTCGGCGATATCAAGTGCTATAAATGATAAATAGTGTAAAACAAGCGATTGTCGGCTTCATTGCAATGCGATAAGCATCTTTTACTGCTCCCCGCAGTGGCTTTCCTGTAACATCTAAAATATATATTGAGATAATCGAAACGCAGTTTAACTTCACTGGTCATCTATTATCGCATGTTGTAACTCCGTCCTGCCATGTGGAAAAATTATGTTTAACAAAAATCCGTTTGAATGTTTTATTTTACCAAATTGAATTCCAACTAGAATTGCACGAGTTGTGCCGTTTGCGCCACTGTGCCTGCTGTCACTCCCCAAACGGAGTGCAAATGATTATTGCTGCTGTGCTGATTGACAGATTGTTAAGAGGAGATCAATGTTTTTAATGTTTAAGGCTGGCTGTGTCGGTATATTAAATATTGTTGTTGTTGTTGTTGTTGTTGTGTTGTTGCCGCTTTTATTGCTTTTTGTAACATTTGCTGACTGTTATTTATATGAGAAATTCCTGTTAATTGCGCTAGAAGTTAATTTATTTTTTCGCTCTCCAGCAACAAATCCAGAAGCAGAGCCAACCGAATTTCAGAAACAACAAAAGACAATAAAATCACACACAACGACACGGAGCAGTTAATTTATTTTTTTTTATCAACTGAAAGAAAAAATGTATTTAACATTTCTTGGGAATTCGATTATTGGAGATTAATCTGGACGTACAATACAAGTGAACACTGCAGCGCATTAGCGATAAATTAATGTCATTAAGTGTTTGGGGTTCTGTGCTTAAACGGCTTTGACGTGCTTTCAATACTTTTTCTCACTTTGATGTTGAAATAAACATTAAAATTTAAAAGCTTTTTATTTTTAAGGCCAATAAAAACAATTTCCAAAAACGTTTTCTATAGTACAATTTCGCCGCCAACGATCTGACTGCGCCTGGCCGTTGTCAATTCCATTAACAATTTAACTTTCTTCATCCTCAATTATTGCTTATTTAAATATGTATGTGGTCTATAATTACACTTTAAATAAAAGTTTTGTTTTATTGCATTAACTTTGTCTTCTTAAAAGGAAAGTTATAAAACTGCATATGGGAACGTGTTTCCAGTTTCCGCTGGATCAGTATGAGATGTTTATATTTTCAATTTTATTCAACAAATTAAATTTAATTCAACTATAAAACATTTTAATTATTCATCGTACAACTCATAAACTGAAAATTACATCCGCTTTCTCTTGCATTTTTACCATTCAATATTATTTTGGTTGCCTATTTAATTGCTTAAACTAAATGAGAATAAAAGGAAACTCCGTAGGCCATTTGAAATTTAAAAAGAAGGATTTACATACATGCAGTAAAATCCAATCATTACAATCGCTCATAAAAAAGGTTACTGAAAGAATTCTTTGGTAAATTAACAAATTCAAATACGCCAGACTAGTGAGTGGACTTGGAGTTTAAGCCTTTTAGGTGACTGCCGTGAATGCTTGATCATTACAGTAGAGATGCCTTTCGACAAATATTTTGGCTTGATTGCTTCATTTATAAAAAAAAGGAATAAAATTGCTTTCATTTCTATAAACAATTTTATTTTCTGAATATTTTTAAGAAGGCATATCCTTAAAAAATACTTAATTTTACTCCTTCTGTTTCCTCGTTATTAAGGAAGCTTTTTTTGTCATTTTATGTCTTTCAAAAATACATTAAAAGAAAAAACATTTTTAAATATTTTATTTCTTTTACTTATTTGAACAAATAAAAATCGAAAAATATTACATTTGTTGACAGATTCAATGAATTCGCCTTAAAGTTAAAAGTCAGCTGATCCTTTAAAGACATCTGGCAGTGATTACGCGTGTGTTTTTCGAAAAACTTTGTATAGTGTTTGCAAAAAGAATGTTGTAATATGAGAGGCCTCGTTACGGCATTATTTATCGATAGGAATTCGTATTGAAACGATAACTAATGGCATTTTTTTTATTCATTTTTTTATTAAAGTCTACCGAGCAATTATTCCTTACAGATTAAAAGTAATACAAAATTGAGGAATAAATTCTCTTTATCACAAAAAAAGAGAACTATTTTCTCTTTAAGATAACGTTACTCTTAAAAAAATCAATTAAGTGATAAAGATTATTAAAATTGAAGCATACTTGTCGAAATGAATCATTGTTGGCATGGACAGTGCGATAACATTTTATATGTAAGAGCTGGAAATTACAAGTGGGCCTGGTTGGGACATTAAAGAAGATTTTGTTCAGCAAGAAATCAGAATCCCCATCGCCACGTATTAAGCCATACAGAAAGATTACACTTAGCATTGTCCTTCTACTTTTTAGAGTCAACAATTTGATAAGATCCAGTCTTGATTCATATAGAGGAAGAACATACGAGTTCCAGCCAAGCCCCATCGGTCGATCCATATTCCATAATAGGGCGCACCAATGATAAATAAAACTTTTTCGTGATATATGGGCCAGAAAATTCCACAGATCAGCGTTTTATAAAGCCTAGTACTCCATATGTTTTATTTAAGGTCATTGGAATATGTTCAGAAAGTTTAAGTTCGGGATCTTATAAACTGTCAAGATCCACAATTCGCCCAGCATTTTCTAGTATTATTGAATTAAGGTAATAAGTGGTGTCAAGTTTAAGCGAGCGATAAGATGATGACTTTTTGATGTTTAAATCCATTGCGAGAAGCGTTCGATATACGACGGCGGGAATGACTGAAAATTTATCCGCAAACATAAAGCTTAGCACTAAACTTCTAGAGTTATAATATTTTCTGCCCTGAAGGCAATTTGGTTTGGGTAAATCAAGTCTGTGAAGAATTTAATAACATCCTTTGCGTACGTTGGGAAATACGTATCAAAATTCTTGTAAGCAGAGGATGTGAGTATTACGAGTTCATGTCAATTACAAGGAGCCTGAATTCTCTTCACGTAAATGTTTGCGTAACGATAATAAAAAAATTAAGCAAAAGGAAGGGAATACAATACAGGGTCCTAAACCCACATACGTTGCATGCACATGAATGCAATTCTATCCTGCACTTGCGCCAACATTTGGCGGGCAATTTTGAAATGACACGGCCTCATATGGTGAGGATGCGAGTATTACATCTTCATGCCAATTACAAATAAATATTAATATTTATTTTAAATAAATATAAATAATTATAAATTATCTTTTTTTTTAAATTGATTTTATTTAAATGAAAAAATTCAGTACAGAAAATTATAAATATCAATGCAGAGAGAAATAAATCCTGTTTCTTTTTCACCTTCCCTAAAGACCATAATTAATTTCCACACACATTATGCTTTCCACATTCCCAGTGATCTGAGAATAATAACATCGAATGACAGTGCGGTTGGAAGGAATGCAAACTAATTTAAACAAAAATCATCAGAATTTTATTGATGCCCACAAATCAATCACTTCATGCGCGTGCTTTTTTCTGTCTTTCGTTTCAAATTTGTTAAAACTCACAATTGCATTCATGTTTTGATTAATGCCAAGACTCAGACTAATTGGAATTGTACATGAAGAGTAACTGGGCATGCACATCCCCACTCACACGTATACTCCTTAGGAGCACCAGTAATTGTTGAAACGTACGAAATGCATCAATTTTCCAATAACTTGAATATTGTTTTCAGAGGTAAAATCAATAAAAGTAATTTATTGTTTCGTTTACATGTTTTGCATCTAAAATGTGGAATTTAAAGACTTCCAATCCCTCAAAAGAACCAAATGGGAAAACAACAGTTTCTTTCATCATTTATTTACATGCGTGTTAAGACTGGCCATAATCCTTCAATAGCATTACAACGGAAGGTTGCGCTCCTTAGAAGGAATTTTTTTTTTCTATCCTCAAGCATGTATATGACTTTTATGTGATCATCTAGTCATATTGGAAATGGCTCAAAAGCTCCAAAGTGTTTATGAAACGAGAGAAATCAGTTTCTCTGGTAAACAAAGAGGTGGAGGCTCAAAATGTTTGCTGGCGATCCACGCTTGTAAAATTTAAATTCACTCGTCATGCTTTAATGGCCGATATAAAAGATTCGTCTTACAATTTCCTTCCTTTTTTTTATTTACACATTTGTTTGGACTCCCAATTGACAAGACCCGCCAGCTTTAAACAAACGTTTAGGTTAAAATTAATGAGGGGGCCTTTAAAATCAGTTAATAAACTCTGTGTACCACAATATAAATAAATAGACGTAGTTCGTTTCATAAACGTGCTCTTTCATATTATTTTTTCTTTAATAATCTCCCCCTTAAAGACTTTTCTTCGACGTTTTGTCATTAAACATTAACGATGCTGTTGGGCAGAGATTAAAACTAAATATAGACAGATGACTTATAATTTTTCATCTTAATGAAAACAATAAGACGAAGATAATCATTTGGGAAAGCATAACCAAAGACCGTAAAAATATTCATATGTTGCCTTTGGGCCAACGCTGGTGTCATTTAAAGGCCTTTTCATGCATCTATTTTGGGAGAGATTGTGTGAAGAGGCCCTTTAATTTGGTAAGCTGGTTGTGCACGAATAATAAAAAAAAATGTTGGTATTAAAACATTTCAAAAAGAATATTCGATTCTAAGAATTTAACAAAACAAAAAAAAAAAAAAAAATAAATAAATAAATAAAGTAAGCAAAATAAATTAATCAATAAATAAATACTTCTGTATGAAATGGATTTATTTGAACAACATTTTTCTTTTCCTAAATGGAAATGTTTGCTACTCTTTTCTAATACAACATTATGAATTTATCACAAGTAATAATTCTTATATTATAATTCTTATATAGAAAAATGTATTTTCCGCTTTTTTATAATCTTAAAGGAATATTTACTTTGACTAGTCGCGCTTATAGTGTTAGTCTTCGGCCTGCCCCTTTCGAAACTCTCTATAGTAATAATGATGTATTAAATGATTTAAAGTATTTTATAGACATCTACAATACAGCCATAGATCCTTCGTTAATTAAAAACTTTAATTAATAAATTTGACTTTAAAATTTTGATAAATGCTCGTTTGAATTTAGTGGAGCACCAAGCAAACGCAATCAAAGACGCCGTCCAACCATACATGAAAAGTGCCTCAATATCAGCTGTTATTAGATTAATTTTATTTATATAAATTGAAAAATTAAAATTTTATATGAAAAAAATATTTAAAACTGGCGGAAATTTTATATAAATTTAATTTTCTCTAAGAGATATTTGAAGAACTTGCAAATGAACTCAACATGAACTGAGACTATCAAACGAAATATATGAGAATTAAAGCGCTTGACAAAATTTCTGATAAAGGCAAAATGGTATCCACAATAAATTAATTGTTTGAAAAATTTTGCAGCAAATATTCCATAATTCTCTCCTGCCTAAAAGGGAATCTTTACGGCTGGTGGCCAAATTTGACCAAATTATATGGAATACATTATTTTATGGTACACGTGTCAAACGCACCAGCCATTGAAACAACTTTTATCAATCATAAGCCAATTTCTTACACTTTTTTTTATCTGTCTTTTTGTTTCATATTTATACTTAAACTTGCAAAGAAATAAATGAGAAGCACAACGACCATATTGGAATATAAACTTTTCTGGTCGTAATAATTTTTTTATATTTTCCCCCGCATAAGCAAAGTAAGCAAACCCAAAAAATTATTTTTTTTTTTTGAAAGAAAGCAGAAAGTTGAAGAAAGTAAAATGGAATTGACAACGAATGTGTGATCGGGGATGTCGAAAGCATGCACGTTTACGCTGCAATCCAATCATTCCGCCAGTTGCCTTTCAAAAAAAAATAACATCTTTTTTTGCTACTCCCTCTAACCATTCTAACACTTCCTGAAACATATGAAGCATGACCAGATACGTGCAGATCTGTGTATGCAAATGAATAATTACAATGGCTGTTTGTAAACGTATGATTTGTGTTGTATGCGATTGTATCGTAACACGTACTATGTATTTAATACACACTTGCACACACATCCATACATACAGACTTAATTGCATAAATGCCTGTTCATACATTAATCCGAAGCCGCTTACTGTCAGGTTAATGTGTTGGAAATATCAATCACGAAACCAACAACAGAAATATATATGCAAAGACAACAACGAAAGCGACAACATTAAAACCATAAGCAATAATAACAAGCATTTGGCCAACAAGCCACAAGAACCAGCAATAACTAATCAAAAGATACACTGCACAACCGGCCGGCCGACCAGCCGACCTGCCAGACTGGGCGTCCAACTAACGAAAAACCAGTCAAGTAAATCCAAACAAATATTTGTTAAGAATGAAAATGAGGTGCAACAACATAAATAAATTGAAAATTTTCCCCTTTTCAGTTGCAGAAAAGAAAAATTCTGCAAAACGTATGATTAGATAAATTATCCTTGAGCTGAACAAAAGCAATAACAGCTTTTAGACTTCATACTCCAAATTTCTACAAATGTTGGCACAGAGTGCCCGCTCTAACAAATCGCTGCACGAATATGAATTGCAAGAGCTGCGCCTGAAATTATTCAAACTGGTATTTGACTTATGGAAATTAGAAATGATCATATTAAAGCTGCGGCTGGAGATTTTCTTTATTTTATTGTTTTTTTTTTTTGGTTCCACTGTGTAAACAAGTTATTAGAACGTTTTCCATCTGCGCTGCACTAGAAGAAACTTCTGTGTTGTTACATATACGCATGCGGCTTATATTACATATATCCAGCTCTCCACCAGCTCTCCACCAGCTCCCCTACATAACAAGTAAACATTAAATTCATCGATTCGTTTGCAACTATTCCTAATGACCACATAAAGAATAAAAAAGCCCAATTGGAGGAACGAAACATAGACAAATAGAAATACAACATTCAGTTCACTGCTCAGTTGATCACCTCCAGGATTTAACTGATGACTTTGAAGGATACACCAAACTCGAGTGAATAAAAGCGCGAAATCAAATATAAAAAGAAACTAATAGTGTTTCACTGAGGATATAACCTGGTTTTAAAACAAAATTTGTTTTTTTTTTAACTTTAAAACCTGGTTTTACCCTACAAAATAATTCTCATAAAACCATTTTAAAACCTTTTTTGAATTGGTTTTAAGTAGATTTTATGAAATACAACCTTGTTTTATACAGTACATATTCAGTGCTACCAAGTTAGAAAGATTGAAAACAGCTGATAATTCATTCACAATTCACAAATATTCATTCACAAAATGTAAAATCATTTCAATTTTAGAACACATTTTTAACACATATAAACAATAACAGCTGTCGTACAGTTTGTCAAATAAATGTGGGAAGAATAATTACAACAAACACAGCTAATTCTACAAAAAATTTATTTTATCTTTAACAAATTTATTTGAAAAATGTAGTATAAAACCTGATTTTATCAAAATTTTATGTGAACACAAAATCAGCTGTTTGTAGGTTTCAACTTTAGGTGTGAAAACACTATAAAGAAGATTTGCATCGCTTTACTAAATTGGCGGCAGGCAATACATTTCGAAAAGGAACTGCTTTCATAAAAATGTGATTGTAGTCCTACAGTTCATAGAGCTATTTGTAAAATATCTGAGGGCAATTTGAGGCAAGAAGTTAGTTGTTTGCCTTGCCATTCCTTAAAAAAATCTCTTCATTGGCTCTGCGTTATAGCAAATTGCGCCCTAAAATCGTTTTCTCACTACATCAGGTTTCTTCTAATATATTTTTCACGTGATTTTCGAGATCAAAAAAGCATGTCAAGTTCGGTCAAATCTGCAGGCTTGGCTCAGTGCTTTCTTCGATTGCAATGGCGTGGTGCACCATGAATTCTTGCCACAAGGACGTACGGTTAATAAGCAATACAACCTTGAAGTTATGCACCGTCTAAGCAAAGCAATTCCTCAGAAACGCATTGAATTGGGGAAAAACCAATCATAGATTTGGCAGAAAAAAACGGTAATCATGGCACAGTATTCACCGAACTTGGATCCGCTGACGATTTCCTCTTTCCAAAACTGAAGACACTGATAAAAGGAAAGCGTTTTTTTCTGGTAACACTGAAACAGCAAAAAACAGCTCACATTGCGCCAATGGCATTGCAAAAGCCATCGATAAACTACGATTGATGAGATAAAAGAAAAATCGAAATAGTAGCTGTTGGCGATACCAAAAAGATTGTTTCCAGGATTGGAAAAAACGCTGGCATTATATCTGAGGAGGGTTTCTTTGAAGTGGGCCAGATAGTTTTTGATAAGTATATAAATACTTTTATGAAAAATTGAAAAAAACGATTATTTTTTGTCACGCCGCATACATGAAGGTAAATGCGATATATATATGTATGTATATCTCATCGCCTGGTATACTTTATTGTTTCTATATAAATTACAAATTAGTATGGCATTTCTCCCATTTTCTAGAACTTGTGCCAATACATCTAAACCATTCTTTCTCAGCGGATCTTCAGCGGACTATTCCATTGGGACGCTTCCAAAAATAGAAAAAATCGAAAAGCATAGCAAACAACGACTAATCTTTTCATCTGTCAAAAACAAACTGACAGTCCAACATGGCTGAAATTGCCAACATATATACATATATATATATAAAAGTGTACCAACATAACAGAAAAAAAATGCCAAAATTCAATATGTGAAAATAACGCTTATTTTTTGATCATACCTCGTATATTAGAAAAAAAATCCGAGCATATTCTTAGAACTCTCCATGACAAGGGAAAAATTGAATTAAATGCCCCCTTTGCATTTTGTAAGCAGTTCACTAATATTGATTTTATTAGAAAACAATTCTTTCGTTCAGTTTATTACAAATTTGAAATTTTTAATTATTCGTTCTCTTATCTGCATTCTTTAGCTTCAGTGCTTGCTGAAGAGAAATTGGCTTTTTCCTTATTCCTTAAGAAATGTTGTAATTTGCACTAAAATTCTACTACTTTGGCTCAATATAGCTCAACATGCATTTCCAAGCGGCTGCAATTCAGCTTCTTGCTCGTAATTTCTAAAGTTTGGCTAAGTTTTACAAAAAATGCATTCGGCAGATTTAGAAGCAAAACCAAAAGGAAGAAACTGGATGATAAAATACTCGTACACTCTTTTTCATTCAAATTAAATGAATAAATGGAAGACATGGAAATAAAAATAGGAAAAGCAAAAAAAAAAAATAAATTATGATTCAGCATGCATTTGAACGATTAGTTGGTTGCCCGGTTGTTGTTCTGGTCGGTTTGGCTTTGTTGAGTGGCCGCTGTGCGGCGGAAACATGTGCTGTATATTCTTACATGCAGTTATGAGTGCAGCTATCTAGATCTTAGAGATTTTTTCTGCATTTTTTTCCTTAACTGAAAATAAGTCAAATTTCATGCATTAGAAGCAAAAAGCTTCATTAAAAACGCAGCTGTGTGTTCTTTTCTTTATGCCACAAAATGAGTATAACTTTGTTATGACTGACTGGCTGATTGTCCGGTTTGCAGGGCAAACCAATACTAACTGCTTTGGTCTATGGGGCAGTGGAAGAAAACAGGGTGTTCCAAATGGTTGGTTTAAACTGATTTTGCACTTATGGCATTAGAAGGAATAAATATAAAAAGTATAAACACTAAAATACCGAAAGCTGTAGTGCTTAACTGAAAAGCTCTAGAGGAAGAGAATTTCAAACTGGCAGGGTAAACCACTACTCTCTGCTTTGGTCTATGGGGCAGTGGAAAAAAACAGGGTTTTCCAAATGGTTGGTTTAAACTGATTTTGCACTTATGGCATTAGAAGGAATAAATATAAAAAGTATAAACACTAAAATACCGAACGCTACAGTGCTTAATTGAAAAGCTCTAGAAGAAGAGAATTTCAAACTGGCGAAGGAGGGATTCTGTCTTGCTCATTTTGTTATTTTTAACTTTAAAGCCTGGTTTGCAAAACTTGATTCTGATTTGTTTTCAAAAGCTCACAAGCTAGCAAAACCGAATATCTTTATAAGCTCATTAAATGATCAGGACAATCGTGCATAGTCCACAGTCTATCTTTCCATAGTCTATCCGAATCAGTGGTTTCTAAAATGGAAAATGTATTAGTTGTCTCCTCCTGTTGGTGTATAAATAAGCAGTAGTGTGAAAATATATATGTTTTTTCTTCATTATTATTATAAATATTTGAATTATATATTCTTGGTTTACTTTCAAGTTTAATTCAATTTATCTTATTAAGACTTGCAAGTAACATTTAACGAGAAATCTCCTTATTATTTGTATCTTCTCTGTTATTCTGCTTTTGTTTAATTATGAATGCCAATATTTCGCCCATTTTTGGTGAGCTCCTTCAGGGAATATTAGTATATTACTTGTGATAAAATACTACACCGGCAGAGAGAAAATCTTGTAATTTATGTCATCAGATGATGCCTCCCTGTGAATTGTCATTATAAGAAAAACGCCTTAGTTACTCTATTAAAGTTACATATATTATTATTGTTACGAGTATTTTCGTTTCCTTTCCAGTTTAAGTCAGCTTTTCTATTTACCTATTTTTCTATTTTACTATTGTAAAGAAAGAGTGTGTTGCAATGCGCAATTGCATTTAGTTCACTTTGATGTGAACTAAAAGCTGAACTGAAGTGCAAAGAGAAAAACCGAAAAAAGCTCAAATGAACTGAGCTGGCCAGCTGTGTCCATCTGTCGACCAGCTTGCTTTATGATCCATTATTATATAGATTAAAATAATTCACCTTCTGGGGGGCTGTAGATATTTTTTTCCACTTCATGCCACATTGCCTTTGCTCTCCGCTACAGTTCCGTTCACCCAGTTCACTACCAAGTACAGTATCACCAACACACAACGAAATTCAACGATAAGCTCACCAGCATAATACCAGTATTTAATTTAACATTCGAGCTGGTTTAAATGGAAAAAAGAATCATAATCAACTAAGCAAACACTCGAGATATGTTTGTAGTTGTTATAAATAGTTGGCTTTTTAATGACCAAGTTCTGGTTTTACTTACCGGCGAGGTGTTGTTGGTTTTTTTTTTACCCCACTGCCTTCATTGAAATCAAACGACTTACTCGTATTCGCAAACTGATCTGTGCAACTTGTACATTATTGAGACAAAAGAATTATGTGTATATAAAATAATAATACAATGTACTCCACTCCACCCATTGTTACAGTCAGTTGTTGTGAAGAGCAACACTCGGTAAATTTTTGTCATCGTATTTTTACATTTGACAAAGTCTTGGAGCAATTTTCTATTAACATCATTTTGTTGAGTGTATAGTATGAAAGTTAATAAGCAAGTTGTTGCCCAAACATACAAGTCAATGTACACTCTGTATCATAATTACAGGTCTTTAGGAAAAATGAATTTTCTTTAAAACTTATTTAGATCACAATTAAAGGTTAATTCCAGGCCAGGAGCCACTAAATAGGCCACACGATAATCCTTTAAGAAACTTATTGTTCCAAAATTGGAATGAAGATTCAAATGCAATGGAGACAATTGAATAACATTTTTTGCTTTATAAAAATCACTAAAAGATTATATCCAGCATAAGATATAAATCAGATTCCAGAGATTCGTCTTCACACAGTGGCTCACTCCTCAAAAGAGCCAATATTTCCTTTTTAGGGGGTAATAAAACTGCCTACAGGATCTGTCGAAATGCTTTTCAGAAAGAGCACATTGGTCCGCCCTTGGATATATGTCGCTTCTACCTCAGAACGCATTCATCTCTGATAACGCCATTGGCATTGTCTAACCCATCGATAAACTTCTTCGCTCTAAAGCGAGTAAGATTATTTGCCCATACATGAAGGTTCTATTCCGATATTGATCACGAATATAAGTTATTCAGCTTAACAAAACATCTGCGAAGCTTGCCCACTAAATTACTTGTTTTCCGAATGGTATCCCTGCTTCTAGTATTTAATTCTCCAAAAGCCATCACTATTGTAGTATTCCTGGTTGTATCTTTTCAACTAAATCGAAGAGCAGTACTTACTGGACCAAACTATAATTCCGTCTGTTTAAAATGCCCCGTTTATAGGGAAAGTAAATGGCTCCAGCAATTTGACCGTTTCCGGGGGCCATGGAGAAAGTAAACATGCTGAAACGAATGTAGTTTTTGTATGAAAGACAATTATTCCTGGATGCCACATCACTAGATTCTGCTGCCATACAGAAATTTCTTTATGAGTATCTCTAATTTCAGTGTGTGCAAATGCATCATCCCTTTTCTGTATGCTTAAAGAGCTTGTCTAACAGGGTCAGTTTTTTCATCAAAAATACAACTCTGAAATGTTTAGCGACTGCTTTAAACCGTTGAAATTTATTTGTAAAGATTTAGTGGACACTGTAGGCGTCATGTAGTTGCGATTAGAAGCCTTTTTCGCCGAAATACTTTTGTAAAGTCTTTTGTTTTGCTCTGCATACATGTGCCTAAGACTTGCATCCTGACTGTGCGATCCACAGCTGCAATGGTTTATTGTTTCATTGCGGTTTTAGTTCAGTAAATGAACTAACAATTCAAACGCTTCAACGTTTCTAGCTGATTATTATTCTTGCGTTTGCGATTCTTTTCGTCGCTGCTGCTGTTCTTGGCTGATTTGAGTTTTATGCAACAACATAGCCTTCCATTATTCAAGCCTTCTACTTAAGTTGGGGCCAACATGTGGATAGATAGACACAGCTAGGGAGACAGACAGTCGGTCTTACATTAAGCCATGATGCGGCCAGGTTTATTCATGGCTACCGGGGATCATTTCTGCGCTTAAACTATTTGAGCATGTTCTTATAGCCAATATTCAATTCGACTCTGGGCTATAAATTATTTCATTTCTGGTTCATGATGTTGTTGTTGCCGTTAGTGTTGTTGTTGTTGTTGTTGTTGTTCAATAATGTAATGCTTCAATAAGTCGTCGTTTTTGTCGTCATCGTCGTCCTCGTCTTTTATCGATTTTGTTGTTAAATTTAAGGCTCGCGTCTGTAGAGACACGCCTAACCGCAAGGCAACCGTTTTTCTTCTGCTGTCTTGCCTTGAGTACGAGTATTTGCCATTTCACTCGTTGTCGTCGTTGTTGTTGTAGTTGTTGTTGTTGTTTCTTATTGCAGTTGTAATTCCTTTGTTGTTTTAATAAATCTTTTGTTCAAGATTCAAAGCACAATTCCTCATTCTTTTGTTCATTTTTTCCTCTCTCGAAAGCGAATAATTGTTCTTATTGCCGGCGGTGTAGGAGCCGATCGTTGTTGTACTTGTGCTTGTACTTGTTGTTGTTAAGTATTCGAGGATTACATGACCTACAAGTGTTTCGAGTCAGGTCACCGTATATAAAACATAAACTATTTTTGTAAATAATCGCAATTAATATTTACGGGTAAAATAAGTTTAGCGAAAAATCCTTTTTTATTTTCAAGCCAAGTAAAGAAGTTGTGAAAATCAAGATCGGTAGCATGTAAGCTGTAGAGATCGAACTAATTATAGGAAATAAGCCCACAAGAAATTCTTCTTTTTGAAAGTGTCGCATTCGTAGTATCTGTGTGCAGTACAGCTGAGGGCCGCCACTATGTGACAAGTATTTCTTTTTACAGGTGCAGAGAAAAATATTTTGTCTGTGCCTGGAAACGTCACATAATTAATCCCACTGTGCATAAACGAAAAATGATCATAAAAACAATAAATTGATTGCAACTTTTCGACAACATCTTCTTCTGAAAGATGACGCTTGATCGAGAGTATTTTTCATTTGTTTTTGAATCATGCTCAGGCTGCTCCTGAACACAGATGATACACACCCATTGCTGGCGATGCGTTTTCTTCTTTCGTGTGATGTAATTTTATAGTTAAAGAATCAGTCTTTTAATTACCGAGAACGGTTCCAACCGTTAGTCAACATGCTGCTAAAGATTGGCGGCATAAATTAAAGACGGAAAAGGTCAAGTTCATTAACAATGCTGGATGGATGGCAAGCAAGTAAATATGAATAAATGAAAATGGTTACGACATGAGCCCACTACGTATTTGAAATAGTGAATTCAAGTGCAAATGGAATCAAATCAAATTCATGTGCAATTAAATGCCGAAAGAGTCCTCTACAAATATTTACCCAGTTTTAAATATAAGCAAACTGAAGTAGAGGGAATGTCTTTTTGCTGGCAAAAGGAGTCAAATTGCTATAAACCAATTTGGTCTACAGAAAGAAATGGCAAAGAGGGGAGAAAATAAAGCTGAAAATAAGCTTTACAGCTCTTGTTTAAATTTGTGTAGGTCGAAGGCAAATGCGTAGATGGCAATCAAAATTTATTTACAACAACTTTCAAGACGGAGTCAAACAAATAACCAGGTTATGGTGTGAGTTGGGGCAGGACAAAAGATTGTTGGGGAACCCACTTGAATTCGTAAGATTTTGCGAAAGAAATGGTCGACTTGCTGAACTGCAGTATAGCGACAGCAGAGATCATTGTAGCCCGGTGTAACTCAAGTTGAGCAATAAAGCCAGTAGTCGTCCTTCTTTTCCCCCATCATGGAATTTCTTAAGATCCATTATTAAATTAAATTTTAGAATGACTCATTTTTTCTAGTAAATAATTTCTGCTTTTAATGTTTATCTATTAAAAATAGTGAAAACATCAAGAGAGTGAATTTAGTGAACGCATCTACGTGAGTAGATATACTACGTAGTAAGATCCGAAGGGTCCTTACCATCCCACTGAGGTGATTCTTTACAACCAGCGGAAAAGTTTGCAAATATAATCAAAATGAGAAGAAATGAAAGATTAACTTTGGAATGTATTTTGTACCAAATCCCAAAAAGCGATGACATGACGTAGAAAAGTAATTAGTTTCCCTAAGAATATAAATATGGCTGCAGCTCAATCATGCTGTGCCAGAGAGAAACCGGCAAAGTAATTGTTTTATTGAAATTTAATTGAACAATTGTTTAATTGATTATGGAGCTTAAAAATGACCTTGAAAGTATCAAGTACGAGTACTACGATTTACTCATATTTCAGGGCAAAGCTTTTTGGCGGTTCAGAACTTTTCTATATTTAAATATAAATGGCAAAGAGCGAACATTTCCTACTTTAATAAAATGTTCTCAAGTGATTTATATCTCAAGTGTAAATTGTTGTACGAAAGTTCCACAAATATAAATTATTTTCAATTTTTTATTATTTTAGTTTCAGTAATATAATAAATTAATAAAACGATACAAGAAAGGAGCTTAATAACGATTACTTCACCTCCTCTGTCTTCTCTACCTTCGCTACACCTATTTCTAATTTCAGGGCAATATATTGCTTAACACGTTCGCGGCCTCTAAAAATTTCAGAAAGCTGTAAAAATATTCAAGCAATTACTTTTGAATCTAGTTGTAATATTCGGAATCTAATTAGAAATGCATTTTAGGAATAGTCCGAACATCGTAATTTAGCCGAGTGTTATAGCATCGATTGCAATTCACTCAAATACCGTTCGGTTAATCAATAATGATTTAAGGCAACAAAGATATTCCTCAAATGTTATATGAAATAATGCTAACACTGATTTAAGCATAATTCGAATTAACCGCCATTCAGCTGATTCTGAATTGAATTCTGATGGTACTCAAAGGAACCAACTTCTGCTAACTCCGAATTCAGAGTGTAGAGAGCAACCACCTCATACTTCTAATGAATCTTCAACTAGTAATCCACATTCTACAAGCATTGTCAAATACAAAATGCCAAAACGCTTTGTATCCTTAAAACCAAGAAAATCCGATGGCTTGCAACTAACAAAAGATTACGTCCAGATGGTAACTGAACGATGCGTAGATAATTGGTTTGAACACAATCATTGCAAAGATATTAGTGAAGTGTTTTCCGGGGATTATGTACCTGCTTTAACGGCAAGGGATCATCAAGAGTTAATGCACAGCTGGAAGTTACTACGAAGTTCGATGACAATGCATTCTAATCCTACGAATCCAACAGTATCTAAAAACCAGAAGAAGACTTCTACATCCAGTGCAGTTAATCATACATCACAGCAACAACTATCTCCAATTTATCCACCGTCTATGGGCAATGACTTGGAAAATATAAACGCTCTCTTGACTTTGAATGCTGTAGCATAAATGAAAAAAATGTGGCTTTAAAATTCGAAGGCTACAGCATTCACTCTATTTTGCGATACTATGAAAATGAATGGTATGATATTCAAGTCCATGAACGTGTTAAGTAAGCACTCTTTCCTGACGGTTCGGCAGTGCGACTAAACTATATTTCATTAAAGTGCGCTATTCGATGAAACTTTCGCACTTGCCGAACCTTAAAGAAGTTCTTTCCTTTTGAATTTTCTTGCTTAAAATAGGTAAAGCATTTTCCGCCGCGTGTTATATGCTTACAGTAATCAAAATCAAGTCCTTGCTGTAGGGTGCAAAAGGTGCAACACGTTAATAATGCAGTCAGCAAAAAAAAATTAACATGAAAACAACGGCCAGCGGCTAAAAAATGCACGATAATTTAAAATGCAGCACATGATTTTATACAAGAACCTTTTTTTTTCTGTCAAACAAAAATTTATGCAGAAAAAATATCTGAGCACAAGAGGCAAATGGTGACAGAGAGATATATATATAAAGAGAGAGAGAAATAACTGTTAAAGAGAACAAAAATCTCTTAGATAGTAATAAAGTATAAACAAACTGCGAACTGGAACTGATCTAATTGGAAAATTGCTGTTGCTTTTGAGAGTTCAACGTGTGCATTCCAACGAACTGCACAACCAACCACTTGCTCGTTACTTCTGCACAAACAACTATTCGTATCATAAATAGAGACGGTCATATTGTATCTTTTGGTTACTTTCCAGTCGCAGCAAGAGAGAGTGTGTGTGTAGATATTGAGTGTTGGAATGGAGCGAATAATGTGTAAAATATCTCTTCGACTTCAAAATTAAACAGTCGCGTTTTGACTTTTATAAAGCCTAGTTCAAGCCACGGTTGAATTATTTAAATTTGTGATTTATTCGAGTGACCACAAGTTACGTTTTTTGTTGTTGCATGCAAATGAGTGTTTGCAATCATTTATTATATAAAATTGCCTAAAAGTTTGTTATAAAACAATAATTGTTCAATCAATTTGTTATAAAACAATATTTTTTCTATAAATTGTTATAAAATTTTATTTAAAATAATCAAATCTCATAAGATTAAAGTGCCTTACAAAAGGGAAAAGCAACGATATAAAAATGCAAATGCACAATTTAAAATAAAATAGATTTCTAATAAACCATACATTTATTATTTACATAAATTTTTATTTACATAACAAACATTCGTATTGTGTATTAAATCCGATTAAATCAATATTATTATTATTATTATTATTCGTTATTCACGTGTGTGTACAATTTGTTTGGTTTCCATAAGCCATTTATTGGAAAAAACGGATTAAATTTAAATCGTTTATAAATACAAAAGAAAGCAGAAAATATTAAAAAAACAAGAAACAACTAATTATATTCCCATGATGGTTATTAAAGCATGAGCTCTATTTCATTGTCATTGCCACAACGTCATAAGCGCCAATTACAAGCAATGACTCTCGCCGTTGTTATCATCTACACCTTTTTGGTGTTTTACCAAAGTTCATATGGATACCCTAATATTGATGTAAGTAGAACTTTTGTGATTACATTAGCTGACAAAGTGAAAGCGGGCCTTAAGCGGCCTTAATTTCGAAAAAGGTGAAACGTCTTTCTCCCTCAACAATAAGAATTAAGTTTTAGGCCGTTTTTTTTATTCGAGTTTATTATGTAAAATATTCTTAAAATTTATTCGATAAAAAATTGTGAATAGTCGTAATACACAGAATTTTTTTTGGAATTTTCTCAATATTCAGGAGATACTCCGGTCATATGCAAGCACCTGGCTGCATTGAAAAAATACCATGAGTTATTTTTATTTAAAAAAAAAGTAGGAAAAAAGTTTAGAAATGGTTTATGAAGCGACTTTATTAAGGAAATAGACGATGATTTCTCCGTGAGTACATGACTGGCTAGTTAAGAGGATTTGGATTCATTCCATTGAAGTGTCTTCAGCATTGTGAGGAGTGAATAACATATAGTAAATACACAGGCTGGGATAAGGTACTGGTGCCAGTGTTAGAAAATAGAAATAGATAGAAACACTTACACTATAGAGTAATCCTTTGCCAGGACAATGGCTAGAAGAATTATATACTGCTATAGCTCTGATTACAGCAAGCAAGCAAAACAAGATAACATATGAGAATTAAATTTTGTCCTCTTGTAATAAAAATTACATCCGCATGTTCATGTCAGTTCATGTCTCCCAAGGCAGTTCTAAGGATACAATTTATGATTTTCAAGTCATTTAATTAGACAAGACGAAAGAATACAGATCATGGCTTTCAGTAGGCTTTATAAACAAAGAAAATTTTTCTTACCTCGTGGGAATTGTTTGCTGACTCTAAGCCAATGTTTCATAAGACTCCGAAAATATCGAATAAGTTTAAGAAAGTTTCGTCATGAGCCCAACTCAGTTTTAGTACAAAATATCGCAAATAATGATGGCATGTTTCCTTTGTATGGTCGTAAAGTGATACGGTCGGGGTTTGATGGTTACAATGTTCCAAGCGCCATTTCTAGTTCATCCAAAATATCATCTCGTAATATATCGTAATATTTTTCAGGTCAACTGATTTGAATTTAAGAAACATTAGGAAAGTTTAGGAAAATTTTTTAAATAAACAATTAAATTAATAAGAGCAAATAACCCAACGAATAAGATAAATTAAGAGAAACTAAAACGCAGCAAATCTATTTAAGAACGATTTTTAAAATCCAAGTAAACAGTGTCAAAGTCTTCATTGAATTCTTGCAGAGATCGGCTTTAGCCTTCTACGAGAATAATTTTTTACTTACATTGAATCAATTTTTGCACCTTTTTTTTTAGATAAGTTTTAGATTTATTCCTGATGCTCACAAGTAAGAATAATCGTGCGCTGATAAAGTGCAGCTGCATTCTGCTAATCTAACCAGTTTCTCTTCTGCATTTATTTTTACTGGTCAACGTTTTTGAGAGCAACCCTTGAATTTGTACAATGACTTGTAATGGCATTTCCACTGCAGATGTCATTAGAAAATCTCCAAAAAAAAAACAACAATTGAGAATTACAAAAGCGGCTTCAGCTCAGGCTTTAAAAATTCATAGAAGACTAGAAATTAAAAATTTTTCTTTTCCGCTTTTAATTTAGAAAATTTAAAAAATTTTTTTATTTATTAAAAAATTAAATTAAATTATATTAACTAAATTTATTATTATTTGCATCATTAGCATAATTTATTTGAAAAAGGAAACCTAGAAGAAAAAAATGCATGGCACTAAATTTTTTTATAATTCTCATTTGATTTTTGGGAAAAAGGGCTTGATTGATTATCTCTAGACCATACCGCGATGAATGTGTGTCAAGTGTTAAATGCAAGAAAATTTCTAAATAATAAATTTGATATTTATAACAAAACTGAACTAAATTTATGTAATTTAATAATTAAAGTCGGGAGTTGAATGAGTTTTAATGAAAGAAATATTTGAATTCTTTTGTTTTAAGATGTTAAAATTCATTTTCCAATTAAATTATGTAAACTTAACAAACGAAAGAAGGGGAGATTGAACTGGCGCTTTCATTTGTTGATGGGGCCTACGGAGTTCGTTTTGTGCGCCATTACACTTCCACAGCTTTCACAAATTTTTAATAACACAAAAAGAAATTAGTTTTCGTTCTGTAAAACTGATTTCCTTTCGGTATTCATTAAAAAATAACTCTACAACTTTTTAAGCCTAAAGAGATTAAGTGTTATAAAATATGTTTAATGCAGATTACATTTTAAATATTTAAAAGCCGTAAATTAGTATCAAATACTCGTAGTGGTTACCCATTGTGGTAAAGGGCTTTCAGAGTGCATAAATTCCCAGTCGTTGTTCCTTATAGCTTGTCTATCTTTTCCATAAACAAGCTTTAATTTTGGTAATACGAGTATTATAATGTAGCGCACACCAGCTATTTAAATTGTTATATATTACGCGTTCTAATACCAATCCAAAGAGTTTTGTTTCATTTAAAATTCAAAGTCAGACGAATAAAACACGACTCATGGTGGATTTATGGAAGGCCTGTACAAAATGCTGTGGAAATGGCTGCAGTTGTTTATGAGCTTACCGCTTACTTACCGACTTCAAACACCTTTCTTTTATATTATCGTATGGAGAAGAGATTTATGTTAATTTTCCCAACCAAAAAACAAAAAAAAAAAAAAAAAAAAAAACGAAAAATATCACGATAATAGTTCAATTTAAAATTCCGTATTGAATGAAAAGGGTTTTTATCACATAAATATGTTCGTTAATTAAACTGAAATGCCGCTGCCTTCTTCTTAAATGCTCCGTCAATTTTTAAATGGTGCAAAGTTATGTATGTGAAAGCATAAGTAAAATTAATTTAAATCAATTTCCTTGACGTTATTTCTTTCCAGTTAGCGATAATGAAAACAACTTTTGTACAACTAAACATATAATCCGTATTTTATTACGACGATCACATTTCACATTTCACATTTAAAGTTGTTGTTTTAGAAAACTCATGAGAAAGTGAGTTTCAATAAAATAAATTTTATTTAAAAGCTTTTTAATTAAGAAAAAATTCAAATTGTTTTCTTATCTTCAGGCTAAATTGTTACAATAAAATTTATATGGATGCTCCTACTGTTGGCACATCCAGAGTTGATGCGCCCGATAGGACACTTTAGGAAAACAGAATAGCCACCAATTCAGTTAATAAATTAAATCAATTGCAACAAATTAGTCAAACATACAAAGAAAATAAAGACACTGCGAGCCTAACCAGAGAACCATTCACGTTTCAAGAGCATGAAAATTATATAAATGGAATGGCCCTGGCTTGGCGCTATCAGTGAAAAATTATGTTCAATAGATGCCAGACAAGACCATGTAAGAGTGTTTCAATGTCGCCTTTTTACAACATATTTAGTTGGCTGTGTTAAAATGGCGGGTCCTTTGCCTGAATCAAATCACTCACTTACTTTAAATGTTGGTGGTTGGCTCTCACAAAAGGTGTCTCTTGAATAGGTGAACGAACTCCACTAAGTTGTAAGATCGTGAGATTTTGTTGCCAATAAAAACAATTTTTATGTATTAAGGACATGCATCGCAATACTGATAGCATCTCATGCCACTTTCCGAAAGAGGCCCAAGGATGGGTATCTTCCACAGCCCGCATGCAAAAGTAATAACTGCTATGAAATTCTCTGTCCGCCAAATCCAAATTTTTTTTAATTGAAAGTTTTTAATGCAGAATATGTGCTCCTATTAAATACCAAAAACTTGTAAAGTATTTAAAGTTTGGAAGAAGTCAAGTGAGTCGCAACGTCTATGACGGGTATTTCATTTCAAAGTTACTTCAGTTTGCTTGCAATAATTACACTCCTGCATAACCAGTAGACTCTGAATATCCTTTAATTCTTCCTATACTTTTTTGGTTTTTGTATTCGCCAATGACACACAGCCACAAAGGACTTTACTCTGAAAATTGTAACCAGAACGATTTGTAGAATTTTTTTTTACAAAATGATTCTAAAATGAAATGAGAATTATAAGCGTATGAGCGTAGTAAGTAATGAAACTTTTACGAGACTGAAAACAAAAATAATTAAATAATTAAGCCTCTCTTCTAAATTGCAGTTCAATGTGTTGAATGCATTAAATCTAATATGAATATTAGATTTAGACAAGTAAAATATTAATTTTTTGTAATTTCTATTAAAAGTTTTGTTAAACTGTATAACAAAAGTCACACCGATCATCTAGTGTGCGCTACAATTTCCTTAAACGTCTTGCATTTAATTTAGTTATACATTTTTAAATAAAATTCAAAAGCCTATGTGAACTTAAGCCTTTAAATGAAATAATAAATTTCCTAAAAATTATATTTTCATTAGACAGCCGCACAGTGCCGCACAGTGTATAAAAATTGCAATAGTAAATTTTAAATTGCCTTTGAAAGCAGCGAATTCCTAAGCGAAATTTTCGTATCCCAGCAACGTTTTTAAATAATTTCACGAAACCAATTTAATATTATTTTATGATTTTCCGCTCCACTGTACAACAAGGCATAATCAATCCTGCAGAAATTTTACTTCAAAGCCTAATAAGTTATTCCAAAAGTGGCAGCAACAAATTTCCTTGTAGTCTATTCATGCCTTGTTGTGCTTCTTGTAGGGTGTCTAAACATTAAACAACATCGTTATATTATCGAAGAAAGAAGAAGAAAATATTTTGAAAGTCTTCTTTTCAATTTGAGGTATGAAATTTATACCGGCATTTAATTAAACTAAACACATTAAGCTGGCTGAACTTATACAAACGATGCTGCGTTCATCAGGCGCTGGCAATAACCTTAGCGAAAAAGCTGAAGATTAAATTGTTTTCTCTACAATTATCTCCCTCCTCTCGCCTGAAACCGCTACTGCGTTTTATAAACGAAGTAATAGTGATTAAAAATTTATTAAGGCGTTTAAATATATAGCAGAATGAGTAAAACTTTATTTGCAATTTCTTTATTGTATTGTTAAAAGTAACAACTAATTTTAGAAACTGAGAAATCAGACAGTTGAATGAATGAGTTTAAAATATGAACTCATACAGAACTCAGCAAACAGCCAGTGAGTGGTTGGCTGCCTCTATTCCAAACAAATTAATGAATTTTATAAACCACAAAAGACAAGTATTAAGATGTTTCTGAAGTGGAAATATTAATAAATAGATAAACGAGCTGATTAAATATTTAAGCCGACACAATCGATTAAAATCGAATCAAATCAAAAGCAATAAAATGGTAATTAAATCATTAATTTTATTGGGAAATAAATTTTATTGTGTCTGCAGCTGTTTTGCCTTTTCAATGTTATCGAAAAAATCTTCCACTTAGACAGCGGGAGATGGCTGGCCCGAGAAGGCCAACAGCCTCTGGCTTCTTGAAATTTTCAGACAGAATTACAGTACTGGAACATGAGTCTGTATCATTTGTAATCTTTCTGCCAAAAGATTTCTCTATACGAGTAGCTTAACTGAGTTATCAGCCAAAGAGCTGCTTAAATGAATCATGTTTGTTAGTGACTTCAATTCCATTTTGCCTAGTCCAAGCTGGACTACAACTTTATTTTCTCTTTTGTCAATTGTGGAATGTTGAACTGAAGCGGTCGGAAGTACTTCTGATTTTCTCACACCAGCAGGTGACCTCAAAAAAATTGAAAAACAGTAGAGCAACCATTTCGAAGACACTGCCAATATTTCAACATTTCGCTGATTTACTTGCCCGCTGAAAAAATATTCCCAAGCAGTTGTGCTTGCGAGCGGCTTTAGATTTTGGAATTCTATAGACATCATCAAGCAGTGCATTAAACGATTTTCGATTTACGTTTCGTAACAAAAAAAGAAAAATGGCCGATCAAATGAACGACAAATCGAATGAAATCGAATCAGTAATAAAATTAATCACTTTAATAAATCACTCATGAACGATTTCGGTTTACGAAAACTTTTGTCTGAATTTCGGAAATGTTTTCCTTATATATCTTTCCCTGTTTTGGAATAAGAAAAAATCGTCGATTTTGTGTTGACTAGTTGCTGGCTTCTACGGATTAAATCACCAGTATCATGAACAGCATCATCGCCGCAACATTGTTCACTTTTGATAGTGTTTCACCAGTGAAATCAACACTTTCCGTTCATAATACTCAACTTGCTTGCTTTTTCTTTTTTTAACTTTTATTTATTTTTCTTGTTTTTGTTTTCGTTTTTGTTTTCGTTTTTGTTATTCTCTTGCGACCAGAATTTAATTTAGTATTGAAATAATAAAAAATAACAATAAAATTAAAAACAAATAGAAAATGCCAAACCGAAAATCCTTATGAAATCCACCAAAATGGATAATAAATATTAAAACTGCATAAAAATAATCATAAAAATCAGATAAAAACTAAATAAAACAAACGCTGCCATACCGAATAATGTCTGTATAAAATTGTAATCGTTCGATGTATTTTTATTTTCGAATGAATGAATGACTGAATGACTGAGTGAATATAATAGCTGCTGCTATCTTATCTCCAGTTGCATCTACAAATACCCAACAGTGTTAAAACACCAACCTGATGGCTAAATGTTGGATACAGACGATACGAATATACCCAGAACGGCATTAGGGAAATGTAAACGAGATAAATTAATCTCCATCACTCACTTGCCACTTATAATATAATTGGAAATTATCTGAATATTTTTTTTATATTTATTTGATAATAAGGAATTGGCTCTGAAAGAAATAGAAACTCTACAGTGTATGCTCGCTTATCGGACTTGACGCTTTGTGCGATAACTAGACACAAAATTTAAATAATTTTAAGGTCCGTTTACATTGCAAGGAATAAAAAAGAGAGCCAGCAAATAGATCGGCCAGCTGAACAGCAATTTGCCTTATACTCAATTCAATAGTCCCAACTGAAAATGCTTAAAAATAGTTTCCATTTTGAGAACAATTTCAAATCTGTCGATGAAAAATTTTCCATAAAGAAAATTCAAAAAACGTTAGACTTTCACAGGGAAACTCCCCTTGTAAAAACCAGTATATACCAGAATGTGATTTAATTGTTTTCTTTTTCTTCTGATAGTGAAAACCAACCCTAAAACAACATGAAATGACGGCTGATGCATACATGCACGCATCTGTACATACATCCGAACTGTAGGGTAGTAGTTGTGCATATTTTACTTATGCATTTGTGTAAATGCTGTTTTATGGATTTTTAACAAAGTTTACTTTACAAACTAACAAAAAAAAAAAAAACCTACAAATGGAAAATATCATGAAAAACTCGTATGCATACATTTTTTTTGAAGTTACATACATACATACATACATATAAAGCAGGGTATTATTATTGTGTACCCGAATGCGTGCATTAAAAGAATTGGAAACAAAAAACAGGCAGGTGCAATTCAGTTATTTTCGAAAAAATAATAACGATGCAATGCAAGGATAAAAGGTAATATCCTTTTACAGCTCATTTTTTTTTGTGTTTTTGTTTTGTTTTTGCTGAATACGAGAAAAAGGTTATTACACACAAAAACATCACAGGGCTCCGATGTATGTACATAAGCATACATATGTATGTATATCAAATACACGGCCCTTATTCAAAAATGCACTTTTAAATTTAAAATACGGCATTTATAGTTATGAATAAATGAATATGTATATACATAAATTGCGTGCTAATGACCCTCAGACACCCGGGCTGATGCTGGGGACTGCTAACTTTGCTCTTAGTCAGGCTAGAAATAGTGTGAAACAGGTACTTTAACCGAAAAACTGCTGATAGAACTCACTTCCACTTTTTAGGTAATGCATTTTCCCTCTAACAATACACCATTTCTATTCAGAACATCATGAGTCCTTAATGCTCCATAAGACTTTAACTTGCTACAGGAGTAGGTTTCCATTGCAATTTCAACTGCTGGATATCAAGTCATTGACGAACCACGTTATTCAAACATTCTCCAGTTTCTATTAATGTACATACAGTTAGGGACTAAAGTTTAAATACACCTCGAAAATTGTGAGTTTAAAGAAAAGTAAACGTTTCAGAAAAATTTAAAGTACACAGTTTTATTTGGTTTCATAAGTAACAAAAAACAATAACAAAAAAATGGACTTTATTAATAACATAACGGTAATTGTTAAAAAATAAGAAAAAATTCATTGGACAAAAGTTTAAATACAGCCAAGAATGTTAGCATGTTTTATAAATAAATTAAAAAATAAAAACATTTCAATATTTTGTTGGACCACCATGGCTTTCGATAACTGCCTGCAAGCGGCGTGGCATAGAAAATACTAAGTTTTCTGTTTCAGAAGGTGTTATTTCTGACCAGATTTTTTTAAGAGCTTCTTTTAGCGACTCCTTGCTTGTTACTGAAGTTTTTGCTAATCTCCGCTTCATTAAATCCCAAACGTGTTCAATTGGGTTTAAATCTGGTGATTCAGGTGGGCTATGAAGTTGTCTGGGAGCGTAATAAAGCAACCACTCTTTAACAGAAAGTGCTGTGTGCTTAGGATCGTTGTCTTGTTGAAAAATCCAACGAGGTCCAAGGCCTAAACTGTCGACAGAAGCCTGCAAATTTTTTTCCAATATGGTTTTATAAAGATGTTGATCCATTACACCATCAATAAACTCCAAATTCCCAACCCCCGCAGCTCCAATCGCTCCCCAAACCATTACATTGCCACCTCCGTGTTTTACAGTAGGCAATAAATTTTGCGTTTGAAGGGAAGTGTTTGGCTTTCGCCAGACTTTTGCACGTCCATCGCTTCCGAATAAATTAAACTTTGTCTCGTCTGTAAAAAGTACGGTTTTCCAAAATTCAACATCTTTGTTTTTATATTTATTTGCAAACTCTAGTCTAAGTCTTCTGTTTTTTTCACTTATCAGTGGCTTTTTTCGGGGCACTCTGCTTTTATATCCATTTTCTCGCAATGCTCTTTGTACAGTTCTTGGATGTACATGCTTGTTATAATTATTAGCGATATCATCTGCAAGAATTGGTGCACTTATTCTTGGATTTTTGTTCACTTCTCTTAAAATGTGGTTAACATCAAGAGTGGAAAGTTTTTTTGGTCGATCGCTTCTTGGCATATTTTCTATTGAATCATTTTGCTTATATTTTCTAATTATATTTTGAATACTGGAAAATGGCACATTCACTAATTTTCCTATTTCCCGATAGGATTTTCCTTCTTTAAAATGTTTTATTATTAAATGTTTAACGCTGGATTCAATTTCTTTACCTTTGCCCATAATTTTCAATAAAACTTGCAACGCTGATAGTAAAAAACGCAACTAATAACAAGTGCAGACTTGTAAGAAAAGAATTTGATGGAAACATAAATTATAACTGTACTTTGCTTTTGAGAAATAAAAGAGAGTTCTTTGTTTTGCAAGATGTATTTAAACTTTTGTCCGCTGTATTTTGTGGTTTTTGAGGTATTTACCGTTATGTTTGCAATGTACGAAGAATTTTTTGTTATTATTTTTTGTTACTTATGAAACCAAAAAAAACTGTGTACTTTAAATTTTTCTGAAACATTTACTTTTCTTTAAACACACAATTTTCAAGGTGTATTTAAACTTTAGTCCCTAACTGTATGTATGTACATCGGACTGATGCAAATCTCTACCGTACACACTATTCCCTAAGAAGCCGTTTCTGTGGACCACCAACATAAGACTCTAATCTAGAATTTCGTGTTATAAAATAAAATCTTCGTTTTTAATTTCCATATTTTAGATAATTCCAACTGCCAATTCAAAATGAAAACATCAATTTTTATTATTTAATCAAAACACGAAAAAAACACACACTACTTTATCAGTTAAATGCTTTCCCCTCCACGTCTACCATATGCCGTTTAATTAAGCGGCATTTTCTTGCATTTCAGTGTGTTTTCCTTAACACAGTAGCTTTTAGGCTCGTATCTCTCTGCCGGCTCATAATGGCACTCGCATTAAAGTTTTTATTATGAAGGGGGAAAACATAAACATTTTAATAGTTCAAGTAAAAGGTAAAATGTAAAAACCGAGAAATTTAATAACAAGATAAATCTACACGGCCGTATCACGCGTGACCTGTGCTCTCATTATCCATTTTATAAAGCAACTCGTATGTTTAGTAAAATAAGGTTTTGAATTTGTGAGCAAATTTTTGACAAGACCGGTACTAAATTTCCAGCGAATAACTGCCTTACAAGGAAAACAACAATAATAATGACGTTTAATATACACACGTATATATGAGACAACAACTACAGCAAATAAAGGAAAAGAGAATTTATACATAAAACTATGACAGTTATAAAAAGAAACAGAACAGGAATGACACAAAACAACAAATAAATGATAAATTGCTGAGATGGAAAACTCGACGCAATTGCATTTTGTGTTTCCATGTCTTCATATTCAGGGAGAAATATCGCATGTGGTGTTTTAAGACTCGAGATGAAGTTGCATTTTTCCCCCTTTTTTTAATGATATTTTAATATTTATTTTCATTTTATTTCGAATAGTACGCACTAGGCAGCATTATCTGTTCAATGTTATTATTTAGATCACTAACCTGATTTCAATAACCTTTTAATATTATATAAAGAGGTAAATTATAGACAACGATATATGTTGGAAATGTTGAATATCTTACATGTCGCATCATCTAGAAGAATTAATTTTTTATCCAGATTTGCCTGATGTGGCTCAGACCTACGGCTATTTATTGTATAACGAGGAAAGTGGAACATAAATTTTCCTTGTAAACTGTATAGAAATATCGAAAATATAAAAGATAATTAATTTTTATTAAAAGATCTAAAGCTTGATTATATATTAAGATTATTGAAATTTAAAAGAAAAAAAAAATGGTTTGATTTTGACAAATTAGGCCTCTAATTTTTAATTCAATTTTAATGCCGTCTTCCTGGATTGTTTTTCCATTAATTGAGGCACTCTTTAGATGGCCGTCAGAAGTCTATTAGTTATTATCATATTTATTATTCTCCCCTCCACACCAAAACGAAACGTTTCAACGATTTGGTGGGCCAAGACTTGGGAAGGCTTAAAAGTTACACAAAGGGTATACGAAACATAATTTGAAAACTACTATTTCATATTTCGGAAAGATTAAGGGCTACTCGAAAATACTTATTATTGAAAAATTTCAATAAAAAGTAAAGCAATAAGAGGAATGTTATCCTTGATATATTTTAATTAAGAGAATTGGATTGGAAAAACTCGCATATCATTTCTAAAGGCATATATACTTAATGTATTTGGTTGGAAATTTGACATAGACAAATGCCAATAATTTTTAAAATCAAGCGTCTGCTAAATAATGCCGCGACCAGCGAGGAATGTAGGGAAAAAATTATTAGCTACATTTCAGCTACATTCTGTCTTATATCTCGTTTAGTAAAATTTGTTGCCTTAAGCCGAAACTTTTTCTTATTAAAAACTTTTCTTTGACACAGTAACCGGTATAAAATATTATTAAATTTGTGACATAAAATTCATTTTCCACTCCTGCAACATTTAAAAATATCTACTGAGTGGATAGTAACGATTTTGTAAAACTCTACGCTATATTAGTGGTGAATTTTTTTGAGTGTAGGGTCGGGATCACTTCAGAAAATCACACTGTTTTCATACAAAGAGGAAAAGGAGAAGAAAATTCTAAGGAGTATGAACCAGGTAGCAAAAATCTATTTTCCTTCAACACTTCGATATAGAAACGATGTTATGTATTGTTAGTATTGTTTCACTTTAACTTGCCGTTCCGATAAGATGTTTCAATTTTAATTGTTCCCCGTTGTACAGTTGAAGTGAATGAACCAATGAATACGCCATTGCAACTAATGCATTAATTATTAAAATTGAATGCATCTGCTCTTCAAGAAGATCCTAATACAGGATAGGTTTCTTAGGCCAATAGATTTGTATCATAATTATCCCTTTTGCCGTATTCAATTCGCTCAAAAGTTCGTTTAAGCAAAGAAAATAAAAAAAAATTATTGAATAAAATTATTTCTGTAATTTTTTTCTATATTGTAAAACCGATAACTTGATAGACGGCAGCCAGAACAAAAAGTGTTAACAAATGAATGAATTAAATCCTAATTCTGATCGATTGATGTATTTTCTAGAGTAAAAAATTTAACCACGACTATTCGGGTAACGCTTTTAAGACGGGGCTCTTTTCAAAAAAAAAACTTTCTGAATAGTTAACTAGATTTTTTCTTTATTTATTTCAAAATGTTTTTCTTGTATTTATTTGCCAGCCGTTTCAAAATAACATTTTGTTGCCAACACGATGGCGAAATAATCATGCCGCTTCTTTTAAAGTTTCGTTATAAAGCTCTTGTTAAAGCTAAACAAAAATAACAATGGGGAAATGTGAAGGGAACCAGCAGAAAAAGGAAAGAAACATTTTTAAAGGGAAAAATGTAACAACTTGTTCAATTGTAAAACTTAAAAATATAAAGAATAAAAAATAAAAATAGAAATAAAAACACAATAGTAAAATTAAAATACAAACTCACGTTGGTTTTAGCACAAAAAGAAATAAATAAATAATGAAAAGAGTTTATCCAGAATTTAAAATCCAACCTACAAATGTTGTTACGAGCATGTTAAACGTTTAAATGTGTCGTTTGTATGTAGTATGTAGTATGTGTATTTGCATGTTGGATCTGGTGGTGCTGATGGCTGTGGAGACTACCATGACGATGTTAATGATGACAACCAGCCTGCATGTGTTTCACAGCACAACGACACATTTAATATGAAAAAAAATGCCAAAATAAAATAAAAAATAAATAAATAAAAATAAAAAATTATAAAAACAAGCATAATAAACAAAAAAAAAAAAACAAAAATAAAAAAAAAGAGATGAAACTGATATGAAAGAGCGAGCCTGTATGGAAATACTTACGTGTTAAATACAGCGACCCCCGCTGTTGAGGTTTTCTTTTGCATTTCCCAACAGAGTTAAATAGCAGTCACTCAAATATACATGCTTAAACTTTCGCTTTTTTCTTCAAATGTGATGCATGATACAATTTTATACCTTTTAACCACAAAAGTTCGTTTAAAAAGCATTCTTGATGTTTTTTTTTTTTGTTTTATTACAGATTTCGCGAAGTTCCGCACAAAAACTCCAGCAGAAAATGGGTGAAGTACAAACACATCACATGAAATTATTACAGTATGAGACATCTACAACAAACACACACACATCTACAACGGCAACTTCAACTTCTATATCAGCAGCAGCGCCAGTAGTAGGAGTAGCATCAACAGCAGGCCAATCCGCAGCCAGTCAAGATTTAGTAGCAAATCCTGTGTATAATATTGTCAATCATCCCACGACGGTTATCATACGCAAGGATATCCACATTTTCAATTTCTCCGACATTGAATTGCCCATTGAAAGGCCAACTGCTTCGGTTCATTACTTGCGCAACAAACACCTACTGCGCGATCTCTCGCAACACTCGGTAACGGGAACACCAAAACCTCCCACCACCGAACTTGATGACGTTTTCATCAGTGTTAAAACCACAAAGAGTTATCATGACAGTCGCCTGGCTCTGATAATCAAAACTTGGTTTCAGCTGGCCAAAGATCAGGTGAGTTTAAAAGCTTACACTCATTAGGGCCACATCTCCCTATTAATATTCACTGATATGAAGAACTTCCAACAAAACATCTTTTTAATAAACAAATTCATTTTTTTCAAACAGCTTTTTTTACAAAAAAATCTAATTTGAAGTTTAATGTTTTTAAAACTTCAAAATACAATTTAATGAAGTATAAACAAATTGTCAATGAAAAATTTCATTGAAATAAAATTAACATTTGGAAAAGCTTCTTTGCACAGAAAGCTTTTTTTTGGTTTTAACGTTTTTAAAAGCGCAAACACGCACGTGTTGTATTCGAATCCTCTTTTGTCTTATCCAAAAAAATCCACTTGAAACGCCTCTTTTCCATTTGCAAGAAGAAAAATAGCTGAGGAAAAGTTCAACATAAAGCTCTTGTTGCCTACGGATGACTACACTGAGAAAAGTTCCATTAAGATCTTCATATTATATTGAGTAGGTCTGTTCTGCAATGGTAAATGAACGTCACAAAACAGCTAGAAAGCCAGGAAACAATTACAACTTAACACTCCACAGGATATTTATTTTCAAATATTGAATTTGGCTCATCAGGGATCCGTTACTGATCCTGCATATTTTTTTAGTAAATTTATTTTCGTCATAAGAAAGACTTTTCTTATTTAGAAGTTTAATTATTTGAAAAATTCCACAAATACTGGTAGTTGCTTCTATTAGCTCTGCCAGAGTATATGAGTGCCAAGAGTCAGGGAGGAGGCATTTGTGGCACTTGTATTAAAATATTTTGTATAAAATATTTGCTCAGCTTTTCCCACACTCTTAAGGCCACGAGGCCACCGTCAAATATTTGTGTACATAAATTTAAATCAGCTTTCCTTCCTTCAGCAGACTTTTATGTTCCATTACAAGTTCAATTTAAATTCTTTATATTAATTCCTGAGGGCCCATTTTTCTTGCTGTCTAAATTATTTTGTAAGAAGTGTTTCTTATTAAGCAGTATGAAAAAATGCATGCTCGTTTGCCTGCATGTGAGTAAATAAATAAATAAATACGAGAACTGGCAGTCATTCATGAAATTGTATCATTTTTTAAACTCCTCCTCGGCGTACAGCAGCTGTAAGTAGCGAGTTTAAGTAGCTGTCGGTACTTGAAGTGACATACATCCAGTTGCCTTCATCCTTGCGCTGGGAATTTATTAAAGTTCCCATTTTGGTTTCTGCACTATCAAGAAACAGTCAAGTGCAGTGCGAGTTCGGTTGGGAAAAGTGCAGGGGTGTGTTTTTCTTTTGAATTTATTCTTGCATTCATAAGTTTCAATCCCTCTCCTTTTAAAGAATTTTTTTATTCCATATTCTTAAAAGAAGTTGCACTTTCATACTTGTCGTTGTGTGTGTGCACACACACACATATGCGTGTATTTTGTAATTTAATTTACTTTTTCTATTTCTTGTATTTTTTTTTTGTTTTCCCTTTTGATTTGAATGTAAATGCGGGGGGAATTTGTGTTAAAAACTGCTGCGTGTTCAAAAGGATTTTTGAATAAAAACTTTAATAATTTCAGTCTAATTTATTACACTGGCAGTATAAAAACTAAGTCTTGTGTAAAAATATATAAATTTTTTAAACTGTGAACTTGTAAACTCTAAAGCGGCTCATATTCAGTAGAACAACTGGGATAAGATTTTAGTACAGTTGATCCTTTTCGCTTTAAAGTTACAGCGTAGGGCCAACTGCAAACAACTTTTCATGCTTAATTTTATGTTTTCTCGCACAGGATACAACTTCATTTATTTCAGGTTAAAATAATATTTTATTATTTTTTATTATCCTTTTACTTATTTAGCTTTGGCTATCGGCAGCAAGGTTCCTCCTTCTCAAACTTGCATAGCCTCTATAATTAAGGATATTACACAGTGATGAACCGTTAAATAAACCGTTAAACCGTTATCTTCAATACCACTCTAAATTCAATGAAATCGATGGCTTGTAGCCTTGGTGGCAAAGTGTACACATGAGAATGAGTGCATGGCGTCCAGGGTTCGTTAAACCGTTATCTTCAATTCCCATATATTTGGGTGCGTTTCTAAAATTTTTGGGTACCTTCCTGCGTATTTTTGAATCTCACTTTTCCCCAAAGGTATATCCTAATCTTTGCGTATATTCGAGTTTTTGATTTACCGTGGCGCTGCTATAATTACTCGTATAATTTCATTCAGTTCTCTTTAAAGCGGTGCATTCTATTCAAATTCCATCTTTGCGGATCTTGAGATCGTAACAGATTTGCAAAATATAAAATTTGTGATGCCACCCAGTAAGAAAATGGCATTAGTTTGACCACTTTACACCAGGCAGGTATTATTATTGAAAAACGTATTCCCACTCGTATTCATCTTTAAAATTTGATTGGCGTACCCCATTTTAAAGTATATACTGCCTATTGTAGATTCGAGATTACAAACTTCTTTTCGCAACATATCTCTCGCCTAAGAATTATTGAGTCCTCATTTATTCAAATCCTTTTCTTTATCTTGTCTCTTCTAAAAAATAAGTGATTTGCCTTAAAAAATTTAATTAATTCGTAGGGTATACATGCAGACCATTCTCTGGGTCGACAAGTTCTATTTATGCCCAAATCGGTCTTGGTGTTTGCAAAAAACTAAAAAATAAACATTGCAATATATCATAACTCAACATAATGGCGGATATCTGGAAAGTTCAGTTCAACGGCAAAGAGCATAAGTTCAGTTCTCATGGCATTCTCATAAGCTCTTTCTTTCATTCACATATATTGTAAAATATTGCACGATTCTTGTTATTAAATGGAATCAATTCAGTATTCGATTTCAGAACCTGTATGTTGTACAGAATGTAATTAAAAAGAAATTGTATTGGGAATATTTAAAAAAATATATATATAATTTGTTTTATTTTTTTTTTTTCAAATTATTCGATTAAAAACTATTTGAATAAAAAGCTCTAAAGGGTAACCTGTCTTTAACTATTTAACTGACGTGTGAGTAGAAAATTGATTATTTGATTTAAAAATTGTGTAAATAAATTATTTCAGTCGATGGCCTCAAGAGGCAGTGCTTCCAATTGTAGTATTACGTGAATAAATAAATAAATATATTAAACTTTTTATTGGCTTAAAAAAATATTTCAACAATTAGAAACGACTAAATGATAAATGATTTGATAATTATTTTACTCAAGTTAATTAAATTATTTGTTAAACAAATAACCGAGTAAAATATATTTTTATTCGAATAAAAATTATTTGCAATAAAAAATATATTTCCAAATATAAAAAATGTTTTGATTAAAAAAAAAAAAATATGAAAAAAATATTTTTATTTAAATCAAAGTTGGTTTGCATAAAATTTATTTAGTTTTTTGCACTTGGAAATTATTCGAATAACGAACGCTATTCGTAAGCCACGGAATTATGAGTTAAGTAATTTGAAAACAAGGTGTGTTTTAGACAGCAAAGCTAGGAATTAATGTTGCCATACTTATTTTGCTTATCGCCTATAAATCGCTTTTATTACGGTTTGTATTTTCGTTTCTATAAACAGTTTTCTAATTATGCGAAAATTATTAAAAATTTCGAAAAACTGTAAATTCAGATGTTATCGTTATTAGTTGACGAGTGTTTTTATCGATATTTCTACATATCGGTATGGTGTAGCACTTCATAGCAATTGTAATAGCATGACAGAAATCGATTAGTTTCAGGTTCGCCCGATTCTACCTACTAAACACTAATGGTGGCCGGGTTTTTTTTTTTTTTTTATTATTCTTTTCCCCTCCACGAACAACATCAAGATTAGAGTTGTTATAAAGCCCTCTGAGGAGCTCAGCATGTGTGTAGTGTGCTCGAGTATTTCCACATGTGGGAATGGAATATGTGTGCCTGCTAATGACATATTTAAAAAATATATTTTCTTTTTATAGTTGTGTTAATTAACTTAAGTGGTCTCCCACATTATGCTCGCAATAAAACCAACTCCTTTGTAAACACTGCGAGCGGTGTTGTCGTGTTTGAGTATGAAAAGGTTCAGATTTTAATATTACGGGGGTTTTAAAGCAGCAGCTGTAGGGGACGTTGGCGATGATGAAAGTCATTTTATTAAAATCTATTTCATTGGGATTTGCGTACATCCGTCTGTCCGCCTGTCTGTCCGTCTGTCTGCCTGTCTGTCCGTCTATCTCTCTCTCTCTCATTTATACAGGTTTATTTCGTTTTACAAAACCAAAGAATTGTATTTTTAACATTTTTATTTTCTATCAAGAATTTTAGTCACGTTTAATATTTTTCTATTTCTTCTTATTTAGCTGTAATTTCTTTACTTTCTTTCTCTGTTCTTCTGTCTGGCGGTAAATATGGAAATAAGAAAACTCGTTTACATATTTCTTAAATACGAGCAGGTTCTCCTTTAATAGTAGTCGCATTTACAGCATGTTTATGGGACGCCTGGAAAGGATTAAATGTCATCCTTAAATTTACAAATTTTTCCTAAACGAATCATTTACATTTGAGTAAATTTTTCAGCTTCGTTGGCTAATGATTGAGAGAACAATATTCTTTCTGCTCTGTTTTGTTTGAAATACTGTCAATTATAAGTCCATTTGCCACTCCACGGTCACTCGCGTCGTCAAGTTTTAAGACGTACAAATAAAAAATTCTATTTCATTTCTTCAGGAATTTGTTTTGCAAACAAAAAAGTGTAAAATACGTCCAGCAAGGAAATAAATTCAAAAGTATGCGAAGGCACGTTCAGGATTTATGCGATCTTTTCATGTCTATCAATAAATAAAAAAAAAAGGAAACTTGAAGAAACAGAAACAGAAGGAATTCTTTTATTCTCCAAAGTAAATAAAAACCAAAACATTTAAATTCGTAGCAAATTCTAATAAAACTTCAAAATATGCATACGAAGGAAACTCGATGCAAATATTTTTTAAATATATTTTAGGTTTTAAACAAAACGAAATGCACTCGCATGAGCCAAAGTGTTTTCTGGGCACGTTCCAGTCATGCATGACAGTGACAATAAATGTGTTTATTTACTTGAAGTTTTCAGTTCCTTTGATTTTACTTGATTTTTGTTTTCTTATTCTGTTATTGTTTGTATAAAAAATGCCTGCAAGCAAAAATCGAAAACCTGCAGTCATTCACTTTGCATTTATAAATGAAAAAAAAAATATTGAAAAGTGGCAACACGGATGCAGAAAAGTACAAAGGACGCGTTGAAACCTCGCTAAGAGTCAGAAGAAATTTTAAATATTTACATTACCCGGCAATTGGAAGTAGACTTTAATGGACGCCGGAGAAGCCTTTACAAGGCCTATTAGACACTCATACTTGCCTGCGGTTATGTGTGAAGGCATCTACATACGTCGAGTACGTTAGCCATGCTCATAATCACTTCTGCAAAAAATATTTGCGATTTTGGTACGTTTTGAAATCGGTTTCATTTTAATTCAGAAATGAAAAAGAACAACAATTTAATAACGTTTTAATAACAAATTAACGTGCGCCTGCGCACCTTTAAACACAAAAATTCAATTGCTCTACATTTTGTAGTTTTTAAGTGGTTTTTTGTTGAAAATTTTAATTTCGAAAAACTGAAATTTAAACTTGTTTTTGATTAATTACTGTAGTTATTGCAACAAACACTCGCTCAGCTTTTAAACAACTTTTACAAAAAATGCAATTAAAGTGACCCACTTTTATCAGCATTTTTTTTTTCTTTGCTTGAATTTGATTAGTCACAATTTTTTTCTTTCCGTTCACAGCAAGAAATCATACACTCACACAACAAAGTGTACGTACAAGTGGGTATTAAACAATTTGTACAGATAAAAAAATAATGCTTAGCAAGTATTAAAACAGAAGGGGGAGCTGAGGAGCAGGCATATTAAAAGACTTAAATTATCATTTAGGCGGTGGCCGTTATTTGTTTCACTCCAGGTAGCGTCCTTCAGACTTCATTGGGAATGAACAAATTTTCATTTTATGTTCGCAATGTATTTTTTACGGTCAAAGAAGTGTTAAGTGTTAACTCCACCACTCTTCTACCCTACACCGTTAACTCGGTCATCTGAGCAGTTGTTTGAAAACTGGAACTCACGCAAAACTAGTCACGTTATTTGTTGGAAAGTGACGTGCAACTACATAAAAGGGAATTACTTCCATTAGTAATTAACATTTTCCACAATATAAATTTTTATATATGTATGTATAGGGTGCTTTTTTCAGTGCTGCAAGTTAAATTCAAAGGAAATTTAAGAAATACATTTTTCATATAAATGAAACGAGGTTTTATGAAATTTTTTTATTTTAACGACCAATAATCACTCTTTTTTACAATATAAATTTTTATATATATGTATGTATAGGGTGCTTTTTTCAGTGCTGCAAGTTAGATTGAAAAGAAAGTAAAGAAATATATTTTTAATAGTAGGCTTTATTGGATAGAAAATTGTATGAAATTAATATGATTTCGGTTACGTAACAGCTGGCGTACATAATGCGCAAACTATAACACTAATGCTTTTAAGTGATCCATGTAGAGGTTTAAATCAGATGATCTTTGTGGGCAATTAAATATTACTATGGGAAATTATTCGTTCATCAAAAGTTTATGTGTACAAATAAATTGCAGCATTCGCTGTGTGGTGGGTGGCTTTATTCTGGCAGGAAGGAGAAAAAAATTAAAAAAAAGTTCTAATTATGTTCCTTTACTATTCGCCATGACAGTAACATGCTGGCCGTTGTCGTTGCCAACCGATAGGGCGCATCAAACATTATATTCCTCCGAATATAATGGTGATGCAACGAAAGCTTATTAAATGTGGCAATTATACTTATTGATTATCCATTCGCTGATATTCTCTGCTGATATTCTCTCCATAATAATTTAAAGAAAACTAAAGAAAAGCGACCATCAGCTGTTAAATAATTTGTCAAACATGACTTGTCACGCAGTTTTCTAGCCAGTGTTGCCAGCTGAAAATTATTACCACTAGTCTTTTACATAATTAATTAATAACCATTAAACTTAAATTTAATTATTATTTAGTTATTTAAAATTGCAATTATGTGAATATAATTATAATACGTGGGAAAGCACTGGCTGGGTTGGCCATCCTAATCATCATGTAAATGCTCTAAAATGTAAAACCCTTTTTGATATCAGTATTTTGGAAGTATCACTTATTATAAAACAGATAATTTCTTTTCTTTTTGTAGTTTTCAAATAATTTTTATTTTATTTCGTGGTTTTGTTTTTTAAAATTACATTCCTTCATACTATAATTAATAATATTGCAGGATGAATGAATTCCTTTAAATATCTGAATTATTTAACACTTGTAGCAAAAAATAAAATGGAATAACAAGTTATTGACAATTTTACATGTTTTTCTAGATATGGGTGGCTGTGTGTGTGTGTGTCTGTGTGTGTAATTGTGTCCTAATACATTTTCATCCCCAAATTTCTATTTTTTGTCAGCAAAATTATGTTTCAGTTGAAAACTTTATCAATGGAAATGGTGACAGGATAAGGAAGTGCTGAAACTGAAAACGGAAAAGTTAATTTTTATGCCATTTTATTGTCTTTATATTGTTATTGCTGCGAGTACGCCCAAAATCTTCTCTGTAATTTGGCACAAATTAAAAAAAAAAACAGTATCAAGAAAACGAATATTTTGTTCTCAAATGGAAAAGCGTTTTATTACTATTCTGATGGCGAGCTTTTAAATAAATAGATTAAAGTGCTAAATAAGTTGTTAGGAAAAGTTTTGTGAAATCTGCTCCTAATTGAAACGAAATGACTACAAACTTGTCAAAATAAAGATACGGAAAATAATGAAAGTCATTTCCTTTTAATCCTTTAACATAAACGTTGAGTTATTCCTAAGCCCTTCTTCTTTATGATCATAATGGCCTAACTTGGATAGCAGTTGCAAACTCACTTTTCCTCTCTTCTTGTTTCAGACTTGGTTCTTCACGGACACCGATGATCCCTTTTATCAGCAAAAGACAAGTAAGTAACGTTGTTTCTATTCTATTATTAAAATTATCTGAAGCATTACAGAGACTTTTATTTAGTTTTATTATAAAATAAGTTTTTGGCAATAATACGAGGCACTTATTTGTGCGCATTGTGAGTGCAATTTAATTTAATGTGACAATGAAAAGCATTAATGAAAAATAATTATTTCCGAGTAGAGTACTTTCTTAGCAATAGTTTTTTCACTAGATTTTAAATAATTAATTATATTTTGGATAGAAGTTTCCTTTGTAATTATAGTATTTAAACAAAATATCAAATTATTTAAAAACTCTAAATCGCCAAAAATTTAATGCTCAGCTGAACATTAACTTTTTATATAAAAAGCAATTGAAATTGATTGCTTTGGGCCCATAAATGTCTCCTACGACCACATCGCTACGTGTTAATGCAATTCGTCAAATAATCTTTGAAAAGACGGAAACATTTGAAATAATTAACCTTTAAAGGAGACTAGAAAAAATTTACGAAACTTTCAAAGACATCGAATTTTTTTTCTTTTTCAATATTATATTAAAAATCTTAAACAATATAAATTGATATATAAAATATTTAACAAAAGTGGGCAAAAAAAAAACAGGTGAAAAGGGAAAGGAATATTAACCCCTAAATGGTCATGGTGGGCAAAAATTGTTGGGAAAATAGTATGGTCATTTCTGCTGCGAAGATCTGTATTTACCATATTGCTGGCTGAACTAGTAAGATCGTCAAGTGAAAACGTCTAAGATAGGTTGGATCGTTACCTTTGGGAGTTATAAAAAATTCTCATGAATTTTAATAATTGGCGGTGGAAGTGAGGAGGCCAAAGTCGCTGTTTACTTAAGTCGTACAGTTCAATCACACGAAAGCCTGATAGTGATTCCCTGTTATTTCAAAAGTTCGTATGAAAATAGCTGTGCTGGTGCCACACTATCATACAAATATGATGTAAACAATTTTTTTCTTTCCTGATTATAGTAAAAGCAACTCTGACTGCAAGAAAATTGCAATTTTACAGAAAAAGTTCATAAATTTTTTTTTGTCATAAAAATGTGACATTTTTAAGCCACACTAACGCATTTTTCCAGCAGATATGTTACATTTAACAGTGCATCAGGGCCTTTAATATTTAACAGCAAACCATTAGTGGCGTTGAATATATACATATATGTGATAGCAAGCAGTCCCATTTGCAGTATTTCTTCAGCGAAAAAAAACCGTTAATAAAAAGTGTTACCAAAGAAAAAGTCAAAAGCTTCTGCTCCATAATTCCTACAGAAGTTGCAATTTTATCTCCCGAAATACATATTTCTTTTTCGTTTTCTTTCTTTTATTTCTAATTTTATATAAAAAGATTAGTTTTTCATTGTCGTTGTGGTTTGGCTTTAGATGTCCTCCGTACACCTAAGAAAATGTAAAACTTGCCATACTTTATAGAGGGACCAAAATGTCTCCGCAATATTGATATTATGGGTTAAAACAGAATTGCAAGTAAGAGGAGAAGCCTAAAATTTAAATCCCTTTTCTTTAAAACTTGCTTGGTCCAGCGCAATTACTATATGCACGGCTGCAGTGAAGCCATATTTTGTTGCATTGCGTGAACTTTTGTTGCACTTGTGTTACTAAAGCTTTTGGACTGTGAAAAGCTTGCAAGAGTCCTAAATAGTTATTAAGAAAAGCCATCAAAAATTTTATTGAAAATTTAGAAGAATGTAAAATAAATAAAGTTTTTCAAATAAAAAAGAATTTCTTTAAAAATTTAAACTGAAAATATTTTTTTGAGTCATTTAAAATGAAATAAAAAATCCTGTGCGGTTTAAATTGAAATTTTCATGTTCCAAAAATGTAGTGCTTCAGCAAATGAAGTGATTTGATGCAGATCTGCGGCATCACCATCTAAAAAAAATTCCTGACACATGACACTGATGACATGAGACATATGTTCCGCTCTACTCGAGCGTCATTGAGGCACAACCACTGCATTTACAAGCGCCCCGCATTTGTTGGGAGAAGTTTTCCGGCTAACTTGTTTTATTTTGCAATAAAAAGAACTCTTAACTGTGAGCGAAAGGTTTGATTGTAACAATATTTTTGGACAACACGAGCCTTAACATTTTATCCGAAGTGAATCCCTACAGCAGTGCTTTAATTACACATAAAAGGATTAAACTGAACATTTTTATTTAAAGGCAACCATTTTACAAAAACAAACACACACACACCGAATGTGAGCCGTTTCAGAAAAAACTTAATTTAAATCAAATCTAAACTAAACAAAAAAAAAATAAATAAATGAAACAAATTAAAATTCTTTTGAAAAAAAAATCCAAAACTCATTTTGCAATTCAATTAAAAATACGGGCGCAACATTATTCAGCAGATTTTCAAATACAGTCGCTGGTGTGCCACAACTGGCAGGCAGTCCGTGTAGAAATTGTTACAGCCACCATCAATGGCGCAGCAACTCATAATGAAGAATTTAAAAAAGGGTTTTTCATTTATTATTATGCACGTTACTACTTCTAGAAAGCGTACGCACACACAGCCACACAGCCACACACACACACGAACACATGCACACACATGACGTACAGACATTTCTGTGAAAAGGATCGTTGATATTATTTTAATATTTTTTTTCTTTTTCTCAGTTTTTTGTTTATTAATGAATATCGGTGGAAGATTAAAGTTTGAATGGCCCATATGAGAGGCGAACTAATGGAAAAAGCAATACATTTAAGCAGATGAGTTTTTAGTTGCGGCGCAAAGTGGCAGCAGGGATAATCAACATTCAAACTAGCCAATATTAACAAATAAAGTGTTGGGGGTAGTGAAAAGTTATCGGACTCTGTGCAGACACTTTCTTTAAAAAGCTGTAATATGCTTCAGCTGATAGTGCACCTCGTATTAGAGGCATTTAATAATTTTTAAATGCTAATTGAACCGACATTTGGCCCAGCCGCTTAAGTGGAATTAAGTGATTCACCAAACTCAGTCGGTAAAAAGGAAACTTGGCGTTTTTTAATTTTTAATCGTTTTTTTTATTTTCCCATTTTGAGCCATGTTGCCGTTTTAAGGTTAACGTTGTTGAAACTAAAAATCTCTAATATTGAATTCAAATATTTATTTCAGAACAAAACATACTGAAACATGTGAAAATTTTGCTTATGAAAGAATGAAAATATTTTGTCATTCGCTTGATTAACGTGTAAATGTTATTGATGAACATTTTCCTCTGAAGCCAATTCGGTTGTTAAGTTTTATATCCTTGAATTTAATTTTCAATTAATTAATATTTCAATTAATTTCTCTGTATTGAAGAATATTGTCAAGAACGGCTTTAATCTTTTCACCTCTCAAATGCTTAAAAACAATTTTCTCAACTAAGTTTTTAATTCGAATTTAGTAAAGACAATCTTAAACTGGCCAATAAGTTTTTACAAATAAATATGTTTATTACGACACCACAGTTTAATTATTCACCAATAATAATAATAAAGCTTATTTAGTAGCTTAAATTTTGAAGTTACTTTAATATTACAAATTTTCCTAATAATTTATTGCATATAAAATTGTTTATTGCGACATCACTGTTTAATTATAATCCAAGAATAATGATGCAATGGCGTATTATGGAGCTAAAAAGCAAAGAATAAAGGAATCTCGGGTTCTATTATATGCGATATGAATTTTAGAATTTCAAAAATTTTTATAAAAAAAAGTTTCAAATGCTCTACTGAGATAAGAGACAGATTTCTACTTCACTTTGTGGTCCCACTCAGTCTTATAACATTGTTCTTAATGGGTTAATGTTGTGTTAATATATAAAGTGATATTCCAGCTTATATTTTTTGCTTTCCCTAGAAATTATTTGATTTTATATGGGAGGAGCAAGTTGAGAAAAGTTGCTTGGAAACCTGTTTTCCGTCCAAAAAATTTTCCGTACCCCCAATATCGGGTATAGAGTATGAACACATTAAGGCCTGAGAATGCTTACCAGTCTGTGATGAATACAAAACAATAATGACGATGATGATGATACAAATCATCAGTGGAATAACGATTATTGTTAATACTTACAGGCTACTGCCTGCCACCGATATTTATGTTGTTGTTTTTCAGTTATTTTATTGTTGGTGGTTGTTGTACTGTGCTTAAAAATCATCGACTTTAAATGTTGAACTTAACAGAAATATTTAAACAAATAAGCAGCCAAGAGGCACTCAAAGCGACAAACACATTGAGTGACGTCCATGCACACGTACACACCCACACACACATACATAAATTAACAAATGTTTTAGCCATTTTTCAACGTTGAACGTTGAATGTTGAGGCCGATGTTATTGTTGGTTACTGATGACGGTGATAGTTCGTTTATGGTTCGTTCTTTAAAAATAAAAATAAAAATAAAAAACAAAAGCAAAAATAACACTTCTAAAATACGTTTTATTTCTATTTCATTTCGGCGATGTTCTTCCCCCCACCATAATCATTATTATCATTGTGATAATTATCATGATGGCAAAGAGAGCAACAGCCGTTTTCAAATTAGCTTCGTAATCACGTTGCGTATACAACAGTGGCCAGTAGGAGGTGGGCCAGTAGGTGGAGTAGTTTGATGCCCAACTAAATTGGAATTTTATACACACACATACACATCCACATACACTTCTTTTTAATTTTTTTCCATATTTCATTTAGATAAAATATATAAAGTCCTTATAATATTTATTTCTTCGCTCCTGTATCGTCGCTTAACTTTAATTCTGCTAAGAAATAACGAAATAATAATGAAACTGAAAAGATAACAATTTAATATTTTTTATGATAAATAATAAACTTTTACAATAAATAATATTTTATAAACAATTTTGTTGTCAGAAAATACAACATTTTTTAACAATTATGAAATTTAAGCAATAAATAAATATGAAGTGGAATAGAATAAGTAAAGTAAATATTTATTTTTATTTAAATCGCTCTCAATTTTAATCGATTTTTATTACACTTAAAATAAAAAAATATGCGAAAAAAGTGTTTGCAGCCACTCTTCTTCTGAGCGAAATATTTTCATTTAAAATAGTTAAAACAAAATTTATTTTTAATTAAATCAAAAAGAGTTTTTTTAGCTGCTCATGAAATGGAAAACTGTAGCAAAAGAAAATATAGAAATTCCCAGAGTTACTCTGGTTGAACGAATGCAAGTATTAGCGAAAGAAACTAAATGGAAATGTTTTGCATGCGATTGATAATGGGGGATTGCAAAAAACTGAAGAATGTTTTTTGAATGGAAGCAAATAATGTATTAAGCGCTGGAGAATGCAATATCAAGCTGGTAAATACCGAGTGCATTGTAGAACCTTCTATTAGGCTAATGTTAAATGTAATTACATTCATTTCAGCTGTGGACGACACATTAAAGGCCACTTTAAAATTCACCATAAAGTTTAGCTATTTAGGTGTTTACTATCTGTATCATTATCGTTGGTATATAATTAAACCGTGGTGTCGTAAAAATGGTTTTATACGTAATAAAATATTACCAAAGATTTTACTATGAAAGTCATTGCCAAACTTTAACAACTTAATAAATTATATTATTGGTGAATGATTAAACAGTGGTGTAATAAGAATTATTGTTGTTCTGTTAAAATCACGTTATTATTATTGTTGGTGAATAATGAAACAGTGGTACGTAATAAACATTTTTATACGTAATAAAATATTACCAAAGGTTTTACTATGAAAGTCATTGCCAAAATTTAACAACTTAATAAATTATATTATTGTTATTATTGGTGAATGATTAAACAGTGGTGTAATAAGAATTATTTTTGTTCTACTAAAGTCACTCCCAAACTGTAACAACTTAATAAACTATTTTATTATTATTAATGGTGAATGATTAAACAGTGGTGTAATAAGAATTATTGTTGTTCTGTTAAAATCACGTTATTATTATTGTTGGTGAATAATGAAACAGTAGTACGTAATAAACATTTTTATGCGTATAAAATATTACCAAAGGTTTTACTATGAAAGTGAAACTTTAAACAACTTAATAAATTATATTATTGTTATTGTTGGTGAATAATTAAACAGTGGTGTAATAAAAATTATTTTTGTTCTATGAAAGTCACTTCCAAACTTTAACAACTTAATAAACTATATTATTATTATTGTTGGTGAATGATTAAACAGTGGTGTAATAAGAATTATTGTTGTTCTGTTAAAATCACGTTATTATTATTGTTGGTGAATAACGAAACAGTGGTGTCGTAATAAAAATTTTTATACGTAATAAAATATTACCAAGGATTTTACTATGAAAGTCATTGCCAAACTTTAACAACTTAATAAATTATATTATTGTTATTATTGGTGAATGATTAAACAGTGGTGTAATAAGAATTATTTTTGTTCTACTAAAGTCACTCCCAAACTGTAACAACTTAATAAACTATTTTATTATTATTGTTGGTGAATAATTAAACAGTGGTGTAATAAAAATTATTTTTGTTCTATTAAAGTCGCCTTATTATTATTGTTGGTGAATAATTAAACAGTGGTGTAATAAAAATTATTTTTGTTCTATGAAAGTCACTTCCAAACTTTAACAACTTAATAAACTATATTATTATTATTGTTGGTGAATGATTACACAGTGGTGTCGTAATAAACAATTTTAGATGTAATAAGTTATTCGTCTTCGTAGAAGCTTTTACTATACATATCCAAATATTTGTGAATGTTTCAAGCGCTCCCAGAGATAGGAGACAAGAATCTTGTATGTGTCAAGAAAACTTTATAACTTGACAACGAAATATGATTTTTAGTTCAGGTTGTGAGTGATTATAGTGCCTCCTAACATGCCTGACTAATTTTTGTTCACATGAGAAATGCAAAACCTCATCGTCTCTTCCGTGATTCCAAGCATTCTGGTAAGCAATTAGCGTCTTTTGACGAGTACTCCCAAAAATTGAAATACGATTGCATTGTATGGCTGGAAACTCATACTCGTAAACAGGGAGCAACAAAAACGGGCCACAACCAGCAAAAAAAAAAAAAAAAAAAAAAAAACAACAACCAGAAACACTCCGTCATCATTTAAGCTCAGACACACGCAAAACAAATTTTGATATCTTTCCCCTCCGGTCTTCAATATCTGATTTAATTTCTTTCCTCTTTGTGTTAAAACTCTGGGCGATTTTTTTCAACTGAAGCCTTCATTTTTTTAATATATGCAAAACTGTTTTGTCTGAAATCTATAGATTGCTGATTGCGTTTGCCGTCTTTCTTCTGGCCTCCCGTTTTTATATGTTTTACGAGTATGTTGTTAAGACAGTTTGGCCTTTTTAATTTTCTGCAATTGTGTATGTGTGTGTGTGTATATGTACGTGTATATTAAAGGAGCGGGTGTATGTATATAAATGTGTCTGGGCCTGTGATGTTTTGGAGCAGGATATTGCATTTATTTTGATTTATGTTTGATTTTTATAGCTGTCAAATGATGCTCAAGCAGACAAAAGCATATTAAATTCCATATTAAAAATTTCCTTTCAAGTGGATATTGAAATTAACACTGAATTTTTTTTCATTTTTTTTTTTTTTTTTTTTTGGTTTGCAAAAAATTTAAATAGAATAAATTGAGAATAAAAATAATGGATTGTGGAAGGCAATTAAGTGGCCGAAAATATCTGAAACATTTATGAGATTTATATTTAAATCTTTTGGGGATTTTAATGGGAATTTAAATTGTTTTTCGTTAACTATTCTGTTTTATTTATAAGTTGAAAAAACTTGCTGGTGTAGGCGAGGACTGTACTTTGAGCATTTTGCAAGGAGTGCGAAGGCATAAAAATAATGCGAATCAATTTGAAAACATCACTCTATGGCAATTGTTCATTATAAGGCCCCATCTGCCATGGCCTGTTGGATACATCAATTAATAATTTGTTATTATTCTCTAATGTTTTAAATAAATAAAGAAATATTGCAGTTGTCGATGCAACGTTGCATCACGACAAAAAGGATGCAACGAATTTTTTTTTTTTTTTTTACCCAACTCTACCTGCAAAGCTTTTGGCTTGTCCGCAGGAAAACAGCCAGGGTCTAGGCAGGAATCGAAGCCGCGACATCCGGTTCAGAAGGCTGAGCATTGTTCACTCGCCTACGGAGGCACCCCTAATTAATTGTACGTGTGCATTTGTAGGCCGATGAGAAGAGAAGTGGAGTATTTTCTAAGCAAAAAGTTTAGACATGAAAGTTTTTTCAATAAAACCAGGCTAAATTTTATGAAAAATTCTCTTTAATATTGCTTGGTCAAGTCTCAAGTCAGGGAGGAATGGAAATATCAAATAGGAAGCCCATCCTGGAAGATGGTGACTGCAAGCTGCGCTTGCCAGATGCTGAAATGTTTGTCCATCTGCAAGAATTGCCACACATGAGACTACAAACTAGATGAGAATTACTATAAAGCAATTACCATTGACTCAGTAGTTCTAAACCTGTTTTCCAAGATGATTTTCATCCAAGAACACGGTGTAGACATTTTATGAGTTTCGGGGAATTATTTCTACTTTAGAATTTTTTAATTATTTAGAAGTTTAGAATAATTTAGACCTATAAAGGCAGTTCAATTTTTCTAAAGCAATCGTCTAAATAAGGACTGTTTGAATTGCACAATCAAATCGGGTTTCCAGGGAATGTGCCACGTAGAAGTAAGGCTGCGTCCACAAAGACTAGATTTGGAGACAAGCACTCAAGTATTGGAAGCGTATAAGTCTGATGCCGATATTAAGGATTAATTGATATGCTAAGAAAATGTTAGAGGGGCCAGCATGAAAATCGATTAAATTCTGCGAATGAATGGATTAAATTTGGGACGGAATATGATCACATGACCAAATCACCTCGCCCTCGAAGACACTAGATACTTTTATTTATTTTATTGTTTACTTTTACTCATAAAACTAACTGTCTTTAACTAAAAAATTCTTTTCGCAATTCTCAATTTGTGGCCATTTTCCCTTTTACATCTTGTCTATGACTTTTTCTTTAGTATATGAGCTTTTAGACGAGCTTTTAATTAATTTACGATTATTTTCCATAATGAATCCATTTTAATTTCTCGCTCTTTATGCGAAATATAAACCGATATTGCGATAAATTTACAATAGTGGATCCTTGCTATTATTATTTCAATAATGTTTAAGTACACTGAAAAAATTATCAGCAAAGAAAAATTTGCTGATTACTTTCTAAATAATTATTTTGATTTTCTTTTAATTTTTTGATTTTCTTTTCACTTTCCTGAGAGTGTTACCTTAAAAACTCCGAAGCTAAAAGATACTTGCTCGCGCTGAAGCAAACAATTATATGACAGTATTAGGTTTCTCAAGCTTGGTAATTATAATTCTCGTTCATTTTACAAAAACCTTTTTTTTTTGTATATGAGTGAAGCTTAAAAGCTTAAAGTTCTAGTTGGAAGTTTTAGTGCAAGCTTTCACCAATACAGACATTAAAAATGAGACAAAAAAAAGTGCGGCAAATATTATTTTTTCTTTCAGCTAAATCGTTTACAAAAAATTCAATTTAATTAGCGGAAAAGCAGTCTTTTAATTAGTATGGGAAACTTTTAATCGAAAAAAATAAAAATGGATTTTTTGAATTAAATTGCTGTAACATTTTCTTTGGAATTCTTATCCTTCTTTGCAGCAGATTGTTATCTAAACGAGCGATACGTTCTACATATTCCCTTACAATTCAACCACTGGTTATTCCTCTAGAAACTTCCAACTTAATCATATAAAATCTATTGAAATGATCAAGCAATAAATAAATTCTAATTCAAGACCTGTAACCCTTCATTTCATAAATAGACTCCATAAATTATTAACAAATAGAGTAAAATGTGCTTAAAACCAAAGTGTGTGCTGCCTGCCCCGACCGCAAATGAAAACAGAGCACAAGCAATTTAGTCTCTTGTCGCACGTTCATTTCAAAAGGCACCAGCGAGCACAGAACATGACTACTGGAATTTTGATTAGGACCAAATACCAAAACCGTTAAGAACACAAAACATACTCGTACAAGCGATTAATGCTCTTTCGTTTCTTATTTTCCCAGCTCCCTTTTTTTCTTCTTCTTGCTAAACGTTTTTGCTTGTCAAATACCCTCATTAATGGTTTTTATAACCAATTATATGAAATAAAAGCGTGTGTGCGCCAGAGTGAGATATATAGAGAGAGGGAGGGAGGGAGGTAGGTAGGTAGGTAAAGTATCTTTTGTCGTTCTTCCCAAAGTATCCACGAAAGTGTGTATTTCAATTAAATTGATAGAAGGCATAAAACTATTTTAAAAATTTCAATAATTTTTGTCTCATTAGGGCGCACCTTTGAGATTTTTTTGGTTTTTATTTAAGTCTTGCGGTCTGCTGCCGCTGCAGTTCGAACCTACGAGTATTTCTATAATGAGCTGCTTCTCTTATTTTATACATTCAAAAGAATTTTAATGAATGATTTAATGCAGCATTAACTTAAATAACAATATTTTATTATTTTCCAATTAAAGTTCAACTGGCTGAAATCAAACTTCTCTCTAATTAAAGAAATTATTTATTTATAATTTCGTTTTCTGATAATGACCCTTTCCAGATATCCTGACATTAATCATCAGGATAATTAAATTAATTGCAAAATTCTTTTGTACAATAAATTCAATTGCTCAGGAGCTTGCAGTCACACTTCAGAAATTTTATAAAGGAAAATTATTTAACAATATTGAAATGGAAACCGTTTGTGTTGGCGTTTTTTTTTTTTTGGTAAATTTGGTTACTATTCGAGACCGCTGATGGCCCATTTAAATTGCGCATAATACTTGTATGCTCGTTAAAGGAATTTAATGTCCTTACTATAGTTGATATGCAAAGAAATCTGTAAAGCTTTGCAGCTTTTCCCATTACTTAATAAGAAAAGAGTGGAGAGTTTTTTTTTGTATAAAAACCTTTTTAAAAAGTTTCAAATAACAATAATATTTCTCAGCAAAGTGCAGTCACAAGCCGGTTAAGGAATTTGTAACAAATTTTTTATGATTACAAAACTATAAAAACTAAACGAGAATTACAACGAAAATGTTTCTTTATTTGTTTTCTTTTACATATAAAAAAATTAAAAATAATTTTGATATCAAAACGAAAAATTAAATAAATTTTTTTCGTAATATTTTATACGGCCGTAATTAATGGGTTAAGGCATTAAAATTGGCATCAACATCTGAATCTAGGCTATACAACTTTGTAGTTAGACTATTGATTTAAAGCTTTTTTTTAATGCATATCGCCTCCTGAGGCAGTTTTTTTCAGTAATAGGAACTCTTCCTGAATTAGTGCTCTTTAGTCGTTTGGGGGTTGCTTCTTACCATTCGGGAACTCTCGTAGGTTAATAGATAATATATAGTTAAACTTTTCCGTTCATAAAAAAAAAAAAAAAAAAAATTTTGGAGTTTTCCATTCTTGAGGGAAGCACTCGCCACCAGAATCTATGCAGATGGGCTATGTGTAGTGGTGATCGTGGAATATGGCAGCTAGCCGAGGTATGTATATGTCCAACAATATGTTTTGCCTGGATTTCATAATTTCGTTATTTTGGAGCTTAAATAACTTCATAACTGGCTCATGTGGCTCATGTATGATCGAGGGCAGTGCTAGTATTAATGTTCATTAGATAGTAAAGGCCAGGGAAACTCTTGGAAGTCCAAAAAAATCAATCTTAGACTCTTGCCCTCTCAAAACCTTCCCCTCCTATGGTGGAGTTGTTAAAAGGCCATAGTCTGGGTATGCAGCCGTATTTAAATAGATGTTTAAATTCACCTCGAAGCTCCACAAAGTTTCAAAGTTTCCTTACAACTTCCTTTGAACCCCCTTCATTCCCTCATTTTCCATAGAAATAAGAAAATTGTGAATAAGTAATAAATTGAATGTTCGTAATAGCTGCTGGTGGCCAATTACATGACGCTGCCAAAAATCAATTAAATATCATTCACTTTGCTAATGAATTCATATTTTATTCTTTTCAGATGGTCACTTAATTAACACAAAGTGTTCACAGGGCCATTTTCGCAAAGCCCTGTGCTGTAAAATGTCAGCCGAACTGGACGTTTTTCTGCAAAGTGGCAAAAAGTGAGTACATTCATAAAATAAATTGTATTTAAAAAGGTGTCACTGCTACTTTAACATAAAAGCAAAGACAAATACGTGCATGTATGTGCATGCAAACACGAGCTCGTACATGCAGTTTATTGCCTCTATTTTTTATTATTATTTTTTTTTTTTTAATTTTTTACACTTAAACTTGTCAGTTGCTACAAAATGAAAATGTTATTTTAAAAATATTTTTTTAATATTTTCATTTAAGCGTTTGTTACACTTTACAGAAACAAATACGAGGTCAATGCAAAAAGTGAGCAAAAAGGAGAATTTAATTAAACTAGTTGTAATATTATATGTACATATATATTAATTAAAAACAGGACTTGACATATTTGCAAACATTTCATTGCCCTAAAAAGAAACTGATGTGTCATCGGTGATTCCCCTAATTGTAGTACTTCAGTGACAGCTTAAAACATTTTAAAAATTTCGAAAATTTGGTTCTTTGCCTAAATTTAATTCTGCAGACTTGGCAAATCTACGCTAATAATTTTTTAAAAATTCAAATATTTTCGGTCTTGTGTTTAATATAATAAAATGAGCCTGCCTAATACACTCTTGGCCAATTTATAATGTCTTGGGGAGCTTAAAACTGTATCCCTTCTCTTATTATTATTTTCCTACACAAACGTATGGATTTTCCATTTGTGATTGGGGTTATAAAAATTTTATATACCCATTAAAAGAAGGGCTTTCCGTAAAGCAAAAAAGCGAACTCTGTAACAAGATTGTTGTGGAATTCACTTAAAAAACGCAGTCCTTTTCGTACTACTTTTTGCTGAAATCATCTGTTTGCATTGTGGAAACAGCACATACGAGTAATTGTTGTTTTACATATTCGAAAATTAAAATCGCTTCACCTGGCAGTCATACTGTCTGTCTCCTAAAAGTATACTATATCTGCTCTGCTCTAACAAATTGGAAACTTGAAGTAAATGAACGTAAAATGTTCAGAAATTTCCTCTAGAGAGTAGTTTTTTAAATCATATTTACAGTACGAGTTCGTTTTGCTCAACTACTGGCAACTGCAAACCACCTATTCTTCAGAAAAGTCGTTTATACAAGAGCTTCCAGTTTCAGCCAACAACACATATTAAAGTAGGGTTAGGTAATGCATGGACAAAGTTTGTAGCGTTGCCATTAAGAAGTGTTGGAAAGTTTTAATATCCATTAGGACTGGATTGCCGAAGACGATACACATTGATTTTGGAAAGGGTTCAGATAGCAGAAGAACCGGTTTCAATTACACCACAACCATTTTTTATGTTTTACCGGATATAAACTTAAGAAATGGTGCAATTGGAGAATCGTTCGGAGAGGACTAATCAGAGGAAAATACAGAAAATGGAACGAAAACAAAAAGTTAAATAAGATAATGTCATTAAGTCCCAAAAAAAGTCTAGAACTTAAACGAAAATATTTCCATAAATGGAACTCATGTATGTACATGTAAAATGTATTTTACACGTGTAAAATACGTAAGAAGATATAAAATAATTTTTTGTGTTCAAAAAATAAAATTTAATGGATTTGAGCTAAACAGTGGCGGGCTTTTTGAAAAAGATTTTTATTGGTCGGGGTTTTTACAACCCCGGTTTCCTTTCGGTCATGCAAATCGAGCTCGTACTGTATTTGAAATTACTGAAAATGTGTTGTGTTGTGTGTTAACTAACTAGCTTGACCTGCAAAGCTTTAGGCCTGACTACAGGAAACCACTCACGGTCTAGGCAGGAATCGAACCCGCGACCTTTGGTTTAGTAGTCCGAACATTATACATTCGCCTATAAAAAATCTTTTATATACTTTCTAAAGAATTCTTGAACTGCCCTCGTATGTGGCAAATATTATATTTTCTATGTTTCTTTTTGTATTATAAACTTTTCAAAAAAAAAAAACACTTTTGCCAAACATGATGAGTTTTATATTTCTGTGAGTTTCAGAATGTTGCATGTTGCCGAAATGTGTGACAAACACTGTCAGCCAGCAACATTTAGTTTTATTTTTATGTGAATCTTTATTATGAATTTCTAGGTTTATCTTTTCCAAGTGTATACACACACACGCACACACACACACACATGTTTTTAGTTTCAAACATGTTTTCGTTTAAAGAAAGACAATAAAACTTTTTTCTTGCTCGTTATCAAGACACACTTTTTTTTTTTTTTTTCAAATGGGCTTGTTTGTTCCAAATTTGTTTTCAAAGTAGAATAAAAGAGCATTGAAAAATTGTCACAAATTATTGTTTTAAAAAGAAATTAAATTCTACAAAAAGAAAAAGAAAAAAAAAATTAAAAAATAGAAAAGCTTTGGGAAAGACTTGAAAAATAAAACGAAATTGTCAAAAAATAAAAAATAAAAAGCTGAAAGCTGAAAGCACAGCACAAAGAGGACTTAATTAAAAATGCAATTTAGCTTTCTGTGCTTAAACAAGAATTGCCTGTGCAAGGATAAAAGGCTCCTTTCAGCAAAAACTAATATTAGATTGCGCTCAAAAGAGATCTTTTTTTCTTTGCTAAACTCTCACAGAGATACTCGTCCTTTTTACAGCAGTTGCTTAAATTACTTTCAAAATGACTTAAAACACCAGAACAAACAAAAAAAAAAAAAAAATCTCATTGTGTTGTGTTTATCCTGCAGCTTCCGTGTTATTTTCGGCCTAAATTGTTCAATTTATTTCTCAATTTTTACACCTCATTTGCAAAGTGGCCGGAATTTGCAAACCGTCTGGAATAAAAATTGTTGTTACTTGCAGTTTTGGAGGATTACCTGATACTGCACGAGAATCGGTATTCCCGCACTCATATTAAGGATACAAATTTTAAATTAAAAAAATTTAATACTCTCTTAAAAGCACATTCAAACATGAAATGTTTAAGCTTTTTTGAAGATGTTCATGTTCTTACACGCCAATATTAAAGATTTTAACAAGAAAACCCAAAAAGAAAACAAGAAAGAAGTTTTTTTTTTGTAATAAAATATCAAATAACTGCGGGTTGATACTTAAAGGATATGACAGATTTAAGAAGAGGCTTAAATGAAGCATAAAATTAAAAAAAAACACTGTGTGCAGGAAAATAATAGTAAGAGAAGGGATACAATTTTAAGCTGTTCGTATGGTTTGAGGTGAAAATAAGTGGCTGCCCAGGGGATTATAAATCCGCCAAGAGTTTATTAGGCAGGCTCATTTTATTATTTAAGCATATATATTTCAAATTAAACAAATTGGTCAACTCAACACGCTTTTATTCATTTACAAAGAACACAAATTCGAAATATTCCTATTCAAGCACATTGTAGAGGAGTTGTTTTCTTTATTCATGTAAAGGAAGCATGCACAGGCATGCTTACAACTTTTGCTTGCATTTATTGCAATGAAAATATTCATTTTTATAATCAAAATTTTATTTTGAATATATTTTTTTAGATTTCGAAATATAATTCGAGAATTATGCCATAGAAGAAAATAAATATTTTCTTTAGGGAAAGAATTGGATTACCTCGGATTCTTGCTTGCATACTCAAATCGCGATTGTCTACCCCTCCCTCCTAATGGAGTGAGCAGCCATGAAAGACGGCTGAAAAGTTATTTACGAAAGAAATTTAGAAACTAAACGAGTTTCAAATTATAAAAATATTTTAACATTTAAATACTCATTTTCAAATATAAAATCTTATAATAAATCAAGAATAAATCTTTACAACAGTTTTTCGTTACTCTTGTAAATTTACAAAAATGTAGACGTAAATGAAATTTACAAAAATATACTAAATATAAAGGGGGGTGCAAAAGAAAAAATCATATAAAAAAAAACGTATAAAATATTTCTTTTCATTATTTATTGTATCTTTTTATTTTATAATTAATAAGAAAGATAATATTTTTCATTGTGTAAATAAGGAAATTCTCTTTTTTGATAAATGCCATGTTATTATTAAACACATTCAACGCGACAGCACTCTACTACAATTGAGAGGAAACTGCCATCTAGTTAATTAGTTTCAAAGCGGCATTGTAGGCATGTTCAGTGTGAATGATGCCAACTCTCAAAACCTTCACAAATGAGAAAATTTAATTACTTATTATATACGATATATAAAAATCTGAAAGTCATGTTATTTTCTGTTAATTGCTGAGCATATAAATAATGATATAATTGGATTTTGGCAAGAGCTACAAGTGTGGACGCATAGTTGTTTAGTTGTGGGGCTGCTAAAAAATGGCTCTTCAGTAAATAGGTGTACCTTTTTTTTGATACACTGTAAAGTGTAGCCTGCTGTTTTCTATGTGTTTAACTGATAGTACTGCAGATATACTACATATATTTTATTCTCTGGATATAGTACCTTTCTGGACTTACTTTGAGGTTTTAGAGATATTAATAAATTATGTAAATATTTGGACTTAATTCCGATTATGGTAACCCGATGCGAGGCTAAAAGGTTGCTAAGAAGAATTGAAGCGGAATTGATATCGCATTTAACTTGTTTACAATAGCCGATGGCCTCAGCTGCCAGTGCTTCTACCGATATTATAATTATATTCATATATATTCATATATTCATTTAATTGTAATATTAAGTAAATAAATAAATAAAAAATAAATAAATTTTTTATTATATTTTTTATTTTATTGTATTTTTCTTTCTTATTAATAATTAATTCTTTTTGTTTTTCCAAACCTTCAGATGGTTCTGCCACTTTGACGATGACAATTACGTGAACGTACCGCGCCTAGTGAAACTTTTAGATGAATACAGTCACACCGTTGACTGGTATTTGGGCAAGCCCAGCATCTCCTCACCTCTCGAAATTCATTTGGACAGTGTAAGTATTTTTAATTAATATAAAAGGGATAGGATGCCTTTTGCCTCACTTGCATAAATAATTTTTATTAATTCCTCTCATCATTTTCCGCCCAATTAATTTTGGCTTATAAAAGCAGGATACTGAATATGGAATGTGTTTTTTTTTCTTTACAATCGCTTAACTTGTTAGTCAAGTAATTTAAGGCTTTTTTTGTTCAAATTCGCTGTATTAAATTACTTGGAACAGCTGAGGCACACTGGCCAGTTACTTTTAATATTGTGCTGAATTCATTTATTTCTTTTGTACGGCCTGTTTAATACTATTAAAACCGGACTTTGAGGAAAACGAGTATATGACAGTTTGGCATCGTTTAGTGTTTTGACATGCAAATTAAATCAGAAGGTTGTTAAACAATTCAAAAGAAAAAAAAAAACCAAAAAAAAAATTATTTCATCATTTTTAATCAGGAATAGTTATTTTATTCTATTTAAATGTATATAGTGAGGCCAAGTTGGCGATATTAATGGATATTTAATATTCTCAACTATTTTAATATCTGATCAACAAAAACTTTAATTGAATTTTGTATGAAAATATTCGTTGATCTTTGTATTCTCTTTTGCATAACGGAGAAATTAATGAACATTTTTTGGATATTTTCTTTTTAGCATCGGCCAGGCACTACAGGGCACTTCGTTTGCACTCTCACATTTAACCTTCTGATCATGCGCTTTTACTGTATGCTACTGCAGATCATTAGCAAAGATTCTCGATAGAAATCGAATTAAAGTTAATAGCAAAACACATTTTCTTTAGTTTTATTATTTATTTACTCGTAGTTGTTTATAAATATTGAATCGGGAATATATTGCATTTTAATTTTTGCTGCACTCGAAGAAAATATTCATTCCTTTTTGCAAAAAAGGTCATAAGTGACAGATTTTTTATTTCCAAATTGTCTTTTTTCACTTAAAATAAAATTTAATAAAATTTAAACAAATTTTTACAATTTTATATAGTCGATGACTAAAATAAATTTAATAACATTTTTTTTCCAATAATAAGACAAATTTTTAGACAATCTGTTGTTTGTGGGGATGTTTCGAGAATTGGTTTGTAAGGGGAATTGCTTAAAAGCAATTCCTTGCAGAAAAGAAAACCTTCTGCCGATCTCAGTTTACAAGAGCAACGGATTTGCTGCCTCTGCTAACTTCTTACTTTCGGTTTAAATAGTGTTAACTTAATTTTTTAACAAACGAAAAAAAACCAAAAAAAAAAAAGCGTATAAAAGCTCCCCTGCGTAATTTGTTTTAGCTTGTTATCCTGTTGAACTGCATGCCAACGCAAAAAAAAAAGGGGGGAAAAATAATAAATCTTTATAAATCTTTAATGAATAGCGAACGCACTTTTTATTATTTCTTTCATATTTTTAAAGTTTTAAAGTTTTAATGTTTTTATTTCATTTTGTTTCTTACAGAAAAATACTTCGTTAAATAAAAAGATTACATTTTGGTTTGCAACAGGTGGTGCTGGCTTCTGTTTAAGTCGAGCCCTGACTTTAAAAATGTTGCCCATAGCAGGTGGCGGCAAATTTATAAGTATTGGAGATAAAATTAGATTCCCCGATGATGTTACTATGGGTTTTATTATTGGTAAGTAACAGAAACAAGGACTACAACATTTTTAATATATTGTTTTGAAACAAATAAGAGCAGTTATAGGGCTAAACTAATACTTGACATTCTTAATCAATTGCAGAGCATCTTGTGAAAGTGCCACTCACCGTTGTCGACAACTTCCATTCACATTTAGAGCCCATGGAGCTTATACGTCCTGATACTTATCAAAATCAAGTGTCCTTTAGTTATGCCCTCATGAAGAATCAATGGAATGTAGTTAAAGTTGATGGCTTTGATACGAAAATGGATCCCCGTAGATTTTATTCATTGCATTGTAAATTATTTCCATACTTTAGTTACTGCCCCCACAGATGATTCAATTAAGCTGCCACAAATATAATGAAATTTTATTTTATTTTTAATCTCATTGTTGGTTGTTGCAAGTAGAAGTTTAAAATGAAATTGAAATTTTTGTGTTTATTTTTAATTTTTTTTTTTTTTTGTTTGTTAAAAATCTGTGATGTAGTGTATTAATTATAAATATTCTTTAATGTGTATTTTATGTAAAATATTTTTAATGTACAGATATGCTTCCATTTAATTTATTATTATTTGATTTTTATAATTTAAGTTACGAAATTTTGTAAAGGAAAAATCTAAAACAATCAACAAAATTTGCACTCAGCATTATTGGAAAGATTTGGCTTTTAGAAACTATTTTCCCCTAAAAAATTTTCGAAATATTTTATTGTTACACAGTATCTAAACTAATTGTAATGTATGCAAATAATTTCTTTATAAAATTAATTCTTTTATCTTATTTACAGCTATTGAGTGTAAAATGCAATGTAGTTTGTAACAGAAATACTTCCATTGTTTAAAAGAAAATACCTAATTAAAATTAATTAATTAGTTTTTAATAGAATCTAGTCTCATTAAGAGCAAATCGAATTAAAGAGGAACAATGTTTTTAAGGAAAATTAGAAAGAAAACATTATTAAACAGTTCCTAAAAATGTAAATATATAAAATTTTGTATTATAAGTAAAATAAAAAATAAATAAATATTTAATAAAAAAAAAAAATATGTGTATAGTGAAGCAATGGGAAAACCTGCTTTGGGGAAGTAAATGAACAATTATACTGGACAGTAAGGACATCACAAGGTTATTGTGATCAAAAAGCAAAATCAATCTCTGATAATATCGAAGGAATGTTACAAAGTGGCTAATATATTAGCTAGCAAAATCTTTCTTTGAAATAACTTATTCTTTTCAACAACAAACTGCCTATCTGATTAATGCACTGTAATCAGACAGACAACGAAGTTTTGGATTGCCTAAACAAATCCCCTGAAGAAGTGGACAAATAATCCACGAAACGTCAGGACACAATATGTAATAAAACTGGTTTTAAAGACATAAACAAAGGTAGGCCTTACAACCTAAGTCTTTATATATATTAAAAAACACCTCATACTAAAACTTAAAAAAAACTGGCCAAGAAGATAAATTATAACAAACTGCCTATTATGTAGGACATATTAGGTTTATTAAATTTTTTTCTAACTTTTTTGGATTCAGCAGTCCGAAAAACATGGGTAGTGTGAATACGGGCCCATTTCGCTCAAGAACAGATGAGATATAAACAAAAACGTGAAATGGTCGAAATTGTTGGACTTTTCGTGTTCATGTCTTAAGTCTTTCGATACACACTGATCAGCTTCTTCTTCATTGATCAAAAGACTTAAGCCACGAACTTATTTTGCAACTCTGACTTTAGCCACTTGTAGCAGCCTGAGAGTATGCTAGAAAAACTCTTTCGTTGTATTTGAAAGCTCAATATTACGATACTTAAATGTTTTGATCGATGGAGCAACTCTAAAGAAATCATGTGCCAGATTTTTACGCAAGTCGATCCCCCCAAAAAATATTTATCGAAGTTCTTTGTAACCGGTAACGAAAAAAACGTTTAATTTGTGACTTTTTCAAACTATTTTGTTTTCATAATAAGCTGGCGAGAAAAATCCCCGCCCAGAATAAACATTAAAACAAAAATGCATTTATAATTTATTAGCATACAATTAAATAATTTAAATGCTACAACAATGACCAAATTAATATTCTAGAGGAAATAAAATTAAAATTTATTTGACTTTCAAAATATAATAAAAGAATGTATTATAAAACACGTGCAACTTCAAGAAACAAAGAGAATATACAAACAACTGATAAAAATAAATATTTCACAATACCAGGTGCGATATTATTCAACCTTGACTAGGCGGAGGATACTTTACACTGTTTCATGCATGTGTGTGAGAGTATGTGTTTCTTAAACTCGTCCAACGAAAAGAAACAATCAACAGGAGACCTTAAAATGTATGTAGGCTTTTGCATCTTGCTACTATTGTACCTGTGATGTTAACTATGGTTTTTTGAATCCAATAAAAATTAATTCGTTTTTCTCTGAATAATACCTGATGAATGACAGTTTTATTTATTCTTTTTTTATTTTTTTAGTCCAGCAAATAACTATCCGTATTCGCTTCGACTCAATTTCGTGAAGGTGGCTTGAATGTTGTTTTCATTTTAAAAGAATTGATGTTTTTTTAAGTTTTTTTTTAGTTTTTTTTTTTTATCTGCACAGAAATTGGTGAGAACATAAAAATTCATGTTTCCTAATGAACTTCATAAATTTGGGTATTTTAAAACTCATTAATTTGTTGTTGTTGAAAACAATATAAAACTTGTATGACACTTAATAAGGATATTATGCTCCTAATGATTTGTGGTTCGTTCACTTTGTGCTGACACGGCATGCCGCTTCATTTCCAAATTTAGTTAATTATTTGGAGATATTAGGAGCACATACATATATCTTTCTGACTTTTGAAACAAAAATTAGAACTGGACAACGAGAACGTAAGTAAAAACGAAATGAAAGGCAAAGAGGCGAGTTTTGAACTTAAAAATTTGTAAAAGGACTTTCCAAAAGCTTGAAATTTTTTCAGCTATTTACCGTGCGCATTTCTGGGATGTATTCAGGGAATATTTATATACATACAGTATATTAATATTGGGGATTATTAGAGTAATTAGCAATATTTTATTATTCGCTAAGTGACTGAGTAAAACTGGAATGGTCCTTTTCTTAGCGTTACTACGATGCAGTTGGCAGACAAAATTTAAGAACTGAATTGAACTTATTTGCCTAGTTTATTAATTTCCATAAGTGGAAAAAAGTAATATAAAATCGAATAATCATCAAGTTTTGAGCTTTAAGGGTTTGCGCTAAGGCAGAATATATCCTGGCTACACAGGATATAAATGTCAAATGGTATATTATAAAATTATTTTCGCCTCTTACAATAAATACCATGTTGATGGCAAGTTTGGCTGTTCGTATTTTTTATAATTTCATAAATACATTCTTTAACAAATAAATTAATTTTTTTTTAAAGCAATAAATTCAAAAAAGAAAAAAAATATCTTATATTTGCAAGTGATTAAATTCATAGATGCCATGCCGAAATTCATTATTTTAATGAAATGATTTCTTTAAGTTCATAAAAATATTAAATGAAATACATTATGCAACTCTGCTTTGGCATTTGTCTCACTTTAAGCCAACCAAATATATATCAGTGCGGTTAAGCAGTATTCGATACATTAACGAACATAAAACTACATCAGGAACCACCTTAATATTACATGCTTATGTGTTTGCTTAGAAAAATATATATCATTTTTCTTATATTTATTACTTGTCATCAATATTTGCAATATTTTAAATATATTTCTTTCCTTTTTGTGCTCGTTTGTGGACAATCAATGACATGACAAACTAGCAAGGACATACTCGGACCTACACACATTGTAGGTGTATGTGTGTGGGGATGTGTGAAATGTAAAATTTTCATCAGTTGCGAATGGAATTTTGTGTTTGAGAGATACAAATGTGTATCCCTGTGTGTACTCAGATCTTTGAAAAAACACACACTGTCCTGCAAATATAAATATAAATGCTGCTGGTTATTTGATGAAGCGTTCCATTCAATACGTCGTTGTGTTTGCAAGCAAACTAAGCAATCCTTTGTTGGTTTCCTCTTACTCGTATAAATGTTGCTTATTTGAATAAATTTTGTGTGTATTTTATATTATTTAAATTCTATCGTTTAGATAACAGCAATAAACAGATTTGAATGCTGGTAGATGAGAATAGTCACAGCTGTGTTAAAAGAAATAGCACACAAAGGTATACAACAGCCTAAAGGTTTTTGTTTGATCGTAAGATTAGTTTTGAGCAAGCTGAGCTGGAAGGCTATATAAAAAGCTCTTAACTGTTTGAGAAATGCCCACATATAGAATTGGCTCAATACCACAACGGCCTAGCGAAGCCCACTGTGCTCTAAATAAAATGAAAACACTTTTATTTTCATTATTCGATTCAACAATATGGCAAAAGTGTGTATGCTTTTTTTATTGAATTCCAACAACAAAATAAACGCACTTGCATTCGCGATGAAATGACATTTATGGGAGTAGCTGCTTCATAAGCAACCCTGCCATTCAAACAGCTGACATTTGGCAATAATAATATTTTTAATATTAGCTTTCGCACTTTCTTTGTAAAATTTGCAAATCGCCATACAAAAGTGTGGCCCAGGCAACAGCCAAACACTATGACTATCACTAATGATTTCTGAGTTGAAATAGTTTGTGAGCCCATAAAAGCTCAATGCTCAAAAGAAAAAGTTATTGAAAACCTTTAGAAACTATTTAAATAATGAAACTTAAAAAATATTTTTACAGTTTCAATCAATTTATGAATGAAAAAATACAAAATAACAAATGAAGCAAATTTTCCATTATTTAAAAACCATCTCGGCTAACAATGGAAAAGTATTCTGCAGAGAAAACAATTATTATATGTTACTAAAGTTCTACAGGAGTGTACAGGAGACGTACAAGAGGCCAGACGTACCAGCGACATTGTAACAAGTTTAATTTAGATACTTTGCGTATCTAAATGTGCATATGAAATGTGTGTATACGAACGTGAGTGAACGTCAAACGTATTTCGGTAACAATTAACATTTTACAACAGTTTTGTCGTCAACAATGCATGTCAGACAATATGCTGCCTTGTAAATACAGAGAAAAAAGTCATAATTTGGATGAAAAAAATTCCTCAAATATATGAAATAAAGTTATCAAGAAAAACATTCAGAATTTTTTTTTATTGCAACTCTTTAAAGTAAAAAAAAAATTGGAGTTCAATTCGAAGATGAGTCTCCACTTAAGACAAACAATGTTTTACAATATATGTATAAGGTCATGCTTCACTATGCTACACAGTCGTAAGATTCGTTCACCCAGAAATCTTATCTGATTCTATATTATTTCAAAAAATATTATTACGCCTGAAAATGGCATTGGTGGTGCCACACTGTCATTCTAATATGATCCAAACTAATTTTTTCTTTGTGGAAAGCGGTCTCGCATTAATTCCATTGTAATGCTGCGTGTATGCGATATTGCACCGCCTTCTTGAAGCCATATGTTAACCATGCCCAAAGTACGAAGTAATGGCGTATCGCTCTACCATTTTCAGTTTCAAAAAATCAGATCCTTCAGACCAAATTGCACACTAGACTGTCACTTTTAATGGAAGCAAAGTTGACCGAAGAGCAATTTGAGGGTTTCCCATTCCCCTGAGCCGACTATTCGGTTTATTCACATATGCATTCGAATAAAAATGTGCTTTCTCCCTCCTTTATATTTTTTTGTGAAAATCGTGTTTGTCATGGTGGAGTTGTGCCTATTGCGATATGTAAGCCCGACGTACATGGTCTCTTGTAAGGAGTTCTGTATCAACTGAATCTTAAGTGGAGCAAATGAAAGCCCTTTCGCAAAATTGTGGCGATTAAAGACGAAACTCTTCTGCATGGCTCGGAATTGAGGTTGATGGATAGTTTTGAGCACTTTCTATTTAGTAGATCTTGCAGTACTTTGTAGTCCATGCTTGCTCATACCAGCTACAGTCCCTCTTTCTTCGAAATCTTGCACTACGGAATCAATAGTGCATTTTATTGCCACCTTGTTTTTTTCTAAAAATTTCACGTCACTTTCTCGTCGTCGGAGTAATTGGTGACTAAGTTTAATAAAATGTTTTAGCGAATATTTTTCCATAATAAATTTGTCACGCCTCTACTTGATGATTGCCTTATATGAACTGCCGAGAGCAGAGTTACCGAAGTGGCGTTAAAAGAAGGTAGAGTTGCTAGCCGGCGGACATCCTGCACCAGGTGGCACATGACTTTAAATTTAATTTTGCTTTATCATTTATGATGCATATTTAAATAGAGTGCACCGAAAGTCCGCTAGTCCGCATACATCTGAAGAAATGCCTGTGTTTCGAACCAGTTCTTACGTTTCGGCCTAGCGCGACGTGATTTATCAAAGCAAAATAGCACATTTCGCTTTTGGGCCTGCTCAATTATTTTGATCACTATTAAATACTGATAAAAATTCTTTATTATTACCACCATTTCAGTGTAAAAGGAGCATCTCATCTTTTACAATTCGTTGCACATTTGACCCATTTGCAAATAAACGATGGATGACGGAGCAAAAAGGGAAAATAATATTGAAAAAACTTGAGCAACTTTTACAATACAAACTGACACATTGAACGAGCAGACATTCGCATGCTAAAAAAGTCCCACACATGTCGGCTCATAAAATTTATATTCATACAAAAAGCAAAAGACAAAAAAAAAATGGAAAAAATGGAAAAAATTACGAGTTCTACTTACAGTTTCTCATTAAAATGGGATTCAAGTCGTGTCAACAGTGTGTAATCAGTGAAAGAATGTTCCACAAAGAAATTTTTCTCTTTTTTCTTTTTTTTTTTTTTTTTTTTTTGAATAAAAGAATGGCAGGAAAATTACATGAAAAGGGAAAGAGAAAATTGTATGGAAACTAAAATGGAATGAAAAGTGGAGGAAAAAGGACACAAACTTTGCAATAACCATGAATCAAAGATTTTCTTTATGAGCCACATCAATGCAATGCGTTCAGCTTGATGAACTGAAGCTTGTGATAGCACGCATAGCCGGAAAAAACTCCTTCTCTTTACTTATTATAATTCGTTGCTATTAAAATATTCGGCTGGAATTGCCTTGGCAGGATTTTATTCGATCTCTATGAGATGAATATTATATATTTTGTTAAAGTGAAAACAAGTTAAAGTGAAAACAGCATAGTCTGCTTAATGAAATTTTTAATTTAATATGAATCATGTATGCCACTACTACTCTTCAGGAGTAGAAAGAGAGAGAGAGAGAGAGAGAGAGCAAGGATGCAAGCAGCTCCTAATAATCATAAAAAGGACCTGTTTTTGTTGCCTTTTAGTTAAATTGCTTTGGCACAGGAGTATCCCAAATCGATAAACATGAACAATTTTCAGCTCATGGCAAATGAAAGTATTTTTAATTCCTTATTCCTTTGCAAGGATAATTTACAGCCGTGTGATATGAGTAGAAAACTAGTTTTTTCTTCTGTTCCGTTTCATTTTGGATACAAATTTACTAATTCTGCTAATACATTTTGATAAGTAAATGAAGAATAACAACAATGAATGCATGCCAAGTAGGGCAGGCCAAATCAAAAGTTGCCACTATTTCTGTTTGGGTCTTTTGCAGCTCAAAACTATTCGTGTGTGTGTTTGATTGCAAGTAATATTTGCTCCAAAGCCACAATGTAGAATAAACATGATGAACTAGATTTCCCTTTTTTTATTACATGATTTTCGTTTCAGGTGATTTGCTGATTGTGTTTCTGCATTTCCATTTCGGTTTCCATTTGAGTTTATGATTTTCGTATGGCGCTTTTCAATGTCCTTTTGAATGAAAGCAGAAGTTGTCCGATTCCTGACCACAACATTGGAAGTGTCTTTCTTTTTCGGACTCAAATCAATGCGTGGCACTTTCGTTCAAGCATTGTAAATTATTTCCTCGGCTGGATATTTGAGGACATATTGGAGGATCCATTTGTGATTATCCTTTTTATATAGCGCTTTTCAATATCCTTTTGAATAAAAGCAGCATATGAAGAATTCCCCTACCACTGACAACAATATTGGAAGTGTCTTTCTTTTTCGAACTCAACTTTTGGCCCTTTCGCCCTTTGGGAAAAATCCAAAAGTATTTCAATTCATTACAAGTCCTGTTAAAGAGGAAATATAAGCATTTCCAGAAAGTTTTTTCTCCTGACACATGCCAATTACCCAGCCAATAAGCTTATCTGTCTGTCAACAGTAAATTATTTGCACACAAACTTGCTTAAATTTTGGTAGGCGTGAGAAAGGAATGGTATGGAGTGTACGTGTGTCATCATCCCCAAACATCTCATCTTACAAACACGATACAATTCATTGAACCTTTAAATCAAATACAGCGATTAGTTGTGGCAGGCAAGCGATACAGACACATTGCATTTGCATTTCTAGTAAAAGCTCTAAATTAAATTTCGCAATAAAATTTATCGGCAGTTTTTCGCAAAGTTTCTATTTCAAAAAATTATTTTGTTTATATTGCGCAATAATATAAAAAGACTTCAAAGTGTTTGAAAAATTTTAAGGTGTTCTATGCCCTTAATTATTTGCTAGAAGTCTCCCGTGGCGAATTAGTTCTGCCACTCCCATAAATTTTTTGTGTTTTTCAATTACTGGCAAATTTGAGACAAAAAAATGGACTGGTAAAAGTAATATAAACGCCAGTTAAGTTAAAAAAAATGGGCAATTCCATTAAAGGCTGACATTTAGAAGAAGGCAAGCAATGGCAATCACATCACCATTTTGAGAGATTGTTCCTGAGGGATTGTGATTGCCCTGCTTCCAAACTATTCTCTGAAAAAATTTTTTTGCTGTAATGAAGTGAAGTAAACAAGCACAATTCTAGCGACCTTAAATGAATTTGCTGCGCTGTATGTGGGGTGGTAGTTACAAATGTAGAAGTGTTGGGGCTGCTGACTGTTGGTTTGAGTGAATTGTGTTAATCGAATTAAAATCAGTCCGTGTAGAAGTATTTTCTTTGTTGTTTTTTTTTTTATTATTTTACATATAAAGCTGAGCACACATGAGACCCGGAAACAGTTTGAAGCTTTTACATCCTGGGGATTTAAGCAACATGTGCGATGAGTGACAAAAACAACAACAATTAAATCGCACACGGCCCAACAATAAATTTACTTACCTAAAGAGACGAGGACGAAAATAATACCGTTAATAATTACAGCATTGTGCGAAATCCACTTCATGTCGAAATAAACCGCCAAGTGGAATGAGTGGATAATAAGCAAATACTCGGAGGGGGGCTGTGCTTGTTGGTCTTTTTTTTTGTATTTGCTGAGTGGAAGAGACTGGCAAATAAACTCTTTTACAATGGCGGCTGCCTCGAAGTTTATTTCAGCTAAACACGGAAATGAATGGGGAATTTCACGCTGTTCAACAGGTCCTTTGGCTGGACATCGCATCATCCTTTATTAATGATAAATTTTTCTCGCTGATTTAAGTACGATTATTTAGAAAAAAAATATTCAGAACTCACAGCTGTTTAATGATTTCTCGCGTCATCGCCCGTTTACTTTTAATAAATCGGCAGTTACTCGTAAATCGAATCAATTGTTGCCATTGAGAAGGATATCGTTCTATATTGTTGGGGTAACAGAAATATATTTCCTTTCTAGTCTAATTTTTTGACTCTAATAGGAAGTCAGAATCTTAGCGAGAGAGGGCAAAAGAGAGCGAGAGAGTAATACAAATATATTTTGTATTTCTTTAAATTTCTATAACAAAAGTTTCGTGCTACAGACAACTACTTATTGTAATCGTAATCCTTCAAAAATTTTGACCATCTAAAATGAATTTTTCGTCATGTTTCCAACAAATTATTTCATAAATTTATCGTTTTTTTCTTTTTGGAAATTTACTTTTCTCGCCCACGGAATTCTAATCTCTGGCAGCGACAAGTCTTCAGATGTGCCAGAGAATCGAATTTATTTTTAAAACTGCATTTTGCCACCGCGTGGAAGCAAGTTTTGTTCGGACAAAATTTATCAATCCGCTTGGCGGTCCAGCCATTAAAGATGTTTACAATTCCAGCGGAAATGTAGCGAATTCCCTGCACGTATGAATGTATGTATCAATTATTTTACGTATGTATGTGTTTCCTTACATATGAATGCTTGTTTATAATTAAGGTAACGTAATAAATACATTTTCGGTTTTATGTTTAGAGCTTTAAGTTCCCAAAGGAAGAGGAGGTTTAAAAGTGTTTCTATTATGATTTGTTGCAAAAGAAACCAGACGTAGCTTTCCCAGGGACTTTTTCACTACTGAAAGTTAAATCGTTTATATTAATTGAAATAAATTAATTCCATGAGCCAGCAAGAACAACTTGCAATATAAGGAAGACACTCACTTGGAAGCCGCGAATGGCAAGGACATTTTAAGCTTATTAGCTGATATACTGTAGAGAAAATTGTGATTGTGACACAAACGTTTTTTCTGGGTCAGCAATACGATATTAGTTGGTTTTTCTATTAACATTTTAATTTTAGTTTGAATCCTTAAGGATTAGAGCAGTATAATTGATGGCAATGTAAAACACCCAGTGTATATTTCTGCAGCAGCGTTTTGCTCTAGTAGTGCCAATCGTACTTGCTATTTCAATTGGTTCTAATTGCCTGAATATCACTATTTATACAAAAAAAAAAGTAAAAAGATATTGGCATTTATTTCTGGGTCCGTAAAATCATTCGGATCTGATTTCTATAGATACACACTCTTAACAGGGATTACATGACTCCACATAAGATAAATAGAAGTAATGAAAATGTACTTGAGCTTTTGCACTCCTGTTTTCTACTTCGTGGTACTTTTTTTTTACAAAAAGTACTTTTTAAACAAAATTTTAAAATGAATTATCAGAAGGTGGGGAAAAATTATTTTTAATCTCCAGTGTTTTTAATAATGTTTTCTTTCATTTTAATTTTTGCGTTTTTACATTTCATTACATTTCTCATTCAATATGGTTGTATTAACAGAATGGAAGAGAGAAAAAGAGAGAGCAATATCACAGCGCTAATAGTGATAGCCGCTGCTGTCCAAACTTCTAGGCCTGAAATCGTCCAAGAACTACAGATTTCTATGCAAAAAATCGTCTAAATCGTCTAGTCATTTTAGAAAATCGTCAAAAAAACGTCATTTTAAAAATATTCAATTCTTATTAATATACTTTTCACATATAATTGACGTTTACGGCAGAATTGACGATTTCTCTGCATTTTGACGATTTTGTTTATAAAAATTACGATTTTTCTAAATTTATAATTTATTTAGAGTTGGTTATTGGCATGTTACAATTTTTTGTGTTCAACGAAAGGAAAAGTAGATTTCAGGCTTTGGCGAATTGCAATTTTCAGATTTTAAAAGTATTTTTGGAGAAAAAAAAAGGAAATAAACTTTACAGAATTTTTATGGAAAAATATCCGGAATGAAAAGATGTGATATACGTCTGGCCTTCTCCATTTTAACAAATTTTATTAGCAAAAATAACGATTTTAGCACATTCATCGGCAAAAGTCAAAAGGATTTTTATTCAGCTGAATTTAAATAAAACCAGAGCTCGTAATCGATTGCAAAACGATTCTTTAGAAGGCATTCTATACACAAAGGACTATTTCAAACCATAAAGATGAAACTCCTGAGACTGAGATCCTCTCAAATTCGTTAAAATGTGAAGTTCCCATATTTACACACAAAATGTTTCCATAGGAAAAATGAGGTGTGTGTGTGTATGTGTGTGAATTTATTTAATACAATTTTTTTTAGTTTTATTTTCAAACTGTGGTACTTTTGAAGAGCCTGAAAGATTCTAAGAATCAAATAAGTAATTCTAGTATCTAAATCATTTTTAATAATTCCTGTTCTCGTAGCGAACTTAAGTCAGATTCAAGAAACTTTAAACAAAAATGTTACTGTAATTACTTTATTTGAATTGAAGCAAAAATATATAAAAGGATTAGACGAGAAATTGCATAAATAAAATGATTGGAAGGATCTTTACTGAAAGGATAGCTAAGTATCTGTATTTCCCTTCATCACATTCCATGTATCAGACCAGCCACTGTGTTATTTAAGAAATAATTTGCCAAAGAATTTTCCCTAATCATTTCGTCCTTGCAACCTTGACAGTCTGTACGCTACAACTGGTAGTAGTGGCTGGATTCGTATTAATTTCAAATTATCCTGCATCTGCTCAAAATTATCTCAAATCACTTTTCACAATGCAATTAAATTCCATTTCCTTCAGATACGGATTTATTCCGAAAAAAATTACATTTGAAAATTTTGCGGTGGAATTTTTATACTTTTTTTATTGCAGGAACTTAAAAAGTCCATTAAAGATTTTCTGTGTCAAAAAGCAACAAACAGCAGTGGCGAAATCAAAGCAGTGCATTACCAAACCACTAAAATAACTGGGTTAAGATAAACTTTCTGCCTTTTTTTTCTTCTTGTTGTAACTTTTATTTTAGTTTCAGTTTTAGTTTTGCATTAAATAAAAAATGCTTAGCTCAGTACCTTCCTTTTCAATTCTGTTCACTTTCGTTTTGAAAGAGCCAAACAAAGAAAAAAAAAAAAGAATTCTTTCCATTTACTTTTCTCTTTGTTTCATACTGACAGTGAAAGTTTCACAACCATTTCGACTTTAAACTACAAAATGTGGAAAATGGCAAAGAAAAAAACTTCAAATGTTGGCCAAAACACGAATTCAAAGAACAACAAGTAGGAAAAAGCAAACGTATTTTACTTAAAGGGAACAAGACGAGGAAAATAAGACAGATAAATTTCATACACAGTTGCAAGCTAAAACAACTGAAAGGAAAAGATAAAACGGAAAACTTTTCAAGATTTGCAGTTTCATCGTAATTTTTAGGTAAACCTACAAACGAAGCACTTTTTGACAGGGAGGTCAAGGACACGTTGCCTAAATTTAAAGGAATTCATGTGGTTTGAGAAAAAGTGAGAAATGAATTCTTTCCAAAATTGAAAGAAGCAAAAGCAGCCGCAGGCAGAGATCTGCATTGGATGTGATTTAAATGGGATTTTTAAAATGCAGTCAAAAGTATGGATTTTGGGTAAGCAACGAGATGAGCGACAAAACATTCATTCAATTACACCGGACAGCTGATATTTGTATTTGTATCTCATACTGATAAGGGAAGTAACATGCTCTATGTATTAATAAAAGTAATTTCAGCCTATCAGCTCTACTTTATCTACTACCAACTAACTTTTTTCGTTACCCTACTTCGTATCGTAACACTCAACCTTATTTTATTATAGCCGCCTAATTTAGATCCTGATTAGATTTATGGTGAATACATATTCCAAGGTCAAGGAAAACCGCTTCTAGATGCGGTGTTTATATGTTGGCAATTTCCAGAATAAGCTACTGAGAAGAAATTTCGATAGACTTTAAATACGTCAACTGAATAAAGACCCCACATGACTGGCCCAGAAAGACTTGCTGAAGCATCCTTTGTGTAGCTGGCGTACAACAATTTCCTGGAAAAGGATGTTGAATCAGTTGACCCAATGCTGCTTAACTTTATAAATTTGGGCTGCAATATGAGCATAAAAGCACGCTATACCACGCACAAAGAGAACGCTTCCAGCAAGATATAAAAACTATCGAGAATACCTAACAAGGCAGATGGGTTACTCATATGAAAGCTGATTACTATTGGGGATTCATGAGCCAATGTACATCATTTTCTCTCCCGAAAATGACTTACAAGAAAATTTTTTAATATCTTGTAAACTAGAAATGATACAAGAAATTCAGCAGCAGTAACACTACCCATAACCAGGTGCTACAACGCAGGCACCAAAATGTATGTGGCAGTAGGATTTTATAAAGTTTCTAGGCTGTCGACTTTAATCAATCTCGGGAATATGATCTTTAAGGGCGAATTTTATTTTAACTATTTTTATAATCTTTTCAATTAATTCTCATAAAGGAAAAATTAAGGATAATGCTTTATAATTATATTTACATGCAAAGTGGGTTGCTTGAAAAGTACTTTTTGTTAAAAAAATGTACTTTTTTAAGTTCAAATCTCCTTTCAACGAAATAAGTATTTAAAAGTAAAAGAGTTACTTTTTTTTTATTATTAAATTATTTTTGTAAATAAAAACCGTTTTCTAAAATATTAATTATAAATGTAAACAAAAAATAAATACATATAAAACTATATATGTGAAAAGGTACTATTTAATTAAAAATAGTTCTTTTAAAAATTTCTTTTGTATTTTTGAATTCACTTTTGAAATTTTTAAAGTTAAAAAAATAATTTTTAGAAGCACATTTTTATGAATGGCTTTTTAATTAAAATATTTATTTTTCGAATATGAATAAATTATTTGAAAAAAATAAAAAAGTACTTTTACATAAGAATTGTATTATTTAAATTAAAATTACTCTGCTTGAATGTAAATAAAAGAAAGAAATTTTATTGGTTTGCAAAGTCGAAATTATGAAAAGAACGAAAAAATTATTAAAATAATAAATTTTATCTCGAAATGTATTTTTTTTAAATAAAAGGATTTGCAAAAATAAAATTTTTTTTTATTAATTTAGATATTTACTTAATATTAAAATTATATGAATATAATTATAATATGAGTAGAAGCATTGACAGCTGAGGCCTTCGTCTATTAAAGATTTTCGAAAGAAAACGTTGTTCGAAAACCTGTAGACTTTGCTAAAAATATATTTTTTTTATAAAATTATTTTTCAAAAAATAATTCTAAATATGAAATTAAATTTTCGGATATAAAAGTACTTTTCTAAAGTGCAAGTTTCTAAATGCGAAATAATTTTTCTGAAAAGGGATGCGGTTTCTAAAAACTATGCTACGTTTTCCTATAATTTCACTTAAGTCATATCGGTAAAATATATATTTACACACACACACATATATATATATATATATATATATATATATTCGAATGAAACAATATGATTGTATAATGAGTGAATATTTTGTATAAAAAGCTGGGTATTATACTGCATCCTAAAAATTATTACATTATTATAAATATTTTAATTAAAAAAGCCATTCATAACAATAAGCTTCTAAAAATTATTTTTTTAACTTTAAAAATTTCAAAAGTGAATTCAAAAATACAAAAGAAATTTTTAAAAAAACCATTTTTAATTAAATACTACCTTTTCACATATATAGTTTTATATGTATTTATTTTTTGTTTACATTTATAATTAATATTTTAGAAAACGGTTTTTATTTACAAAAAAAATTTAATAATAAACAAAAAGTAACTCTTTTACTTTTAAATAGTTATTTCGTTGAAAGGAAATTTGAACTTAAAAAAGTACATTTTCTAACAAAAAGTACTTTTCAAGCAACCCACTTTGCATGTAAATATAATTATAAAGCAAAAAGCAGTATCCTTTGATTTTTTTATTAATTTATTGTCAAATATATTAAGAAGTAATTCATGTCTCGTGTGTCGAAGAAAACGTTTACACTTGACGAATTAACCAAAATTACATGGGCGGGGAGTGAATTACCAAATGAGCAATTGAGTGTCTTTCATAATGTGTTAATAATTTTATTGCAAAAGCTTAATTGTCAGAATGACACTGTAATGGGTTTACAAAAGCTCTTAAGCGAAAAAACAAACAGCAGCCCACATCAATTTGAATTAGAAGGAATTAAAGGCATCCAAGAAAAGTATGAAATTTTGGCGGAGTTGGAGGGAAAAGTAGAAAAAATAGATGTCAAAATAAAACAACATTTCGATCAAATACGTGCTTGTCGTAGAAAAAAGATTGTTCCTGCTGAAGAATGCCTGCTGAGTGCCGGCACCACAGAAGACTTCTTCACTTGGAATACGAAACCAAAGACGAAAGTTGGTTTGAGGGAAGAATTGCATGCTCGTGCAGGGCCGTTGGTGAGTGAACACTTTAGAGAATTTAAAGCTAAAATAGAAAACATGGGAAGAAAGCTGGAGGAAATCTCAGGAATGAGTAAACAAACCACTGCCAAATTAAAATGTGTTGAATTAATTGTTGGAGACATTGAAATCATTCGCTCGTTATTGAGCAATAAAGCAGCAGAACTTGGTGAAGCTGTACAAGAAACTCAGGAAATGTCAAACTGCAATTTACAATGTATGGCTTTGACGACTTTGGAAAAACCCTTAAGCAATACTTGGAAATTTTAGAAATGGCATCAAAGCTAGAGAATAGAAGCGCATGCTTGGCTTGCGGTCACCAAGTAAGATTTTAGAAAAAAATTCATCATTCAAAGTCGGCGGCCCATTACGAAATGTGTCACAAATCTCGAAACCTGTTAGAATAGATCGATGGCAAGGGCAATAAAAGCTCCTTTAGCTCTCCAATACGCACGTGAAGACAGTAAAGATAAAAAACCAATCTAGAAATGAAAATCAAACAACAATTTTGAGCAAAACTGTAACCATTCCTTATATGGAATACTGCCTTACATTTTCCTTCCAATCTTTCTCTCTTTAATGTATAGAAAATTAGCAATAAATATTATTATTTCGCTTTAGGGAATAAATTAAGCAACTTTTCTTGACTCATTTCTTAAGCGAGCGTGTGTGAGCGGAAAATATCATGAAAATTGTTAATTGTATCGAAATAATTTCCCCGCACGCAGCCGTGCCCACGCAGCCACAGCTTGATTGCCACATACTCGTACACTCTGGAAGAAAATGAATAAAAATTCTTAGGAATGAGACCAAATTGTTTTGTTATAAAAGTAATTGTTAAACAGTTTTCTGTCATTAAGCGCCAAAATCTGATATGATTGTTCAAGTTTTTCCTCCACATTTACGTTTGAACTGAATTCTCCTCGAACGAGCAACTACCAGAGATGAAGGAATAAGAAAAGTAAATTGAAATGTTCATTACACAGTTTGTCACAGTCAGTTTCAGGATAAAAAGTCTTTGCTTCCAACAAATGCGTCTTTTACACTTGTGATGGAAATTACCAAAAGACTTATTTCGAATTATTCTATTATGCATTCGTTGTAGGAGCACTTACTTTTGTTCTTGATTCTACGAAAAGTTTAAATTATTTTCGCTTTATCGTGTTAAGTCATCATCCTTGTCTGCTTTAAGTAGACATGTGTTGAAAGTATTTTGAAATTTTGTTGTTCGCCTGAATTTTAATTCGTTACCAGAGCCAGAACCCTATTTAAATTTAAATCTACTTTTACGGCTCTATGCACGTACGTTGCTTTCTTAAAGTTCGTGGCTAAGGGAATGCTTTTTTGTTGGCAAAGGAGTGAAGGAGTGTAAACTGTAAATTAAAGTTTAAATGTTTCTTGTGTAAAATAAAATTAATATTTTCAGTGTAGGAAGAATATTTTATTATCAATATATTAATATATTGCCAGAAAAATCTGATTTTCTAAATATATATCGGTAATACTTTTTATTTAACAGTTTTTGATAATTATACAAGTTGCTATTTTTCAATTGTTTTCTCGCCTTCTTTATTTTTCATATTGGGCTGAAAAATAGCAGTCACTGTGAAAGAGTGAGATGAAAGACTTCGTCCTGTAACAACCTTGATTTAACTAGACTTTCTAGTTGGCTCCAACTGGAAGTTGTATACGTTTTAAGATGTGCTAAGGACTACTTAGGTAAAGGTTCCCTTAAGATCTGCTTTGGCAGGTTAATTAGCATAGGAACCAGACGAAGCCCCAAACTAATCTATTTCAATGCATTTTTAATATCCTGTAACAGCGTATTTAACAATAAACATTAACGTAAATTTTTATGTGCAATTTTCCTCCCCCACCAATTTTTAAGGGAATCCCTAAATGCTACGAATCTACAGAAATTCCTTAAAAATATTTCTCTTCAAAACTTCTTTATTACACGAAATGTATTCATATCTTTGTAACGATTTGTGAAGAAAGCTCTTAAGAAAAGGAACTTACACTGCTTACGTGCAATTCCCAGCTCCAGCTGTTAGAATTAGTTTTGGATATGCTCATCATAGAAATGTATTAAAAATCCTTCTTACATATAAATGCTAAAGATTCGCTTTAATCGCCCTAAATTAAAGGAGCGAATGAAAAGACTTGCATAATTTTAGTCCTCCTTTCTTAAATTTTGTTTACAAACTAAAAAACGAAAATTCATTTAATTGCGGTTTTATTCCCCAGACAGTCTGGGAATGGTTTCAGTTTTGAATTTCCCCCTCCTAACTTTTCCTCATTTCATCATCATTTATAATATTGATATTAATTGCAATTCATTTTCAAGTCCTTAAAAATAAAGGAAAATAAAACAAGAGCCGAATATAAAACGAAAAAAAGAAATTTAAGGTGAAAGTGTTGCCTGATTAGAATAACTCGTAGTGTAGGCGATTTTATTAGTTGATTCAAATTTTTTCATTTCATTTCGTTAGTTAAAAGTATTTCTAGATTTTAAAGCTTAATTGTATCTTCTGATACCATAGTGATTCCTAGTTACGACGATATGAATTGTCTCGTTTTTTTGGAAGGGATATTTCAATACAGATTACATTAGGAAGTTATTAAAATATAAGCTTGACCTCGATTGTCTTAGTTTTTCTTGATAATATTTTAAATGTATTTTCATATTTTATTTGTTTAGGTTTACAAATAGATTCTAATAAGTTTTTATTATATAATAAAACATGTAATAAAAAAAACTTTGGAATGTGGTCGGAAGCACATCTTCATCATCACGCCGCGAGTTCAATTTAAATACATCTTGTTATTTATTACTAATTTTATTTTCGACTATAAATGGAGAAGTTCTTCCTAAAATTGAATAAATTTCTTTGCATTTATTATTATTCTTAAAAAATATTATAAAAAAGCTTTTATTTTTATTATTTCTTTAAATTTTTTATTTGTTGCATTAAGTTATTTTACTCAAGTGTTCCATACTCAATGGAGGGGTAGATGAGGGGTGGTTAATAGAGAGGTATTTCGTATTTTTTAAGGTGTAGTAATTGCCTAGACAAATTTGGATATAATACAGATATTTTCTTTAAAGCTCTTCTCGTTTGTTTGCCAACAAATATGTTTAATTTTTAGTTTTAAAGCGGGCTTAACTCAAAATCAAATATTATCTCAGGAACTAAAATATGATATTGTGGAAAAATCGGCAGTCAATTAAAAATTAACATATTTAAGCAAATCTCCTCTTATTGACTACCAATAATAGTTCAATCAATGAATATAATTATTACCTGCCTTCTGGACGCACTGCGAATTCAAATAAAATTATAATTATTTTATATCTTTTGCTAGAAAAAAACTTCTTATTCGCATTTGGAATTTTTTTTGTCATGGATTGTTTTTGTGATTTCAATGTATAAATTTACTGTATATTAAAAAAAAAACCACTAAAAAAGCAAATGGCATAGAAAAGGAGTTAGGGGCTTTCTACTCGATACGCACGATATGTGCTGTAAAAGTGAAACTTCAAAAATAATTGGCGCCATTTTTCTATCAAATTGCATAAAAAATATCTGAATTTTCGTGTTTACAGTTATTATGCACGATTATCTACATACACACATGGCGAATGCCACGCACATATACATCTTAGCAAAGTTGTATAATGAGTTTGTTGCTACTCGTTTATGTAGAGAAAGAAGCACATCTGGTAGCACTGCTTTTATGTTTAATTTCTTTATCTCTCACCCATTTTCTTGCTCTCAATTCGTAACCTCGGCTCTCCTCACAATCCGTTTTACTTACAGCGAAATATCCCTTTCGTGCATGAATGTATTTATGAGTGTGTTAGTCTAGCATATTTTTTGGGTAAACAGCATCAGCCTGTTTCAAGGTCACAAACGACAGTAAATATTGTGTTAAAGCAAATTGGATATGAGCGATACGAATAGTAGTGGCAGTAGTAGCAGTAATATGTACGCATGTGTATGCATGTGAATGTAGCCTAAATGTGTATGGGAGTACCAAGTATATAAGTGTTTAAGGCTTATGGGTTCTTATTTCGTTTATGCTACAGTGACGAGCTACTGAATTAAAACTCATCTCCAAGCTCAAGCCAAAATGACACGAAAACCTATTAAAGGGTGCGTGCAGGCACATCACATGTTAGCCAGACTACAACTGCTGAACATGTCAGTAGAATCGTTTTATGGCAGCTATAAAATATTTATTTCACTTGCCTCTCGTTGCCATGTGTTTTGCATTTTAAATAAATCTAGCGAGTTCTTGTAGTGCGTTTGCCTACAAGTGTTTCGTATTGAAAAGGAAAATATTTGAAAAGGAGTTTTAAGAAAAACGCAATACTTTGATTTTCCAGATATTAAATTTTGTTTTATAGTTTTTTCTTCTTCTTGAGTTTATCGCTTCTTGTTTTTCTTAATGATGGCAATTTTATTTTTCGGGTATTGAATTATTACTGGCACGTAGTCGTCTTATGCTCAGTGTTGGTTATTGGAAAAATAATGGGTTTTTTGCAACATAAAAGGGCTGCAAGGCAAAGACATAATGAGAGAGCGTGATAAAGTCTAGAGTATGCTTACAAAATTGCACGCACATATTTGGTTCTCTGCAAATGTTGTGCCACTGTGCGCTGATGTTTACAACACATTTAATATGTTCATGCACAGTGACTCGTTGTATATTTTTTATATATAAAATAAAAATATTATATAATTTAGCAGCACTTGCCATCTAGCCAATCCAATTAGGCATTAAAGGTCTTTAAAGACTTAAAAGAAATGGAAATGGAAAATTATACTTTTCTTATTTATTTTATTTTCTATAAAAATTATTATTTCTTTAATTTTTTTATTGTGCACAGATATTTTGAAATCCTCTGCTTTTTCCTTTATACAACTCCTTTTGTTTTCTATTGAAGACATTTCTATTGAAATGAAAATTGACTGCTACCAACTTAAGCAGGAAAAATAAAAATTTTTTATTGCATTAATTAACAATCATATGATTCGAATAAAAGTTATTAAAAGTTTTATGAGTGTTTTTACGAAACTCGTAAAATGGATTTATTCGACAGTATGAGTAATTTTTTCCTTTCACTAGAACAACATATAAATTATATCCTTTAAGAGCAAAGAAAATAAAAAGAGGGGGGGAAGAACTTTTACTGAGTTTGAATTTAAATATGTAATATGAAAAGGGAGATGTATTCACTTTCACTTACATTTATTCACTTTGAGGAAAATAACGAATGCCATCAAATATGAACTGAAGTCCATCATCAATCAAATAGTTGTACATCAAAATGCTTCAGCTTGAAACCACTTTCCTTCATTAAGGAGCAAAATTATTGGTGGAGATTTATTATCTACTTCCAAAACTTTAATGAAGAACAAATTAATTAGCAAAATATCACTTTTTGATTTTTAGTTTGACGCAGTTTTTAAATTTCAAGGACGAGATATATTTTAAGACTTTGTAAGGAACGCCATACGAAGTACCACAACGACCACAACGTAAGTTTAGAGACAAAATTGCCAAAAATTGGTACTGCGACTGGGAAGGGACTAACGTAGTGTTTAACTGAAATTACTTAAAGACAGCAGTGACTGACTAGACAGTACCGGTATAGAAGCCCATGAAAACCATAAAACAAAGATTTCCCCTGAACGCAAAAGATTTACTAAAAATGGAGACTACTAGCCTTCGGTATAATCATAAAACTGCACCTTGACTTACAGAAAATCGTATTGTAGTCAACAAAGCTTAAAGCTTCATTTGATTAAATGTTTAATGAAATTAAAATGCAGAACCTTTAATATTTTAAACGAAATCGTTCAAGGCGAATATAAAATGCTGAATGAAAATAAAACTTGAAGGGCTCTTGAACTTTTTAAAAAAAAACAACTAAATTTTTAATTTATATCCTGCATTTTAAAACTGCTATTTATTATAATTTACTTATACAATACATATAAAATATTTACATACCTATAAGGATGTATACACGTACACATATACCCATACAAGAATTTATATGTAATAAAGAACAGGAAGAAAAGCGAAGAATTACATTTCTAATATAAAATATTCTTATAACTTGGCTACTTTAACACATAATAATGATATTCTGTTTGTGAGTGTATGTGTGGCTGTGTGTGATATAAAGCTTACAGGCATCCCAATTGTACAGAGAAATAACACTAGCCGACAAATTTTAGTTTTTAAATCAGATTTTTTTAATACAAACTCGTAAACGAAATATTAAGTGAAAGCAGTCAGTGGCACTAAGTTGATGTATTAAAAGTGAGTGAAGTTTCCTCTAAAATATATTAGAAAATAATATTATAGGAATAATATATAAATATAAAAAGTTTCTAATTTTTTTTTTTTTTGTTTCAAATTAGTTTGATATACGTGTATTTTAGGACTGTTCTGCTGGTAAAATAAATAATTTTTTTATATTTTTTTTATACTCTCATAATATATTTGATATCCGATAAGAACGTCTGAAAAACCATCAGAAGTTACTCGAAAATAAGAAGATAAAAATTGTCCAACCACTGCGAGTCTGGCAAATTAAAATGGCTTTTAAAAATTTAAATATTTAAGAAGGATAATGGAACGCTAACACGATAATATATAACACAGTAGGATCTTTCATATCAGCAATCGGCTATCGGTAATGCAGTCTTCGCCTTTACTTAGACGAAGGACGGCAGCATTCCAGGGGCGCGGTGGAACAATTAGAGGGGGCATGGCTTTATTCCTAACGTAGAAGTGGTAAAAAAAATTAGTTAAAAAATTCATCTTCTAAGTTAAATAATTAGAAGTAAAAGTGCATTCTTAGAAATTCTAATAAAGTTTTATATTCGCTTTATATTTATATAAAATGATAAAATTTGGAAATGTGAAAAAAGTGTTCAAATTTTGAGGCTCTTTTTACAGAAATGCTGACGGTTTTTAGATGTCTGTCTGAAAATTAGTTCAGATACTTTTAAAGAAGTGATACTAGAGAATTGATGCAAATGATCCTGCGAGTACATGTTGTTGCTGTGGACACAACAAGGCAACTCTACAGTCCTTCGGGGGCATGCCGTGAATTTATACAAAATCCGATACCTAAAATACCAACACTATTTATTTCATTATTTCCTAAAAGATAACATTGCCAAGTTGTGTAGTTGCATCAACACTGAAAGTTGGCCAAACGAAAGACTCACAAAATTGTATTTCCACAGACTTACAAGCCAACATCAACATTCATTATGATGAAGAAAACAGATTGTCACAAGCAGGATAATACGCCGTCTCTCCTTGCTGTACGTTAAATTATAACTCATTATATAAATATATTTTTTATTACATTATTTTCATGCTTCCTTTTTCCCCTCTGCAGTTTATGATACCTTCCTTAAGATGCTTCATTACGTCAAGTGGCATTTTCAGAAACCAATAGATAAAGCAATATTATAATATTTATTATTATAATGATATTTTCAAGTTTTTTTCCTTTTTTTTTGTGCAAGTTATCAGCAACGGGAGGTGAATTAATACGGAATAGTGAAATTTGGCAATATTAGCTAATGATTGCAGTATATATGTGTGTGTGTAATGCGATATTAAGTAGAACGTCATTTGAGTCAACCTGCAACTGCTTCACAGATAAGAATTGAGACTACGCCACTGCTAAAAGGAAATTTGGCGGAAAATTAAATCGTTTAAGGTTTATGGAATATCCGGCGTACAACGGTAAAAAATTTAAGCTTTCAAGAGAACTTGGAGCTTTTTTTTTTAATAAAAAACATTTTTTTTTAACTATTTTATTAATTATTTCTATTCAGTTTTAAAATAATAGCGCAGAAGAACTTAGCAGGAGAGTGTGGTGCTCAAATGTGACCTCTTATCGATGTTAAGTGTTTCCTGGTAACCACTAAGGGATCAGTGATTTTGCTTTCATCATATAAACATTCCAACAAAAAATAAAATGAAATGAGAAAGTTTTATTATAATTTACTTTTTTACTGCTGGAGGTGCGAATCGATTCCATGGCTTTGGGCTTTTGCAATTGACGAACTTTCAAGTTTAATTTCATGGCTCTCTCAAGCTTTGAAATTCAATATTCCAACAGACAATATTATAATGTCTTTTGCATAAATATTAAGTTTTTAATACTTTCAACGAGCAAAAAACCCCACAACTCAACTATAAAAAATCGCAAAATATTAAAATGAAACCGGGCACTGGCAGACCCAAATATATCTCTGCTTCTAAATCATGAATAAATATTGAAAAAACTTCGCAGTGTTTGCCCGCTTTTGGATTATTAAAAGCAGAAGTTTGTGAACAATCAAGTAAAGATTATAAGTTAATTAAAAAAATTATATAAAGTATTATAAATTCATCAAGTGGAGAAATGATTCAATGTTTTGAATTTAAATTTAATTGCTTATTTGTAGTCTGAAGACGAAAGTTTTAAAAGGAAGGCCTTCCTTTCAGTGCTTTGAAGAAACGTGGAGTTTGAAGAACTGCTGGGCAATTTGAAATCAATTTGCTTTTAACCGATCTATTAAAAAGAATCAAAACCGGCCTAATGGTAATCGAAGTTCAACTTGGACTTCAAAGTGATCAGTACAGTCTGTAGTAAAACAGTTTTAAATTTAAAGGCCCCTTAAAACAACGTGCTCAAATGTAGAAATCGGATGTTTAGTTGGAATTGCATACTCATAAAAAATGTGTCTTTAAGTGGTTTCACTTTGCTTACTTTCAACTATTACTATATTAAATCATGAACATTTTCAAAGTGAGGAGTGCAAAGGCGGTAAAGGAAATGAAGAAAATGTTAAGATGAACGTAAGCAGGTTTCACTCTGAGATCCGAGATAAACTTTGGTCCGGACAATAGCAAAATTTTACAATCATCTCCCAGTTTGAATTGGTGTAATTTTGAGTATTTATCTGGAGCTTGAAAAAGCTTATAGTTTTCATTACGATACCCGGCAGTAAAGAATTTCTTTCACATTCGAATATATTCTTGTTGATCTGAGAATCTATAGAAAATTAAGCGTGAATTTCCCATATTGTAAATAGTTTTTTTTTCATCACGCAACAGTAATTTTAAGAAATTATTAAATTGAAATATGAACAAAAAATTATTAAATTAAACAAGGCCAAATTATTCTCATGCTACTGAAAACGGAAACGGAAACGTGATACCTTCCACACAAATAAAAGAATAAATCGTTGCCCACTGCCAATACGTCCCACTCCACATTCCAGAATTAAGTTTTCATCATCGCAAAACTTCGTTATCCTTTCTTGTTATTAAACTTTTTAAAGGATGTCTTGAAATCAAATTAGAAAAAATTAACTCTGCGTTGTTGGAAAAATTTCGCATAAATTTTTCTTTATTTAAAATGTTTGTTGCCAAGCATGTGTTTGTATGGGTGTGCATAAATACATCTGGAATTAGGAAAAATTCAATCAAATTCAATTTAAAGCTTATTTGTAATGAGTTTACGTCTACTTTGCTTAAGTGAATTTAGTTTAGTACAACTTAAAGGAAATGATACACCGACGTTAATACGAAATACATTTTCAAACACATTGTGAGCCAGACTCGCAGCAAAGCAAGTCATTGACATGCAGTACATAAATGTAACCGCTAAGGAGTGTTTCCAACTGTATTAGTTTATGAGAAACAGCCAAAGATGACAATTTCTGTACATGTATAATAAAATACAAACAGAAAGTGTGTAGTAGACGATGAGACAGTCAACAAATGTTAATAAAAAACAAACAAAATCTCAAAAGACCACACGAACAGCAAGTGAAACCTCCTACAACTGCTGTCTCAGGCCTTTAGGCCTACTCAAACATGTGCAGAGGCAAACACAGGGCTACATTGTGGTGTTTGGTTATCAAAAGGTCCTTCTTTGAGTTCAAGGACATCAATGGAAATTACATATAACATTTTTTAAGATTAGAATGAGTGTAGCATGAAAAAATGAAAACGTCTTATCATTAGAAATATTAAGGAAGGCAAAGCTCATAAAGTGTGTTTTATTTTCTTTGAAGAATTTCTGTTTTGACAGCCGACTGTTGTGTCATCTAATAAAGCAACAAAATGTGTAATTTCCGTTTAAGATAATTTTCTTTCCTTTCAAGAATATTCACTCAGACGAAGCTTGTTTAGAAACTTTCTTTTTTAAAAGAGTCATAATCATCTTTCTTTTTTTTAATGTGCCCCACAACAAAAATAAAAAATTTTTAAAAATTTTAAGTTGTTGCATTCAATAGAGTAGACTAAAGTAAGGCAGAGATTTTCATATACGAGTACACTTGGGATGAATTTGTTAATAAGTCTATCAACTAGAAAAGGACAAGTTGCAGCGTTCAATGGCTGAAACAGGGAGTCACAAAAAATATCGCATAAATTTTCCTCAACTGCTCTTAATGTCTCATGAGTTAATTGTTATTGGAATGCTTAAGCGATAACGGCAAAGAGGACTTGGCAGCAAAAAATTTATAGTGACAAGGATATCTGGCATAATGAAAGCAAGTAATAAAATGCTATCAATGCGATACCAAAGGCGGTGTAAAAAATTTCTACGTCGACGGTCACTTTCCCATAACTCTGGCATAATGCATTGGATGAGTAGGGCTCTTGCCTGCCCGCTTGACAACTTGATTAACAGCTGGCTTGACTGGGCATTCAGCCGGAAAAAAAGCATTATATTTTTTAAGAAAACGAGTGATTTAAGAATTTATAAAAGTATTAAAAATATAATTTTCATAAAATTTTTTTAAGAATTTGTTAAATTTTCTCTAGCTGATAAGGCCCATCCGTTCTTCTGGCATACAATAATAATCCTTATTGGGCACTCGGTCCTATTTTAGTATAAAGCGTATCTCGTGAACTATACAAAATTTAAGGAAACTAAATGAAGATACCTATCCAGGATACCAAATTGCATTACAAACAATTATCCGATTCTGAATTTATAATACCATGAATTTTTTCACTGACTTGAATTGAATTTCTTTCTTTTGTAAAGCAGTTTATTTTGATTGTTTTTTTTTTCATTTCAATGCAAATCAATGTTTTGTCATTGTTCACACTATGAAACTTTTTTTGCAGAAAGTTTTATTTTTGTAAAGTAGTTTATTTTTACTGTTTCGTGTTATTTCTATAAAGTTTAACGGTTAGTCATTGTTCACACTATGAAACTTTTTTTGCAGAAAGTTTTATTTTTGTAAAGTAGTTTAGTTCCACTACTTCGTGTTATTTTTATAAAGTTTAACGGTTAGTCATTGTTCACACTATGAAACTTTTTTTTGCAGAAAGTTTAATTTTTGTAAAGTAGTTTAGTTCGACTGTTTCGTGTTATCTCTACAAAGTTTAACGGTTAGTCATTGTTCACACATTGCAGAAAGTTTAATTTTTGTAAAGTAGTTTATTTTGACTGTTTCGTGTTATTTTTATAAAGTTTAACGGTTAGTCATTCTTCACACTATGCAGCTTTTGATGCAGATTTTTTTTTTTTTTGGACTGTTTCGTTTTATTTGTATGCAATTTAACGGATAGTGGTTGTTCACACTGCGAAAATTTTGTTGCCGAAAGTTTCTTTTTTGGTAAATTAGTTTATTTAGATTGATCGCTTTCTCGGTCCCACAAAATATACCGAATTTCCACAGCAAAAATTTAGGGAAATTTAGGTTAGGGAAATCTATAACATTGGAAACTGATAATGCAAGGCAAAGTTATAGTTTTCAAAAGAGGGAATATATTAATGCCACTTCGAATGATTAAAGATTTCCATGCAAGGATGAGGCATGAAAAAAAACAATTGCTTACTGTGGAGAGGGGTGTGATGTCACTATAACTAGCTTCGGGTTTCAGGTTCAGGACTTCAAAGCTTTTTTACCTCCCTTTTCTGCATACACATACCAAGGCAATTTCCCTTTCCAGAAAAAAGTTCAAGCCTCTCATCGAATAAAAAACGCACCAGCCAAAGATGTAAACAAAGTAAAACTCATTAAAAAAATGAATGGGAAAACATAAACAAAATTTTTTTCATTTTTATTTTTGTTTAGCTTGCGAGCTTACACACACACATCCATACTCAAGCAGAGAAAGTGAAATAGAAATGAGTATAGTAATTTTGCTTAGAGAGAACTTTTCGCAATATGAAAGAAAGCCAAGCGCAGGTACATACAAATTTCCCAGTATTTTTGCAAAACAAAGTGATTGCTCGGAGAGCAGAAGGCTTTTGCAAAAAGCCCACAGTAAAGCAGAAGAATGAAATGTAAAAAACAAGGTGTTAAAAGATTCCGCTGATGTGTTTCAGAAGGTACTTAACACACATTTACAGAATCAGTTGAGTTTTGGTGGTTAAAGCGTTTGGAACAAGTTTTAAACCGAAAGAGTTTTAAGTGCAATAGAATAATAATAATTATAATAATAAGAAAATTTTTAAAAAAAAAGTTATTTAAAAATTGAAAGGAAATTTTTTAAATTAAACATTAAAAGAGTTGAAAAGTTTAAGTGTTTCTTTTTCCAATAGAAATTTTAAATGAAAAAATTGAAATAAAATCTTTAAAAAATCAATTCATATAAAAATTAAATAAAAAAAATATTTCGATCGAAAGAAAAAAATAAATCAAAAGTGAAAGTTAAAAACAAATTGCAAACAAAACATAAAAAAGCAAATTTCCCTTGAAAAGTTGCCCCAAAAATAAAGTTTTTTTTTTCTTTTTTTTTGAACAAAAAAAGTTGACGTCAATGAAGAAATAGAGGACGATTTAAACATTTTTTAAATTTCTAATACAAAACTACAAGAAACAAAGCAGAATTTCTTAAAGAAAAGGATAAAATGTAAGTTTTAAATAGGCAAAATGACAAATTTAATAGAGAACAGCAGGTGAATTGAATAAAAATTGCATAATACTATATTGATAAGGAAATCTGAACAATAAAAAGTAAGAATAAATAAATAACAAATCTTCCTTCGAAACACCCTTTTCATAGAATGTGATGGCCTGTGCAGATCCTTGTGTTGGTTATAAAATAATTGGGTGTCTCACAATTTGTGCTTTTGCTTGCGTGTTACTGTGTGAGTGTGCACGTTTGTGCGAGAATGTGTATTGAAACAAAATAAGGCTAAGGACGTTTGCTGATTTTTGTTGCTGTTGTTGTTGGCATTTAATTTTTTTTCTCGTATCTTTGCAACATAAAACAACAAGAACCTATTTTAAAACTTTAATATAAAATGGTTTTTATCATGGTTTTCGTATATATAGTATATGTGTGTGTGTGTGTGTGTAAATGAATGTGTCAGTGAGCTCGTATATTGCATATGTTGCTACCAAATGCTGTTGTTGCTTTCTTATACGTCATAAAGTAACACACAGGACCAGGGAGGCCATTTCCATAAAATTATAGGAGTGCTGAAATTGTGAAGGCTGGTTGAAAATTAAATTTAATATCTCTTCATGTTGATAAAACGAAAAATTATAACAAAACTCGAATTCTAAAAGCTGAAGAGTGAATAAACAATAATTTGTTTAAAAATTTAAAAACAAAAATTAAATAATGCAAATAGAGAGATTTTAATCCGATCGTATGCAAAGTTTTTTAAAATAATTGCTTTGGGACGGTTTTGAAATCATAAGTATCCTTTTTGCGATTTTCTCGAAATTAGATGCCGCTAAAATTATATTTCGCCCCTCTCCGATTCTCCTCAGCTGATATAATTTCATTTATAGAAGTTGCTTTAAAAAGGTTAAGTATTTCGTGTTCAGGTGTTGTCAGGTAAAAAAACATTTGCAAATGAAATTATAAAAGTAAAAAAAAAAAAATTCAAATTATTAAAATTCAGTAAGATAATAAAAATTAAATCTCATAAATAATTAATAAAAATTAAATAAATAATAAAAATGCATTTAGAGAAATTTAAGAAAACATTTAAAACTTCGAAAGAAAAATTACTTATTACAAATTATTAACAAATATTTAATATTTTTTATAAGAATGAATTTAAAAGATTGAATTTTTTCTATGCCTTAAAATTTGATTTTAATAAAAGTGTCTCATTAAAGAGGTTTTATTTTATTCGTCATTACTTAAGTTTACGGTGTAGTTTGTGAATGAATAAATTTCTTAATGAAGCAAATAAGGGATTGAAAAAATTACTTTTATTCATTTTAAAATGATTTATTTCTCTCTGTCTGTCTGAAAATTTACTACAGCGATTATCACGTGTCTTAATTTTGCCACAAAGTAAATATTAAAAGTACGAATTATGAAAGTAATATGCGGTATTTTTATTTTTTTTTTTTTTTTTTGCAAGAAAACAAATAAAAAAAATATTGAAATATTTCAAGTCAACCTACTTTAATTAATTTTTAAATAATAAATGATATTCTACTCAAAAATAAAAAAAAAATGCCTCTCTAAATTAAAGCAAACAAGCATAACAACCAATTGAATCTATTTGAATTTTTCTTACATTATTCAAATTTATTTTCAAGTATAGAAAAAACAAATTTTCGTTATTGGTGGAAACATTTTCTTTTCTGGGAAATTCTTCAATACATTGTCGCACATTTTAAATGAGAAATTTACCAAGTTTCTATAATAGAAAATTAATAATTAATTTTACTATTATGTTTTTGCCAAATCTAGAGAAAATATTTTCTGTTTCGTTAAATGGCTTTTCTTCTAATCAAAATTAGTATGAATGCCTGCAGGTGATATAAAATCTTTCGTAAAATAAATTTAAAAAATCATTTCTTTTTTCTTTTGGTTGTAAATATTTACACATGGACAATTTATAGATGAATATATAAGACAACAAAAGCTAATATATAACAAAAATGTATATTTATTCCGATTTTAAGTTAATAATATAGAATTGTTTCTATCACCGTAAAGGAAAATCTAGTCTTTGTACTGCATCACTGTCATTTAGAGGGTTAATAGCAAGCAATTTGGAATGATTAGTCGGTCTTTGCAAATATCCATCGCGGAATTCAAACAGGTTCTTCTTTAATTTTGAGAGTTCCTAGATCGCGGCATATATATTCCTTTTTCACAAAACACATGCAACTAATTTTAACGTTTTCGATTGCCATCTCTGAATGTTGTCTTCGTGATTGAATTGCTATTTGTTCCCCATAGTTCAAATCCGCGAGTCCAGACTTGTTTTGTGATTGATTTTAAATATAAATTTAAAAAAAAAAAACCAAGTGTTCGTTCAGTGTACGGAGACAGGCAGTAAAATTACTTTTTGACAAAAAATAATTCAATCCAATAGGAAACATTTTGTTTTACAACTTCTATTTAAAGTAAAGAAAACATTTAAAACCACTTGAAGCAAAGCAAAACAATAAAAATAAAAAGCCACTACAACCATGACTGGCAACTCAAACCACCTGCAACCATTTAAAAACTAATAAATTCATAACAAAGTGGAATATTCAACACACTGCCTGCCTGTATATGGTGCCATATAAAAGTATGTGTTTGTTATATTACGTTGCGTATGTTCAACAACAGACCGCATGGCTGTATGCGTGGAGTAACCTTGAATTCAGTAAGAGAAACCTACATCAAGCACTCTTGCATTAGCACTAATACACAACTACACAACACACACCAACACCAATGAAGCGAAAAAAGCAAAAACAAAAAAAAGATTTTGTCGTCATCATTTTCAAATACTCATACAGTGTAGAAAAGGGTGACTCTGCTTGTGCATTTATGCGTTCAAGCAAACAGAAATTGTTTCTGACTTTGAATAGATGTTTATTGAAGTGTGTGTGTGTGTGTGTGTGTGTGTAAAAATAATTTTTCGTCACCGATCGAATGAAAAGAGAAATGAAAAATTTAGTATTGAAGTTCCTGCCAGTCTTAAGCAAATGAAATTGTTGAATGAAGAGAGGACCAACGTTAAATGAGAAGAGATTTGTGAAGAAACCAAGCCAACAAGCATTAACTTATACAAAAGAGGCAAATAATTATTATAGAATACGAGAAATTTAACAAGTCCATGAAACGAATTGAAATACTTTACAAGTTAGAGAAGTAACAAATATTGTTTCTGGAACCAAAACTTTTTTTTAAGGCATAAAGAAATGAAACTATTAAAAAAAAATTGCCAGTTCTCCAAAAGGTGTGTGTGTGCCTCAATGCCCGTTTTTACAAAAAATCATCATACTATTTTTATTTATTTTATTTCAAAACTTAAAAAACTACAAATGATTTACGGAAAAAGGAAGAAGAAAAGCTTATAAAATCAAAGCTTACGGCTTTATTATTTTGTAAGCAGTACGAAGTATCTCTTAATCTTTTGTTGGATGATAATTGTTGGCAACTGCAACAGCATAACGTTTTCCGATCGAATATATCATGCAGATGTTTTCTTAATCAAGATTGTTGCAATTACAGAAAGCTGCAACAATCCGATATATATTGATTTATCAAATTGGTGCGAATTATTTAAAGCCATCATTTCAGGCAAAATGTATCCTGCAGTCAAATGTATAATTTTTTCTCCAATATTAATTTTACAAATTGAAAATAAAACAAATCACTTTTGTTAAAATAATAATAATATTGTCCATTTTAAGCTACGCCTCTGAGCACCGCACACACATCTGCTGCAAAAGAAAAAAAATGATGCATTTTTCAGCTGGAATTTGCTAAAGGAGTAAAAAAATTTGGTTGAAATGGCATTCTCAGCTGCATAAGACCCCTTTTAGGCATATAAAGTTCACTTCTCAAAGTCTAGAAAAGCGGAAGAGAATGAGGAGGAGTATAAAACTTGATATACGAACGTTTTGCTATCTGAACAGTGAACGAAGCCTAAAAGATAATTTACAAAAACTTTTTCAAGATAAACTTTGCTTCTATAAAGGGAGTTCCCCAACATCTTCATGAATCTTTGTTTCTTAGCAATTAATTCAAGAAGAGAACATATAAAATATATTAATGTTTTCCGTACATACTCTTTATAGTATCTTTAATAATCAAAGAAAACTTAATTAACCAGTGAAGTCAAATCAAAAAACCAATCGTATCTTAAATCTTTCTAACAAACAGTGAAATCGATTTATTGTGTAATAAAAACTTTAGCATTGTTTTGTAAGCAACATCCGGCTTTGGCATTTCCTATTCTTTTTTTGAACTTTTTTCCAATTTGATTCTAACAACTTGCTGGGCATTCTTGGAAAATATTTCATTTATTTTATTTTTTCTCAATGCAGATACTTGCAACATTTTTTATGAATTAATTTAAGATTAATTGAATTGCATTTAATAAATTTAATTAATTCATAATTTCCTTTCGTACGATTTTCATTCAACTTAAAGCACGTTCTCCCCTGATTTCATTCTACTTACAGACTTGCCTCATTTACATTTTCACAACCATTTACTGTCAACACTGGTTTGAACGAAAGTATATTTATTTAAAATCTTTTAAGTATTTTTTGTTATTCTTATTTTTCTACTTATTTATTTATTTATTTATTTATCCCAAATATAATTTTACTGCCTGACAAGTTCCGCTTGCGCTAAGGAAAGAAATTATTGCTTTGCACTGTAATTAAAAATGTTGGAAGAATGTACTGGCAAAGCAGCCACACAAATATTTAGATAAATAAATCAGTGTAGTGATTCAGAAAGTGTGTCAATGAGTATTTAAAAATGTGCCATCCATTCATTTGCCAGACATGCAATTTGAATTGTAGAAACAGCTCAAAACAAAGTAAAATAACTGAACTCATCACATCACTTAATCGAAGAATTGTTTAAAGAAATCCATTTAATCTATTTAATTTATGCTTTTTGGAGGAATTGTTACAAACTTAGAAAAATATTAATGAAAAAAAGAAAAAAAGTTCATATATTTTATGAATTGATTTTGTATTTGCAGCATTTAAGAAATCGTTTTAACTTTATAAAACTAAGAAAACTTTAAGAAAACAACTAAGATCGTGAATTATAATTTAGTTTTAGTAAGTTTGTTCATCAAGACATTCTTCTTTTTTATTTAAAAATGTCGTTCTTATTGAAATCGGATTTGAAAATAACTCGTATTATGAATTTAGTATGAATTTTTCCTTTTCGTTTCTCATTTTTAATTTTGTGTAATAAAAATTGCTCCTGCAAGTAATTAATAAATTATTATTTATTTTTGAAAATTATTATTATTTATTATTAACCTCTTCGTTAAGTCTTTTAATTTTACTTGAAGCTTAAAGTCGGTTTTCTTACATAAAGTTTTTTAATATAATTTTGTCAAGATAATCAGGAAAATGTTAACAGTATTTAATTTAATAGTTTAATTCTTTTAATTTAACAACATACAAACAAGAAATTTTTTCAATCTTAATTCTAATTCAATTGCTGAATAGTTAGGAATAACTTGTTTAAAAATAACTTGTCTATTTGAAGTTCATGCAATTATTTGGCATAAATATTACCGAGTATGATGCAAAAAATGGAGATTTATAAATTAAATATAATTTAGTGGTACAAAAACAATTATTAAGAAATTAAAAAAATTTATTTTTCTACAGATCAACGGTCTGTTCGCAGTGGAACAAAAATTTAATTATGTCGAAGGACTAAAATTGACAATTACAGATTAGCTTTTGCAGAGCCTTTACTGTTGAATTAAACGTAGTTAAGCTGTTTTCAGGGATCAATGCAATAATTGTTTTTACTTTGCCGATGAAGCACCCTTACTATGCAACGGCATGTGGTGGACGGGAATATATTTCCGCAGCTGTGCATTATCAGCGCTATAAATGTTATCTGACCATTGACTGCCATTGACTATAGTAAAATCAACTACTTCGCAAAAATCGGCTGATACACAAGCCCCTAAACTGCATGGTAGTGCAGGTTATTTGGTCACCTTTAAGCCTTTTTGGATTCTTTCCTTTCCTGAAGGTATTATATAAAATGCATAAATAATGATAAAGGAAGTGGTTGCATACATCACTTATCATCCCCACTTTTATGGAATGACCTTAATTTATGAGGCAGAACAGAGGTAAAGCATCAACTGTGGGCACTGTTTCCTGCAGTGATTTTATTCATTATTTTAGTTCCCCCATCAAGTACTCCGGCGACCATAATTTATCACATTTTTTTAGAGATGCCAAATTTGTGGAGCGGCAACTTCAAAAGTCAACATCACAAACCGACCCAAAAAGAAAACAAATTAACTACCAATTCAAATACATAACAAGTATTTTTTAACAAACAGTGTGATAAATCCACTGATGTGTTTATGTGCCAGGATGTTTATTTGGCTTAATTCGGCTTTGTTTGCAATGAAGTTTATTTAACATGGCATACAATATCGCTTCCTTTGTTATACAATCCTTAAAAAAATTTTTTTTCTGTAATAAAAAATTTTCAATACTAAACAAACACGAAACTAGAAAATGATTCGCAAAGTTGAACTATGCAAACATTTTGTAGCACAGTGTTATTTAATAACCACAATTTAACTAACGATACCATCTCTTGTTTGTGTTTATTTGCAGATCGTTTATCAGCATAAGTTGCAATTAAATGTTGCTGTAAATAATAAAAATTAATTATAATAAATACAGTAAATCAATCATATTTAATGCAGCAGCCATTTAAAAGTTCCATGCAAAAATAAATGAAATGCTTTGCGTTCTTAGTTAATGAATATAATAAAAAATTAATGCGTATAAAACATTTAACTGATAAAAAATTAAAGCAATAAAATTCCGTAAATAAAAACAATAATTGTTTTAAATAAACAAAACTTTTATTTAAAAAAAAAAAAAAAAAAGATTACAAGTGCGTAAATTAACCAGGCAACAGTAATTAATTTAAAGCAATAAAATAAATTCATATGAAACACTGCCAGCTCTGGGTCGTGCGTTCAGAGGAAGTTAAATAACAAAATAAATATTTTCGCCACAAACAAAAAAAAAATATAAAAAAAAATTAGAAAAATAATCAACACAAAAAGCGGAAAAAGCTTTTAAAGTAGATTAAGTGCGAGTTAAAAGTTTTAATATTCATAATAATAATAATCATACGTGCAATTAAATTTAAATATTAAAAACTGCAAAGTGAAATGAAAAAATAATAAAAATATAAATAAAGGTGTGATCGAAGCATATTGAAAGAGGCGACAATTTATGCGAAATGTAAGTAAATAAATTGCACTCAGTCAGCCAGATATCCACTCATGCCCACTACTTGCATGTTATTGTCGATTAACGAATTAAATTTTAATTTATTTTATTTTATTATAATTTCATTTTGTTGCTAATAAGGAAATGCATTAAATTCGGCGCGATAAAAATATACAAAAATATCGTTGCATATACACGTGCCATGGAATTAATGCGAAACTGCAGAAGCCTTTTGCACTCCATTTTAATCCATTTTAGCATGAGTATTTGGCATTGAGAACAACAGATACTCTAATGGCAAACAGTATATCGCCACCAGAAATTGAATTAGTGCTACCAATCATTTTCAGACAATACAAGTAAACTATAAAAACTATTAACAGTGTTAGCCAATTAAAGTTTTTTCTTCAAATTTTATCCCATTAAAACTTTCCACTTTATTGATTCCTTTCAAACAATTTTCTTATTTTCCTTTAAATATTTTGTAATTTAAAGCGTTTTATATCTCACCTACTGAAACGTCAGCATTGGCATTCAGCGTTTTTGCGTGCTATAAAAGAATAGAAGAGAAAAGAATTGCCAGTGATTCAGTCTAGAGTGTTATCTCTTCTTTCTTTGGCATGAACTTGCAATGCAGCATAATATTTGCAAGCCCGACGTAAATCCAGTGGCCCTATTAACCAAAACCTCCTCGGTACCAATAAATCAGCCAGACGGACAGTTTGTTATCAGAACATCGTTTTTACTAAGAAGAAGGAATTGCCATAATTTTCTAATTTTGTATTAAATTAAAAATTTTATAGTAATTGAGTTTTTCTACGGAAAGCTTCGATATTAGAAATTCAATAGATCGTGTATGTAATTATTCTCTGGTGGCTATATTATTTCAGAACAGCTCTACTGATTATATTTCATTTTTTTTAAAATTTCTAATACTTTGTAGAGAACTCTTGTCTAAAATTAATTTTTTGCCAAAAATTTTCACAGAAGCTACTAAAAGAAAATTTACTTACAATTGTCAACTCTAGGTTAGGGTGGAGACTTTTAAGACCACCCTCGTAATTGAAACATTTCTAATTTTCGGTGGAAAAACAAAAGTATTATTATTGTTGCACTACAAATTAGAAATTCAGAAAATTTACAAGCACTACAACGAAATATGAAGAGGGAAGGAATCTGTTGCTAAGTGTGAACGCCACCCTAATTCTCACATAGAAAATGTATCAAATGAAAGTTTTAATTTGCATCCAAACACTTTTCTGTTGCATTCATGTAAACATTTGCGTTACTTTTGCATAAAAAACAATAATTTAAATATAAATTTAAAACATGCATTTGCCAATCAAACTTTGATACGTGAAAAGTTGGATTTTATTAAAAGGATTATTTAAAACTCTCAAAAATTTACATTTAATCGAAATATATTTCGAATATGAAAAATTGTAATCATAAATATGCTTTTTAAAGAATTAAAGGCATGCCAGGATAAATATACAAATGCCCGGTAGTCTTAAGAGCGATTCTTAGTTAGTTATTATTACAGCTAACCAACTGCTGCGTTGTTATCCTTTTTAATATGTTTCTAACGTAAAGGAGGCCATAAAACTTTGCCTAAAAATTCTAAAACGAATTTTAAGGGGTGCAATACGAGTATTTTGTAAACGTTTACGTTGACATCAATCCCTCATATTTTTCATAAGAGAAATATCCAGCTGTTCACAACCTGCTGGGTGTCCTTTTTGAAAATAAGTTCCATTGCAATTGTGTTGTAGCAACAGTTTTACCGCTGTTGAAATAATCATATAAATTTTCACTCTTGCTTTTCTTTTATTACTTTTAATTGCGTTAATGCGGTTGTGTTTTATATAGAGTGTCGGCTTTTCAAAGGACAAATTTTCAGTAATTAAAAACACGTTTGTTTTCCCTTTTTATTAAGCTGATATTAAGGATACTTTCGCATTAATAAAATTACAGTTGTTGATGTCTTTATGGAAATACAAAAAAAAAAAAAAAAAATAGAAAATGTTATCCTTTTAAAATTAATTTTGGAAATCCATCAAAGTATGAAATTTATTAAAATTTTTTTTTCTTTACTAGACAGTGGCATTTTTCAGAAATCGAGGAAAGAGAGGTTGTAGTGTATTATTAATAAAAAGTTTTATTGAATTAATAAATAAATTAATTAATAAAATTTTTAATTTTGTATAAAAAATTCAATGTAGGGAAAGTGTTTATGGCTTGTGTAATTGCAGCAGGAATTTTTATGTAAATAATTTTTTTTTTGGTCCTGGTTAAGGTAAGCAGGCGACGGATTATCGATTACAACTTGGAATATTCGCCAATATTGTCAAAGTTATTCATTTTTATTTGCACAAAAAAAAAACGAGAGAGTACATGCAATCGTAAATTTTAATAGATCTCGCAATAACTAATTGGATTTTACTTCTGTTAAAATTAACTGAAAGTTCAGTCAAAAGCTCCTGTGACAGACGAGCATCTGGCTTGATCCAAGTTGAAGGTGATGTCTGAAAATGAAGCAGTTGCATGCTGGTGCATACCGAAGTGGTATTCCAGTGGCTGCTGGTACAACACAATTTCTATGAAATTAATTTTCAAAAAGGACATCTAGCATATTGTGAATGGCTGGAGATCTCTCTTATGCAGAATGTTGGGAATTGATGTCATCGTAAACGATTGCAATATACTCGTATTGCATATCTTACAGTTCACTTAATAATTCTAGGCAAAGTTTGATGTTCAAAACACATTAAAAAGGATAACATATATAAACAGCGAATTTCAAGATAAAAATTATATAATTGCTTTAGTCCAATCAACGAAAAAGGAAAATGTTTCCTAAAAAACTTACAAACTTTTATTATTTGCCACTTCGTATGCCCATCACACTATTTGTTTTATAAAATGATCTTTTTTCGGAAATACTCGTAACTAAATAAATTAATAAACAATTTCTTCTCTACACGCCCACTGTGCTCAGTGGCCTTTCCACCACGATATTCCATTGAAAACAGCAACAAAAAAAGAAAGAAATGAATATTAAACGCCATTGTGACATTGTAAAACCTCGAAAGGTATTCAATGTTATTTGCAGCTCTTAAGGATATTGAATATTTTATTTAGATTTCCAATTAAATTTATTTGCAAACGTTTTTTTTTTTTCTTCTTGTTTATTCACAACGATTTTTTTCGTATTCTCGCATGCATTATTTACTGATATTGTCATGTGGAAAATTATAATTCTACCTGTTTGTTCTGAAAGGAAGCAAACAATGGCAACGGTATGCAGTGTTGCAAACAGAAATCCTTGCGCTGCGTGCAAGGATTTTTACAGCTGTTTAGTTTTTCTTTGGATTTCTTTATACTCGCATTAAAAAAAAAATTATTTATTTGTTGCAAAAAAATGTCCTTGTTTTTCTGAAATGTCCACAACTGGCAACCATTTGCTATACACGAGTACACTTCTGAGGCCAAATGAGATTTCTTTAAGAAAAATTTTTTACATTTAATTACGTTTTAGCTCAGTTTTCTCAATCCTTCTTAGAAAAAAATTAGGTCATGAAATTGTGGGGAAGATGGAAAGAAATACGAAATGGGTTTGGTTTTGCCAACACAAAGGGAACGCAGTTGGCCCGAAGGCTAGCAATAGGAGTATTCTCTCCATTTTCTGATACGACTCAATGAAATGGGAGCGCACTGAATTTTCGCTCAATCACTGACAAAAAGAAGTAAAAGAGTGGGAAGAAGAAAATCAAAGATTTTATTACAAAAGAAATTAACGAGAAGTATTGTTATATCTCAGCAGATGGATGAGGAGGAGCTGGCTGTTTGAATTAAATTCACAATCTCGTGAACAGAAAAGAATTGAATAAAAGATTTAATAAAAATAAATTTTCAAAAAATTAAAAATTGTCATTATTTTTTATTAATTTTTTATTTTATATACTTTTAAACAAAGTATGAAAAAAAAGTTGTATTACGTGGGTTAGGTAAAAAGTTTTCGACCCGATGAAGAAAAACTACTTATTTTTTATATATATTTTTTTTGGTTTTGCTTTTCAATAAAATCTGCATCCAGATTAATGCATTTTTCAGAGCGATGTTGTAAAGCAGTGACCCCATTTTTGTAGTGCGATTCCTTAATGTCCTCGAAATACTCACTGACAGGATCGATGACTTCCCTATTGCTCTTAAATTTTTAGGAAACAGACATTAAAATTAATTCGACTTAATTAAAGTCGAAGCCATCGCAACTACAATAAATTTTGGATCCACCGTCAGCAAACGCGGCACCCCCTTACAACAAAAGCTCTATGGTGAAACATTCATGTAAAATATAGCGAACTCATTCAGCCGGCAATTATGTTACTTCAGCTGTCTCACACACTTGCAATATGCGGTCCTTTATCATCATTTTAAGAATTTTTCCAATCCTGGAGCTTCCTGAATGTGTTTCATCGCAAGTGCTCGTGGGACCTCTTCCTAAATCGAAAACCCACTGTTTAACTTTGAATATATTGGTGAAGAGTCTATCAGTGTGGAGTGCAGCTCTTCTTTAATTTGAACTGGTCTTAGGCCATTTAAATATCAGTATTAAATGAGACTGCACGCTTCTCTGATTTTTCTATTTTCACGTAGGCAATCTAATTAATCAAATGATTACAAAATTTGGACACAAGCTACTGAAATGGACCACTACAGAATTAAAAAAAAAAAATATACCTACAAGCCTTATCTCTAGGTTATGCCGGGAACTTTTCAGGCTACCCTCGTATATTGATTTTAATAGAGGGGTAACTTATTATATTTTTTTTATTAAACAGCTGTTTCCTTTACAATTATATAAAAAATTTTCTGGAATTTTCCCAAACATATCCATACAAATCGTGTATGATATCGGTTGGCGGGCCTAAACGAGCACTCCTACAATTAAGCAGTAGAGAATTTTTCTATCTCAATCAAGTACTCGCAAATGGGTAGATATTCATATCCTGCATTTTGGGAGGTTCAGATATGCGGGACAGAAAAAATTTGTGGCAAAACAAAGTAATTTTTTTTTATTAAATAATCACGTTTGCAATACAAATGACACGACAGGTGAAGCGTTGCTGTGACAAAGCAACAAAAGCAACGAAGCGTCAATACCAAAAATATATTGTATAAGACTAGTGAGCAATTCTGCTCATGATTAAAGCAGAAGCCATACTAATTGTAATTAACGTGAAACGTTATTTATTATTCTGCGTGTATTTACACGTAAGTAAATTTGTATTTCCTTATTGAACTATTGACTAACTATTGTTACATGGCCGCATCGGTCCAACGCTTTTGTATTGTAAATGATTTGCTTAAAGTATGTACACACGTGAACTTGCTTCTACACTGCACACCAGAGAGTTGCTGACCAAATGAAAATGATAATGAATATAAAAAGGCCGAATAGTTTTAAACCGAAATATATTAAATCAGATTAGTTTCGTTGGGGGAGGGGGCAACACCACTACTCTTCTCCATTAGCAATTCAATCCATCGTACGAGGTGCGGCGATTTAAGGTAAATGAATTTCTGATTGCGGCCACTTCCAGCGAAAAGTCAATTTTTGATTTTCATATAAAAATTTTTGCTACAAAAACAAAACAGATAAATTAAAGATGATATCTTATTGATATATATGTATGCCACTAGTAAGCCATTAGCATTTCTTAGTATTATTAAATAAAATTGTTCCTAAAATGTTGCTGAAAAATGAACTATTGTATTGTTATGGAGAATTTAAATAAATTAAAAATAAATACTTATTGTTGAGAGCCGAAAGTTATATTAATTAATCTAAAGATATCAATGTTTTCACTAAAAGCGATAGCCGATACAAGTGAGTAATAAACCGCGGTTAACTTTTATAAGAAATTTGCCAGCAAATGCTCTGAATTCTTATTCCAAATCACATCGTGTAGGCACATAAATTGCATATTAACTCAGCATATCCTGTCAAGGCGTAACATATTTAAAATGCATGCTAGAGTTATTTGTTGCTATTTTATTGTCCATTACTGTAAGCATACATTGCGCCATTCAATTAGCTTTTAATTTTATCTTGTGCTCTCATAACTTATTAACAATTATTGCACAATTTGTCTCTCACTTTGCCTCCTCTATAAGTTGTTAATCCTTTTTTTTCAAAATATTATGAATAATGAAAAATTTTTAATCTTATCAGTAATTTAAAATTAATGAGCTGTAAACGGTTTCAGAAATATTTTTTATACTCCTAGACTGTTGTAGTGCGAAATGAACTGTTTTGTAGCCGAAACGTTTCTTCAGGCACATTTCCTGTAAACATGACAGCAACTGATGTAAAATCAATAAAGTGTATTTAAAATGTATATTTTGTGGTGGAAGGCATTTGTGTACCGAAAGAGGCTTTAGAGAGATTAAAATGTTTGGCAGGCAAACAGTCAATCTTTAAACATTAATTACATTGTTAAACAGGAGAGACCAGCTTGTAAAAGTATTTCAATATTAAAAACTAAGCAAACAGGCAATCTTTTACTTAAATCATTTTAAGCAGCCCATTGGCGTGAAGACTTGTAGGAAATATTAAAAAGGAACTTAGATGTTGTTGTTGCTGTTGTTGTTGTGCATTTGTAACTCAAAATAATGACTAGAGTGATGGTGATTGTTAATATTTAGTTATTTATTTAATATTTTAATATGGGGGTTTCCCTAAGGTGACCGCATAATTTTAATTTAAATAAAACAAAAATAATAAATAAAGTTAAATGTTTTTTTATTTTGAGAAATGAAACATCTAGTTTATGTTTTTAAGAGAATTTCATTCAAATGACCGCTTCGTCTGAGAGCTAAATACAGTGCATACGATCCTTTCAATCTTGAAGTAGCCATGTTGCAGTTTACCGATGACACATTCAATATTCAATTCCAAAGCTGTTTCAATTGTTTGTGGATTGTGCGCCTACACCAATGACTTCACCAAACCCCACAAAGAGAAGTCCAAATGCGTTAAATCAAAAGCTCCTGGCATCCAACTCACTTATCCAAAGTGTGAATTTGAATTTTCCTTGCAAGACACCTATTCTATCGCGAGCTGTATGCGAAGTGGCCTAGTCTTGTTTTTTTTTATTTGGAAGACACCAGCAGCATGAAAAACTTACCGGAAAGTCACTTTTAATGGTGTCTCCTATACTTCATATGGATTCCTTTTATCCCGAATGCTCACATTTTACTTATTAACGAAATCGTTCAGTTGAAAGTGTTTTTCATTCGCAAACACGAATAGAAAAAAAAGTGGCAATGCAACACTGCTGACCAACAAAAAAAAAAAATTGTATATGGCAGCTCTGGATTACTTTGAAACTAAAATATAATTAAAAAAAATATATAAAATAAGTTGAAATGCTTGACTAAACGTTGATGCCCTGTTCAGATAAAAATTTAGATTAAATGTTAATCTATTATATCCAAATGCTTTTAATATTTCAGTGCTGTCAACTTATACATTGAATACTTTGTATCCAACACGTTAAATTATAGAATTTAGCTAAATGGCTGAACAGAGTATACAGTGGAAATGTCTTCTTTAAACACATAAATTGAAATTACACAGCAACCGTTGAATGCATTTGTGCTTACAGTAGAATCAGAGTAACCGTTTCCGTTAAGTTACAGAGTAAAACGCCTAGAGTGAACTTATAAAGTACTTTGAAATGTTTTTGACAGCCAAAAAAGTATGCGTTCTTGTTAACGATGAATTTTATTCACTTAGTATTAATACTATGGTAGACAAGCGACACAGCCAGAACAACATGGTGATCTTTAGCCGGTCTCCGTAGACCCTTGCAGGACAAAATATTATTTGGATAAGCTGAATTCCTTCTACCAATTCTCTTAAAACCGCAATTTTACTTTCGATTTCTAAGCGTTTATTTTTATAGATAAAAACGATGACACAACAGCTGATCGATAAAAACAATAAAACATATCTACATATAACGTATTGCATGTATGTGAATGCAGAAGCAGATAGAACGAAGAGAACGTATAAAACAGAAAAAGCATAATACCGATAACGTGTACTTTCAGTTTTAGTTATCGTAAATAATATAATGCGATTTAAATTTATTAGAAGACCTCTCAACCCGGCATACAAATAGAAACGATTTATTCTTTTATTATCGTTATTAAGCGACTTGTTTTGCATGTGATATGTGAAAGAAAGCTTTGTGTGCTTTACGTAACGAATGTTATTTGTATGAGTAAACGAAAGAGCACAATAACGATATATATTAAAAACAATAAAACGCCCGCTGGAAAATGTTGACATTTTAAAGAAAGAAAAAAGAAAAAACCCATTTAAAGGGTTAATGTAAAAGTATAAAATTTGCTTCCTTAAACGTAAATAAACTACAATAAGAAATCCTTGCAAAGATTTGCTTTTGAAAGATTTCATAAACTTTATAAATTTCATCTTAATAAAGAAAATCGTAAAAAAAAATCGTTAAAACTTTCTTACACTTTTCTGAATCGTACAATTTTTTATTTTTTTTTTTCAAAATTCAAATATAAAGTTTAATTGACAAAAGAAAACAAACGACAAGCAGAATGAAATTTAATAAACGATTAAAACAATTGTAAAGAATTTTAATTCAACAACTTGACTGTGAAGTCACGACTATTAATTTCTGGAGGGGATGAGTGAATGAATGTGCTTATAAATCCGGATGAACTTTTGCCATGCATGTTGTTTGAATGAGAAGCAGAAAACAGTAAATGGATGAAAGAAAGTTTATTTTAGTGTACTAAAGGACCTGTAAGCCAGTTCGTAGGCGGCTATGCGCCAGCAATAAGCAGATTGCATATTAAATATGGCAATTGTTAGCAAAGTGACTTTGAGCCACCAAGCCTTTTCCATGGGAAAGAGAGCATTGCAAAAGAAAAATCCGAAATGAAAGGCAACAAAGACTTGCATTGTAGAAGCACTCGCATGAGATGTATGAACCAGAGAAATTGAAAATATAACAAACTATTGTTTGGAAAATGTTGATGAGTTTTAAGCAGCAACTTTCATAAATACGTTTTAAAGTTTCGGATCGAATAAAACGAAATTCTGGTGGATATGGAACGAGTTTAGGCCTAAAAGTTTTTAATCTTAAACGGAGTTAAACGCTCATTAAACTAAGCCAAAAACCAGCTAACTTCGAATGCTTTCACGTTAGCTTAACTTAACCACACTTGAAGTCGTTTGCACTAACGCTAGCTTGAGTCGCTAACGGATGCTTGGCACGGCATCTCAACTACAAATTGCCATTTGGCTGATTTTTAAAATATTGCACAATAAAATTAAAGCATCAAACAACATACAAAAACATATTTTAAAGACTTTAATTATTTTTTGGAACACAAAAGTAAAAAATGTTTTTGTTTGTTAGTGTAGAGCATTGCAAGCCTTTATGAGGATCAAGCAGGGAAGAAACTAATGATGTTAGAAACTCAATCAAACAACAATTAAACTAAACTAAAATTTGTTATCATACACATTTTAAAAACTATTGACATTTAGTTCCTAAAGCTAACAAAAATAAGCGTTTTTAAACGACAGTGAAAAATGCTAATAAACACCAATTTTGTTTACAATTTTTTTTTTTAAGTAAGTAAATTAATCTAAATTAATTTTCGATTGGCCTCAAGTATTACTTGACATTTTTTTACGTTATATGAAAGACTAAGCAACTTATAAAACGTTGAACTTTTTCTCTGAGATTGTATGTATTTTTTTTAAATCGGCCAATTATACAACAACACTGGCAGGAAATTGCTTTCCAAGATCATAAAGTTAACAAGTAATTGCGCAATACGAATCGATTTGCAGTTAAACTAATTACAAAAGAATTGCATTTCATAACACACAAGGTGCACCTATTACGATCAGCAATCGCGTAATGCCAGGCAATTCAAATGTCAAGTACTTCGGAATACATCTCTACAGGCGATTAACATGGAAATGTCACATTGTCGCTACATTAGCTTAAATGAAACTAAAAGCAGTTCAATAAAACCTGGAATTGCACTCGCGGATTAGCCTGTAAAGTTTTGCTGTACAAATCGATATTGTAAGCTGTCTGGAGCTGTGGAATGCAAATATGGGTCACAGCAGCGCCGTGGTACATTAAAAACTCGAATATATACAAAGATTAGTCTGTGGCTCTGGAGAAACGTGAAGTTCAAAAATAAGCAGGAAGTTACCTAAAAATGATAGAAACGCACCCAAGTATATCATCCCGCAGTATCCTTAAGGATAGGAGCTATGCAAGTTTGAGAAAGGGGTACCTTGCTGCCATCATCGACAGCTGTTTAAGAAGAAAATTAGTAATCAATCCAGTGCAATAAATCAGATTTTGTCGAGCAGTGGCTCGAGATAATGTACATTTATTTTCAAAATTAGATTTCCATAATTGTTGCCAATCTAATATTTTAAGGATACAACAAATAAGTCTTGCATAAAAAGAGGACCAAAAATTCACGAACAATGCAATTGGATAATTGAAAAAGTTCATATAAGCAGACTATTTTTAGTGATTTTTCCTCCCGCCCTCTTGGAAATTTAAAAATATGAAAGAATTGAGAGAAGAAGGTGGTTGGATATGAGCAAGCAAGTTTTCTCGTTTGTCTGCAAATACAAAATTAAGCATTAAATTGTGTGCAAAAGCTTTTGTTGTAATTAATAATAAAAAAGCAAGAGAAGGAAAGAAAGGAAAAATATGAACAAAATTAACGTTGAAACTTTTTTCATCAATTATTCGAGCACATGCTCATCTATTCACTCACAAATTCACTCACTTCGCATTTATTTCCTCTGTGCTTATAATAATTATTCATATTCAAATAAGTTTACTTGCATGGAAGTCAGAGAAAAATCAGTAAACCAGCAGTACGCTCATGTTGGAAAACATTGTAGAAGTAGAAGGAGACGACTGGCTTTGCAGTCGTAGCGGCAGAGCCACTAAATGAAATGAAAATGTTTACAAGACGTTTGATGCCACTAAATGAATGAATAAAACCATTTCGAATAGATTACAGTGGGATTTTTTTTTTTTTTTTGGAAAATACAATGTGACATTTAATAAGGGAATAACTTAAGTATTGTTTTGTTGTTGTTCAAGAATTTTATGTGTTTATTTGTAAACATTACACTGTCATTAATATTCAAATCCTTGACGCTTCACTAAACTTTCTGTTTTCTAATGATTCGGATTGTTTACTTTCAAAGATAAAGTATTTTTTATTTGTTTGGTATATTTCATATTTACAGTAGGACGTAAAAAGCTTACAATGTCCTTACAAGCTTTCAGCTGCTGCGCAACCGTCTCTTACTAAGAAAAATATATAAAGCGATGTAAGAGCGATTTTGTTTAAGCAACTCTTTTTTACGAAAAATATTAAAATTTAATCAGCTCGCAAAAATTTTAGCTAGAAACCCATCTTAACCCTATTGACTCCGCTGAAAATAAATCTCAATCTATAAAATAATTATTTATTAAAAATTATTAACTTGTTAATTGCTAGTCAACAAAAATTTTTTTTTTGCAAACAGCATAAAAATTCCTTTAAAATAGTTTTTTAATATTCAACTAAGAAATTCAAGTGAATCTAAAAATGGGCGGCAACGTAATATTTTTTAAGTTAAAAAAAAAAAAAAGTTTCAACTTTACTCTGCAACATTTATAAAATGTATAAATTGTATAAAAATAAATGAGAATTAATTGAAGACTCATACTTTATGCCGTCATGGTTGTTGCTGATATATTTTATATTAATTGTTTTTGCTTTTATCAGCATGAACAGCAGGTGGCCATGAATCGAGAAAAGTTCCTACTGCTATGGCTGTCCAAAGTTTCAAATATCCTGCAAGATTTCTCCTTTATTCAAAATGGAATGTATAACATATGAGGAACGAGTATGAATAAATTATTTCAGGCGGATGATGGCGTTTCCCTTGGCAGTACAAAAGCCGAAAAAGTGCTCGTCAAAAATCGAAATTTCCATTGTAAGGCGTGCCACATCAAGGATTTGTCCTACAAATCCTTGATGTCCTACAAATCCTTGATGTCCGAGCTGTCCTACAGAAAATTAACCATCTACTCTGCATACGTTATTCGATATGACGATTGCCTGCCAAGCACGGTCCTAATAGTGATTTATCGGATTTTACACAGAATCCTTTGACAATAACAAATTTCAGTCCAGATTCTACTTGGGACTTAATTTTTTTATTATTCGCACCACCCCTTTATTGCCAAGAACATTTAATAACAGTGACCCCTTTTATTTTTGAATAATTTTGATGACCGGGAATAGACAAATTTAAATAATTACTGGATGAATAGATAAAATAGAAAATGGGGGTTTTCGCCAAGTTGATTCCGTATAAAGGAAAGATTTATATGAGATACTATTACAACTTCCAGGGATCTCAACTAACCGGAATTAATTACATACTCGTAACAACAAAACTACAAAGAAAAAAAAAAAGTTTTGCCGCTATCCTTTTACATATATTTTGTAAAGTCTATTCGCTCCATAACCACTATGGCGCTGACAAGTAGACAACCATCGGATCTTTTCCATATTGCTGAAAACTCCCAAAGCAACTGAAGCGATTGGCCCTGCAGCACAAGGAGTTGTTTAAGTTCAAATCACTTTCATTAGTTGAAATGCAACTCATCTTGTGTATGGCAAAACATTACGGTTATCAGAGCTTTTAAAGCAAACCGATAAATCCTTAAAATAAATTTTGTAAACGAGTAAAAACAAATCGAAGAGCAGTTTTCTTCCCCATTAGAATAGTTTTGTCTTCATTTTCTACCAATAAAAAAAAACCAAATACATCTGAGAGTTGTTTTTAGATTTTTTTTTTTTTTTTGTTTTATTAAAATATGGCAATTTGTGTTCCATCGAGTATGAAAACAATAAGGACAATAACTTTAGATGCAGATGAAGTCCTTGAACCATGTACTTTTATAGCATTTCATAAATTTTGCAAGTATGGTTTTGTATACCAATTCTATTCACGCAAATGGCAATTGAGTGCTGTATTTAAAAATATAGACAGAAAATTTACAAAATTCAGTAGTGGGCAAACTTGGCACCCTGCAGGCCAATTGGTTAGATGGAAACGAAAATAAACAGTATATTTTTCCTGATATTGATTTAGAATATAATATAAATTATTTAGGAAATTATTGCCATTCCTTTTTGTTACGAATTCGGCGGCACACCTCCATCCGTTGATTCAAATTTTCAAGGACGCTGATGCATAATTGAGGTTCTATGCCATTAATGTGCCGAATTATCTTATCCTGAAGCTCGTGAATTATTACTCGCTTATCGATGTACACCTTTTCTTTGAAATAAGAAGAAATTGAGAAGTACAATCGGTTTTAAATCACATGATCTTGGCGGCCAATTGAGATAATACAGCCATTGAATTGTACAAAAGAGCCATGGTTTCGCTAGCTGTGTGCCAAGTGTCATCATCCTGCTGAAACTGCATATCTTCCACATCTCTATCTTGCAATTCTGGTCATAAAAAGTTCGTTATCATCTCACGATAGCGAATACCATACAAAATAACTGCCTGACCGGCCTCATTTCGGAATACGGCCCTATGATCATGCCATCCCATAAACTGCACCAAAGCGTCACTCTTTGTGGGTGTATTGGTTCCCCAACAATCATTTTTGGATTATCATTTGCGCAAATTCAGATATATCAAATGAAGTCCAAAAAACCACTTCACTTTTTTGGCGCGGGTTACATGCAACATCGGCCCTTAAAATTTAGCCATCCTTTATATACACTTTTCTTTCTTTTGGACAGTATTTTTATCATCAGAGTAACTGATTGATCACAATTAATGGATTTGGTCCAATTCGCAAGCAATAAATAAATATTTTTCTTTATATAGAAAAAGGTGGAAAGTACTCAAAGTAAAAGAGTACCAGTTTTCCCTAATTTTTATTGCAAAAAAAAAATTATGTAAGTTAATATGGATTACAAATTTAAAGTATAACAAATGTGAATATCACAAAGGTAGTACCAAAGAGTACCAAAGTACAAATTTTCGCCCGTTTTAGCACAATAAAGAAGGAAAAGTACCAAAGTACTCTAATTTCCGCCTTTAAAATGAACTACTTGCCATTCGACTACTAAAAATATTTTACAAATCAATTAAGAGATTTCGAGAGACTTACGAGACATTTCTCTTTAAGATGAACTCTGGAATTTCTTATATGATGACAAAAATTTCTCTGGGCAAATCTTCTAGCCAAATTTTGCAGCAGCAATCCATTGAAAGCCGCATGCATTATTGTACCGCAACTTGTTTTTTAAATCCTGTTTGGCTCTGGCGTAACTTTTGCACGCCTCTGCAGTTGAATACATTAACTAACGAGAAATGTTTCTGAAGCTGGAGAGGCAAATTTTAGCAAACGTCAAGGAGCTCCAATTGCAAGCATAAACGTAAAAGCATTTCAAGTTTTAACAGCAGAAGTTGAAGTATCAAAAGGATTTTTTACTTCTTGCCTCTTAATGGCTGTTGTTACACAAACTCTTAAGTGCAACGTTTAGTACTGGTTAACCGCATCTAAATGTTCTTTTATAAGATCCTGAATAGCTCAATAAACATTCCAAAAGCAAATAAAAATAAGAAGAACTTGAATATTAAAATCGTGTTTCTTAGCATTTCGAAAAGAAAATGTGAGAGAACCATAAATCTAGTTGCTGCTTCGGTATGTCTGAAGCAAATCCAGCGCATCGATATGAAATTTTCAAAAATTCGGTGTGCAGATGAAAATAAGGACTGTGAATAAAATGAATAAGAAGGACTAAAAGTACACTCGTGATAATTTGCGGCCGAGTAAACAAATTAGGCATTTGGAAATATTTTTTTTATTCCTTTATTTCATTTTCTCCTCACACTCTTCCAATTCCTAAAGTACCGATGCTGCAGGATCAAATGATGTAGCAGCACAATACAACTCACATGATTTTATAAATCATTTTTATAAATCGGAAAAAGAACTTTAATAATAATTTTCTGAAGAAGAGATTTTTGAAAATCAAATGACTTGTTTTACTTTACTTCTGGGATTCCCACAAGAAAAAATTAAAAAAAAAAAATTAAATTAAATTTGATTGGCTTCTACTGGCAGTTGACCGCATGCTAAACGCAGATATGCGGGTAACCTTAACCCAAAAGTTTCCTTAGAACAACTGGAGATTCATACTACTACTGATTGCAATTAATCGGAAAGTTTTTTAAATCAAAGTTATAAAAGGACGCACAGGCAATTAATTTCATTGTAATCATTTCCTTTTCCATTTATTTATTGGCTGATGTTTTGCCAACTCAAATAAAGGCGAAAGAGAAATAAATGAAAATAAATGAAAAAAAGCAGAGTAAAAAGGACATAAAATGTCCTCCAAGCGTATAAAAAATATTTCTAAAGGAGAAAAAGTTTTTTGCAAGTTTTTGGAAATTTAAATCCTTTCATGTTCTTACAATCGAAAATCTCTAATTTTTCTAAGCAAATATTCGGTTAGAGATGTCCTGATGAACTCCAGCTGATGCCCCTCAACAACCAACTTTAATGTATATTTAAGTAAAAAATCAATATTTTACAAGATAATTTTAGTATAATTTAAATAACAAATAAATTAATTTGATTTTAACAATTAAATTCTTTAGGTCCATTTGACCATTAAATTAGCGAAGAGCCGACTTTGACTCGAAGCACATACTTTGCTAATGCTGTATTTTAAGCGAAATCTATTTAGCATCGTTTTTGCCGAATTAAAGTACTGCAAGTATCTTAAATTAACCGCCATTTACGTAAGGAAATCTATAGCAAGTAGTTTGCAAAGATTGAAAAAGATTAGTTATCCTTTACTGCATTGCATCCTTTAGAAAGATCTTAAGACAAGGAAAAAGGAGAGACATTACGAAAGTATAAAAAATCATTCCTCCCTAACAGATAACACGACGCTCAGCAATTATTTTTATAGAAAATCTGTAATAAAAGATTTTCATAGCTAACTTTCTTCTTCTTTTTTCAGTTGTCAAATCGATTAACTCCAGCAGTCGCCCAAATCTTGTAACAACGTCGGCGATTATTTCTCGGCGGTTCCCTTTAATCATTTTCAAATGGTTTTATAATTTTATTTACATTACGAGTACGAGTACAGCAGTCGCACAAATCATGTAACAACGTCGGCGATTATTTCTCGGCGGTTCCCTTTAATCATTTTCAAATGGTTTTATAATTTTATTTACATTACGAGTACGAGTACGAGTACGAGTACGAGTACAGCAGTCGCCCAAATCTTGTAACAACGTCGGCGATTATTTCTCGGCGGTTCCTTTTAATCATTTTCAAATGGTTTTATAATTTTATTTACATTACGAGTACGAGTACATTGACGCATTTCTGAACAATTTGTGTTACGGAGATAATCGATTTAGGCACTGAATGGCTTATCGAAGAAAGAGAATATATTATAAGGAAGTGCATTTCCAGAATGCACTTTAAAAATTATTCTACTAAAAAAGAAAATTTATTTTAATTCTTGTTTGAAAGGCTATTTTAAACAAGAAAAGATATCCTTCTAATGCGACAGACAACCTTTCCCTTTTTTTTTTTGAGGCAATTTCATAGTTTTAGCGATTGCCTAATAAAAATTACGCACCCAATAACAAGTAAACCCAATAAAAATTAAAAAATGACTTACCAAATTTATGACTCGAGCCAAACTGAAAGAAAAATTTTTAAAATTATTATAACTAAAATATTGACAGCAGAAAAACAAAAACTAATATAATATAAAATAAAATAAATAACTTTATATTTAGAAATCTAAATCAAAAATAAAATATTTGAAATTTTTCTGTCTTAAATGTTAAGGGCAATCAGTGATAGCGAATTCCTATACAATTTGACGTGTGTAAATCCTGTTTGTAAAATCATATCAAAGTCTCATTTCGAATATCGTTTCACTGTGCAAGAATGATGCGAAGAAATTTGAACGGAACCGATCACGTTATGAAAATTTTCTTGCGGTTACAATTTTTGGTCACACTCTCATACATTTCCACTAGATGTGCCACATTACACAAATCGGTTGATTGGGTGGGGGGAAAATTACTTATTTTAACTTTATGAAATTCATTTTCCAAGACTGCAATTTGAAATATTTTAAATAAGATTTATTTGAGATTTAAAAAAAAAAAATTTAAATTACAATTTTTTTTGTGGTTGTCTTTTTTCTATGGCTTCACTGTCACACAGTCGTATGATTCACTAAAATAAAATGTGATTGTAGAACGGTGTTGCCGGCGCCTCACTGTCATACAAATATGAAGAAAATAAATTTTTTCTTTGCTGATTGATGTAAATGCAACTCTGATCGCATGAAAATTGTCATCTTTGCAAATCGTACGACTTGTCATAAATATCTGTCACACAGATATATTTTTAGCCCACATTACATATGCCATATATGAGAGATCGTACAATTGCCTAGGATAGTGAAGCGTCCCCCGGCCAGCGGTAAAATCTTAAGTCTGTCTAAACAATATTGAAAATCTTTAACTTCAATTATTTTATATCATTTACCGATATCGATAACTGCAGCCATCACACTGTCATAAGGAAATGAGAAAAGGCTTTATCGGGAAAACTGTTGCAACATTAATAATAAAAACGAGAAGGAGGAAACTTTGGAAAATGTAATCAAAAGAAGCAATTTCAATCACTGAATTGGCAATGATGGGTTTTATTGAAATTCTAGTAATTTCCACGGTATTCAGCGCAAAAAGTTGTATAAACAGTATATTTTTAATTCAGACGAGAAAACGAGAATACACATTGACACCCTGCGGAAATGAAACCAGATGTATGTGCCAGCTACGAGGCCAGGCTAAGCAGTACTTTCAAGAGACATGTGCTAACAACTTCTATACGAGCATCACGATCTTTGCCAAGTGGGCCAGTTACCATTGATTCAAGCAAAATAACAAAAGCGAAAACGTCTGCCTCAAGTAGCTCATAATTGGCTTTATTTTCGGATTTAAAACTTTTCGTAAAAATACTTTAAACAATTTTTCATACCAGAAATCATACATTATAGAAGAAAGATATTGAGTCTTCTAATGCAAACGGTTTTGCACAGACAAGCAGAGAAGAATGAAGAAAAGCTACATAAATAGCACAAGCAGCATCTCATCCTAATAAAAATAGCAAATGCAAAAACAAACACATTCACTCGAGTATGGAAACCCATATTATTGTAGTCTAAACTTATAATAAACATGTCCTTATGCTCACACTTCAGTTTACATTAAGGGATACGTGTGTATGCACACGTATGTACGTGTGACACCAATACCAACTTGCAAGCATGTTATTTTTACACCTATTTGCTTGCTTAGCGATTTCTATTTGAAAGCAAAAACAAGGAAATGAATGGGCTGGAGAGAGGGGAAGCAGAAAAGACAGTAAGGGATGGTAGTAAAGCTGAGCTCAGCTGTTATGCGCTGTGCTGCCAAGTTGAAAGTTAATTTAAGCAGAGTAATAATATGATAGGACAACAACTACAATAAAAATCAAATGAATATTGTTGTAGCAATGAAATAAGTAGAGCAGCACAGCAACAATGAAATCAATATTCAATATTACGAAATTGTTGAAATCTTTGAAAAAAATATATATAAAAAATGAATGATTGAATGACTGCAAGTTCTTTCATATGAAGATGATGAAAGTAATACAAATAAATATTTGTTGTGAAAGTTGTAAAATTCCAATGAGGTGAAATGCACGAAATGTGTTTCATATTGTCTGAGGGAAAGTGGAAATACATAAATCAAGGGGAAGGAATTGTTATTACTTTTTAATAAGTGGATGCCATTTAAAAGAGTAAATCGTTTACAATTTCATTTAAATGTTATAAAATATTAACTTGGCGGATCGATTAAGATTGGTTTGGGGGTGAATGCAGAAACCTTGAATTGCTAAGCAATCACTATACGCAATTGTTTAGCTGGGATATATTGATTCAGACTGCAAAAGACTTTGGCAATCAGGTTAATAATCAGTTAAGTTTCATTTCAAATAGTAACCCATTTTCAGCTTTAAGGATTTTACCAATATTTGCTTAAGAGCAAAATAAAAAAAAAAAACATAAAAATTATTAAATATTTTTATTTAAAAAAACGTTTTGTTCTTAGCAAATGTGGTTTCAGCATACGATATATAACATTGTAATGCTTTTGTATACACTCGTATATAAATAAATTAAAAATAAATTAAATCTGCTGGCAGTAAACATTTTCCTGTTCCAATTCCTTTAAAAATAGTACATTCTTTAACAGTCTGCCTCTGAAATCACTGTTGGCACTTGTATTGTGTCTCATTTTCCCTTTTCTTTTCGAATGCTGTTTATTATTTTTTTCATTATACCATTTTAATCTATTTTAAACCCTTTAACTAACAATACCCCACTTTTTTCATACTGCATTCCGTGGAGCTACAACGGCTACATGCATGCATACATTCGCACATACAAATGTTTTCCTTGGAAAGAGTAAATGGGTGTAGAGACCATACACTCTGTATTGTTACAGCTTGTCTTCTACTACTTTTCCCTTTTTTTTTTTCTTTTTTTTTCCGTATTCATTGCAGTCCAATTCATCATGTTGCCAAAGCAGAAATGCTTGTTTATACGAGTATTTTAGGTCGATTAAAAAGCTACAAAAGTAGAAAAAAAAAACAGTGAAGAAAAAAATATTTCATCAAATGTAGGCCAAATGTGTTGACTTACATTACTTACAATAAATACATACTCAACCACACACACATACACACATTGCATCTGTACATAAAACTCAATGTATACAAGCGATAGATAATGTATGTGCCCATAAATGTATTTAAATATTAGAAAATGGTTGAAAAACAGACACCAACAAATGCAAGAAAAAAAATAAAGCAGCCATACACAGTTTGACACACACCCCCACTCACACACACTCACACACTTTCAAACAAATTCACACACCTATTGAATATAATTATTGCAACACATCCTTGTAAACTGGGGCTAAGTCATATCAGATGCTTTACATTTTCAAGTACTAGACAGCGACGGGAGAATGACTGACTGACTGACTGTCAGTATCCAAGGGTTTGCGAAATTGTTGCTTATTGAAGAGGCTGTTGCTTTAATCGCCAACCACTGTGTACAAACACAGCAACACTTTTAGTCGCAAACATACTCAGCCATGTGCGGCAGGATAACATTTTTTTCCCTTTTGTTTCCACACAAACATCCGTCCATGTTTAGCAGCTAAATTTTAAATGGCACCACGATTTTATTTTTATAAAAAAATATGAACAAACGAAATGCAATAGAGACTTTGGATCAAAAGCAACAAACGCCAAATGATATCATGTTCCCCAAAAAAAAAACATTCAAGCACTCGAAAAATAAAGGAAATATTTTGTAATTTAAAAAAGAAGAAATTTTAATTAATTTAATTATTTTTTCTTTTATGAAAATTAAATAAGATTGGCTAAAAGAGCACCTGGCCATTTATCCAGCGGTGTGGCAACTACGAAGATGATAATAAAAGGCTAGCGGCATTTCGTAACATCTTTACACAAAAATATCATGCTTAGCGGCGTATGCTTTAAAAAATTATATATAACCCGTGTTTTTACTTCCAGCAACAGAACCTGGTTCCCACATTAAAATTAGAAACAGCTGATTTTGCATACTTTAGTTTGACTACACTTTCGTCGCAACAGATATTTTTGTTTATATGAAACACAAGGAATTTTAGTAAAAATTTCAGTGATGACGGCAATTGCTTCTGAAGAAATTTAAATATAAATTTTAGTAAAAAAATAAGATATATGACCTTTAGTGCAAACGATAAAAATGCAAGTTTAATTGTAAAAATTTTTTTTCGCAATTTTTATATACGTGTATTTTAATAAAAATGGCTTTAAGTCCAGCAAATTGAATCATATATATATATATATATATATATATAAGTTTTATATACGACTCCATTCGCGGTGAAGGTTCAGTTTTTTAAAAATGGATTTCAGTCTAAAGGAAGCATTTCAGCACAATTTTTTAACACTCCTGTAAATAAATGGGACAAAAAGGATATTTATTTTTTATACTAGCAGGCTGTAAGCAATATAATTTTTAGAAGGTCCCCGCCTTGTGCTGTCTGATAAAGCAGATTTATCATTACAATTATTCGACTAGATAAATAGATTAAAGAGTAGCGGTCCACGCCACTGTAAAAACGAAGACATGCAATACAGCAAGCCTGTGTACTGCAGTTGCGATATGTGTCACTAAAATAATACGACATTAAGTATGACATTACATGCGCCTACTTCCTATAACATATTCCCTGAAAAACATACAATTTTATTTATTATCTGTTACTGGAGAAAACGTGTTTTGAGCCCCGAAGTAACCTCGAGTGGCATATATTTCTCAAAACCAAAATGCAGATGGAATACCACAGGACACTCATATCAAGGATACTCTTTACAAATCAACACTTCGTTAATTTAATCTGCTTTTCCTAGAAGGCAACAGGCATTATTTATCGTAATCCGCTCACATTTCCATCCCTCTTTCGTTATTTGTGAGCACACATGGCAACTAAATAGTAGGAAATTCCAATACTAGACTCGATTTGAGATTCTCAAAATGTGTATTTAAGCAAATTTTTTTAGATAGTCAAACAGTGTCTGTGCGGACTTCGATTAATCTCTGTCGAATTCGAAACGCAGCACTCACAAGATGGCTTGAAAGGAGTTCTATTCACTTGCGGTCTTATTTTTCAGGTAAGAATAGAAAATGAAAGGCAATTCAACTCACTTTTAACTCAAATACTTTCACAGATCTGTTTTGGAAATTCACTATTTTTATTGGGCAGCTGAAAGAGGTCAAAATTTTCCAAAAATTACTCTGAGCATCGCCTTCCTGGTGGAAGATTGCCAATTGTAAAAATAGGAATTTGGAACGACGTATGCTTTTTCCACTTTCGGAATATTTTTTTAATGCCCTCAGTATCGTATCGATTTAGAGATGAGAAAACAGCTGATTACATTTAAACTGAGTAAAGAAAATATTATCACAATGTAAACTTATTTTTCTTATTGCAATTATTAGACTAAATAAATAGACTAAAGAGTGGCGGTCCACGGTCACACACAAGTCTCTATACTGCAGTTGCGATATGTGTCACTAAAATAATACGACATTAAGTATGACATTACATGCGCCTACTTCCTATAACACATTCCCGGAAAAACATACAATTTTATTTATTATCTGTTACTGGAGAAAACGTGTTTTGAGCCCTGAAGTAACAGCTTTGAGCTTTTTCCACTTTCGGAATAGGGAGCTTAAGAAAAATTTACTCCAATTTAGCGATGCTTCCTGCTCCGGTCTTCGTTAAACAGAAGACCGCAACGAAATCCAATCTAAAGCAAAAATAATTTAAAGAGACAAAATGTGAGTCAAGTGCCTTATATAGCGCCTTGACTTGGAAGAACCACTCAGTAATTGCTGCAGACAGCCTTTTCCAGACTCGTCAATTATTGAGTGGCACTTCCCAGTCAAGGGGCAAATAAAAAAAAATAAAAGATTAACTTTTAAAAATACATTTAATTGTTTGTTATTAAATAAAGAATACTCGGGGTAGAATTTAGAAGTTGGAGGGAAGTCAGATAATTTGGGAAGGCATTAACAACGTCGAAAATGAGCATTAAAAAATATCTGTTCCGTTTCAATGTGACGAATTTGAACACTTTTGCGTTCTGGTGAGATATTCTTTAGTTAGTTGACAACACTGTTAATGAATTTATTAAAAGTGGGGAGTTCAATTTAAATCAGTAACAGTTAATAATTTTCTCACAATTAACAATAACAAAAAGATTTTCTCAATTAATTCATCCGCAACTAAACGAGAGCACAACCAATCAGAAAATTGAAAAGTTTTTAATTGTCATAGATTGTCTTCAGCCTTGCTCGCATGGAGAAGGATGTGAAATACAAGAGAAATATTATATTAAAAAGGTCTCAGGTTTTTTGTTCCTGAGCGCATGCAATTTAACTATTTTTTAGAAAACATAATAAATCAGTATTCGATGAGATCGCCTGGGAATTGAACTTGGGCTTATCAAAATAAGCAAGTCGCATTCTTTTTTTGTTCCTGATCGAATGGAATTTAATTATTTTTTAGAAAACATAATAAATCAATCCTCGATGAGATCGGCTGGGAATTGAATTTGGAAGATGGCATTGATGAAAATATTTATTTTCATTTCTACAAAAGGAAGGACTATTTCTATACAGGACACACGTTTTATAACATTCAATATTGCAAAAATAGAAAAATTTAAAAGATTTTCGAGCACTGATGTTATTGAGTTGGGGTTGCATCAAAATAATATACATTTTCGAAAAGGATACCAAGTTTCAGCTTTCGCGTTCAGTTGGTTTTGCCAGTCCGGTTAAAAAATATCAATTATGTGTATGTGTACTATTTTAAAATATTTGGTTTTACCCAAACAACGATTTGCCTTGCGAAAAATAAAAAGGGCAGACATACAGACAACTTTCCTTATCATGAGGACCCAAAAGATATATACTTGATGGGGTAGCAAATCAATGTTGTAAAAATTTCATTTTTTGTATCAAAGCTATTAACACCCTTCCCACCCGTTTTGGAGAAGGGTATAAAAATGAAGTACCATCGCAACTTCATCGAAATGCAGGATCAATTTCTAATTCGGTTCTGGTGTCTACATGTGTTTTCATATTAACCGAAGAATTTGAAAGGATAATGGAAGAAAGATTGTTTGCAGTAAACGCTAGAAAGTCAGGAAGAATGAGACGTACAGGAAAAAGTTACTCCAATTTAGCGATGCTTTCTGGTTCAGTGTTCATGAAAAAGAAGACTGCATGGACTTTTCACGCATCGAATCTACCGCAAAAATTGTTCAAAGTGACAAAAAGTGGAATATATAACATAAATAGCGCCTTGAAATGGAAGTACAACTCAGTAATTGCTGCAGAGAGCCAGATCCAGACTCTCTACCGCAATTACTTTGCCGAGGCCTTCAAATCAATTACTCGCAGATTATCTATAGTTGTTACATATCTCACTTATTTACTTCCCAAAAAATTGTTATATATACTTAAATTTCATAAAAAAGAATACGAGAATTATGATAATTAATAAATTATACTTGTATGCATCAAAAATAAAAAAGTGTAGCCCACATATCAGCTTTTCACAAATGTGAAATAAAAACCGCTTAATAAATGAAACAGAAAAACCTCTAAATAAATAAAATCATTATCTTCCTAAACTCCACTGTAAGCAAATAACTTTCTTAAAAAATTAATTTCGTGGCTTGTTATTAAATAAGGAACACTCGAGGAAGAATTTAGACCGTGTAAGAAAGTCTGATCTGTTCTGAAGGTATTAAGAAAGTCGAAAATGAGCATTAAAGAAATATCTGTTTCTTTTCTCTTTGACGAATTTTCACACATTTGCGTTCGAGTGAAATATTAGTTGCTTAGTTGACAACACTGTTAATGAATTTATTAAAAGTGGGGAGTTCAAGTTAAATCGGTAACAGTTAATAATTTTCTCACAATTAACAATAACAAAAAGATTTTCTCAATTAATAAATTCACACGCAACTAAAGGAGAGCACAACCAATCAGAAAACCGAAAATTTTTTAATTGTTCTTCTGAAATTCAGTGAAGAGATCGTCTTCAGGCTTGCTCGTATGGAGAAGGATGTGAGATACAAGAGAAATATTATATTAAAAAGGTCTCAGGTTTTTTGTTCATGAGCGCATGCAATTTAACTATTTTTTAGAAAACATAATGAATCAGTATTCGATGAGATCGCCTGGGAATTGAACTTGGGCTTATCAAAATAAGCAAATCGCATTCGTAATGTGAAAAATCAGGTTGCCGTTCGTTGAAATTAATGCAGGAAGAATTCCAGTTACAATATTTTCTACATTCTACTTCAACCTCCAAGGAATGGGACGACACAGCAGATTTTCTTTTAAATATTCCTGCTTTGGATCTACATTTGCAATCAATGATGCCAAGTATTGCTGCACGGTTTCTTACTGTATTCGATTCCTGCTAAATTATACGATTTGACCACAACAAGCGATGATTTTTATTCTTCAGGCAATTTTCAATAGGTTTTCGGTCTCGAATAAAATCTAATCTTCATGTGAAACATCCCAAATCCGATGTCTTAAATTCCGATTTCCCATAAGTGCGAAGACTCAAAACTCCAAAGTAATATATTTTTTTAATGCCCTCAGTATCGTATCGATTTAGAGATGAGAAAACAGCTGATTACATTTAAACTGAGTAAAGAAAATATTATCGCAATGTAAACTTATTTTTCTTATTGCAATTATTAGACTAAATAAATAGACTAAAGAGTGGCGGTCCACGGTCACACACAAGTCTCTATACTGCAGTTGCGATATGTGTCACTAAAATAATACGACATTAAGTATGACATTACATGCGCCTACTTCCTATAACACATTCCCGGAAAAACATACAATTTTATTTATTATCTGTTACTGGAGAAAATGTGTTTTGAGCCCTGAAGTAACAGCTTTGAGCTTTTTCCACTTTCGGAATAGGGAGCTTAAGAAAAATTTACTCCAATTTAGCGATGCTTCCTGCTCCGGTGTTCGTTAAACAGAAGACCGCAACGAAATCCAATCTAAAGCAAAAATAATTTAAAGAGACAAAATGTGAGTCAAGTGCCTTATATAGCGCCTTGACTTGGAAGAACCTCTCAGTAATTGCTGCAGACAGCCATTTCCAGACTCTTTACGGCAATTATTGAGTTGTACTTCCCAGTCAAGGGGCAAATAAAAAAAAATAAAAGATTAACTTTTAAAAATACATTTCATTGTTTGTTATTAAATAAAGAACACTCGGGGAAGAATGTAGACCGTGTAAGAAAGTCTGATCTCTTGTGAAGGCATTATCAAAGTCGAAAATGAGTATTAAAAAATATCTGTTCCGTTTCTGTTTGAGGAATTTACAGAAGTTTAGAATGGAATAGACTTCAGAATAGACTGGGTGCTCTTTTATCGGGATTAGCCTGTGTAGTATCATAAATCTGAAAAGTGTTTTTGCGTGAAACGCTGTCGCCGTTATGGGTAAATTTTCATCCATTTCCAAACGATTTGATAAGTCTCGCAAGAAATAATTCAATTGAGTTTTTAACAAATTTTTTCTAGCGACAAAATAGCTGGTTTTCCGTGATTTCGGGGAACAGAATAACAACGAAAACTAAAAAATGTACTGATTTTCAGAAGAGCAAGAAATTACAACCGTGATTATATAAAATATATATTTGTGATTTAAAATCGTCGTGATATTAGATCAGATCTAATTATATCGATTACTATAACAGCCCCATTGGAATGTCCTGCGTCTTATCCAGATAACAATTTTGATTTAAAATGTTTGCTGGGTATAAATTCTTAAAAAGCACTTGAATTTAATGCTGTAAGGAGATAATGTTTGCATATGAATTTAGTTTTAGTACAAAAATCGATTAATTTTTAACTATCGGACTGTAGAGAAATTATTCCCTGCAACAGAAACGGAAGTTCTTGTTTACTCGCCTTTGTGGCAGCTTTTACAAACTTTATTTAAAAATATCTGTGAAGATTTACTGAAGAGCAAGTTATTACAATAGTGTGCGGGTAAAGCAAATGCAGAGGTTTTACTAAATTGTTTTAAATGCTTTTTTAATAAATTGTTTTTTTTTTTTTTTTTTTTTTTTTGCCAGTTTATGCACATTAAAATAAATTATGATTATAAAATAATTGTAAAAATAGAAAGGAAGTCTTGCAAAACTCGACTGAGTTCCAAATACATTGAAAGTATTACTCACTAGAATGGACTTTGGTTGCCACAGACGAAAAAAAAAAAAAAAACTTTAAAGCATTTTGAAGATTTTTGAAATTTTAAAGATTTTGAGAAATTTTCCACAAACGGTTCGTTCTGCTGAGAATTTCATTATGTGAGATATCCGTGACATCCGCTAAAATGACGGGGTTAATCGAACCAAAATTATCAATTGTAAGGAAACAGCAAAATTTACATTATTGTGCAATTTGCTAAATGAATGTGCAATATTTGAGCATTTTCTATGACACAAAGGAATGCCAAGCCAAACTTGGCTGATTACAGACGATTTTTATGAAAGATGATAAACAACGTTATTAAGAGCCAAGTTTATCCACTTGGAAGGACTTTTTTCTAACATTATTAGTTTTACAAATGCGTAAAATACGTTTACTGGGCAAAGGAAAGTAAAACATATTCAGGCTTAAATACGCAGGTAATCAATGTTAGTTCACATCTAACAAGCAACGTGATTGTGAAGGTCCCTCCACCCACATATGTATGTATGCACATGTACACTTGTATTGCACATAAAATAAACAAAAAGGAAAACAGAATCCTTGGACTACCAACACTTTAAAGAGCATTAACACGTTACATTGAATTGTTGTTTGTTTCATGTTTTTGTTTATTTAACCAGACTTTGTATTTGTATGAAATGTACCCAGACGATAAATCTCAATTACGGAAAAGTATATGCAAATTGCACACATTCGTAACTGCGTCTGCATGTTATGTATTAAGAGTGCACGTCTGTTTGCATGTACGAGTTTGCATCCGAAGTGAATACAAATAACCTTAAATTTTAAGCCTCCATGGAATGAATAGTTGCCCCAGTAGTGAAGTTACAAGTTTTGTGAAATGTATTTCTGTTTTTTCGTAAAGAAATTTTGCATAGAAAGTACTTTTTCGCTTACGATTTAAGGAGAAGCCTATCTAGCACCTTGCTAGTGATGCCTATTCAGAGAGGCAAATCCTGTTTTTGGTTTGGGAGATTTTTGTAAAATATTTCTTCGATTAAACTAAGCTTCATGGTTGTATGGGTATTTCCATAGTAAATTTTACCTTAACTAAAAATGTTGCCCGGTGAAAGGTGTATTTTTAAAAGCGCTTGCCCGCCCTATAAAAATTCCATTTTTTATTTAACGAGAAAAGAGCACAAAAAATATGTCGCCCCCTTTTTAACAGCTGATAAAAAAGCATTTATTTATGTTTTATGAAATATGTAAACAAAAATGTTCAGTTGCCAGATTACTATTTCATTAATTGAGAAACTAAAACTGTTTTATTTTTCTTTTTTATACGATACTAAATATAAAAGAAATTATAAAAATTTAATTTTCCGGCTCTACTGACACAGAAGTTCTTTTTGAAATATTGTCTGGTAACTCTTTGTAAAAATAAAAAGGACACTTCCAACCTTACAATTTGTACGAGTCGAAAAGTGCAACATGCTTACAAGAGGACACACCACCTAAGCATTTTTCAGAAATGAAAAATGTTGTCCTTTTTGTGAAAGAAACAGATAACGATGCTCTCTATTTACATATGTAAATATATGAATAATGTAATTTCTTTCTATTAGTAATCAATACTTCTCACACGCTCTTGTTTTCAGATTCCAGCAGAATGTCAAAAAAAGCGCTAAATGATCCATAAAACACAAAAGGTAAGAAACTAAATTCAAACCAAAAAAAAAAAAAAAATTAATCATAAAGATAATAGTTATATCACCGCAATATGCTGGCAACTCTTATTTTTAAACAGGGCGTTTGTTTACATTCTTCTTCACTTGTTTGCTTAAAAGAAAGAAGAGGAGAGATCCAAACGAACTGTAACTTCAACAAGAAACAACCAATCATTCTCTTTGTAAAACTTTTAGTGTGTTTTCATTGCATGCGAGCGATTGTTAGTTATTTGCGTGTGCATCAGGGTTGGAAAAACAAGTTTTCCAAATTATGTGAATTACACTAGGGAACAATATCAGCATACACAATAGAAAAAAGAAGTTAGTCAAAAATCAAAATGTCGCTGCCCACACTTGCAACAATACTTTTTAAATTTTATTTTTTTTTTTGTAATTTTTGTTTTTTTGTCAATTTAATTTTTGCATCATTTTCTTAACAAGAGCTTCTTAACAAGAATTTTTTTTTTTGCTTTTTACAAAATAGAATTTTAAAATACACAATATTGCACGGTAGAAATTTTCTCACGCACTCAGTACTATAAAATCGTAGTACACTTAAACCAGTTTTTACCCGCTTAACAAAAATAAACGTGCAACCTGAAAATGTAAACATATTAAGTTCGGATGAACTTTTGGAATGCAAAAAATCGTGCTTACTATCAGAAACTGAGACCGAATAAAACATTTTGATTTTTGTTTTTAGTTTTTCAAAATTTCGTTTGTGGGGGACTGTTTACCCCTTTTAAAATGTAATTTCTTATTAATTTCTTAATTTCTTATGTGTTAATATCTGTAAAGAGAAATAATTTTTTTTCCTTTATAGAACTATTAATATTCTTAAAGTTGAATGAACCAAATATGTATGTATGTATAACCTTATCAATATGAATTGTGCTTTATTTTTCCATGATTCTTTTACACGGTGTTCACTGGAACGTACGTACATAACGCGTAAAAACAGGTTTTGATGTACATTTAATACAGCATATATAACATTTTTTCTTACACTCCACGGTGTCGAAATTAATCAGAATAAATAAAAGCCTTAAGTGAAATGGTTCGTACTCTAGTGTGCTGGCCAGACAAATTAAATACTATTGCACTTTCCATGCCTGACGCAAATAATATCAAATGTGTTTACATGACAGTGAAAATGTGTTTTTCTTGTAATTAACTTTTTTCTTCCTTGAAACATGTTACTCTCATTTTTCCTTTTTATCTTTAGCCCCCCGCCTCGTGTTACCATACGATCTCGTCTTCTTTGCATGTGTTCGTTTAAGTATTGACATTCTTTTTTAAATAAATAGTCTCTTAAAAGGACCTTCAGTTTTTGGCCCTTAAATTAGAATACAAATTTATCATTTGCAATTTAAAGGATGAAACAAAAGCATAATTCACCTGCAGAAATAAATTCTTCGGAGTAGACTTTGACACTAAAAGGGTTGTTAGCAAAATGTAGGAAATGCTATAGTTTTGAATATTTGAATATTTTTTACCTGCTTTTTTACTTTAATTAACGATTATTCTGGTTGGCCAGCAGAATGCCATGGGAAGCATTTACCGAAAAGGTTTTTATTTTTAAACTGCTTTTATTTAATCGCTACTAAATATTTTCGCTTTAAATAAAATGGCCTGTTTTCAAAATGATAAGTAACTTATTGAGATAAACTTTTAAGTTTATGTTAGAAGGCAGATATAATGCTTAGGACTTTTCCTTAGCATTTATATGAAATTAAACTTGTAGTAGAATAATGTGCAATTTAATTTATAAAATCGCACCCAAAGGCCTTTTAAGCATATAAAATGTGTTTTTACATTTAACAAGAATAAGGTATTTGTGTGTGTATATGAGTATATAAGTTGCTCCTACCAAGTCTTGTGAGAAGGATCTCCCATAAAGCTCTATGCTTTCCTTTTTAAATATAAATACATTTCACAATGTATTCTTGTGTTGGAAGTACTTGAAGTTCAAGTTTTTGTATTCGTTTTATTACTTCTAGTCATCCAAACAAAAAATTTACATACACAATTTTACTAAATTTCTTTCAGTAATAAAAACAGGATTCTAAATAAAGAACAACTTTTGTTTGCATTTTAAATTTATTCAAATTAAAAAAAATAAATGCAAATTATGAAAAAAAATCTAAAAGCTTTTTGTCGGCACCTTTCAGATAAATTAAAATAAATAAGAAAAGCCACACAATTTATCTTCGTTTTAACAGAAAATCCTAAAAATACTTAAAAATGTTTTTTTTGGGTTTTTTTTCAAATTCAAAATATTATAAATTCAAGTGTTTGTCTCTCATGTTTCTTTAAGGATTAAATTATTAACAGCTTTAAAATGGACACAATGCTGAAATGGGAAAGCTTTACAGATAAAATTTAATTCATAGCTGGCAGCTTTACAATATAACAATGCCACATTAGGAGACGACCCAAAACACACGAGTAATCCTTAATAAAATTTCCTCTCCTCCTATCGAACAGAATTTCGTTGTTAAAGCCTTTTTCCCTTTGCTTTTTTTGTAATTCTCATTTATTTTTGATTCATTATGTTTTAAGTTTTTATTTTTAATAAACACAAATCTTAAAGTAATCTTTATAAGGAAGTGTTAAGCTCTCCCCCAGTGATGTGAGGTATTCTTGTGATGTTGGGGTACTTTACACTCTATCGAATAACGAAATAAAGAAGAAATAATCGGTGGCTAATAGCGTTTGTATTTGTAAGTACTCGTATGTGTCCGATTTATTATATAGAACGGATGTAAACAAATTAAAAACATGATTTATAATGATTTATAAAAGTTCAGAAACAACATTATTTAAGTGGAATATATCGTCGGTCTCAAGTAGAAAAGCTCTAACTCTAATTTTTATTTGCAATAGATTTTTTTTAGCGATTTCAATATATGAATACACGAGGGTGGACTTCCATCTTCGGCCTAAATTAGAGATAATAGTCCATTTCAGTAGCTTGTGACAGCCGATTCAACATGGCGCTCAGATTGCTTACGTGAAAATGGAAAAATCGGCGAAGCGCGCAGTCATTGAAATCACTTAGAAAATATATTGCAAAAAAAAAAAAAAATGTGAGTTAGGGCCTTTCTAGTTGAGACCAACGATATAAGGAATAAAATGCTGACAATGTTGTCCGTAAAAGTACTTCACTCTAATCTATAATATAAGAAAAAGTACGTAAATTCTACATGACTAAAAGGCCGGTGACAAAAATAATATAAGCTTTTTTAATTGTTCCAAATAAAATAAAAAAAAATTATAATTATATATAATTTTTTGATCAGTTCCTTTCTATGATAATTTTGTAACAATCTCTGGAAACTATATATATTTGTATATGTATATAAGAGAAAAAACTTATATATTAATATATTAAAAATATATCGAGCTTAAAAATTAAATGGGGAATATTATAATAATTAAAATAATACTGTAAACGGTTTCTCTTTGAAAGGGTTTCTCTTCGGTACCGCTAAGAGATGATAAGCTCGCCCCCTCTTTTCTTTCTGCATTGTGGAACTACAATCAATTTCTAACCTCTTTTTTAGAAAGAGGAAATTTAGACAAATGAGTTTGTTTTTCGTAAGCCAGTTTTGAAACGGCATGCAGTATTTTTTCAAACTTAAGGAAGAAATTTAAAATCGCTTAAGAACAAGAAGCATTTCGCTTTAGGCGAAAAAATATATTCATGGACTGGTCGATGGCCTCCCCAGCCAGTGATTCTAATCATATTATAATTATATTTATATAATTGTAGTATTAAGTAAATAAGTAAATAATATTTTGGAGCACTGCTTCGATTTAAAATGGCGCAATTTTACTCTCAATGTTTTTGTATTTTACTGAGCAAACTCGACAGCAGGGCCGTCTAGGCGGTTTCATGTATTTTTTAAAATTTATTTTCACGAATACTTCTGTCTTACAATATAATGTGTCCAAACATTTCTTCGTGGTCCCTATCACATAAGTATGAAAATTTGATTAAAAGGGGAATCACCAATATCATTGATATTAGCAAATTAATACTCTGTTGCAGAGCTGCTGCCAGTTTATGAGAGATATTTTGAAATACACTTCCGGTTATTCTACGAGTATCCACAATGTCTGATTATGGGAATGTTTTCTTTAAATGCGCAATCTAATGAATAGCGTGAATATCCAAACTAGCCTGCCTATGGGCATGGCTCGCTTATAAGGGACTCTGTTTTGGATTGTTATGGCAATGAATTCTTACCGCATGGCAGCTAATGACGGCCTTGTCGAGAACATAATAGTAAATAATAGTAGTGTTAAGACTTTCGGAGTCTGTCTAGTCCATAAAATAGACCTTAAAGTAATATTATTACGATGAAAGCATACATTTCTACAATCTTTGCAATTGGTATTTAACAAAAGCAAAATTGTTAATAAGTTTGCAAAATTCAAAATAATTTATATTTGCTTTGTAAGTATTAAATATTTATAAGAAAATTACACAAAATTAAAAATAATACAATAAAACCACTTGCAACACAATGCACCATTTCAAAAATGCCGAGCTCCTTCGTCGTGGAGTTTTCTTGACTTGTAAAAGGATACACACACGCACACAGTTGCATGGCAAATGAATAATATTTCAAAGAAACTGCTTTAATATGATTCATAGTTCCTACTACTTCAGACTCTTAAAGACATTAACCTTTTCTGACTTTTGCTAAAAAATTTAACATTTTTTTAAAAAACAATTTTATTTTTAAATTTTCATTAAATAAAATTATTTTGTAAGTTTACAAAAATATGTTAAAGTTACAACTGGCAACTGCAATGAAAACCTGCAAATAGAAAAACTTGTAGAAGCTGCGGGATAAGTTGAAAAGGCATTAACGATTATATGAAAATGTATAAAAGAAGCATATAAGATGAGGCTGTGCCGAATTTGACATACCCTACGACTTTTCTTTTAATTCGGCAATAAAGTATTGCAGCCTTTAAAGCATTCAAAGAAAAGAATTTCTTACAATAATGATTTAAATACTAGGCCATAGCGAGATAAGACTGTCGGGCAGGTTTGGATCAATTTTATACCCCAGCCTGAATTTTTTTATTTTTAAACATGGTAAAAATTTTGTATTCTTTCGCCCATTGATGGACAATTTATAGGCAGCCAGGATATAGAAAACACATATGGAATTGACAGCTTACAAACGGTATGACAAATGCAAATGATTACAGTTCTTACTCCGAAGTGAAGGGGTGTGGAGGAATGTAGAGAAAAAAAATTTGTATGTAAATTGCTGGAACGTTATAAATTCCAAACACTTAAAAGCATAAAAATCCTTTAGGAATAAATACACTTAAAGTCCCACTCTTGTACACTTCAAACTGCACTCCACAAACTGCAGAGGAGAACACTCTGCAGTTTTGAAATTCTTCTTTCCAATCCATGCAGCAACCTTAAGCGGGAAGCTGGTGTTGCCACTCGTTTAAATAAAAGGAAAACAAAATCCAACAACAATGAAAAGCAACGGCGAAGTAGAAAAATTATGCATAATCGATTTAGAGCAGCTGTCGTTGGCAGTGAACTAAGAAAATTATTTATAGATGGTGAAATAAACCAACTAATAACAGCAGGATGAAGGCGATTTTCCTTGTCCTTCTCCTTTCGCCTTGTGCTTTTTTCCACATTTTCCCTCTTCTTTTTCATAAATCAAATATAAATAACCTCTGATGCAGAAGTGGTGGTAGTAGTTGTCTTTCCACTTGCCTCTGGGGGAGTTGGAAAATAATATTTCTGTGGCAGAGGAGGCGCTAAACTGCTCCATTCCTCAAATGAAATGCTAATGTGATTTATTATCGCTAAGAAAAAAATAAGGCAAGTAGACGTCTAGAAGAACTTGTATTTCTACAGGAATTATTATTTTTATTATTAATTTCCTTTTAATTACAAAATGTTAAAAACCAAACTGTTTTAAAATTTTTAAATTAAATATTTTTAAAATGATCTATATTATTTCAATTGAACTTTTTATTCTTTAATAATTTTTAATTATTAATTTATAATGAATTTTTGTTTGATAAATATTTTTATGCAAATTCCATTATTGAAGCCATTTTATATAAATTATTTCTAGATATTTGTGTTTCATTTATTTATATACGGCTGTTTAATTTTTGTCCTTTATAAAGGATACAAAAATAACCAGCACAGGCAAGTGCAAAAAGGTTTTATTAAATTTCCTTTATCTTCACAGCCATTTGGTATTTTATAAACTTAAATTAATTTCTTTTATCTGCAGACACAAAATTTTACAAAATTGTTATTAAATTTGTAACAAATATTTGCATACCAAACTTTGGAATAGTTTTATGCGCAAAATGCAATAAACAACCAAAATCGGCTCTTCCATCAAGTGCCTACACAATTTCAATTTAAATAAAAAAAAAATATATGACCTTTCAAGGTAATAGTTTTTTTTTTTTTTTGAAAAATTAAACGTCTACTTTACGTTTGACCGCGCTTAGCATATCGCATGCGATCCTTCCATAAAGCAGGCTGCAGTTTACCAATGACGCTTTCAATATCTATTCGAATGGCTCAATTGTTTGTGTCTTGTTCGTATTAAGGGTTCCCATGGCTGTAGATCACAAGATCTTGGCGGTCAACTAACTGGCCCAAATCGTGGATTTGCAATGCAATAGAGGCAAAGCATCGCGAGGTAAATGTGAAGTTGCACACTCTCGTTGAAAATCCTATTTTTGGTCTAGATTTGTGGGAGAAAATAATCATACAGGATAGAGCTATAGCAAACTCCATTAATGATAATGTTCTTTCCTGCCCGATGACACCTTCACCATGAAAGTTACTTGTAATGGATGCAATGAAGTATATCTCGTATACTTCATATAGATTTCTTTTATGCCGAATGCTCATATTTTACTTATTAACGAAGCCGTTCACCTCAAAGTCCTCTTCAACCGAAAACACGATTTATCGATAAAAAAGAAAAAAAATAGCTGCTCTAGAGCCCAATCAGAAAAAGGAACGACGCATATGATGGTCTTGCGGTTTCAGTACTTGAATCAGTTGGATCTTATATGGATGTAAAGCCAAATCTTTGCCAAAAATACACCATGTAGTACCCTGAGAAAGATTTAATTGGTGTGCAAGACTTTGAATTGATACATTTCGATCTGCATCAATATTAAATTCTAAAACAAAATGAACGACGCATGTGATTGTCTAGCCGCTTCAGTTCTTTTATCAGTTGGATCTTATATGGATTAGATCAAAGTCAAATATTCTCTAAAAATACGCAACCAGCTTTAGGCGAAAAAGTTCTTGTTCGGAGCGAGCTTTTCTCGCTCTTATTGGTGGCTTAGTAGCTTGCAAAATCAATTTTTTTTCTAATCCTTTAACAATTCCACTGGTACCACGCCCACTTGGTTGATGAATTTGACCGAAAATGGAATAAATTTTCTGTTAATTTCAATAGCTATATAATACTTTTACGATATGTAAACGTGGATCCCCTGTATAATGATCCATGATTATGCTTGCGAAAAATAAAATATGTGAAGCCCAATGCAAAATATGATCAATCCAAATATGCATGCCCCTACTGGATAACCCTTTATATTAAAATTAAAAGAGTTGATTTTTAATTTCAGTTTGCATTTGAATACATTCAGTAGATTTTTTGTTTATTAAATTTATTTAATTTATTTATATTGTATTTAAGAAAATGCAGCATTTTAAACCAATAAATGATGGAAGAAGGAAGTTTTTCCTGGAACTGAACTTCAATTTACATTTTTTTTTGCGATTTCGCAGCGAGCAGTCAGCAACCTTTGAGGTGTTTTTCTTGTACAAAATTTATGTGAAATCATTTTGCCAAAAGTTATCACGATTTATGTCTTTTACTTTGACGATAAATATTATACTTTTATCCCTCCCTTCTCATACTTTGCACGACACACTTGCTTGCAAAAGGCAGGAAACCCAACTCACAAGCTGTGTTGCTGTGCTGCTTCGTGGAATTTGCAAACTACTTGAATATTTATAAGAAACTGTGTATGTCAACAACATTTTTAAAGTCTTAAGAAAACAGTCTGAGCAAAATACAAATAAATATGCAGCAGGGATGCCTTAATCAATGTCACAAGTTCCCTTTAAGGATGCTTTTGCTGATTTGCATGAGTAGAAATTTGTTACAAATCAAGTAGCTGACAAGCCAAACGATAAAAGTTAAAACTAACTCAAGCGAAATCTTGCCGTCTAGTCTTGGCAATCAGCTAATGGTGTTGGGGAATTATCTAATTTTATTAGCAAATGTTGTTACTTATTGAAACTGTAGCTTTTTGAAATCCCAAGTGCGGCTGAAACATCCATCAGCAATTATATGCCACTTTGTGAAATTTATAATATCGTATTATATGCACACGTGCTCCTCCCGACATGCCAGCCCATCACATGTACCCCAGACCATCACATGTAGCAAATTTAATTCATCTATTGCAATTAGTACAGTACGGCTTATCAACTGAATGGAATTGCCTCTTACTGATGTGTCTCCTGCACAGTGTCAAATAAATGCACACACACATACCAACACACACGCATATGCACACGCATAGTTTACATACAAAGAATGAAATAAAATGCAACAGTTGCAATGGGCCACGTCACATCAATTATTGAACGAATTTAAATTATTTTCACAGCTCAATTTAAATAAATGAGTGGAGAAGGAGGTTTGAAATTTTCAATTTAGGTATCTAAACTTTTCATTTGCAAATTAATTAGGCTCGGGGCCTTTTTGAACAAACTCAGTATTGAATTGGAAATGCTCGTATAATTGTTGAATTATATAAAATAAAAGAGGATTAAAATATTATTATGCAACAGGCAATGAAAAAGGAACACTTAAGTAAAGAATATTCCTGTTAATAAAGAGAATGCTTTTTCCCCTCTCTGGCTTATGTTCGTTTTTTAATTAAATTCTTCAATTAATTTGTTTGCTTGCAAAATGCCAAGTTACAGCTTAATGCAGTTGCCAACTAATCGTTCGTTTAAGTGATACAAAAACTTTTTCGTAAACGATTAAAATTTATTCTCAGTAAATGTTGCTTCTTACTTTTCAGTCTCGTTTGAAATAAACTTTAAAATTTTATCCCAAGCCGACTGTATTGTAATTTGCCAGTAGTTGAACTTGTATTACGTTACTCAATAACGCCTTTACCAGAAGGAGTTTGCAGCATTAAGCAAATTATCATGTAAAACTTATACCTATAAGTATGTTTTATAAGATAAGCTTTTGCTGTATAAGTTTGTATTAGAAAAAACCTTTACTGTATAAGTGAAAGTGAACGAATGAATCTTAGAAGTTTTGAAAGGGTAAAAATTATAGCATAATTCATATTGGTTGCCAAACTTTTCTACACTATTGACAAGAACTGAAATAAATATATAAACAAAAAAGTTTAATAGAACATTAACGCTTAAGAATTGAAGAAACATTAACAAACTTTAAAACTTATACATTTACTATAAGCTTAAAATAAGTAAGAACTAAAGGCGGCAATATCTAGCATTTGTCTTTTAAATCCCTGTTCACCTTAAGCAATTCACAATTCGAGCGGGAATAGCGTCGCAATTTATCATACAAATTATTAAATTTATAAGTTGGCAACTTATTTAAAATTTTCTAATAAACTGAATAAAATGAGCATTGCAAGCAACCCTGCCGAAAGTTGGCTTAATGACGTTTTTTGTTGAGCTAAAAATTAAAAATTAAATTAATTAAAGTGACCCACAATTTAATTGAGAATGTGAAAAAAATTTAATCAATTTATTTTTATTTATTTGTATAAGAAAAATTAAACTTCTACTTGCTTGTTGTGCTCAAAACTTGGAAAAGTTTCAGCTCTGTGGTGAAAAGATATTATTCTCTCTTTGCAACTGCCACATGGTCAAGAAACGACAAAGGTGGCTATTTTAAGGGCAAGTTTTAATTATATCCCCAAAGGAAGCCCTTAAAAAGTAGATCAGAATGCTAATTAAATTTTATAAGAATGCCAAGAGTCCACTAATAATTGTTGTTCCTGAGAAGGATGCAATTACCAAAAAAAAAAAAAAAAAAAAGTTTGGCCAATCTCTTGGAAAAGAATAAGCGTAGTTTAAAGAAGAGAGAATTCGTATATAGCATTTATAGTCCTACTAAAGGACATGCTCTACCCTCCTATGCAGTGGTGCGATTCACTCATATGAAAACCCGATGTGATTCCATGCTATTTTCACAAATAGCATGAAAATGGCGTTGCTGGTGCCACACTGCCATATAAATATGATGCAATTAAATTTTTTCTTTGCTGATTGAAGTAAATGCAACTCTGATCTCATAAAAATTGTAATTTCATGAAAATTTTAATAAAATTTTACAAATCGTACGGCTGGTCAAGAAATTTGTCATACAAATGCGTTTTGTAGACTTTTTCACCACACGTGACATATTTGTCAAATCGTACGATTATGTGGGATAGTGAATCATGACCTTAAATAGTTATTGACAGCATATTACGGTCTGGAAATATCCTTTATTTCCTGTATTGGAAATTTAAATTTGTAAGCAAAATATTGAAGTCTTATAGTCGGTAGCATGCAGTGGTCAATCTGTTTAAAGGATAATTTTAAAATTGTCATTTTATTAGAAAAGGCAAATAATTAAAATTGAATTAATGTAAAACCATTTGCTTTTTAACACTTAAATAAATTTTTTTCTATACGAAAATGTAAATACTCTGGACAATTTTTATTTATTTCGTGCAATATTTCTTTTCTTATTGTTATTTATAGAAAATAATGTGTCGAGTCGTTGCAAAGGATTTGAGGCAGGAAAACAGTAAAAGTGCTTGAAATTACAGTCTTTTTACATACATGCGTATGTTAAAAAAGACAAAGGACTGAGCCTAGTCATTATAGAAATATATAGATCGTACAATATTTGTCTGGACTATATACAATTGCGATATTGAAAGGCAAACTTGCTTCGAATTTTTTCAAATTTGTGTCCTGGGAACCACAAAAGGAAAACTTAGTCGTTTAAATAAATTTATATTACTGTACTCCACTCGCATATGAAGAAGCATTTGTAGTGGTGTTTACTCATACATATAAAAATGCATTTATAGTTCCTTTCAAGCTCTGCAGAGAAAGAGAAAAGGGTTTTGTAGACAAAAAGCCACAATGATGTCGCTATCACTTCCGGTGTATATTTCATGCTCTTTTGAATGCATGTGTCCCTCCGCTAACCGACATGTAAATATGAAGAAAAATTTTCCATTTTCCATTTTCTACTTAATTTTTTTTTTTTTACTTTACTTAAAATTATTTTTCTTTTTACATCGCTTACACATGGCCATGTGAGAATATGTACGTTCACTTTTTTGTTTCTGCATTTCTAACGAACAATAGAAAAAGTTGTGCTTTATTTTTGTTAGAAAATTCTATTGTTTCCATTTTTTTTTATCTGCAGACGTGTTTGTTTTAATTACAAAGCACAAAAAAAAATATATATATAAATATATAAAAAAATGAAATGAGTTTTCCATATGTGAAGGCAAATATGCACACATATTATATTATTTCAGCTGAAATTGTAATGCGAGTGTCGCAGCAGGACGAATGCTTGGAGATAAAATCTTAAAGAAATTTTGCAAACTCAGAACTACAATTGCAGTAATAAATTGCATCTGCTTGACGAATCAATATATTTATCTAGATTTATTTAAGACCTTTTTAGGAATGGCTACATTTAAATGAGAACAGAAAATTGTGCTGCCTCGAAGAGAACTTGCCCCTGCCGCAGCATTACCAACACCAAAGGAAAAGTCTCAGTAGCAACCGCAAATAAGAAACCAAAAACATCAGAATTTTGTGGTGAAGGACGAGTCGTTGGTATTAAAATTTTGTTGGTTTGTTGGTTGGTTGGTTTGTTGTGTTGTTGTTGGTTAGTTAAAGTTCTTCCCCCTTTTAATGTGTAATTCATTGTTGCAGGTTTGCCTTGATAAACGAGTATGCATATTTTCCCTCTAATCCATGAAGCAGAAAATACTGTATTTGCTTTACGAATTATATTTTGTGGCACTGATTTCGGTTCAATTTACGGGCGTATTTGGAAAACCAACAACAACAAAAATTGTTTACGGTGAATTAGGAGGAAAGAGTGAGAAAGATAATGAAAAATTAAAATAAAAAAACTTGCCGCCTTAACTTTGCTAAGGATTCTAATGCAGATCGACTAGACTTTTGTAAAGTCCTTTTTATATTTCAAATCACCTGCAGTTACTGCATTCCGTTCCATTTTGAAAATAGTTTTATAATAAAAAATGTTTTTCTTCAAAAATTTGTGAAAAAAATTTGCCGGCATTTTCGTTTAAAAAGTTTTTACAAAATTTACAGCCACTTCACTCCGCGGAAATAATTTCTTGAGCATTCTATACTATGAAATGTTTATTTTGGCTATTTAACTTTCTTCTATTCGTGCTATGAGTCGGTCGGAAGTATCTTCATTAAAAATTTGATTCCTCTATGTCGCAGCAGTTATCAGCTGTGCGAACGAAATATCAAAATCAGTCACTTTCCTCTTATTCTGAATTATTCTTGTATAATCGCTAATATGTTAACATTGCAAATAAAAACGTTTTTTTTCGTAGCATTCCTCAATTTTATTAAAGGCCTTGTTACACTATCCTACACAGTCGTACCACTCATTCATACGAAAATCTGATAGTGATACCCTCTATTTTAATAAATAGCTAGCGGTGGCTAGAGTCACACTATCATTCAAATGTGATAGAAAAACATATGTTTTCTGATTGTAAAATATAAATATATATAATTAATTATATCTGTTGCTGTAGAAATGGCTTGATTTTCATAATAAATTAAACTATAAATTTTTCCCCGTTTTTCTTGTTTTGCTTCACAAAAAAACAATTCTTTGTTCAGTTCCACGAAGTAAAAGCAACTCTGAATACACGAAAGCTATCATTTTATGAAAATTTTCGATCGTACGATTTTTCAAACAAAATTGCGCATTTTTATATTTTCAGCACAGAAGCGGAATTTAATAAATCGTACGTCTGTGTAGGATGGTGAAACGGGCCGTTAATTCTTGTGATTCTGCGGATAAAAACAGAAGATTTTGTACAAATATTATTAAAAGAAACTAGAACAAAATGTTTTTATTTATTAATTATTAAACTATTAATTTTTTCGATAATTTTTGCTTTAAGATTTTGACGATTTTATTCTGTTTTTACATCAGCTGATGGTTTTAAACAGCTGATTGCCTTACCGCCCAAATAATTACAATTTTGCTATTAAATACAACGCCAGAGAATGGTAGAGAACGGCAAAGATATGTAAAATTGTATATCTATTGTACAAAATGTGTTATTTGCTAGTTATTATATGAAGGATATTAAGGATATTTTTCTTTAAAGCTGCCAATGGATGCCACTACAATGTAAAAGAAATTTTTAATAATTTTTATTGATTCACTTCACTTATTTTAACAAAAAATTAATTGTCTGGCGTATTTCATAAAATATTGGACAGAAAAAAAAATGTTTAAATAATCCAATGCTGGTTCCCATTTGCTCCGTTCCCAGTTGTCGGTGTTTCTTTGGCATTTATTATGCCAGTTCCATTTATTTTCTTTTATTTATCACATCATGTTGCAACTACTCCTGATAACGGTTTGAACATCATAAAAAACGTTAAAGAATCCTGCTGGTGGTTTGGCGTAATTTTTTCTTTCCTTTTTTCTCTCTTTTTCACTGCATATCCGCTTCCATTACTTCTGGCTCATCGTATTCCAGTAACGCTTTCATTGTCTTCACCTCACCGCTGTTGCTTATTGTATTTAATTATGAGAATATTTTATTTGTTTACTTCTATTTTATTTCATTACATTTAATTAAATTTTCTTGTAATCTTCTCAAAAGAGACTCTAAGACGTTTCAATGTAATTAAGAAGTACAAGTTACCAGTGGAACATGATTAAAGGAGACAAAAGATGGGATCTGTACTAAACAGGATAACTTAAAAGTACATTATTAATACGGCTTCTCGTTCATTTTAATTAGCAGAGTATTAATACGAAATAAAACTGAAAAAATTGTGAATCAATTGCATTGAAATGGTAAGGAACGCTTGAAGCCTTGTCATATAGTACATCATGACGCTCATTAGATTTCTACGTAAAAATTAAATTATCGATCACTTTAATTTATTCACACTATTTCTCCAACCTTTTCAACTAGAAACAACAATTGCAATAGAGTGAATAAAAAAAAGCAGTTGCATCTCCCAAAGTATTAGTCGAGGTACGTCAAAATAAAGTAACCCATACACGATGCGACCGTCTGCAAGACTCGCTGAGTAATCAAGTCGTGTGTTATGCCACATACGATAAGACCTCTTCTTACGACTTCATTTTGCAAAAAATTCAGTCGAGTTAAGATGCTGTCGGATGTTATTGTGTGCGCTTTAGTCGAAGAAGTGTTGGAGCAAGAAGAAGAAATTCAAAAACGTAAAAAAAAAAAGAGAAAGTGGTCAAAAGAGTGGCTGATACAAAAAGAAACATATTCGAACAACAAACTGTTGAAAACATTGCGAGAAAATGAAGCAAAGGATTACAAAAATTATATGCGCATGACAGACGAAATATTTAATGATCTTTTGTCTAAAGTTTCCATACATATCCAAAAACATGACACAATAATGAGGATGTCAATTCCTGCCAGCGATCGTTTGGCAATAACTTTACGCTTCTTGGCAACAGGGCGCTCGTATGAAGATCTTAAATTTTCAACGGCAGTATCTCCACAAGCGATAGGAAAAATTGTAATTGAAACTTGCGAGGCTATAGTAAAAGTTTTAAAACCCTTTATGAAGGTATGTATTTAAAATATATAGTAGACAAAATGTTTTGTTTAAACAAAAAATTTTTTAAATTCAGCTTCCTCAAACTACTAACGATTGGATGGATGTAGCTGACAAGTTTTTTGAGAGATCAATGTTTCCTAACTGCGTAGGTGCCCTTGACGGAAAACATATTAATATAACAAAGCCATGTCATTCGGGATCATTTTATTTTAACTATAAAAAGTCATTCAGCATCGTTTTAATGGCAATTGTAGATAGCAACAGCAACTTTTTGATGGTAGATGTTGGTGCGAATGGCAGGATCTCAGACGGCGGTGTATTTTCAAACACTACATTTTGCCGGAAGCTCGAAAATGACGAACTGAATTTGCCAAACCCGAGTCCTGTGTTGCCTGGAAAAGAGCCTTTACCATTCGTATTTGTTTCAGATGCGGCGTTTGCTTTGCGCAACAACATTTTAAAACCATTTGGGCATTTAAATTTGACAGATGATGAGACTCTTTACAATAAAACGCTAAGCTCGGCCAGAGTGAAAGTAGAGAATGCTTTTGGAATTTTGGCTTCACGCTTTCGCGTACTAAGAACAACCATCAATTTAAATCCTGAGAAGGCCACTACAGTTGTACTAGCATGTTGCTACCTACACAATTATTTGCGCCTTCAAAACACTCCCCACTTTCAAGATTCCGAAGACTTGGAGCAATTATTACAGCTGGAACCAACAAATAATAAAAACGCATCCCACGAAGCAAAACAAATTAGGCTTAAATTTTGTGAAGCAATAAAACAATTGAAAGCTCTTTAAGTAAATTAAATATTTATTCACATTCAACATTTTTTTTAATCTAAAAAATTTTTAAAAAATAAAAAATAAAATGAGACTTCAAATGAAAAAATTAAAAAATAAAACTGTTTTTAATTGTTTTTTTAATATAATTTATCGATATTGACTGTCACGAAATAATTCGTCGTATGACTGTGCTTCATTGTCAGTTATTGGTCTCGAGGCGACATTACCATAAGCTTGGATAACACTTGTCAATTCTCCTTTCTGAATACACTGAATCGGCGGTTCTCTAAGAACTAGTGGAGTTGAACTACCTCTTGGCCTGATATTAGAATCTTGTACCGTCTGTAAAAATTGCATAGAATCGTCATTGAAAAAAATCGGAGTACTTCTTGTAGTATTCGGCGTGCTGATTGCAGATCCATTGAAGCCACTATGCACTGTATTATAGGTCAATTGGTTTAATCGACCCAATATCAAAATTTCGTCTATTGCTCGTTTGGCAAATAATTGTTGCGTTGGATTCATTTGCCGATACATGCATGCCCACCTATTACCATATACAGTTGCTTCGTCTTCGACTGCTGGTCTATTTGATGCTGATTCTAAATGTTCAGCAGCTTTTTTCAAAAAATTCATCCTTACATTGTCTAATGATGCCTTCTTTTGATTTTTCCCCTAAAACGGAAAAAAATATATACTGTAATTACGGCTGCTAAATACAATTTTCCAATTGCAGTTTTCGTTACTTACCATATTTATCGAACCATTTTGTTCATCTTCATCTGAAGTTAAGGAGGACCGACCAGATAATGGCATTTCTAACTCCCGTAAAAAATCAAGGGATTCATAATACCACAAATTAGATACATATATGTCATCGGCACCAGCTCCAGACTTTTGACTTTTTGTTACTTTTCTTAATTCGCGGCGATAGCTCGAACGCATGTTAGCTATTTTTTTTTTAAGTTCCTCAAGCGTGCAATCATTTTTAATTTTTTGGTACTCTACTAATAGTTTATTAATGCTTCTATTTCGAATATTTTTATTTTTGTAATGTTCATTTTTGTTATTCCACAATTCTGGTAAACCTTTATAAAATTCAATGAAATCACGCATTTGAGCTGTGTCTTCCATTTTGAATTACTATTTATTTATATTTTCTTTCACACTTTTTTTATTTTGAATTACTATTTATTTATATTTTCTTTCACACTTCTTTTATTTTCTTCGCTCAAAAACCAAATTAACCGACCACACGTCTCTCTCGCTCAAAATTTAAAATGAGAATGAGGTACAAATTAGCACGACAGCCCCACTAACCATACGACGCGTTCGCACGACAAGCCAAAAAATCAAAAAATTTTGATTTTTCATGCGACCGAGACACGACTTCATACGACAAGCCCACTAACGATACGACATTGATACGACCAGCCGCAGTCTTGCAGACGGTCGCATCGTGTATGGGTAGCATAAAGGTTGTACCAACTTTTGGATTCATACAAATTTAAATCATAATGAAGCAGGCGAATATTGTTCATATGATGGAAATGGGCATTATTGGATAGAAAATTTAATGAGAGTAATGTTTGAATATGATTTTGGTCCTGAGCCCGCGAACAGGGATCCATACAGAACGCAACTTGATTTGGGAGTGTTCAATTGTTTCTGGTTGATCTATATAGATAAATGACTTTACATAATCCGAAAGAAAATAATCAAGAGGAGTTAAATTACTCGTTCTTGGTGGCCAAAAAAAAAATCATCAAAATCTCCTTTGAGTAACCCAATTGCACGTACATTGTATGGCATGGGATCCACCATTGTTTAACCTATTTTTTAATTTCTAATCACGCTCTTATATCCTTCAACATTTATAGTAACACTCTGATCGTTATCGATTTTGATAGCCAATTCCTTCGATCTTGTGGATTATCCCCACTCTAAATCAGACAATTCGGCTAATTTACGTAAATGTATAACAAAAAGTGCTTTCAAAAATTTTGATGGGAATTCAATATTCTTCATAGAGTACTTCATATTCATACTTTATACTTTCCCAGCAGACATAATTTTGGCAACGGAAAATACTGTCACTATCAATACTCTGTTAGTGTATAATAAATCAGCTGTTCTTGCACACAAAACCATGAAGAAAGTACAACCATAAACCACAAGGAAAAGAGGAAATGACAGTTGTCAAAGTAGCAAACTTTTCCACTCTTGGGGTCAAGGGTTATATATTGAATCTAAATAATCTGATATGATTATGCATATTGTAACCTAGTTTTCATTTAAAGGAGTAGAATGTGTACATATGAAGTATTGGATCTAACCAGGCTATAAGTCTACCCATAATAATATGCAAAATCTAATTAAACAAAACACAAACTGTCAGCTGTTAAATGTCTTGCCAAATAAAACAGTGTTGCCAACTGAAAATTATGGACTTGTGAACCTACTCCGCAACTTTCGTTGACGGAGACGTCAAATTGGCACATACTGATAAGAGTCCTTGTATTTTAAGTGACTGTTTCGTTAAACAAGTTAACGTATTACAGATTCCACTGTAAGTTTTAACCACACTGCGTATTTCACTGCATATAATTTTACAATGGCTTATTAGCCGATCAACTGTACCGATTTATTTATTCTCAATAATTTGTTTTTTTTCAGTTACAATTTTGATTACATCCTTTTTATCTGTTTTTCTGCTGTAAAAGTTCTTCCGAAAGCAATAATTTTCTGTCAATTGAGTTTTTTTCTTTCTTTTTTTTGTTTGTTTGCTTTTAGACGTTTCTTATAAAAAGAACTTTTTTAATTAGAGAGAATAAATAGAATTTCATCCTTTCAATTTGAAAATAAAAATAATTAAAGTATGCAATTAAAATAGAGCATGCAAAACAAAAATTGTTGGTCTAATTAGAAGCGGAAACAACATTAAATCGTAAAACATGAGAAAACTTATCTAAAAGCAAAGAAAAAAATACTGAAAGCGGCTTATGGTTTCGCGATAGCGCGGTCTTTAATTTAACTAAAACTGGTAACGGAAAAATATTCATCTTTGTCGAGAAAAAAAAATGTACTTTTCGCAAATATTTTTATAGAAAAAGGATCTAAAAATTATTGCCAGAAAAGATATTAAATATTTTATATAACCGACAGGAAAAAAGCTTTTGTACATCACATACATATATCAAATTTAATTTAATAAATTACACGCATCTTCGTTTACAAGTACGAGTACCTTTCTCTGTCTGCTCAGTTTCTTTACAAAGGACTACGGGTATTACAATTAAAAGAACAAGTTGGTGTCAGGATATGCAGCGGAAGAAACGGCTGAAAGTTGCATTCAGTTTCTTTATTTCAAATGTAGTTTAACTGCAAATGCACCATGTCATTATTGTTCTTGCAGTTGTACAACATGCAGCCGTTGCTCCTCTGCTCCTCTGCTCCTTTAATGCTATAGATTTTATGCGTACTTTGCCTTCTACCTTTTATGTGATTTTTTCTTCCCTTTTGGGATTTTGTTAATATATTAAACTGACCCAGTTGTACGACTTTTTTTTATATAATTAAAATAAAGCATACAAATATGGAAACATTACAGCTCTTTTTATTGCCAGCAGTTCTCAATGTGAGTAGTGTGTAACTCCAAGATTAAAATAGGGCCTCTAATTATAATCAAAATATGGCACCAAGTTATTCTTGATATATTTCATATAGAGCTTTAATATTTGGTGGAGGCAAAGAGGCTTTACATGGTGGGCGCGCAAGCGGTTCATAACTTCAGGGCAGTAGTCCTTACGACCTTGTGGCAAGACTTCATGTTGCAGCACGCCATTGCAATTGAAGAAACCAGTGAGCAAAACCTTCGCAATTATCCGAACTTGACGTGCTTTTTTCTTCTGAACGCTTCCATTGGGTTGATTGGACTTTTGTTTAAATGTCATAGGCATACACCCATGATTCGTTACCTGTAATGACCTTTTTAGCGAAATCTGGATCGTCGTTGAAGACTTTCAACACGAATAACCTTTTTATCTGTCAAAAACAAACTGACAATCAAAAACGGGTAATATTGCCAACATATATAACAGACATGTGTACCAACGTAACAGAAAAAAAAAATCAAATATACGCACGTACTTCAAAATGGGCGTTATTTTTTGATCACATCTCGTTCATACATACGTAAACATGCATGTGCATATTCCCATAGTTACTGCATACTATACATATACATATTCCACAGATACTGCATACTATATATATACATATTCCATAGATACTGCATACTATATATATACATATTCCACAGATACTGCATACAATATATACACATATATACATATACACGTATGTACGTGGATAATTTTGTACATACAAATGAACTTAAATATCTATATTATATAAAAACATTTGTATTATCTCATTACTATATTGATGTTGTGTCGTACTAATAACTTCTTTGCTCAGACTGTCCATTATTTAATCATTTGTTTAATATTAACATTCATGTATGGTTGTATGTGTGTATTTTGTGTGGCTCCAGAAACCTTCAAATGGATTATAAATTATCAATTAATAATGAAGAATGAAATGCAAGCCTTCATTGCGAGCAACTCTCTCCCAAATGTTCTCTCTCGCAAATTGACTCTCTGTTAAGATCATGATTCACTAGTATGCAATGTATGCCTTCATGACTCTCTCTTAAGATCTCACTATCACTTTCACTATCCTACGCAGTTGAACGATTCATTCACTTGATTCATTCAACTCTGACGTGAAACCATCCTATTTAAAAAAAAAAAAAAAAAAAAGTACAAAACTGGAGTTGCATTGAAGTAAATGCAACTCTAATCACATGCAAATGATCATTTTATGAAAATGTTCAGAAACTTTTGCCAGTCAGGCGACTTGTCAACCAAATCTATTCTACTTTTTCAATAACATGCCATATTTGACATATTGCACGTTTGTGTAGGATAGTGAATTATTGTCTTTAGTAGCAAAAACCAAAACAAGAAATTTAACAAATTAACTGTGATATTTATTACATAATCTCATAATTAATTTTTTTTATATCGTCACCAAAATTGTAAAAAGAAATATCAGCATATAATTAACAATTCATATCCTTATACATACTTAGATAAATATGTAAGTATGTATGTATGTGAAAAGGGAATACTGGAATCAACCACTTATACATAAAAATGTAAACTTAAGAAAGGATGCATGAATCGTACGACTGTGCAGGATAGTGAATCATGACCTTATGAGGACATGCATTTAATACAATGGAATATTCGAGTATACGAGTACGAGTAGTTTTATATATGTATGTAGTGTTCCATAGCAAGGTGAATTGGAAGAAAGCGTTGCATACTGAAATTACGTTATTTTGCATTTTAGGAGACGATATACACACATATGAAACTTCAAATTTCTTTCGTTTTACAATTTCCAGCTCTTCGCGATCACTATGTTTTCCGTGGACTAAAAACGAGCTGTTTATTATAATATATTTTTTCCACGTCTTTTTTTTCTACAGATTTGTTTGAAAACTTAATATTGAAACTTATTATCGAGTATAAGAGAGCCCATTATATGAAATACTCCTGCTAAACGGTCATACATAGTCGTACAATTTGTTAAATATAACATCTCTGCTGAAAAAATGGGAAAGTGAACCCAAAAAGTCCCTTTCTTTTATTATTAACAAAACTTTATGAATACTATATGATAATTTTCAAGAAATCAGAGTTGCATTTCTTTGCTTTCAATCAGCAAAGAAAAAAAATTTGGATCCTATTTTTATCATAGTTTGGCGCCAGCAATGACATTTTCATACAATGTTTTTAAGTAGAAAGGATTACTATCAGATTTTCATGTGAGTGAATTGTAAGACTGTGTAGGATTGTAAAGCTTGGCCTTAAGCAGATATTGTAACACCTTAGGAAAATGCGTTGTTAAAAATAATATCGTATAAAATAAAAATATTTATTTAAAGGGAAATAAAAAGTGTTTAAGAAAAGAATGTTTCTCTAATTTATTTCCCAGCAAAATAAGATGATGGAGGATGATTTCTATAAAGCTTTAATTCATGTCAATGAACATTTTCTCGTATTTTAAGCTCATGGCCACTAGACATTTTTATATATTTTTTATCTTATCAAATTTTAAATTATTGCCAATATATATAAAATTTATTTTTTTTTTTATAAAATTATATGTTTGGCCATAGAATTCATCTGTTGAGCTCTCTTACAAGTTTTAAATGATCGATTTTGGAATACCAATATATAAAATATCAGTATATAAGATATATATCAATATATAGTTTCTCATATAAAAATTGATATATAAAAAATGTGTTATTTTATATATTTTATTTATTTTAAATTTTTCAACGGCAGGACTTGAAACCAGAATTCCTAATTTCATTTATGCAGGGGCACTTTCACACATTTTTTTAATTATTTGTTGATGAGTTTTGTTATGTGTTTTTAAATCCTGTGAAGGACAAGTAATAAATCCTGCCCCATCTAGAGTTAAGAGTTTAATAGGAAATAAATATATAGAATTTTCTAGCCGTGTATATTTACCATTTCACTGTTCAACATTTTATAAGTTATTTTATAACGAATACATTTTGTGGTAAGAAAATGGTAAATATAAAATCTCATAAATTTAGCCGCTCGCATAAAGTGAATTTCATTTCTATAATGCAAAACACAATTCAAGTTTTAAACCGTATAAATATTTATTTTTACCTTCAGCAAAAATTGGATTCGTGCCAGATTTATTTTAAAAAATGTACGAGCATGCGTTGGTTAGAGCCAACAGCTTTCACGTGTTTTTTCTTCTCTGTGTTTCGGTTGATGTGCAACCACATAAATATTTTATACGTAAAATACGCATAATTTTCTTACTTTTTTTCAGTAATATTTGGTTATACGTCTCCATACATACATACATACATACACATATTGTCGGTAAACAAAAAAGATAAAATGTATTAACATAATGTGGGGAACTAAAGCGAAAAAGTATATACCAGCTCTAAAATGTAATCGTATTATTGTTACTTTAAATATACCCTTAACAGTGAGACGAGAAGGGAAGCAGTAGTGCCATAATAGGGGTACATATGTTAGCACTGGGAGCAAAACCCAATTTAGGGCACGCTGTGCAAATAAAACCATCTGAAAATATATTTGATAAATTGTTGAGTTCGAAATGGCTACAGAACTAATCAATAGGAAAGAAAAATATTCCATCTAGTTTATTTAACAACCTTTGAATCACTTTTTACTTCAAGGAAGCAGCATGTTGGGATCTCTTAAGCCCTGTAGTGTTGAAATGGTTAGAAGGGGGTTACAGCGTATCACGCGTTATAATATGCAAACACGTTTACAACTTCATTAATGAGGAACTGCCAGCAACCGTTTTTAAGGACTTTTTCTGCCGTAAATATTTTCTGTCCTGCCAGTCTTCCGTTCTTCTAAGCACAGTGCGTAATAGGAAAGTCATATATAGAGAGAGAAAAAAAAAAGAAGCACAACGCACCAAACATTTCGATATAATAAAGTTTGTCATCCAGCTATAAAAAAAGCTTTTTTTTTTTTTTTGATGGATCCATAAAATTGAATTTGCCTCATAATCTAAAATTCGGCTACTATTCATTACAAGCTTTTCATTACTAAATTGAATTGCCGTATGAATTGTTATGCCCAACAAACTTCAATGCAGCTACATTTCCTGCCCTTCTTTTAATTATCCTTAAATGTTTACCTAATTTTATTTATATGACACAATTTTTTTAGCTTCAAAGAAAATTCTCTTGTCTTATCCACGACTGATATAAAATACAATATTTACTCGAGGTTATGAGGGTCCATATTATAATTTTTATTGTATTTTTATTCCATTTGGATTTTCCTGATTGTGTCTTGAAGAGAGTACACGCAAACTGTAAATGCTGTAGATGCCAGAAGCTCTTCTGGGTTTATCCTTAAATTGTTCCTGTTAATTTTTATGATGAAATTTTCGTATAATTTCCCTCTAATGTATTTTATTTTCTTGCTTCATTTCCATGCATGAAATACGGCATCATATTTTATTTTTATTGAACCAATTACACTACTCCACATCCTGTCTACAATTTTCTTCGAAAACCCAGTCCTCGTATTAAATCAAATCCTTACAGTTGGGATGTACAAGTGGGTGTCTGTGAGTGCCATAAATTAAAGCACAGCAGGCATTATATTTGGAATTTATTTATAAGGATATGCAGCAATAAATTCGATATACAGCAATATTCTACAACGGATTACTCGACTATGTACTTTAAGAACTATTAAAGATGTTGCTTATTCCAAAGGACGAAAATCTTTTCTTTATCAAAATACTATTTTATTTTTGGTTATTGCTTAAATTGCTGATTAGCGATTTAAAACCACTCTTGGCAAATCAAATATATATTAAATATTAAATATTTTTTTGTTTAACACACTCGTGTAACCGATTGAGCCTTTCGGTTGTACGTATTGCCAAGGATCACCGGCATTGAGTAAAGTTTTTCTTGTTTGGTTTTTTAAAGTGTACACGAAATAAGATAATTAAACAATTGACTTTGCAAAGAGTGAAGTGATACAAATACTTCTTTCGCTACTCTTTAAGGCCAGTAATCGCTATGCTACACTATCCTACACATAGGTTTATCAGAAACGTTGTGGCAGCCGGAAAAACATGGTAGCATTTTATGAAAATTTTCATAAAATTACCATTTCCAGGCGAGCAGAGGACCACTAATATGAAGCGCTGAACAAAAACCTGTATTTGAAATATTTTTGTGTAAAAGTGTGGCAACTACAACGCCATGTATAGAGCAGTAAACACTGGTCGTTAAGTTGAATTCTGGCAGACTATTTTTATTTTCTTACAATTTATATACTTCCCATGCCTTGCTTGGAAAATCAAAGCCGCTGTCTGAAGTGCGGCGCATTAAAGTGCAAAGTTGCATTACAGTTTGCTGTATTCTTAGAGCCGTTTAGAGTCATGCTAAGGTAAAGGACACAAAAAAAATTTTCCAAATATGGCACAAAATGGAACGCAGTCATCGTTAAATTTTGATAAAGCTTGTTTCATATCTAACTGTAGCATTTATTATTCTCATTAGACTGCAATAAGCAGAAATGCACGAGTTCGACCCTCATAGCAGGAGTGCTTTGTATATTAAGTGTCTCTTAAATATTGTACTAATGAACATTTTATTAGTGTTTTTATTTTAGCTCCGGCTAAAGGAAATCTTTCTTTTAGCGTTTGAAAACACCTCCTGGAAATTGACATGAAGCCAAGAAATGAATTTATCCAGAACCCCTCTGATTTTCTTAAAATACTTTAACTAATTATCAGCACTTAATATTCCCCTTTCCAAGGCAAGCCATCTTATCGGCTTTAAACACATTTCATTTTAAATGTTCTGACTAGTTCACACAAACCTCCTGTACCCGTACATAAATATAAATAATATATGTACGAGTATGAATAAAAATTTGAGAAAGTTGCATGTTAAAACGAGTACAAAATTCCTTAAGCACATCTGATCACTGGCATAGAAAAACTTACTTCCAAGCAATTGCAATATTTTTTAGTTGGTGTACGAGTAGTTGCTCAAGGGCCAAATGGTATTGTAGGAAATATTATGCATTTAATTTGGCTGTGCAGCGGCAGCCACAGATGAAGGGAACAAAAGAAAAACAATTTTTTGTTAACAACAAACCAAAAATGGATACCATGCTCCGGGCATACGCCTATTGAACTTTTCTTATCTGTTGTATTAAAATAAAAATGTGTGGAATATATTTTTTTATAACGCAACTGCTATTCATTATTGTTGGAGCGTTTTATTGTATATTGTACGTATAAATCTCTGCCCCGATCTAAGTATCGAAAAATTCGAAAATCCTCTTTCGAATGCATCTTCTAAAAAAAATGCATTCTATATTCAGGCTGTTATGGAAAGTTTTAGAAAGTTTATAGAAACTGCAAGAAGATTTTATTAGTAGTAGCTTTTCCAGAGAAACGCTGGAAAAATGTTTGGCATGCTATATGAAAGGTAAGACTTTTTTTAAATAAATTTTTCTAGTCTTTTTTCTAGTCTTTAAATAGGTATTTATTCCAATGCTGTCTAATAGCCGTTTTACACTTATCGACATCTTTCATTCACTCATTAAGATGTTAACATCGTCGTATATAAAACTTATATAAAAAAAAAAATAATAAACATCCTTCAACATCTTTGCAGGATTGATTCCTTCTCATTTGGTTTCACTCACCATCTTGCGATAATTTTTCTCTCATCTGCATAAAAAATTACTCAACTGTCAAAAAAAAAAAAAATTAATAAAAAAAAGAAATGAGCAGAGAAAAGGTTGTCTTATCTCCTCGCAAGATCTCTTTAAAAAATTCTGGGGCAGCAGAAGTACTTGCAAAGATCCATAGAGTTCGCCATCACATCTTCATCATCATCATCTTCAGGCATCATTTTTACTATTTCTGCATACTGTACTAATAATTGGTTTTGCTCTTCAAGATCAGTTCATAATCTTTTAATTACATTTTACTAAAGTTTTGTTTTCACAATGACGGTTATCTACATATGACAGTTGACAGATGACAGATGACAGATGAAAGATGTTGTAATGTAAACGCTTTATTTCCTTTTTCAACATATTCCTCGCGTTCCTCTACGATGTTGATAAATGTAAATAGTCTACAAGCAGCACATTTTCCAAATATATCTTGCCAAGAAATTATTTGTTACATGGTAGCTTTCAAAAATATACGTAATATATTTTCTAAGCCTGATTTAAGCTGATTTAATTGTTGCAATAATTAGATGAGCCGTTTCATCTTCCTTTCAAGCCTTAGTTTAATGACTAATTCGATCCAGCCGATATTTATAGAATTCTTTGTCTCACTACAGAATACCTGGGTTTTTGTATGACAGTGTATTAAAAAAATGCTCCATAGATTGGTATCGACTTTTCTCATAAATTGCGCTAAAATTGCCCTAAAATTGCTTAATAATTAACGACTTATAAGAGCTGCTTTGTGTGAATGCAACACTGCAAAAAATCTTAAAGCAACATTTTCAATTTAATAAAAAAAATTCTTTAAATATTTTTTACTTATCTGGCCGAAGTAATTATTCTTAATTAATATTCAAGATATAAGCTGGAGCTTATTTTAAGTTCCACAAAATATAAAGGGTGCCAAAATTTTAGGCGCCGATATTGACTTTGAGCAAAACACAAATTATGTAGGAAATTATTGTCATTTCTTTTTATTACGATATATGACGTTTTTTTAGATAACGCTAAAGGAAAAAATACAATCTGTGTCAAGCCACATGATCTTGGCGGCCACGTGAGATAATACGGCCATTGAATTTATCGCGCAAAAAAGGTACTGTTTAGTTAGCTGTGTGGCAAGTGTCCTGTTCGACTTATAAAAAATTCGTTCCCACATCACGATAGCGAAGCCATTCACAGTAACTGCCTGACCTGCCTCATTTCGGAAAAAATACGCTACAATAATGCCGCCAGCCCATTAGGCATTGTTTTTTCGACAATTGGATTATGATTCGCTTAAATGAGGCAATAGTTCTTATTAACGAATCCACTGACGAGAAAATGTTCTCCATCACAGAAGATGATTTTCTTCGATATGCATTTGATATGAAAGCCCATTTTCATAATATACCTGAGTAACTTTAACGCGTTGATCGATTGTATATCTCTTCATGGCTGAAATAGAGTTAGTCTGGATTTGAGAAATGCCAAATGAAATACCGAAAAAAGCTTTGCGTTTAGCTGACAACGTCGGCGCTTAAAATTACACCACCCTTTACAAACCTTAAATTTTTTTTGCAGTAAATTTCTGTAATGATGATGAGTCCAACATTTTGAATTATATATAAAATTAAATATAAAAACTATGAAAAGAAGCAGGGAAAAATACATAAAGTCCTTTACATGAATCATTATTATTATCATTATCTTCCGCTTGCACAAGCAAACAAATGGAAAAGTAAGTTAAGAAATTTATTACCAGTTCGTTCGCTCTGCCGTACTCATCATCATCGTCGTCGACGTCATCACATGAAGAAGTAGTGAAGACGAGGTGATGAATGCACAAATGCCAAATGCTTACATTGAGCGACTCTCTTGAAAGAAATATACAGATGCACATGCACAAAAAGGACATACACGACGAAGTTTAAATGGAGACACAAGAACACACGCACTCGCATTTGTACGTACACAATGGCCAAGCAAACTAGTGGCTGTTGGCAGGAAGCTACAAGATGAAGCCACTTACTTCACTGTACTTCCTGATTCGTTTTTATGCACTTTTACATTTCTCTATTACAGTCTGCTTACTTTTATTCCATATATTATTTTATCCGTGTGTGCCTTTCCAGTGCGGTTTGTTTCTGATTAAAGTGTTTGAAGGGCTGTGTAAAACTTTAGACGTACACATTCTGCTTGTTAATACTTTTTAAACATCCCGGCTAACATTTTATAGCGAGTTGACTGATTGAATCGGGAATGTTTAAAGGATAACTGTGAAGGATGGATGGAAAATGGTTGAAAAAAATTATGTAAAAGTTGTTTTCTTTCACTCTCGTAGAACAATATTTTCCTAACATTCCAAGTTTCAATACTAAGCCTTGCAAGACAAATTTGTACGCTTAAACTAAATGGGAATTATTACAATGATGTTGCCTCATATTGAGAAATAATATAATGAACAATCTCAATTAAATGTTTTGTCGATTTTTTTTTTGTTGAAAATTAATTATAATTAATGGAAATTAAAGTTTTCCGTTTTGTAATACACAAATTTTTAAATTTTAATCGATTATTTAGCAAGTACTTGTGGATCGCTTTCGGTAGCACGATTCAATAACACCTTCGGCTTTACTTATTTGATTCTTCTATAAAAAAGCGGCACAAAAATTTGTGGTTTTGCTACTCATTAAATTTTTAATGACATTTCGCGTCGTTTAAAACAGTTGGTCCTTTTAGGCTCTACAGTGGCAGCATAACTTTCTTGCAAATGCATAACTTATTAGTCTTTGGACGTACACAAACAAATAAATCATCAGAATGCAAATAAAAGCAAAACTAAAATAAATGAGAATTATAACAAATTAAATAAACATGACATTTTACTTTTAAAGCTTAGGACTAATAAAATTTATGAGAATCCCTTTGCAGACTACGTGGCAAGCACAAGTTCACATTTTCGACTAAACGACGTATAGAGCTTAACGATACTACAAACCGCAACACTAATCGCTAATTTAAATGTTACTAACATCGTTAGGGAAAATAATAATTACATAACTGTTAGTTTACAATTATTATTCATTCAAACGAATTGCAAGCAATCAATTTGCAAAGGTCAAAGGGGGAAAAAAGAGACTATAGAGGTCCACTAAAATTTTCACCGGCTTAAACTTTGCATAAAGCATTATAGCTTTAATACTGCTTTTAAGGAGTTAGAAAAATAAGTTGTAAGAAAAAAAATTTAGTTACTCCTCTACTATGCAAAAATGGTTACTGGGTCCAGCATTTGCAATATTTTTTAAAGAATAATTTTCTTTTCTTCTATTGTTTTACTAATTCTACAGGTACGAGAAGTATAGCATTCATTCATTTAGAAAAACATTCTGGTTAATAAAGCAATAAAAATCGTTGTTTTTTTAAATATACTCCTACATAAGCTTTTTTACAATTCTCAGAGCTTTCAAATATTTTTGTTACTTTTTGGGCAAAAAATATTCAATATTTAGATACGGGGGTACCCTTTGCATTTTTGGGCAAAAACAGTCACACTTTAAAATCGTCCGTTTGTGTATTTTTTAATGAAAAATTGGCGTTTTTATTGCTCTTGTATGTTTATTTCATGTTTTGAAATGTTTAAAATATATTTTTACTAAAAATAAAAGACAAAAAAATTTTTCGATTTTTGGAAAAATATTCAATATTTAGATAAGGGGGTACCCTTTGCATTTTTGGGCAAAAACAGTCACACTTTAAAATCGTCCGTTTGTGTATTTTTGAATACAAAATTGGCGTTTTTATTGCTCTTGTATGTTTATTTTATGTTTTCAAATATATTTTTGCTAAAAATAAATGAAAAAAATTTTTTTCGATTTTTGGAAAAATATTCAATATTTACATGCCCTTTGCATTTTTGGGCAAAAACAGTCACACTTTAAAATCGTCCGTTTGTGTATTTTTGAATGAAAAATTGGCGTTTTTATTGCTCTTGTATATTTATTTTATGTTTCCAAATGTTTAAAATATATTTTTGCTAAAAATAAAGGAAAAAAATTTTTTTCCATTTTTGGAAAAATTTTCAATATTTAGATAAGGGGGTACCCTTTGCATTTTTGGGCAAAAACTGACACACTTTAAAATCGTCCGTTTGTGTATTTTTGAATGCAAAATTAGCGTTTTTATTGCTCTTGTATGTTTATCTTATGTTTTCAAATGTTTAAAATATATTTTTGCTAAAAATAGAGGAAAAATTTTTTTTCGATTTTTGCATTTTTGGGCAAGAACAGTCACACTTTAAAATCGTCCGTTTGTGTATTTTTGAATGAAAAATTGGCGTTTTTATTGCTCTTGTATGTTTATTTTACGTTTTCAAATGTTTAAAATATATTTTTGCTAAAAATAAGAAGAGTAATTCATATATTAAACAACTCCTTTCCTTTTTATTATCTGATACTTCAGGTAAGAGGCGAAGAAGAAATCTGACAGCCAAAGCAAGCCTGATATGTTTTCAAATGTTTAAAATATATTTTTGCTAAAAAGAAAAGACAAAAAAATTTTTCGATTTTTGGAAAAATATTCAATATTTAGATAAGGGGGTACACCCTTTGCAATTTTGGGCAAAAACAGTCACACTTTAAAATCGTCCGTTTGTGTATTTTTGAATGCAAAATTGGCGTTTTTATTGCTTTTGTATGTTTATTTTATGTTTTCAAATGTTTAAAATATATTTTTGCTAAAAATAAAAGACAAAAAAATTTTTCGATTTTTGGAAAAATATTCAATATTTAGATAAGGGGGTACCCTTTGCATTTTTGGGCAAAAACTGTCACACTTTAAAATCGTCCGTTTGTGTATTTTTGAATGAAAAATTGGCGTTTTTATTGCTCTTGTATCTTTATTTTATGTTTTCAAATGTTTAAAATATATTTTTGCTAAAAATAAAAAGAGTAATTCATATATTAAGCAACTCCTTTCCTTTTTATTATCTGATACTTCAGGTAAGAGGCGAAGAAGAAATCTGACAGCCAAAGCAAGACAGCCTGATAAATTTTCTTAGAACAACAGAAGCATTAGTTTTAACTGATGTTGTTTACACTGAACAATTTTTTTGTTTCTACAGCAAAAAGAATATTTTTTAAAGGAGATCTGCTTACATCGCTATTCAATTGTGGTTACAGTACGGATATGGAATACATGCAGCGTCAGCAAAGCTTTCCATGTATAAGTTGTGTAAGATTTTTCAAAAGCAAAACAGCTGCATTACTGACTTCGCTGAAAATGCCATATTCAATTCCTGAATGCGGCAAGTAAGTTCATCAGAGCAACTCTTGCTCTTCTTTCCGGGGATGGTGTGCTACATAACATTTCGCACTTTTAGAAAGCAAAGTTTGCCGGCAAGAGAAAAAATGTTTGCTTAATTTTTTGGGTTTTTCTTTAATTAAAATTTACGCAAGAAATTTTTTAAATTAAAATATTTATCTACTGAAATATTGCCATTAATCTAAATTTGTCAGCTTAACTTGCAACCCGAGAGTTTGTGTATGTGCACTACCTCTCGGTAACTAAACTGAACTTTGGCTGAATTGTATTTGGCGAAGCATTGTAAAGCCATTTATTGTACTTTAATTATTTGACCATAAAATGTAATTTATATTGTGGCAATTTCATGCTCTTGGATGCTCAGTGTCAATTATATTGCGAACTTAACGATGGCCATGATTTATTGAGGAATTTGGTTGCAGTGGTTCGTTAGTTTAAGCGAATAAAAAAGTGGGAGGGGGAAATCTTTTAATGGCTTTTGCACAAGCACATGACTTCTCTACTCATTTCTCTAACAAGCACACAAATACAATCAAGCTGGCACATATACTAAACATATCCTGTACCTTGATATCATACAAAAAGGATTTACTTTGAAATGCAAAGCGAGTGTGGTGTAGCATTTTGCGGTTTACGAGTATGTGGCGAAAAGAGTTGAGCACACAAATAATCGGAGCTGAGAGTCCCAAAGGATGTTACAGTTGGAGCAAACGTTGTGCGAAAAATAGTAATCACTACTAAATGAGAAATAATTTGCAGAAAAAAAAAAAAAAAAAAAAAAAAAAAAAAAAAAAAAAAAAAAAAACATTACGAATTTATTTAATTAAAAATTTATAAAAAATGAGTTTTATTTTTTAAATTATCGCATCTCTGTTACTCTCATGCAAATAATTTTATTTGCGGTTGACCGACACAAAGTTAGTTTTACGTGTAAATTTTGTGGCCAATTTATTTATGAGATTAAAATAATTTATTTATATTTATAAATAGAAGGATGTGCAGAGATAGTTTAAATTTTTTTTCTAATTCAGCTAACGAAACGTATAAATCGTTTGCAAAATTTTGGAATTGAAATATTTATGTACGCATAATTTGCAGATATATAAAACAAGCAAACCACAGACCGATAAATATAATTTTGTAGGCTTGAACTTTATACAAGGCTCGGTTAAAGTTTAAGCGCCGATGTTAAATATGATCAAATATTTAGGGAATTATTGTCACAACTTTTTATTTTTTATGATAATATGATGTAGTTCGATTGTGTATGAAAAAAAAATTGTCCAAATGGTCGCCGGCGGTACACCTCCATCCCATGGTCCAAAATTTCGATGACGCTGAGGCATAATTGAGATTCTATGCTATTAATATGCCCAATTATCTCATCCTTTAGCTTTTGAATTATTGCTGGAATATCGACGTACATCTTTTCTTTTAGATAACGCCAAAGGAAGAAGACAATCGGTGTCAAGTCACATGATCTTGGCGGCCAATTGACATATTTAACACGTGAGATAACGTGGCCATTGAATATATCGGGCAAAAGAGCCACTGTTAAGTTAGCAGTGCGGCAAGTGTAAATTCGGTTCATAAAAAATTCGCAACCATCTCACGATAGCGAACCTATTCCGGCCTCATTTCAAAAAAAAAAATACGGTGCGATGATACCGCCAGCCCATATACCGCGCCAAAGAGTCACTCTTTGTGAGTGCATTGGTTTTCCGACAATCACCCTTGGATCATCAATCGCCGAAATGTGTGAAAATTCGTCAAACAGAAAAGAAACAGTTATTTCTTTAATGCTCATTTTCGACTTTCTTAATACCTTCAGAAGAGATCAAACTTTCTTACACGGTCTAAATTCTTCGTCCTTTCACTTATTTCAGCAACCAAATTTCAATATTCTGAAAATCTAAAACCAATTGCTCATCAGTTGAGAGTATGCTGAAATGTCCAGGACAAGTTTTAACAACAGATTTTAAAATCTAATAATCGGCAAAAAAAAGCTCTTCCAGAGCACATCTGCTTTTGGATGCTAAGAATCAATATATATAACTATTAATATACATACGAGAATAGTTAAAGAGAGAATCTGATATTATGCAAAGTGTTCAGTTCAGTTCCTCTGCTAAAATGTTGGCCACAAATAAAACGGAATACAAATTCACAATATGGGAAAATGAATTCACTGAATCACAGGAAAACATTTTTAGGATTTTAATCCAAATTTTTGTCTACAAAGTTTTTCCTTTAAATGATGCCGCTTTTAACATTAATAAATCGTTTTTTATTCCTTTCTTGTCTAAAAAAAAAGGACACATTTTAAAAGCGAACATAAATTTAATTTTGTTAGCAAAACCAAATGAAAATTTATGGCATTTTAAAATGAAATGAAATGTAAGAAAATCCTTTACTTTTGTAATAAAATGGGAAATGAAATTTTCATTCAGAATAAATAAACTGAACTTTAAAACTATTTATTTAATTTAATAATTCCTTAAAGACTTATGTGTGTATGTCTGTTTGTGTGTATCCTAAACGAAAATAATAAGACTTTAAAGCCAGACAGTAGCAAATTTACTGGATTAAGAAATGGGGGAGCTTTACTTTTACAAAAAAAAAAAAAAAAAAAAAAATTCTAAAGTGAAAGCAAAACCTTTTTAAATTGAAACAAAACAAAAAACAAATTACAATTTTATTGTTGTCATACAATATCAATTAATTTTTATTATTTATCTTCTTATTCCAGGTAAATGCAACGAACTCAGTCAGATGAATCAACTGCACGCAACGAATCAGGAAAATATTTAAGTTTTATTAAAGTCAAGTGGATCTGCTTTATATAAACAAGTCAATAAAATATTTAAGGTTTGTTATAGGTAAATATAGAAAAGTAAAAAATGTGTAGTTAAGCTAATCAAAGTAAAAGCTTTGATGGGCCAGCAAGCAGTTAAAAAAATTTCTGTGCAGCTGTACTATTTGGCTCAGCATTGCCACTAAACCTTTCAGCTTGTAGAGGCAAATGTTTCACTTAAAAATTATTAAATATGCAAATAATTATCATATTTTGTTAAAAATATACCCGACTCAAGAAACTCAAAGAACTAAAGTGAAAAAAATTGCTTGATTTAGGAATGAACTGACTATCAACCGTTTGATAGCCATGTAACAAAACAAGTAAAGAAACACAACAACAAAATTATATTATTCTTAACGACAAGTCCTTTGCAAATCGCTGCCAGACAACTTGCCAATATTAAGGAAAATTCTTAGAAAATAAATATTAGGAAATTAATATTAAATCACTCACCCAGCATGTTGAATTTTGGGCGTGATGAGGAGCGCAAAATAAGTCTGAAATAAAAAAGAAAATAATGTATTAATTTATCTTGAAAAAAATTATTTTTCAGTGGAATATTTTTATATCTAATCCACAAATGTTTTACTGAATTCAAAAGATTCTAAATGTTTTCACCGTCAGAGTCCTTTAAAAAGACCTGCCGACGGGCCAGGGGGGTCTACTTTGCTCAATACAGGGTGAGGTGAGAAAATTGCAACAAAGTAAAACGCCATAATTTTTTAATTTTTTTTAAATTTTATTGATTGAAAGCAAAAAATGTCGGAAATAGCATCAAATTTTAGAATAAGTTTAGATTTGTTCGAATTGGTAACCTTTGGCACGAATTATGGCATTCAAACGGCCAATGAAACCGTCACACGCTGCCGAATGTTGCTCTGCGGTATTTTGGCTCATTCCCGGCGAAGCGCTTGCTTGAGGTGATCGACACTTTGGTATTTTTTACTGCCAACCTTGCTTTTCAAAATACTCCAGACACAATAGTCCAACGGATGGGTATCCGGAGATTTTGGTGGCCATTGTGCACTGGAAATGAAGCGAGGAACTTCATTTTGTAACAATTCTTGGGTTGCGCGTGCTGAGTGCGATGGTGGTGAGTCCTGTTGGAATGTCCAAGGTCTGCGCCCAAAATGTTTGCATGCCCAAGTCTTCAACACACCCTCCAGAATATTTTCGCGATACTATTGGGCATTTATTCTGACGCCACGGTCGATTAATACGAGCAGGGAGCGACCATCGGCTGTTATGGCGGCCCACACCATCACCATGGCCGGCGCTGGAGTTCTGGTGGCCAACCGAAGGTGCACATTTTCAGCTGACCTTTTTGGCAAGTAAATACGATCATTTTGTTTGTTTACAAACTGCTGAACAACGAATGTTTTCTCATCGGAGAAAACCAAATTCGGGAGTTCACCACTTGCGGCCAAGCGAAGCAACCCTTTGGCTCTTTTGAGTCTATTTTCTTTCTGTTCCGGTGTAAGTTCTTGCACTTTTTCGAATTTCAATGGTCTTACACCGAGCTCATTTTTCAATATTTGCCGAATGGAATATTGCGATATGTTCAGCTCAAGAGCCATTTTTCGGCCACTGCGACGCGGATTTCGATCAAGTCGCTTCTTTACTTTTCGAACCATTTCTGCTGATGTTGCTGTTTTCTTCCGTCCACTTCCTTGACGTCGGGCTACGATACCAGTATCACGTTAACGAGCGATGTTACGAGACACAACAGATTCATTCACATTTAAATGCTGGAGTGCTCTAACGATAGCCACTTCTGGTTTTCCAGCCAAATAAAAAGAAATGACACTATCACGCTTGAATTCCATCAGGAATAACTTTTTTCTGGAAAACAATATAATGAGCCGTCACTGGAATAATTTTCACAGCTGTCGGACGAGTGGTTTAGAAATGACAGCAGTCTGAAGTTGGTTACAGCTTTTTTATCTAACCCTGTATATATGTTTTCGTTTGAATGTTCACCTTCACCCTCATAATCATTTGTGCTAATTCTGAGGTAAATGCACCAACCATGCAAACTGTTCTTCTTTAAGCATCTCTTGCCCAAATACTTCAATAATGTTTGGAAAGGTGGACGTCAGAGTTGACGAAGAACTTCATTTTGGCAAGCTTGAAAGGGACGTTGTTGACCAAATTGTGTACTTTAGCGTTGACCGTCATGCGGCCCTTAATGCCTTTTTCAAAGTCGGCCACATCCAATATGTTATCTTCAGCAATGTTGTTGCAATTAATAGCATAACGCAACGACAGCTCCTTCTTCTTCTTCAGCCGCTTAACGCGCAACACTGGTTTTTTCCTTCTTTACATGTAGCAACGGCAGCAGAATTGGTTACAGACTTGGTTACAGGGTTTTGGGGCTGCTAGTTTAGTTACAATAACTGTAGCCACCTTCTCGACTGTAGGCTTCTCAACTTTAGCCAGTTTGCCCTTTTTTATGTGGTGCTGCAGATGCAGCCTTGAGATATTTCTTAAGAGCCCTTTTGGCAGGAGCCGTAGCTTTAGTGTCTTTCTATGCAGAAGATACGTCTTTTTTCACTAAAGCGGCTTTGGCGGCAGTGGTCTTAACTTCCTTAGCTGCCTCAGGGACCTTCTTCAAATTTTTTGCAGCATCTGCAGATTTGACAACTTCTGCCTTGAACTTTTCTACTTTCCTTTTACCGGCATCTGCTGCAGCCTTTGCAGCTTTAGCCTTTGCAGCTTTAGCCTTTTCAGCGGCAGAAGGTTTCATGGCAAATTTACAGCTATTTTAATTCGCAGACACCACGGAGAAACCGACCATTTAAAATTAATTGGCAATTTATAATGATTTTTTATTCTAAAACAGAAACCAGCGCCCAATTGCTTTCAATTCCGTGCTTTTGACCAACAACTGCCCAATAAACTAACCACCCTGTACTGTTCTAGAATTAAAACTGTCCGCATTTAAATCGTGTGCATTAATAATATTGCATTCTTCATCTTATTTTCGAGACACAAGAAACGCCTCAATAAATTCATTTTAAGTAAATAAAAGAAAATCTTATGTGGAAATTCATGAAACTGGTTTAAGCACGCACTTCTTCGCACTTCAGCTTAAAATAAATTACATTTCCAAATTGAAATTAAGCCGGCGAAAGCTATAAGCAGTATAATTCCTTTCCTCCACTCCAGTATTTATGCAATTATGGAAATTTTTGCATGTCAATCATAATTTTTTGGTTTTTTTTTTTTTAGCACACAACTGTGTCACATCTAAAGTGTCTTTAGTGGTTTTTATAGGTTGGCTGAAGTATGTGTATTTTGCTAACAAGCCCGTGTATGCACGTCCTAAAAGCACACATTGTTTACATGTTTAAGTTTCTGTAAAAAGAAATTTGTAAAAGAAATTTCTGTCGCCCCACTTGCAGTGCACACACACTTCTTGGCTTTAAAAACGAATGGCTTATAAATTTAGCTGAATTTGATTTTCAATTGCAAATAATGTAAATGCGGTAAATACGAGCTTTCGTATGCGTTATTGGCAACAGAGTGAGTGCAAGTAAACATATTTAATATGCATGGCTGAATAAATGTTCGTGTAAAGGTTGCTTATATTTTAAAAGTTTTTCGACTTCCGGTTTAGGAAAAACGGAAATTGTATTATTATATCCTGTGAAAGATGTACCAACTTCTTCTTTTTCCAAAGTCTACTCAGAACGCATTATGTTTATACTTGCCACTGGTAAATATTTAGGCTTACGTTGCCATAGAAACGTGGCATCCTTTTGATGAAAACTTTTGATTAAAAAAAGTAATCAAAATTCGGATGATCATTTTAGCATATCACAGCGTGTCCTTTTTATATTTTTTTTGCTTGTTTTCTACATGTTTGCAGAGTACTTATTTTTTTTTTTTTTTTTTTTAATATACAGTCGAACTTTTCTCAAGCGAATACCTTACATTATACGTCAGTGCTTATTGTGTCTTCAATAAAATAACAAACGAATTTCTTTCTTTGCAATGAATAAGACTTTCAGACACAATTTTTATTTTCCGAAATTGTTGTGTCTGTATAATGAATTATATTATATTAAAAATCGTCTGTAATGCATATAGTAATATGTAATTAGAGACCTCCCGAAAACTAGAAATACTATATATAAAAATACAATCGAAGAAAGTCGTAGCAATCGAGCCAGAATTTAGCCGAGTTCAATGAATGAACATAAATATAAGAAAAGTGAAATTTTAATTCTGTTAAGTTAACAGGCTGTAAGAGAAAAAGTTTACAGTATCTGGGCGAGAACTGTACAATCAGCAGGGATATGTTAGAGACTAAGTTAAGTGGCGGAAACACTTTCACCCGTTTTTAAATAAAATAATTTAGCGCTTCAGTTTGAATTTCCTATTTATTTTTCATTTTCCGCAAAAGCTTTTTATTGCCTGCAGAAATTCAACTCTGTTAGCCTAGAAAGTCTCGAGCCCATGGATTGCTAAAGACAGACCTCATCTTATTAATGTTTGCCGTGGCTTTAAAACTACTTGAACAGTTTATTTCTTCTTCTTTTTTTTAATTTCGAATAAACAATTTATTGTTTTTTCAAAGAGCTACTAATGGGAAATTAATAAGTTATATTTCCCTAATAATAGATAAGTGCATTAAATGTTCATTGTGTTTGGCACACTGCCGAGAGAGCAACGACATAAATATTGCGTCCTTACCTGATCACGTGATTTTAAAGGGTGTCAAATAAAACTTGCACATATTTTGGCAGTGATGACCGTCACGTTACACTACATTATACTAAAGTTCAACTACAGTTGATTCGAATTTGTTAATTATTCACAGCAACGCTAAAAGATCTAATATTTTGCAAGACACGAAGCCAATCTTATGTTTTACAAGTTGGGCATCTCCAATAAAAATATTTACTAATTGATGGAATATTTTTAGTGAAATCAAAACTTTAGTTTCGCATTAATATATAAAGTTTACTAATTGTATCCTTTCGCGAAAGTCTCTTCCATAACCTGCTCCACCAAGTTCACAAAATATACAACACAATGTCTAAATATTTATGAATCATTACTTACACTATACTATAATATCAGTTATTTTGGCACGTGCCCAGAAATGTGCTTTTAATGCTGCATCGTGTGTTTGTATGCGCGCGCGCGCACGTGTGTGTGTGTGTGTGTTCGCCAAAAATTGCATCTAAACATAAAACGTTTACTATATAATATTCAGAAATTTCATTTTAAAGTCTTATCACGTCCTTCAGCACTCAATCCAAATAAACTTGACTATCATTTCCGATATAAAATAAAATTACAACTATTAACGAATGATTGTGTAAAACTAAATTTGGTCTGATATAAATTTGAGGATGGGCCCCACAAATAGCGATAGGCTGACTGGTACTTTAGGAGCAAATAAGTGCAAGTGATTTCCAATAACATTTACCTTCATCATAAATTATTCGCATAAAATTTCAACATATATATATAAAAAAACTAATCGAATAAAAATGTAAAAGCTTATTCGATTAGGATGGCGTGAAAATATTATTCTAAACTAGCAGAAATTTTTTTCACAAATATTTGCTTTTTTAAAAATTACTCGCATAAAATTCCCTCTTATATATAAATAAACATTATGTATAAAATTAATCGAATAAAAATTGGTCGATTAGAATGGGCTAAAAATGTTATTCTAAACAAGCAGAAAATCTGTCATTACAATTTGCTTACATTATAAGTTATTCGAAAAACCAGTGCAACCACAAAGAGTGACTCTTTTGTATGGTATACGGGATGGTAGCATCATCGGGCCCTAATTTTTGAATGGACCCTAGTATGGATGTGAACGGAGCCACTTGGCAGACAGCTACGCCACAATGGCTCTTTGCGCTACAAGTTCAATGGTCGTGCTATGTCACATGGTGGCGATGTCAATTGGCCCCCGAGATCATGTGATTTTACACCACTGGACTGCTTTCTTTGGGGCTATTTGAGATGAATCGGGAGATTAATCGCAACAATTTCTTAAATAATTTGTGTTTTATTCAAAGCAAAATTAGCCCTAACAATTTAACCAACCATTATTACAGTAAGTGAATGCGAATAATCGTTTTTTCTCTCTCCCTCGTACTCTCTCTCTCTCGCTCTCTCTTACTCTTTATTTAAATATATCCATTCTTGTATTGGCTTTTAGACAAAAAATGCCGTAGGGAATAATGATGAGCAGCCCAGCTGCCACTCCGCCAAGCAGCACTAATTTCTATAATTATTTATACGATATCCCAGATTTAATAAACTTTACATGCTTGATATAGCAGCAGTGTTGCAACACCAATGAGTTTCTACAACTTTAATCTGTGAATATAAAATCAAAGTTCAGCTGGCAAACAAGAAGGAAACATACAACAATTTATTTCAATTTATTTAAACGCCAGTTTGCGAGAAATTACTTTAATTAAAAACATTTCTCATTTTTCATTCATATTAAGTGAGTCTTGCTTTAAATGGAAATGTTTTCTGGTTTTTTTGTTCTTAAAATTAAATAAAACCCAAAAGAAAATTATATTAAATTATGGTTTAGAGGCATATCGGAGTAGCAGGAGGGAACGTGAGAGAAAGAAGGAAAGTTATGCTTGAAAATTTTATATGTTTGCAATTAAAATTTCTCTTCAGGATTTTCGTTTAGTTTTTTTAACAATTAAAAATTATAAGACACTGAAGCAAGAAATTTTGTTCAAAAAGCAACTTGCTTCTATAAAGCTCAAACTAATTAGAAAAAGCTTTCAAAATTCAAAAAAATTAAAAAAAAGAGCAGAGATAATAATTTCACAGCAACAAAATGGAGTTTAACTAAAATATGTAGAATGGAACTTTTTAAGCTTTCAGGCCCAATGGAAAATTATCAATTGTTTTGAGGGCTTTTTTTTATATATAAGCAGTGTTGTAATTTTGTAGCTGTTCGTTTTTTTAAAGGATGTTATAAAGTTTTTTCGAAAAGTGTATTTTTGAACGTTTTGAAGTTATTATTGAGAGTTTGAAAATGTTTAAAAGTTAGAAGCTCTTTGCGAAACAATTTGACTTTTTAATTTAAGCACTTTTTTTCTATAATTCTGATTTTCCTAATTGTGTATCTATTCAAAATTCTTCTGCCTTATTTCTCACAAATTTGAATTTTTTATTTGTGCTTTTTTTGGAATTTTTTCTAACTCGGCAACGCTGAATATAGCATTACTCTTTTCAAAGCAAGCATATTAATTTGCAAATATTTAGTCGATGTGCTTTTGATAAGCAAAAACATTCGAGCATTTTTTTTCATATGTAAAGGTAGGGTAGCGCTGTAGGCTAGTGATAAGTAGAAACGATGTACACTATCCCGACGAATGAAAATGATAAAAATTGAAGAGCTTTAAAAATTTCGCCATTACAGTTTAAAGAAAATTAAATCAATTTTAATGATGTAAAGCAACGGACTCGTGAACAGCAACGTCTTACGGGACAACGAAACTCAATATCACATAGATGAATTTTCCGATAGGATAGTGTGCCCTAAAAATGCATCTGTGTGATACATTTGCAAACGTTTATGGAACTTCTTATAAAATAACCATTTTGATGCGATCAGAGTTGTATTCGTTTCAATTAACGAAGAAAAATTTATTTGCATTTATTGGTATGACAATGTCGCTCCTACAATTCCATTTTGTTGCCATTTTTTAAAATGATATGAAATCACTTCAGATTTTCGTGTAAATCGTATGAATGTATAGAGTAGTGAATCAATACCTTTAGATCTCAACAACACTTGAGTTTAGCTGAGAGAGCTAAGCTGTTTCATATACATAGATTGGTTTTAAAATCCACTAATGGAATTTCAAAGCAGAATTGCAAAAATATTGCAGCAACAAAAATTGCTAGTCTGAACAGGCATTTGGTAACAATTTTTTCCCAAGAGGAATATTTCGCGGAGAGTGAAATATTTCTTTCATTTCTGTTATATAGTTTTCTTGGAAAGTTAATATCGTTTAACCGTTTTCTACATTTCATTCCATCCCGGTATAGTTTAACTTCACAAGGATACTTTCATGGGCGATTAACTTTCTGCATACTCTCACGACATCCATGTATGTATGTGTGTGTGTGTGTTTGTTTTAATGCAAACAAAAATAATAAATTTCAAAAACTAAACCAAACTTAACAAACTTTCGTTTTAAGAACAATAATTTCTAAATTTTAATACAAAGTTGTGCAGGACAAAAAATTAAATTCAGCAATTTCAGTCGCTCTAATGCGATAGTAAAGGCCATTAAACCGGTACTGCGTTTACCGAAATTTTTTTTTATCTTATTGAAACTTTTTTTTATAAATTGTTTAATATTTTCTTAACTTTTTAGATATAACAAATATATAAAATAATTTAACTCCTTGCAGGATAATATATCAAATCGAGAATCAAAGTGATATTTTTAAGTTATCGAAGTCTCATTTTAGTTTTCCTTTCATCCTCTTCACTTTTTAATTTGAAATAACAAACAAGATATTTTGAGTAACAAACAACATCCAACAGAAACTGAAACTAGAGCAGTACATTTTTAGAAGGTTCTACTGTAACTGAATTATAACATTAAAAGTGGAATTAGAAATTCATTAGACAAAAATACTGACACAGTACACACAAATTTCAACAAAATCAAATACATTTAATTCATTGTTAAGAGAATGGCCTGAAGAAATCTGCTTGGGGTATTGTAAAATGCACGCATCCACGAACTCAACATGTGCCGAAGTAACCCAACACACATTTCATTTCATTTGATGAATAAACAAATCATGAATAATTATAACTTACATGATTAAAAGTGACTAAAAACAAGTTATAAAAATCCATGAATATAGACAAACTAAACTTAATAAAGTCCTATATAATTTGGCGGTTAATATTTTTCACTTTAAATCAGATGGTGGAACTAATTAAATAGCACTAAAGATGTCCTTGGCGGAACTAGCAGGGATCGGTTGCTAGCAATTCCCTCATCAATTAAAAATGTCTTGCAGATTTTTCTCATGTGCGTGAATATTTCACTGTAGTCCTAATGTAGACACAGTTTCGCATTAGTGGCATCTATTCTCTGAGTGCTGCTCTTGGAAACAAATAAGAAATTTATTATAGAATTTAATTACTCTTTTCCTTGCAATGTGCTTTAAATTATTTAATATTTAGTTGTGTTATCTTTATTAAAAATATGAAATTTATGTTAATTTTTTCAATATTCTTTTTTTTTAATTTTGGTAATTTGTAATATCTGTGTATGTCCTGTTGAGGTTACAACATATGCAAAGAAATATCGAATAAAAAAAAATGCAAATAATTTTTACAAAAGATCTTAGGCATGGAGAAAATAATAAATAATTTATAAAATAATAAGATAGATAAAAAATTAAAAAAAAAATAGTTGCAATATATTTTTTTAAAGCTATTAGTGTCCTGCCTTAAGGACCAATCATTATATTTATATTCGATTAATATAATTGAATCGGCAAAGTACTTATTCTTCTATCTGGAAACTTATTTAATTGAAAAAGAATACTGCTTTTAATTTTATCTCTGTAAGCATTGAGTATTGAACTTGTGACTCATAGTTTCATTAACTATTTATTTCCATTTGCTATAATCTGCCTAAAGTTCATAATGACGCAAATGACTAAAGTTTGTTTTAACAAATTCCTCTGAAGTTGCTGCTCACATATAATCCTGTTAGCCTGAAAATAGTCGCCCTTGATAAACGCCATTGCAATTGTTTTTTGAGCGGCTCGACAAGAGGTCTTATTGAGTCACACATGTCAATTTATAAATATTTATTTTGGTCCTTTTCATCCAACTTGCAAATGTGCGAGGGCTCACATGTGTACAAATAATAAAATAAATTAAAAATTAGATTTATATATTGGCCGCTTTGTTGGTAACTGTGAGCACATGCATTGGCATTTAAGGATTTCACATAAACATAAGAAATACATTTATATGGGCGAGTATGGCGGGTATCCTTTTACACAAACGTACTCGTATATACGATATACGAGTAAAACAGATCCTTTTTTTGTTTTCAGTTATAAAGTTTTTCAACTGTTCATTGTTGGTCAGGGTTTAAATGGCTCATATTTGTTTTCTGGTGCATTTGGCGGTTCGGCACAAAAGTAAAAGGCAACGTATAGCAACAACTCTAAAGAGGGAGGGCATTAAATATTGGAGGGAAAAAATGAAAAAAAAAACAACTGGCAAGTGGTCAAGAAAAAATGTGCCAAGTAAACAAAAAGTTAAAATGGTGAAATTAGCACGTACTTCGCATACGTTCATGGCCAAAACATTAACACACACAGGCTCATATATACAAGGATACATGCTCAAGGATAAAACATCATCAAGCACATGCAGGGTAGGCTGATTTCAGAAAAATAGGCCAATTATTCAGACCTCACCCCCATTATTAACAGATGTATACTAGTATGTAATTGCAAAATCTCTTTTCAGCTCTTATGTTTTGTTGCTAAAAATACTCGGCCAACTTTTTTAAACCGTATTACTTAACTACAATTAACACAACTTTATTTGTTTATGCCCCAATTAAAATAAAACCGGTATATTAAACGTTTCACTAATGCAACTTTAACAGGAGTCTAAGAGTTTTTATGTACAATGTCCTTTACGTATTATCGTTGTGCATACGAGTCTTTTTATATTTTTATATTTAAAACAGTGAGCTTGTACAGGGTGGACCAAAAATTTACCGTTTAGTGGGTTTATAAATCTAATAATTTTTTCGTTTTTATCTTTTAAATACTTAAATTCAGTATTTGGCCAGATATGTAATTAACATTATTGAAAATCAGCTTATGAAAACGAATCTCATTTGTAATATGCAGAACCAAATTTAATTTATTAAATTTTTATTGCCCCAAAGAGACACTCACCCTGTAGGAGCTTAGAAGATAAATTAGACATCCTTAGTAGACTATCACTCGTCAGTAAACAGATTATCTGTAAACAGCTTACGTGTATTATGACTCTACTATTTTCTTTACAAAGAGAGAAGGGAATTTTCAGTTTCTTTACGTCATATATTTAAGCAAATTGCCTTGAAAATTATTCGTCCTTTGATTACAATGTCGCCTATTCAGGTTGCGGCTTAATATCCCTTAATAGACTTTATAATTTCTCTATACATGGGATAACACCATGTGTACTCAAACAAAACGAGTTTTCTTTTTATAGCTGCTGACGAACAAATATATAACGTCTAGCAGTCCTGCCACCTGTAGTGACCACGTTCATTTATTTGACAACCGATAAAGATGCCGCAAATTGGATGATTAAAAGACTGTATGTACAGTGATGCAGCAACAGAATATGGCAAAAGTAGCCTTCATACACCGCTGGCGCCGAACTAAAAATACCGAGCAATGTGTTCGAGTGTGGGTTCAATGCATAATTTCTTTTTAACTGCTTAGAAAATATTTTCAAAAACTGGTTGCGATTAAATAAATTTAAATGAAAATTTTAAAAAACGACTTTGAAAAAAATTAATTTTCTGTTGTTGTTCTTGGTAAATTCATTCCTCTTTCGTCTTCTTGGAGTACAACGAATGCTTGCAAGAGATTTTCATTAAGATGGCGATAGTGCCTCGCAGGATAGTTTTTCATACTATAGTATTATTATCTACTTTTTAGTCAACAGCAAAGCTCACAGGAAATGTATTGTAAAATAGGAAAGAGCTTTTCTCGTATGAAAGTCAAAAAAAAGAAAAAGCTTAACGCATTCCGCTGCTTAACTGGAAAAGTTTTGGTAGGAATTATGATTGAATATTTTTAAAAGAAAATAGTTTCGCAAGGAAATCATGTTTTAGACCATTTGGAAGCAAATATAAAGTAGTGGAAAAGTTTTTAACCTGTATTAGCCTTTAAAAACAAAGAGAGAAAGAGTTATCTTACATGAGAGAAGCAGTGGGCGTGTCCAAATGGCACCAATGGCCTTAAGTCTGATATTTTTTTAAATATTATTTTACAACACATTTTCCATTTGGAAGTATTTTAACGAAATGCTTCATTACAGCGTTACGTGGATCTCAGTTGTAGTGCAAGTTTAGTTGGAGAGCAGTCGTCACCACCATCTGAACTCATAACTGGCATCCCTGAGGAACATTTGCTTGCACTTGATCGAAAAAACAGCAGGGGCATAGAAGATATGAAAAGGATGCCAGGCACATCCTCTAGTGTATCAATGGACTGAATTTTATTCGAAATTTTACTAACTTCGGGCAGCGTCTGGCATTAAAATTTCATTGGCGAAAAATGGCTCATCGTGACATGTACACAGTGCGTTTAGTGGGTTAATGTTGCCTGTACTGATTTAGTATCTTTTGCAGATACGCATTTGGTTGACATAAAATGTTCAGTGTCTTTTGATTGATATCAACCATCCTACTCAAATGTCCAAATAGAGGAGGCTGGTCTGTGTATGCAACAGAACCTTTTCTTGTAATTAGCAAAACGCGTATTTATTAAGTAATTTATGCTTATTATGCAACTCCATTATTTCTGCAGACTTTTTTGTTAAACATTCGCGACAATTCTATAGAAAAGTGAAAATATATACATAAATAGTTGCAAATGCCGCATATCCCCTTTACAGCATTTCCAATATGGAAAGGTTTTAGTTAATTTCCATTATAGGGTTTTAATATTGTTCGTAATAGTATTATGCATATTTAGCTTTTTAATTGAGCGAGCCAGAGATTACAAGGAGATGCCTTGCACTTCATATAGATGGCTGGAGCTAAAGTGTTCAAGTAGATGAAAAAAGTTTTAAAGTTGTTCAAAGTATATGGAAAACGGAGCAGCAAAGAAATTAAACACAGCAAATATTAAAAACAGCAAAGAAAGAAAACTATCAAAATAAAGAAAGAAATCCAATCCAAAAGAAATAATCCAATATTAATAATGATAACGATTGAATGCAATACGATAAAAATATTAAATTTCTTCAGGACATTTCAAAATGGCACTGCTCGATATTGCATAGAATATATATATATATATAGATATATACATATAATTTGCACATGCCGGTAACAACGTCTCACACAAAAAAAAAAGTTTTTAAATTTATGACACTACACATACTAAACCTGATGACAATGGACCGGGTCTATTCTGAAGTCTATTCTATTCTAAACTTGTGTAAATTCCTCAAACAGAAACGACTATATGATATCCTCACAAGTGCTCAGGCTTTCTAGCAAGTTCGCAATTCTACCCCGAGTACTCTTTATTTAATAAGAAGCAATGAAATGTATTTTTGAAAGATAATCTTTTATTTTTTTTCATTTGCCCCTTGACTGGGAAGTGCCACTCAATAATTGCCGAGTCTGGAAAAGGCTGTCTGCAGCAATTACTGAGTTGTACTTCCAAGTCAAGGCGCTCTATAAGGCATACATAACACTTTTTGTCTCTTTAAACTATTTTTGCTTTAGATTGGATTTCGTTGCGGTCTTCTGTTTAACGAACACCGGAGCAGAAAGCATCGCTAAATTGGAGTAAATTTTTCCTTTACATCACCAACTCCTGTCTTTCGAGTGTTTACGACAAGCATCCTTTCTTCCAGTCTTCGTTCACATTATGGCCACTTCCAACTTATCCTTCTAAAAGCAGAGCGGCGAGCAAACTGGAAGAGTTTTTCCACTCTTCTTTTGTCAGTTTAAGCTCTCTTTCTGAAAGTTGTAAAAGCACATGTGGTTCCAAATTCCTATTTTTACAATTAGCCCACAGGGAATTCGATGCTTAGAATAATTTTTGGAAAATTTTGACCTCTTTCAGCTGCCCAATAAATATAGTGAATTTCCAAAACAGATCTGTGAAAGTATTTGTGTTAAAAGAGAGTTGAATTCTTACCTGAAAAATAAGACTGCAAGTGAACAGAACTCTCTTCAAGCCATCTTGTGAGTGCTGCGTTTCGAGTTCGACAGAGACTAATCGAAGTCCGCACAGACACTGTTTGACTAACTAAAAAAATTTGCTTAAATACACATTTTGAGAATCTGAAATCGAGTCTAGTATTGGAATTTCCAACTGTTTAGTTGCCTTGTGTGCTCAGGATAACGAAAGAGGGATGGAAATGTGTGCGGATTACGACAAATAATCTCTGCTGCCTTCTAGGAAAAGTAGATGAAATTTACGAAGTGTTGACTAGTAAAGAGTGTCCTTGAATATGAGTACAAACATGTCGTCATACAAAAAGTAAACGACACTGTTATCTGTAGTATTCCATCTGCATTTTGGTTTTGAGAAATATCTGCCACTCGAGGTTACTTCGATGTTTAAAATACATTTTTTCCAGCAAAAAGGTAAAAAAAAATTGCTGTTTTTCGGCGAATGTGTTATCGCAAGTAGGCGCATTTAATGTTATACTGGTAATACATAAATATATTAATCAAATCATCTACTGCAGACGAACCAACCTTTTATTATCACACAATGTTTACTATATGGCGACTTGCGCACAGGAATTTTAACAATTAATTTGTTCTTCAAAGATTTCTATATTAGACTTGGCAGTTTTAATCCAGAGATCTGTTGCAAAAACTGATGCAGAACGAGACAAAAATTTATGATAAGAAATTAAAAAGTAAGTAAAAAATAATTACTCGTATATAGTTTTTGTTTTATTTAAATATAAAATGAGTGGGCACCTAATGAAAAACCCGATATATATATGTGCATCACATAAACAAAATCATCTATACCAAGTTTTGAGAACTAAAAATTTTGTTTTTGTCATTGAATGGCCCTAATATTTATTACTTTTGTTATTAGTTTCACTTACGTTATACATATTTTAAGCTTGTTGGCACTTTTAGATGCTAATTATTTTAGTCACACATATCACAACTGCAGTATACAGACTTGCTGCATTGCAAGTATATATATATAAATATATGTATATATATATACATAGGATGTTCTCTTAATTTGTATGCTTATATACTATAGGTGTACACATGTACATATGTATAAATACAACAAAAGGATCCTCATATTATTGTTCGTTGAAATAGTGAATTTGTCTCTGAGTATGGCAATATGGCGGGCACTGGCATTACACAAAAATTCTCTGAAAATTTACTCATATGCTGAAATATCGCTTGTCGTTATTGATGTTAGAATGTTTATTGAAGAAGACTTAGAAAGAATCCTCTTCGACGATATCCAATGGTACAATTTCAAATAACAACTAGAGAAATGCTAACAATACTCCTCTCCCTCCTCTATACTGCCACACACCTTTTGTTTTGCTTTACAAGAGTGGTAGAGCAGCATGAGTGAAGATCTAAGTAACTTCCTCGTATTCCCATACAAAAATTAAATTAAATTGCGATTGTTATATATCGTACGTTACAATTTAACCCGCCGATACGATATCGATATTGATATATGATTAGTGGTTCTTATAGAAAGAAAATTTATTGAAATAGTAAAAGGAAACGAAATGTTTTATATATTAAATTTAACGGAAAAATTCTAAAGAAAAATGTTTACATTCACAAAAATTTCAAAATATTTAGATGGCGCCAATGTTATATATTTTTATACTTATGCTTTACTAGAATCGGGGAAACAACTATTGTAATATTTATATGGAGTTAATGAGCATCACGTGTGCTAAATCGTTTCTAATGACTGAGAGAAGAATAGAATAGAACTAAACAATAACTAATTGTTTAAATTTGTGTGGTCGGCATTTAAGGAAAGGAAGAAAAATCCTTACGGCCAATTATTACAACACCTGAAGAAATAAATGAACAGCAGAAACACCTGCAAGAGAGAATTTTTCAGTTTTTGTTCGTCAGCATCATGGCAATCAAGTAACTTTCCTTCTTACTTCTAAACAGTGCTTAAGAGAAAATCAAGTGGTTTTTCTTGAAAGTTCACATAGACGGAAAAGTCATCTCCAATTAACAGCGAAGAGTTCTTTTTTAACAAATTATCCTGTTTAAGCTTGTTTTTAAACTACAAAAAGAGACGACAACTTAGACGGAAGAAATGGTATATAATGGTATATTTTCTTTCCTACTTTAAATTTCAAATTGGCCAAACAATATTAGGCCAAAAGGGCTATTATACTATTATATTTTATCTTCTGACCCCTTGGCTCTATTTAATTTTTACTCATATTTTCTCCATTTATCCAACATTAAAGGCTACTTTAAACGTACGAACCCCAATAACTAGGCACTGCAAACAGTAAAACTTAGTTGGTATCCTTTTTATAACTTAGACAGGACATAAAATATAACGGAGAAGAAGGAAGAGAAAAAAAACACCAACCACAGTATCTTTAACAGGAACTAAACGTTCATACATTCACTTATGATTGCAGCTTTTCTGAGTTCAGTGTAAGTAATTAATTATTATGGCTTCACTCACTTCAATTTATTTCGAATTATTCCAAATTTACTCGTTTCCGTTTTGCTACATTTATTAGGCAAATTTTACGTCGGCTGAGCGGATTCGTTGGTGAAAATAAATGTGAATGTAAATTACCGCAAGAAACCATAAAATAATTTATTGAAATTAATTAGAATTTTAAGTGTTTCTTATTTTTTTTTACAGAAAACCTCTCGTACGAATAAGCATGTTTCTGTGGAATTAATCACCACATCAGTGTAATTCCACATGTGATTCTGTTTATTCCCCCCTTTTTATCCACTGAACCCCTGCATTTATGGAAAAACTGTTGCAAAACTATATTAATTTTCACAGCATAAGACTTCCAAGAATTACTGCGTTGTTTGTGAGTAAAGAATACAAATTTTGTGATATTAAATAAATGTGTACACGCACACACACCCACGCACACACAGAACCACATAAATTACATTTATGTACATCCATATATAGTTTAATAAACGCTATAACATTGTTAGGCCTGTAAACAGGAATGAATACTCAAACCGTTTTAGTTCATTTCAAATGCTTTCACATGAGATGTTGCAGTACTTGAGTAAAAATCACGGAAATTTTTTTAATGCTGCGGAAGAAAGTGGACGATCGGGTTTTTCCAGTACAGCCAACGATATGCTCAGTATGAAAAACTCGTTTTATTTCTAATGTGATTCAAAACATATATATCCATGCGTAATAAGCATGCATATTATGTATGGATGTGTGCACAAACATAAATAAGAAATTTCGGCTTTACCAAAAGAGCATCAAACAATATCATACAAATCTTACAGTTCCTCTCAGACAGAGAGAGAAAATATATATAGAGAGAGAATTTACTTAACTCTTGCATGGATCTCCTATTACGTATGCGTATGTGTGGCTGTATGCATGTAGATAGAAAAAACAAAAACAATTTTAATGTAAATGTTTACTTCTTCGACTAGTTTTCCCTAATACGATTATTAATTCCTTTTTTTCTCCAAAAATCCCGCCGTCAAAAATATTTGCGGGGTTACTATAATATATTAATATTAAATCCCAAATAAAAATCTCCAAAAACAAAAAGCTTCTTTTAGAACAGCATTAAATGGATCTTTTATATACTTATATGGGCATTGAGTAGCATATTTGAGGTGCTGTGGGCGCTTCGAGGGCCCATTATTTTCCTAATTATTTCCTAATTTAATTTTTAAGCATTCGAAATTGAATTGATGATTTATCAATAATTTTCTCAAAAGGGAAAAGTTCGCATTTTTTTGAGTTCACTATGACAATTTCATAATATAGAAAAATATTTCATATTTTTTTTTATTATGCCGATGGTTTTTGTAAGCAAATGAGGATAAGAGAGAGCAGTGAAATGAATGCAACCGGCTGCAAACATTAACCTTAAAGTGAAACACAGTAAACTCAAAGAAACGCGAACTAATTTTGAACACTTACATTTTTTAATCTCTTTTATAATATTTTTGGAATTCCAAATATTGAAACATTTTCCACGCAACATTTTGTAAGTCTCTGCCACATTTGGGAAAACTACAGAACTGCAACTGCGGTAAAGTTTATTTTTAGTAGACCAACTTATTAGGATTTTCTAAACTTATTGGGATTTTCTAAACTTATTGGGATTTTCGTATATTTTTTGAATTTTTATGGAAAATAGAGAGTATTTAAATATAAACTACGAGTATTATACAATTTTGTTTTATTTTGTTATTAAGAAAGTAGCAAAAACAGTTTGTAGGATAAAAAAAGGAGCCGGTTAAATTGTATCACTGAAAGGCCTTATTAAACATTTTAGAAATGATATTAATAGTTCAATATTTATTAAACGAGCATTTTTATGCATTTGATTGAGCCTTTTTTTAGGCATTCCGTTCTTTTAGCTTTCTTAACACTCTGATCACATTTCGTTTTACATCTCAACTGTCAGCCCATATCAACGCTGTATAGAGGGCTTCTGAAACATCCTTTGGCTTAACTTTGGAACTTCAGAAACGAATTGATAGTCCTTAGACCCTTCTTCTACTATAAAATTTGTAATAGACTTACAATTGTAATTTTAAGCGTTGCAAAAAAAACCGACATTTAGAGGCTTCAAACTTTGTTCTACAAAGTTTTCTATCGTTTTGAAATAGTCAATGAAAAAGAAAATGCTGATGTGTTTGAAACATGCTCATGAAGTGCATGTTTCTGCGAGTTCACTGTACTTGTTTTTTTACCCGTATTTTTGAGATTTTATATGTTCACTTTTCTGCGAGGTAAGAGATAAAATTTAGCACATATATTATAATCCAACAAAATAGTCTTGATAGCTTTAGCATACCATGCCGGTTTTTGGGTTCATACCCAACATGTTCTGAAATTAATTTTTGTGCCACCAGCTTAACATGCAAAGCTTTCGGCTTGTCCGCAGGAAAACACTCAGGGTCTAGATAAAAATCGAACCCGTCGCCTCCGGTTTTAGTAGGTCGAGCGTTATTCATTCGCCTACGTAGACACTCATGTAAAACGTAAAACAATGTAAAAAATATATTAAAAATATTTGCTCGCTTATATGAAAAAAGCATTTAAAACTTGGAAAAGATTATTTTAAAATTGACTTGTAGTTTTGGAGAAAATATAAATAAATAAAGGATAAATACATTTTTGTGCCCCTCTCAAACAGTAGGCAACAACTAATTACAAAGAATCTTGTTTCCAAGAGATTGAAGGCAACTTCATTTGAAGTGGCAACCATAACCTATTTAAATAACATTTAGTACTGTGTACTCTGAAGTACGCCGCCATGCCATCATAAGGATGTATGAGCTGTTAAAAATTGACCATGAAATGCTATACTCTTGAGCAAAGAATTTTAAACTAACAATATTGTCCCGGCTGCGAACTCAACTTCGGAGAATTGCAATTAAATTTTAGCTGCCAGTTTTATCACTCTTAGTAACCTTAAAACCGGATTTGTAAAACGCGTAATGCAAAACGCATCCATTAAGGATTCGACATCGCAACACATAAAAATCAATACAGATTGTTTTGAAAACATAATACGAATACTATTGTTTATGTAAGAAATAATTTGTAAATAATGTAGATGCCGATTATCTATCAGAGCCTAGAAACAACTGAAGGAAAGGACAGCCAACTGTTTCCTGGGTATAGTCCTGTATCACAATTCTTACAAGTTTTATAAAATCATTTGTTTACGCCAGGAATGAGCACTTCTGCTAATCTCAGCGGGATTGTTCACCTTGGCGACACTGTCGGTCTTCGCCGCAGCGCGCTGACTTTTTCACCTCAGCAGCGACAAGTCGACAGTGTAAAAACGCCCACGAAGTTTGATCTTTACGAAGAAAAAAGGCAGACATCAATCTTCGGACACGATTCTTCAATCAACCTTCAAGGATTACGATTCTTCAATCAATCTTCAAGGATTCCTTACTTATTCAATTCTCAAGAGGCAGACATCTATTATTATTACTATTCAATTAATCAGCAGTGAAAGTGAAGTTACAATATTCTAAGTTCATATCACTTATAAAAAAAAGGAAATTTTTTTATGAAATTTATGAAACTCCGTAATTATGCTGTTAATTTCTTTTCACTCTTTTCCTTTCGAAGGCGAAGCTTCGAAAGACAGTAATTTGCCAGCAAGCTTTCGACGAAACTTGCGGCTCCCATACGTCAACATCGACTAACCAAACCATCCCAATATACGAGGTTTCTTTGATGTTAAAATGTATAAACAGCTTGTGAAATGATCTCTTAAAAGACTACTTGAGTACTTATTTTTCGTTGAATGCGATCCACCTAAAACCTCCGATGGTATAAAATTTCAAATGGACGTGTTGCTGCATCCAACTGTGACATTAAACCATCATTAGCCTATTTTTGCTTTATTTTTTATAGTAGATAGTTTGAAGTAGATTTATATGAAGTTATTTATATGATCTGTAGGGTTATTCTGAATTGTGATGCAATCATCATTGCGATGCGATAAAGAATTGCGATGCAATAGTAAATTCGTATTCTGCAACACTTTCGCAATCGCAATCGCATTTTATTTTAATTCGCGGCAACACCGGCCAAAATTAACAACTCTGGTACCAGTAAACGTCAAATTTAATCTTACAAAAGGCAAAGAAATTTGCAATTGCGGTTACAAAATAAATTTGTGTAATTAAATAAAATAAAAATTAAAAAAAAATAAAATAAATTTGTATAATTAAATAATATAAAAATTAAGAAAAAATAAAATAAATTTGTGTAGTTCATAATTTAGCAAAAATGCATTCTATTGCTCTATGGTTTTATGATGAAGAGGAGCATGACCAAAATGCAAGGGTGCAGAGAAGAATGCTTAGAAGGAAATCGGATATTCTAAGTTTGAATGTAAAAAGAAAATTTATTTTGTAGCATTAAAAACAATTAATTATGAAAAACATTTCTATTCCAGTTTCGAAAAAAAATTTAGATTGACCTAAGAGGCATTTTCATACGTTTTAAATAATATTGGCTCCGAATTGAAATCAACCAGGTACCATAATAGTACTAGTAATAACAATTACACGAACATTGCTAAAAATATAAGAGATGAAATAAAAAACCATATAATTTAAAAACTAACAGTCTTCTTTTTATTTAGAAACTTAAAGGCACTTCTTTGATTATATATTTCATTCATTTGCCTCAAAAGAAAAACTTAAAAAAAAAATTTATTTAAATAAATGAACAAAATTATAATTTTTTACTAACATTTTTGTACTTTGCGTTTGCTGTTTTGCTGCCGAATAAATTTTGCGATTATCGCATGTATCTGACATTAGTTGTCGTAATACAGAATACCAAATTGCCACATTTTCGCATTTGAAATGGGAATAGAAAAGAGTACTATGCGAAAATCGCAACACTGAATACCAATTGTTCGCATTTGCATGTTTTCGCATCGCATTGACTATTGCATCGCAATTCAGAATAAGCCTACTGATATATAAATCCATATTAAGCAAATTATATTAATATAAAAAAATGTTTATAATCTCAGTACAGATTCGTTAATATAATGACTTCTATTGATCTTTTTTGTGGGATATACATATGTGCGAAATAATATATTTTCTCTATACGAATACACAGAAATATTTTGTAGTTTTAGCAAAATATTTGTTTACTTGCATATTCTAGTTAGAACATCATTAGAAACTAAACAGTATGCGTGCCATTTAATTCTAAAAGCCCCAAAACATCATGGCATTTATAAATAAAACATGAAAACTCGGAAAGGAAATAGCAAAATTAAAAGGACGTGTAATTGTGTTTATACGTTTAAGTTTATATTAGCTTTGCACTTTAATATAATATTTCTTCCTGTCAGTGTGGTTGTTATCTGTTTTGTCTGTCCAATGTCTGGCATGTTACATTTAACATGAGCTTTGCAAAGGTAGTTTTTATTTATTTATTTTCTTCTTTTCATTTTGCCACACTTCTTGTACTTCAGAACAGCGAAGCAAGTTTAGATTGTGCAAGTTTAGCGCCTGAGTTGGGTGTCGGTATAACCATAAAATGTTTTGTAATACTTTCCATGAGGTAACAAGGATAATAACATTAATAAATTATAATGTTAACAATAATTCACATTAACTCACAATTAAGTGAATGCTGAGCATGACAGTGATATCAATCATCATTATTTTAATGCTGAAAGTAAAAATGATACAAATACTTTTGAATTCTTCTTGCCAAGCAAAAGCAATTTCTACTCTATAATAATACTGGGCGTGTTTTTCAAATTCTGCACCAAAAAATAGCAAAAATTAGAATAATTCTAGAACTTCGGTTCCGGTATAGAAGAATGGCGAAAAAATTTTTGTTACGAATCATTACCATAAAATAAAATTCTGTTTAAAATAAATGATTTATCTGATATTTTCAAATAATATTATTCGATTATTTTTATTCGAGATATTTTTAATGGTTTAAGCCTTATTCGAATGCACTTCAAAATTATTAGTTAATGAATAATATTCCATATAAAAATTTTTATATGTAAAATATATTGTAATGAATAACATTTAATCGAATAAAATCTTTTGTTTACGCCTGAAATGAGCGCTCCTCCTAAACTAAGCAGGGTCGCTCAACTTAACAACACTGTCTCTCTTCGCCGCAAAGCGATGGGTTTTTCACCAAAAACAAAATTGAAAATTATTTCGCTAAAGTAGAAATTGAAAGTTTTATGTGAAATTCAATGTGCCTTTCGAAGTGATACGGAAAATATATGTGTGTACAAAAAGTTACATATACTTGTTAGGCATGCATAAAACTGCCTAACACATACACAAACTTAACAATAATAAACAGACAAACCAATACAAAGCGAGTGCAAAAGGCTAGGTATCAAAAAACAAAAATTTGCCAGCAAGCTTTTTCCGAAACTTGTGTTTCCTACAAACTAACGACGGCAGATGAAGCCAAAATGTACGTTGCTGTCGTCTTACAGAAGCAGACTATCCCAATCCCCGAGTTTCAGGTCCGCCACGGCACAAACCCAAGCCGTACCACAGAAACATCTTTCGACATTATTTGATTGACATCCTTTTTAATGCAGTCCTTCATGTAAATTCACATTATCGCACATTTTCGCAAATTAGTCGAATAATTTCGTTACATCACTAATATCGCTTTGAAACCACTACAACTTTAATAAGAATCGATTTTTGCAAACATATTTTTTTCCGGCAAATATTTGCTTTAAATTTCATCAGAGCAAAACTAATATTATCAGGATACTCTTCTTAGTTTCTCAAACATTAACATTTTATTAATAAATAAAGCAACGAAGCAACAAAGCAGTAAAGCAACAAAACAGCAAAGCTTGTGTTTGTTCATAAATATTTAACTGAAAGCAATTTCCTTTATTGCTTATGCTGGAAGAGCACTATTAAACACAAAACGGCCAACTAGTATGTTACAAATCAATAAAGTGAAGCGATCATATATTTTTTTATTCAACTTTTTAGCATTTTTAATACGAAGAGAGGGGAAATTGTTGCAATAAAAACCATAACCGTACGCTTTAATAAAATATTTATCTGTGCGTATTTCCATAATTTATGATGTGTAGTCGTATATTTACATCGACACTTTCATTAACACATTTACCGTATTTCCGTTAAAAGGCGTAGCGCAGGGTGCGTATGAGCGATATTGTGTGAATAAATTATGCACAGCTTTATTACTCATACGCCGTGAGTCAATCGGTTAACCAAATACAATTGCCAGAGTCTTGAGCATTAAAAGAGAATTAAATATTTTTAAAAAGGTTGATGAAATTCTTTTAGAAAGCTATCAATAAACCGCTTAACTTAAAGCTCTTACTACAATAAGCAAAAAAAAAAAACTTAAAACGTTAAACTTTTTCAATTTTTCCGAGTAGAAGTGTTTACATATTAAAAGGCGTCAGTTAGTCAGCGAAAAAAATATATTAATATAATTTGTTTTTAATTTTTCGTCAAGACATTTTTGCTTAAGAAAATTTTGTTATGAAGCTTTTTTTGCGAAAACGTTATCAAAAAATTTATTGAGGTAGGAGAAAGCTCACAAGTTTCAACTTTAAGTCACTTAACACACTACAATGACATCAACTTTTATATATTCAATGTTGCAGCTCTAATCTACCGCAAAAACGTATTACACCAATAGATTAGGGGCCAAAAGTAACTCTGCTGCCATCAGATAACTTTTACGTAATGTTTCTTCTTCAAAACACCAGAGCAATATAAAAGCACGGAAAAAGTTTCTACTTTCCTTAGTATCTGCTTCTTGCGGACTGATGGTATCTAAAGATGGCATAACATGCTTCCGTTTGGTTTCATATTTTATTTCGCCTGATTCGTGCTGATTTGTCAAAATCAAATGCAACGCTGATGAAGCAATAGATTGAACGGTTCATAAGCAGGCATGGAAGAATAACCTATTTAAAATGCATTAATATTTGCAGGCATTGCCTACATGAATTGAATACTTCATGTACGTTTCTCCTCTTTGGCAAGTAAATTCAAATTGAATTCATTTAAAAGTTAATTAAAACTTATTTGAAGCATTAATAGTGTTTTCACACCTAAAGTTAAAACCTGGTTTTAACTTAAAACCTACAAACAGCTGATTTTGTGTTCACATACAATTTGTGAATGAAGATTTGTGAATGTGAATAAATAATCAGCTGTTTTCAATCTTTCTAACTTGTAGTATTTCATAAAATCTACTTAAAACCAATTCAAAAAAGGTTTTAAAATGGTTTTATCAGAATTATTTTGTATGGTAAAACCAGGTTTTAAGGATTCGTTTTAAAGTTAAAACCAAATTTTGTTTTAAAACCAGGTTTTATCCTCAGTGTGAAAACACTATAACATGGAGTTTGGTGAGGAACTCTTCCGATAGACAGTGAAGTGTATTATAATGGTCAGAGCACGAGTACAGCATTTCTCAATGTTCGTCTCCTATTTCTGAATGCAAGGTGCGACTAGTTCCGAAGTTCAAAAGTTTTTTCAACCATTCAAATGAAGCTTTAAAAGAAACCATTTTTTATGTTTATTCTCTAAATTCACTTAGAAACTTCTTAGTATTATCTTTTCTTCTTGCCATAAAAGGAGCTTTTGAAGCCACATAATTCTTCGACATACATAATTCGTTTTTTTAAAGTCCTGTTTTTCTTTAGTTTGTTTACAGATTCAATGAGCTCAAAAAAAGTATAAAATCAGGTAATCATGTGGCTGCACAGTATACATGTACTTGACATAAGTTTACTACTGTGTACCACTTCAGTACAGGAATAATTACATTGGAGTAGGGTGCTTGCGTCAATTGTGTGCTCTTATGTAGCTTTAGGTCAACGTGTAAGATAATTTGAAAAATTATTGATCTTTGAATTAAAGCATGAATCATAAATTTTTAGAATTTTTTAACTCATCACATTTTTGCCTATTAAATTCAGTTCAATGTTAAACGCATTCCAAGTTTTGATATATTTTATTACAACGAGAAAAATTGTTTATTAAATCCTAAAGAAAATTAAGTTACACAACATTATTTATTTCCATTAAATGATACAGTTGTTGTATTGTTGTATTTATTAATCTATAATGTCATAAATTTTCTACTCTGGTAGATATTTCAAACTCATTATTTATCAATTTGAAATCATCAAATAGCAAAAATGTTGACACACGTACAAAGAGTGTGACAAGAAGAACAACAACTACAATAACAAGTGATCAGGCAACAATTGCATACATTTATAAATAATTTTATTTCTGTTCTTTTTTTATTATTTTTTGTGCACTGTGCAGACATGAAAACTAATTAAAATCATTGAATTGCCAGACAACACATCCCTTCAAAAATGTACATACATGAACATGGCAAATGTAGTAGTGTTTGTGTGTTTTATTGTTGTTGCATGCATGTGAGTGACTGCGGTGGAAAAACAAAGTGAAAGAGATTTTAGTGTCATCATAAATCAAAATCAATTAATAATTATAACCGACAATCAACAAACAACAAACATAAGCGTGCATACGTGTTCAACTAAAGCGAACTAAAAAGGGGAATGTGCATGAACACACAACCGCACACATACACGAAATCTCCCCCCAGTATATTGTAACGTGTTATTCATTGCTGTGACGTGATTTTGGTTTTTGCTACCATTTGCAAAAATAATGGCTTTTACAACTGTTTGTTGGAAAATATGGGTTAAAGGGGGAAGAACTTTTTAAAGTATTTTTTACAAGAGTTACACTTTACACTCAAAGAATTCCCCCCACCAACATTCTGCCTTATCAGTTCGCCAGCTTATTTAGTTGTAGAACTGTATGCAGCAGATTTGTCATTTAATTAAAATACTTGTAATTGGTTGTGCACTCTTTGCTTTTGGAAATTTTCATTTTAAATTATGTTGTCATAAAGAATAAATTCAAATCGACTGTGATTCCATAACATGTACGAGTATTTTATTTATTTATTGCACGTAGTGTCGCTTACACTGTTGTTTTATTATTATTGTTATTATTATTTTTCTTTTTTTTTATTTTTTATTTGTTTTTTGTGTACTGAAATACAAAAAATTTCTATTACTGTCTATCGGTGTTTCAGTTTCCGTGTTGTCTGGTTCGAGCACTATTTTTTATTTTTTCCGGTGTTCGCAGTAACATCAAGTTGTGTTCTCGGTTTTTTTTTTTTCTTTTTTTTATATAAATTTTGTTGCAATTCTGTAACAAACTAACCGCCGTTTCTACATGGTTTTAATTTTTTCCACTTTACTTTTCCATTATTATTTTATTTTTTCATTTTATTTTTTTTCATTTATTTTTTTTTATTTTTTTTTTTGTTGTTGTTTAGGGGTCAGTTGCTGCTAAAAAGCAATAAATCATTGACAATGACAACTTGTACACAAGAATATCATAATGGAAACTGTTTGTAATAGAATCAGGCAAGTGTGAGTCGCAGGAAAATATTTGTATAAAAAATTAATGCTGCAGGAGTCGTTCTGTGATTTTAGAGATGTGAAAAAGAGTGATTTTTTTCAGCCCTTATTTAGGTAAAAATACAAAATCCAAAGAAAATTGAAAATAGATTATTTGACTACGATTAATAAATATAATATTTCGAAAAAGTACATTTCGGTCTTAATATTGCTTTAAACCACACTTCCCACTCCAAGCTGAAGATTTTAAATAATATTTGAAATTAAAATTAATTAATTAAAATTAATAATTGAATTTTTGATAACTGAATTTTTGTTCTTTTGTACTATTTTGTACGTTTCCCTTTCTTTTAAGAATTTCTCCCCCTTTAATAGCATACAGTGCCCGCAGAAAGTGCATTTTGAAAAAAAAAACTTTTTGCCTAAAACACACTTTTCACATATACGAGGTGTGATCAAAAAATAAACGTTCTTTTCAAATTTCGCGATTTACGTATATTCGATTTTCGTGTGCTTTTGAGCAAAAACAAAAGTCGTCAAGATTTGCTCAAAATGCACATAACTGATGACGAATCATGGCAATGTATATGGCTATGACATTGAAACCAAAGCCCAATCATCCCAATGGAAGCCAAGACCGTCCAGAAGAGCCAAGACCGAAAAAAGCACGTCATATTCGGTCAAATGTGACGGCTTAGCTCACAGTTTTGCTCACTTAAGGTCATTGGTCAATAAGGAATACAACCTTGAAGTTTTGCGCAGTGTGCATGAAATCATTCTAGATTTTGCACTCGTTTATTCGCTAAAATTTAATCGAATAAAAATTAATTGAATAAAAAATTTGAAAAAAATTATTCGGCTACTTATTTGTAATATAAGAACATAAAAATTTACTAAAGATATTTCCAAAAAAAAATTTTATTCGTCTATATTACTCCACTATTCTACTAGTTTTCTTTGTCCATTTCTCTACTACGATGAAATAGCAAGTACGATCCCTTGACAATGTAGGAAAAAAATCTACTAAATATCGGGAAAAGAATAATTAAAAACGATAAAGCAAATTATTTTTTGAAATAAAAGAAATGAAAATGTATGAAAACAAACTCCAGAAAAAGGACGCAGAAGGATTATAACATTTACCTGACTGACTTCACATTCGGGTAAGGCAGGACAAGCAAATTAACAATGTACTCGTTATTCGTATAAATAATTGAAAACAATGAACTTCTAGGAAACGATTTAAAAAATATTTTTTCCGATCTGCGCAGAAAGGTTTGAAAAATCAGCCTACCCAATAACTCGCAATTACTAAGGTTGCCATGCAACAAACCCTCTAAAATCTTAATGAAAAAGGTTCAAAAAAATCTGGCACACCGTTTTCCTTAAAATTTTTTTAAGAAATGATCCCCAGGCAACAATAACAAAACAAATAAACAAATATTGTTGTTCATTCACCCATTCAATCATTTGAGTTTCTTTTGATATACTATAAATATACGAAGGGATTCTCAACATACAGTGGGCACTCGATATTTTTGTTAAAACCACAATTTGAATACTTCCATTTATATGAATCTGGGTTAACGCAATCCGTGCAAAAATCGTACACATTTTAGATGATTAATTAGTTTTGCATATTGAAAAAATGTATTAAAGTTATAAAATAAGTTTTACTTTCATAATAATAAAAACAGCTGTTTTGCGCCTATTCATTCAAGAAGGAAATTTAAAGTGCGATTCAAAATTCAGCTGTTTGTGGTTTAGATGCGTAATCTTTATAATTATATAACAATAGTCTTCTTTATGTAATGCTTAACTATTCTATAGAAACATACGCCTTGTTAGATATGGCATCTCTGCTGAAAAATTAAATATTGTGGCCTAAAAATGTCAGATTCTTATGGCAAGCAAAAATTTGTGAACCTTTCCACAAGATGACAATTTTCATGCGATCAGAGTTGCATTTACTTCAATCCGCAAAGAAACAATTTTATTTTCATTATATTTTTTTCTTTTTCCATTCTTGTGTGGCACTCACAATGCCATTTTTATGCGATTTTTAAAAATAGGAGGTTATCACAATCAGATTTTCATGTGAACGAAAAGTACGACTCTGTAGGCCAGCGAAACATGGCCCTTAAGCGTATTAATTCTCATATATTTATGTGAAAAATTTTACTAATATAAAGCAGAATACAATATGTTACAATATGTCCAATCAGCACAATCCTGCTGAAGTATTGTTTAGTGTAAATGCTTTTACGAACAAAAACTTGTACAAATAACTCAAGTCGTAGCTTGGCTTCGTGGGCCCGATAGTTAGTTATATAATAAAAAATGTTCAGGAATTTTTCTCAAGTTTTTCCAAAATCTCATGTGCGAACGCTAACAATTTACATTGATGATATTCTGAGCGCGTGCAACCTACCTGTCCTCTACAGCACTATCTGTTTCTTCCAACTACCTCACAGCGCATTGCATACTCCCCGAAAGCTCGTCTTAGATAAACCTAATTGATACAACAAACGCAATGCCTCGAAACACATTTGGTTTCCGCAAATTTATGCAAAACGCCCACACTACCACAACTGCAATAAAATTTCCTAAAATATTTAAAGCGTATCAGTCTATTCCAAGCCAAAACTATTGTTTAACCAAAAAGGTAAAACCGGAGGAAAACAAAACACGTCAGCTGCCTTTAAAAAAAAAATCAAAGTAGTGCACAAACAAAAACTAATCGCTCGCTGGCAAGCAGATACGTCGCAACTCTTCTATGAATCTGTATTCCCCATTTATCAGCAACACATGTAAATAACAGACAAAATTGTTTGTTTAGGCTGATGAAATACGCAATTCATGCATCATCAAAAGAATTTTTCAACTTGCCAAGGACTGAGTTTGAAAAAGAAAACATACGCAGCACGGAAATTCATCTACAAAAATCAACAAAATTATGTTGAATATAAACTATCAACTTTGGATAGAAAAAAGCTGATATCAAGCGAAAATTCTTGTGGGAGAGAAAATAAACAGAAAGGCAGAGGCAATAGAATTGAGAAAATAATAAATAGCATTAGGGGAAAAAGAAAATAACACAGAAATTGACAACAGCCAACCCGGAAGACAACTTGACTCTTCTTCTAAGTCAACTAAGTTTGTTTTGCAATGCTTTTCTTTTCGTTTTTTTTTTTTTGTTGCTTTTTGTTTGGTTCTTCCTGCCATTTGAAAAAAGCATTTAAGCGGAAAGGGAAGTCAACTAAGAGAACATATACGAGAACATATTTTTGTAGCCATACAAAACTGCCAACGTGCCATTGCATGCTTGTATACATGGCAATACATACACACATGCAAGCACACATGAATGTGTGCAGGCTTAAAAAAACTTTTCACGTGGCACATCTGAACGACGTCATCTCATCAAAATAAAGCTGACATAAATGTGAGCGTATGTGTTCTCACATATTAATATTTAAAGTTTCCTTTCCCCCGCTTGCGAATGGGGTACATAAAAATTTATTATACTCCCTGCAAGTGCTCTGTGTGTGTTCCTTACAGCTTACTTATCCTTTTACTCACACTTTATTACTGTAAAAGTTAAAAAATAAAGAACTTTTACTGCAAAGTTATTTGCTAATTTCTCGTTTTCTTCTATATAAAATCTTGTGCTTTTAAAAACTTCAAACCTCCTGTTTGTTTGGCAAAGAAGTGCCAACAACAACATCAACCAACATATCAAAAAAGTTAAGCTTTAGGATTTATGCCATGTCATGTTAACAATTTTTAATGATAAATTTACTCCCCCCTTTCCAACCATTATGCATGTGATGAAAATATTTTCATGAGCTTTTTCACTTTGAAAAGCATTTTAGCCGTATTGTGATCCATACGGCAAGCGGTATTTAGTGGTCGGTATTTTGCGGTATTTTGTCATAAAATTTACATAAAAAAATTCATAAAAAAATAGCAAAATGTAATATTGGTCGGCTTTGGAAAATGCAATGCACGAAACGGAAAAATGTATTACGCATTTAGCTTTACATAAGCGCGATTTTATTGGGAATGGTTGGAAATCTATAGAAAAAGCACCGAAAATTGGTATAAGGACTTTAGAAAAGCTTTTGCACCAAAAAGTGAATACCGCTAATGTTTTAATAAAGAAAACATCCATTTTTTATGTAACATCATTTTTTTATGTAAAATTGCCCTAAAAAATTGTGAATATGAAATCCGGGCAGAATGTCAAAACATCCTAAAATTTCTAATTCAAATCCCTCTGCAGCCACAATTTTTTATTTTTATTTCAGTTGACACAGACTTTAAGTTTTACATTGAAAGAAATATTTTATTGTACGTTTGAATTCCTTAAATTAAAATACATTCATCATAAAGTTTATGGGGAAATGCTACTTACAGAACATTTTAACGCCTCATGGATAATTTTGAAATTCGACAGTTGTGGGCAAAAGTGGAGACATGAAGTGATGGAAATTGTAATCAAAATGTTCAAAAAATTACAAAATGTATTTACGCATCTGGAGGAGACATTTTCGATGGCAAAATACATTTAAAGTTCTATTAGTGAATCGATTATAATTTATGAAATGTTCTAATTGCTAACCATGTCTTTGTTTTCGTCCTTGAAGATTCAGTTTTCTTCTCATCCATATATAATGTATGTACTCTTTATAGTTATAGCCAGAAGATTTACATAAAATGGATTTTTCTTAAAATGTACTTGCAAAAACTGATTTTTCATTCCATTAAAGTAATATTTTATAGAAAGTACTATTGATTAAAAGTACTTAATAATAAAAAAAGGGATGAATACTTTTCAACGTTACATTGTAAAGCTTAGCAGTAAAAAGAAATAGCTCACAAAGGGCACGTTTTATAAACCATGGAGTTTTAAAATAGGCTCTTATTACAAGTCTACTTTTTGTTAACGATATATTATCAATATGCTATTTTGTAGGGTGATCAATACGGTCGGTATGAATGAAGTAAATGCAATCATACCAGTTCTTGTAATTTGACACCTCTATACAATAAGTTGAATTTAAAGTAGCAATGTAACTGATTATACAGTTCTTTACAAAAGTAGCTTATTCGACGTGCTCCTACGGCCATAAACGGCTCAGTTCACTTTGCCAAACAGTCGCATATATGCTGAAAAAAAATATAATTGTGTATCATAAAAATGTGCGATTTTGTTCGACAAAAGTTTATGAAAATTTTCATAAAAGATATTTTCATGCGTTCAGAGTTCCTATTTTTTCAATCTACAGAGAAAAAATGGTTTCAATCACTTTTGTATGACAGTGTAACACTCGCAAAGCCATTTTGATGCGATTCCTTAAACTAGTAGCGTATCACTATTACCTTTTCGTGTGACTGAATCGTACTACTGATAAGGCTACTGGAACGTGGCCTTCAGCAATAACTAATAATAAATATATTGAATATAATCATGTAATGTAAGAGGAAAGGGGAATAATAAAACTAGACTAGAGGAGCTCGAGCTGCAAAATAAATTCGTTTATTCATTTCCTGAATGGGCAAAAGAAGGTGAACATTCATTTGAATACCCAAAAAAGGAATTAATGAATCCAACACCACTACAGGATTCACATTTCACAAAATAATTCTCTATTGCAACTCATGCAAGCAAATATGCTTGTGGAAAATTGGAAGTGTAGCTTGATGAACATAGTCAGTATGAAGGACGTAATGATTACCGACCTTATAGATCACGCTACAATTTGATTAGGAAACTTAAGAAAGAAGCTTCCTTGAGAATGAATTTAAAACAAAAAAGCTTTTTTAAAGCAAAGCAATTCAATAATTATTATTCAACTTTATTGGTTTTAAGGTAAATTTTTATTTTCTTAATTGTTAATTAAATATTTTTGAATATTTTTAGAAAAAAAAAAATTATGAAAACTGTTCTTTGACTTAATGAAATTAATTTCTTTCGTTTTTATTTTTTCGGTACTTTTTCTTTTTTGAACAATTTTTATATTTAATCAAGCTTTAGATCTTTTAATAAAAATTAATTATATTTTATTTTCAAAGTGTAAAGAAATATCGAAAGGATAAAACATAATTTTTATTAAAAGATCTAAAGCTTGATTAAATATGAAAATGATTTAACTAATGAAATTACAGAATAAAAAAAAGAAAATGGAAAAGAAAAGGGGAAATTAAAAAGACCTGAACCAACCTGGAAATTTATTTGAGTAGAAGCTCATTTAAAGGTGCTCTCTATGAAACTTATTTGTTATTAAAAGTATTTCTTAGTAAAGGAGTTTTTCTGCATGTAAATTTTTATACATAAAATCGTTAACTGCTTGCAGAGCTTTTACGATTAAGATTATAAGAACACAGAATTAGTATAAAAACATTTGTCAAGATAAGCTTCTTGGAGAGCTCTCTTAAAGAAAAACCAGTTTTACACATGATATTAAACAAAAAGTATTTTTTAAAAAGAGCCTGTTTCAAGCGAACTTGCCATAATTGCCAACTATTGGCAATAAAACTTTTTCTGCAAAATATACTTTTAATTGACGATGCTTTTTTAAAAATAGCTTCAAAAACAAACTTGTAAAGAAAAACATTTTATGGAAAAGGTGTTCTAAGAAAAAACATATTTTTTTTTAGCTTTCTTTAATATTTATAAGTTTTTCTCTAAAAGGATATTTTATTTTCCATGAATTTATTTTTTATATTTTATATATATATATATTTTTCATATTTTTTATATGCTCGCCAATGGCAGACTTGCATGCAGAAATGCAGCCATATTGTAGTTGGTAATAGGAAAGCAACCGTTGTTTACTTACGCCAAACTCCATCAATAACTAACCAGCTATCCAGATGCTGCCAATATCAGTCACGGCGAGATTGAAAGGAGGGACTGGGGAGGTGTGTGAGTGAGACTGGCAAGTCATTTTCATTTATCGAACACATAAAAAACCGCTTTTAAAGAAGCACATACGAGTATGCATGCGAGGAGTTTGTTTCCCTCCTCTATGCACTGTGGGGAATTGATATCTAAAACTATGATATTCGGTTGATGCAGCAGCAGTGATTTTTAACACACGTCAAACTCTGCTGAGCTGCACAGTAATAAATTGTTTGTGAACTTCCAAGCATAGAAAAAAAACGCAAATTTTGTTTCTTATTTTGATTTTCTTTAATAAAACGATTTTAAATATAAATTTCAAATACTACGTTGAATCACTTGCTCAGTGTGTGGTAAGAAATTGTTTACTTGTAAAAGAAAAAGTTTTAAAAAATAATATGTTATTTTAGAGGAGAAAAAGTAAAATATGACAACAGATATTTGTAAAAAATGAATAATAAAATAAAGTTTGTTTTGCGAATATTAGTGAAGTTTGAAACTGCATATTTCGCACTCGGCGCACAGTTACATGCCAAAGAAAACCGAAAAATTTGAAAACTTTAAGTAAAGCATGGAACTGAAATAGCAAAGAATTTAATTTCTATATATTTTAAATAAAACAGACAGTATTTTTAAATTATAATAAGTGATGCTGTATCTTAGGTTTTCAAGGATTTAGTTTTAGATTAATACAAATTTGTGCTCCCTAGACTTTGTTGCGCACTTTTCGAAATCCTGAAAATGTTTTATATCACTATTGGCTGTTGGAAACAATGAACTGATGAGGCCTTTAAGAAAAAAAATTAAGTGGACCCATAGGGCAATAATTTTCAGTTTCATTCAAGCAACAAACGGGCATTTTAAAATTCTCAATTCGTTCAAAGTAAAATCAATATGAAGAAAATTTTCTGTCATTTGTAAGCGACAGCCCGTCTGCAGTTTGACAAATTCCCTTAATTCTTTTCTTTTTATTTTTTTAATAACATCTCAAAAATTTTCTTTAGCAAATTGCGAAAATTAATCTCAAATGATTAGAAACTTTTGTCAAACTGAATATTTAGCATAAGTTTAAATTTGCATCTTATTTAGAACTAAACTATGAGGAGCAACTTTCTGAATGAAAACATAAAGGCAAATATTTTTATATTATAAAACTGGTATGTCACTTATGAGATTTATACCAAATGATATACTTGTAATAAGTATTCATATTGACTTACGTAAATAAATAAAACAAAATGATTAATTAATTAATCAATATTTTGCTTTTGTTTTGTCCAAATCCAAATCTTATCATGTTATGCCCATATTAACAACAAACAATTGAGAATTTCAAGAGCGCAGTCATAGCAATTCTTGAAAACATCAAATAAAAAATATGGACAAATAAATTTTATTCCATATGAATCTATTTTATTCTTCTTAAAGCCTTCTAGACTAGAAACAAAAGCAAAATAAAAATAAATTGGAAGAATGCCCCGAACAATAATAAATTTCATTAAATGTTTCATTAATAATTTTATTAATTAGGAAAATTTCCATAATACAAAATAATAAATCTTTCCTTGACTCATGACGTTCTTTCTTTGGCTTTTCAACATAAAATCGTGTTGTATTTCCTAATATCAGTTTATTCATAAATCAACAACACTTTAACATTCTGTGAAAAAAACAAAATACTGTAGAGCATGTCTTTCAACGGTTGCCTGATGATCAACGGCGAAAATAGCCTTGGTCCTTTTCCCAAGAGTTTTAATATCTCAAGTCGCAATTGTTATTGGAAGAATTTTTGAACACAAACTCTTCTCATTGATAATCATCGGAAGACCCCTCTTTTACATTTCTCTATGTCAGTATTTCCATCGGCGGGGTAAAGGCAATTATTAATAATGTTACGAAATCTCGGGGCAACAGCACCTACTCCATAGCAGAAACACTATCCTGCTTTCTCTACTACAACTGTCGCTTTCTTCCAACACCGTCACAATGCATTGCATTGAAAGGGTCTGTCCTCCGAGCACATACATTTTCCATACAATCCGAATAAATTTTTATAAATCTTACAAGTAATGAATTAAAAAATCTTGATTGGTCAGTAAAACAAGAAATTATTAATATTTTTATTATAATTCTAATTATTATTAATATTATTATTATTATTATTATTAATATTATTATTAATATTATTATTAATATTATTATTATTATTATTATTATTATTATTATTATTATTATTATTATTATTATTATTATTATTATTATTTTTAAATGAAAAGTAATTTAAAAAATGTCTTACTCTCTTATTTTGTCTTGTGTGATTTTTCAGTTTTAAGAATGATGAGAAAATGGCGACAGTAGTAATACAAGAACAGAAAAAATATATAACAACAGCAACAACAATGTCAAGTGGAGTCAACAATAGTTGCTACATCAACCACGTCAATTGCAACATTAACAACAACATCAATGAGCCACAACAACTATCAGAATAACAATTTAGACCAGAGAAGCTGCAGCAAATAACACAAAAAGAATCTTCAAGACGAAGATGTGGCGAACATGAGCAATTTAACTAATGGCTTCAAAGCACAACATCAACAACAACAACAACAACAACAACAACAACAACAACAACAACTCAAAAAGTTACAAAAACAGTAAATGTATTTTAACAATTGTTTTTCAAAAATAACTTCAACTACCATCCTTACAAAGCCAAGCACACACGGTCGTAAAAGTTGTTCGAAAAAAATAGCAGCACAACAATTACAACATGAAACCGTAGAGCTTATGGAGAAGAAACTAGTGAAGGAGCAGCTGAAGCCCAAGGAAACTCATAAAATGCAACAAGATTTAACATTGAGACAATGTGCAACATCAATGGATGTGATAGAGAGTGCAATAAAAATAAAATGGCGCCATACAAAGCAAAGACAAGCAGAAGATAAATATAATAAAAACAGCGAGAGCATTAACAACAGCGGCGGCAGCAACAGCAGCAAAAGCAGCAACAATAAAAAGTGGTTGCTTAAATACAGTTGGAGTGCCACCAGTCCTACCATGGTACCCACCACAACGACCATTCACACTTTATTAACTACCATAAATACTGCCACAAATACATTACTAAGCAAACGAACCAAACCAGAAGCTGCAGAAACGCCAGTGGTTGTGGCTGTGACAACACCGCTGGCAGCACCAGCAATAGCATTGGATTGTGATTGTGATATTCAACGAAAATCGAGAGTTATCGTTGATTCTTTGCATATGAAATCAACACTCGCCACAAACATTGCCACAACAATGTTCACATACCATAAACTGCCAACATTTTTTACATACTTATATATTTGTTTGCTTGCCACAACAGCAGCAGCAACAGCATCATCATTAACAGCATCGTTGCCGTCAGCCACCTCATCATTTGCAACATTTAATAATAAGTCTTCAGTTCAGCCACAAGAATCACCTGTAGCTGCTGCCGTATCAATGTCATCGTCAACATCTTCATCGTCATCGTCATCGTCATCGTCATCGTCATCGTCATCCTCATCATCATCATCATCATCATCGTCATCCCCATCGTTAGCACCTGACCTCACTGCCAAATCACTACCCATGTTGGCCTCCACAACTCCCCAGTGCTCGCTTTCCGAACACAGTTGCACAAATGGTCGTTGCGTGCCGCTAAGCAAATATTGCAATAATGTCAATGACTGTGGGGACGGCAGTGATGAACCACGATTTTGTACACGTAAGTTTTAAAATTATTTAACCAAAAATCCAAAATCATTATCAATGGCGGTTTTTCCGCTTCATGAATCACAAAACCTCTGATTATATTTGACAGCAGAATGTTCATTAAAATTGAAAACGAAATATCTGCAACTTTGCGATTGCATACGGACAATGAAACGATTTCATAAATACAGCAATTATTTCATAAACAGTATGATTTAGTTTTTGCCATATTTTCTAAATACGAAGGCAATTGTCTCTGAAGCGTTTATATTGTAAAATATGGACTTTTATAATTTATAATCAATTGTTTTTTTTTTTGCTCCAGGCCCACGCACAGCTAGGCCTTTAATACAGCACAATATAATACTCAGTCAACTTATAACAATTTTTATTCATATTGAAGGTTGTAAAACAAACTGGGTGGTAAAACTATGACATGTCTTAAATAATTATATTCTGCTACTAATCAATTTTACTAAAAGGATTAATAAGTACTTATTACACTAAGTGAAGAATAAGTAAACAGTGGTGTGAAAATTACAAGCTAAGTTTTCAGTTATGTGTGCAAAAAAAAAAATCCAGCCATTAAAGCTAAGAATTAGCTAACTCTCTTATAAAGGGTTATCCGGTAGGTATATGAACATTTGGATCGTTCGTATTTTCAAATATGCATTATCCATATTTTATTTTCCAGCTTTAATACTAATTTTATTACGGAGTATCATGAAGAAGGTCAACATTGACAAATCGTAGAAATTGATTACAAAATAATGAGAGTGCTATCGAAACGTGGTGTTTCGAAAAATTGTGTTTTTCGATGGGCCGCATTTGTAGTGGATCTCTAAAGTTTTGAAAACAAGTGATAGATATAAATATGTACATATACGTGGGTGAGATAAATAGTTTTCGACCTGATAAGGAAAAACAATATATTTTTGATTTTTTTTTTTTTTTGGTTTTGCTTTTCAATAAAATCTTCATTCAGATTAATGCATTTTTCAGAGCGCTGTTCTAAAGTAGTGATTCCACTTTTATAGTGTGATTCATCTATGCCCCCGAAATACTCACTGACAGATTCGATGACTACCCTATTGCTCTTTTATTTTTAGGAAACAGGCTTTAAAATTAATTCGACTTCAATTAGCTGATTTTGGCCATCGCAACTACAATAAATTTTGGATCCACCGTGAGCAAGCGCGACACCCACCTACCACAAAAGCTCTATGGTGAAACATTCATGTAAAATATAGCGAACTCATTCCGTCGGCAATTATGTTACTTCAGCTGTCTCACTCACTTACAATCTGCGGTCCTCTATCGTCATTTAAAGAATTTTTCCAATCCTGGATCTTCCTGAATGTGGTTTGTCGAAAGTGCTCGTTAGGCCCCTTCCTAAATCGGAAACCTACTGTTTAACTTTGAATATGATGGCGAAGGGTCTTTCAGTGTGGAATCTACTTCTTCTTTAATTTGAACTAGTCTTAGGCCATTTAAATATTAGTATTAAATGAGACTGCCCGCTTCTCTGATTTTTCCATTTTCACGAAAGCAATCTTAGCGCCGTGTTGAATCAGCTGTCAAATACATACGAATTAAGCAATCAATTAGAAAAGGTTGACACCACCCCCTGAAAAGGGGTACTATAAAATTAAAAAAAAATACCAGCAACTTTTCACTTCACGTAGTATACTCGTATAACAATCATCAGTCACATTTAGAGAATAAGTAATTTAGTGGGCATTTTCTTATCGGCCGATAAAAGTAAATTGAAAAATAAATACTTTTATCGACTTTTTCATATTTCATATGTTATTTTCGTCAAATATAAAATGGCACTGTGGCAGGGCTGCCCAACCTCTTCAAGTGGGCAACAATTTTGAGATGGAAAAAACCGATAACCAAAAAATTCTGAAAACTATAACTCTCTTAAAATCCAGATATTTTTTGAGATAATTTGACGCCACTCCTTTGTAAATAATTTTCTGAATGCAAATATGTGTCGTGAAATTAAATTAATCCTCATTGTCTGTATCAATTTCACTTTTAATTTCAATTAAAAGTTATTTGCATTATCGATATTATTAATGCTTAACATCCTCAACGCTTTAGCTGGCCCTCACTTGCACACGAGCAAATAAACAGTCAGTCTTAAAACCTTAAATTGTTCGCAAATGAAGTGACATTTTAAATATTGTCACTATCGGCTATAAATCAATTTAAGTTTTCAATATCGAGAGTCATTATGTATCTGAAAGTAGCCAACGTTTGTAGTGGCGCATAACAATAAATCACGATGATACGGATGGCCGGTTTGTCGGTGGTTTCATTGGCTGCCTCTCGATTATACTCTTTAGTGTGAAATAATATACAGTACTTGCAGTTGTATGTACGAGTACGGGAAGGGGGTGAAATTGGTTGGCGTTAAAAATCATAAATTGATTTTAGTGGCACTTTGAATGCAGAACGATTTGTCATAAATTAAATTTTTTCAATTTTAACTTATTTTTATTTGAATATTTTAAATAATTTAATAATACTTGAAATTAAATATTGTATACAATTTTACGTGAATACGTAAAACGAATTATGTGTTATTAAACACTTGTATTTTACATGAATATGACAGGCTTAAATTGCGTTACTTGTTTTAGTTTTTTATTCGTTTCGTATGCTTTTCATTTGACAACAAATACAGACAACGTACATACGCATACATTAACATGTTAAGAGTAATACGAAATGGTGCAGTTTGCGTTACGTTAAGCACAAACGTGCTTGCATTTGTCTGTAGTACTTGACGTATAAAAATGAATAGGAAATAATGTAAAATTTTTGTAAAACTTTTTATAATATGGAAACGGCATAAAGCTAATAAATACAACAAAATATAACAAGAAAGCAGCCAAAATTAAATATCCAGTGTATTTTACAACCTTCGAACGTCTTGCGGTTAAGTATAAAATAAATATAAAATAAGAGTTGGAACCCACTAGCAAGGCTGAGAGCTTTATTATTTCAGTCTAGTGTTAATCACTCTGGCAAAATTAAAACAGTGTAAGACACGAAATGGGAACTGATGGAAAAAAAACATTTGCGCCATTTTATTCTTTTATTTATTTGAAAAATTATAGAAATCTGAGCTTTTTTGAATACAAAATAATGTAAAGTAAACTGCTTGGAATGCTAAAAGTGAACAATCTCGGTAATTTTAATAATAAATGAAAGATAATAGAATCGATATGAACCAGAAAAATTACCTACTCAGTTTATTTTACAACCTTCAAATAGTCTAGTATTGACAACTGTTGGCTCCAAGCCGATATAACAAAAAACTTTAATAGAAGATACTGGCAAAACTTAATCAATCTAAGCTCTTATGGGAGAATAAATAAATAGTGGTTGGTGTTAATATAATCAAATGAAACTATTTGCTTTATTTGAACAAGAAATAAAGTACCACTTTTCACAGTGTTTAAATGTAAATAATTTGGGTCTTCCTGAAATACTATTTAAGATTTTACAGTGTGCATTATATATCTACTAGTAAGTTTGATTGTTTCCAACAATTTTGGAGCCCAAAAAAAAAATTTTGTCAGAAACCATATCTTTCAGTTTTCCCAAAGTATTTAAAAAGTAGCGAGCAAAATACTTCATACCAATTTATGTGGTATTCGAAATGCATGAGTTCAATACCGCATCCAGTATGTGTACTCCGTACAATTCAATGTCTAAATACTGGCATTTGTCATTTATAGGTAAAACTAAGAAATATTATTCCCCAAATCCCGAAAAAGAATATTAAATTGAAATATGTATTGTCACGACATGAAGACTGGTCTCACTCCTCTCATGAAAACATACTCAAGTATGTTTTATTAACTAGAAGTGTTTGAGAAAATATATTTAATTCGCATCAGCGTAAAACTGACCGATTTTCTAAAGCAAAAAATTTTAGATATCGAAGTGAGAGTGCGTGTGTAAAATTTTAGAAGTGAGTGTCTATGCATGTGTGTACAGTTACCAGTTATAGCGTGATTTTTATTTCAGCCTGCTCACTTTTAATAACATGCCTACAGTCCAGTAGTGTTTCATTGCTTCGGAACATATTAAATTTTACATTCCTAAGCTCGTGCATCCGATTTACACTCACAGGAATACAATTGTCGTTCGTACATTGTGCATGTGCACATTTTACTCCCTTTTGTGTCTGTGTTTGTTTGCGGAAATGAAGTCTGTTCAAAATGTTTTACAATAAAATTAAATTAGAAATTCATTTAAATGTACTACAGAGTTTTCCAAATTAATTAATTTAAATAGAAAACACAATGGAACATGTTAATAAAAAAAAAAGAATTTATTCACAAACAAATCTGGTGGGCTTTATTTAGGAAGGAGTATAATTAGAAAGTTTATATAGTATTATGGGGTATTTCATAAATTTTAGTCGCTTTAATTGTGTCTGCAAGTAATGAAAAGTGCAAAACTTTAATTGCGGGAATACGATGAAATTACGCTTTTTCGAGAATTTTGCGCAAGAAGAATTTAAAGCTCCTCTGTCTTCATTCTAATAGCTAAAAAGGTTTATGGAAAAAGTTTAAAAAATCTATTTTTGATTATGAATAGATGGCGATACATTATATAATTAGAAAATTCTATATGCCTAAAAAGTCTGTTCACACTATATTTAAAAAAAAAAAACGGCACAAAATATTATTCAAATACTCAAAAGGCGGCTTTAGTAGAAATGCCCCCAATACTTTTCAACACAAAAGAATTGTCGAAAAGTAGAAATAGAGGTTACACTTCGTAATTGTGAAAAGCGTTTGTGAAGCTTTTTATTTGGAATGTATGTGGCCGTAAATGTGTATGAAAATGTTAATTCAGCTCGCCGAAATGCCGGTGGGATATGTAAAAGGCTTATTACAAATAATGAAATTTATATTGAAATAACAGCGGGAAACAATCCCATTTAGTTGTCAGTAGTAAAATTAATTAATTAAAATTTAATTATGTTAATTAAATCATATCAATTAAATACATAGTGAATTCTAAAATAAGCTCGTAACAGATAGCAAAATATAAATTAAAAGGATGTCAAAGGTAAATTAAGCATTACGCCACTAGTAGATGTCCGTTTTAATTTAAGCTTTCAGACGAAATTGATGTAGGACTCATTACTTATTAATATCATTATATTTCTGGGTTCGCTTTGTGCTGGAGCAGATATTTTTTAATTACTTAATCTGTGAAGGAAAGAGTCAGATGTTGAATAAAATAAATTTACAAATCACACAAGAGCAGCTTCGGAGCTTGAACAAGCATGAGTTCAAGTACAAAATTTATATTTAATTTAATATCAACTAAATGAGAAGTACATCATACACAAAAATACAGTGTTCATGGCATTTATTGGTTCATCCTGGAAAAATATTTCAAAAGATTTTGCTTCCGTTTACTCGTCATTTATTAAATTGTAGCTAATATAAAAATTATATAAAAATAATTAAATTTACTGCATTTAATGTAAATATAATCTGTAATTGATAATTATTATTGATGAAATGGCTGAATAAGCCACGATAACTGGACTCTTTTGTGCACAAGCAATTATTAAAAAAATATTGTTCACTTGCTTTCAAACGACGTAGAACAATCACTTTCTCTTTTAATTAAATTATTAAAAGAGTTTTGCTTCAATACTTAAATCGTATAAATTAATCGTATGATATCTTTTCAATCAATAAAGCTTCAAAGAACTTTAACAGAATATCCTTTGCATTTGTAACCATTCAAAAATAATAAAATTAATGCCATTTTAAATACAGTTTACAAAATGAATGTGAAAAAAGTAAATCCTGCACACACACAGAAATCCAATTAAAAACCATTTAGTTTTATTACAAAAATTAAATTGGAAATAAATGAAAGAACGATAACATCGGTTTCATTACAAACTATAAGACTTGGGAAATGGATACAAAAAAAAAAAAAAATTATATAAATAGAATAGTGTTTACAATTACAACGAGATGATGTCTGCTACACTGAGAATAATTGCCTTAATGTTCTTGTAAGCGTAGCACTGCCAAACAATTGCAAACTGGAGAGTGGTTACGGCAAAATGCCGTAGAGTAAGTTTTTCCACTAATAATTACCTACTCCTACAGTGCACTGTTTTTACTTCCCTGCTGACACATGGAAAAAAGTATGTGTTTGGTGTATGCAACTACAAATGACTTTACGTTTTTAATTATTTATTTTTTTTTTTTTATTTAATTTTTTTTTTTTTTTTTTTTTTTTTTTTTTTTTTGTACAGAAAATGCCTTTTATTTTTTAATTTACTTCGTATTATACTGTTTTTCAAGTGTTTACCATAGTTAAATGATGCACAGTGTAATCAGTGTCAACGTAAGGTCTTACAAATTAAAAGATGTCCTTGTAGAAAATGACAAGTAAAAACAAAATTAAAACAGAACATCTACATTAAATTAAACAAATATAAAAACAATAAAAATGAAGAAGAACAACAATTGCGAGAGTTGTTTGTTAAATGTTTCCCCTTTAAGAGAGGAGGTGGAAAGCAAGCAGTAGGAAACCTTTAAAGCCATGGAAATTTTAGAAAATTTCATTTCTTTTAGCATTTTTTATTGATAAAAACTACTCATGTCAGCTTGCGGAGCTTTCCATATAATCCTCGTATCTATGGTTATATGTGTACATTCAAAGTTAGCAACATTTAGAGAATACATCCAAATGGGCAACCCAAAGTTGACCACAAGTGTTACAGAGTGTACACTTTTCATACAATTCAATTAAGTAACAAATTCAACTAAACTGTGGCAACTAAAATAACAAAAAATCTTTTAACCAGGCACAAGGCTCGCCGTGCACATCTTTTAAAACTACCAGGGGGAGGTGAGAATTGGAAAACTTTTTAGTAGAAACATGAAAAAAACATCTGTAAAAGATTTAACAATATTAAAATAATACTTGCACGAGTACACAGCGACATCAAGACAAAACAATAGAGAAAAGGAAAACAAAAACAATTGCAAGGAAAAACTTGCAAGTGTTCATACACGTTCACAGGCAGACAAATAAAATGCAAGAAAATAAGTAAAAAGCTGAGAGGAGCAACTCAAAAGTAATTTAACAAATTATGAGAGACTACAATGACACTAAAAACAAGGATAATAAGAACAACTGTGTTGCGAACAAATTGTTAAAACTCCTAAAAGTAGACAACAAAAAACAATATGAATAAATAGAATGCTGCGCAAGAAAATGAAACAGCAGCACTGAAAATCCATACAACAACTGCTGCATTGCAACTCAACACATGCAACACTCAACCCGTTCAAAATGATCTCCAAGAAACATTAAAAGGAAAAATTCAACAATGAAGAGAAATGTTGACGGCCACCATTTTTAATTTTTATTTCTTCGTTATTTTTAAGCAAGTGAATGTGACTGTACATGGCATGTATATTCATGTATGGACATGCTTGTAACCAAAATGTTTGTAATTGCATTCTCCTGCAAAAAAAAAAAACAAAAAATTACACATCTCATAAATAAGTTGTAAAATATTGCACACAAAAGTCATAATCAGCTTTTATATTTCGGAGCATGTATTTTCTCCATTGGAGCTTGTTTTTGTCTGATGGCGACAGCTGCTGTCATGCAGTTGTGGTATAATCGCGGACATACTGTTACATATTCAAGGCATGACTTGCATTTTTTTTTTTTATAGAAAATAAAAATTAAAAATTATTCTTGTAAACGAATCTTTAAAGTCATTGCAATATTTTGTCAAAATAAAATTGAATTATTGATATATTTTTGTGGGAAATTTATTTCTGATTGTTAATGTATCAGCTGATAAGTAAATTGTGTATCACGTCTATGCCCCGAAACCAGAAGCAAGTATCTTCTGCGGAAGTATAATCCCTCCAATGCGATTGATTAACTTGTCGTACACTAAAATTTAAGTTCTCTCTGCTCAGTAACTTTTCAATATTATTTCTTGTAAATTGCAGAATTGAACGCACTTCATTTTGGTGGTTTTTAAAATCGTTTAGCTGCTTAATGGAAGCTTGACTTTTAATTGACCTCCACACATATCATTTAGGAATATACGAGAATTATAAGAAAAACTTTGTAGTTGTTTAAAATTACTAATTTGCAAATCAGATTAAAAGCCAAACGGAGGTGTGAACAGCACGTTAGTGTATCACCTTAGCGTTATTACTCGCCACGCTAAATTAAGCTGTTTTCCAAAAAGCTAAAAGTTACTAAATCGCATTGTGTTTTATACTTTAAGACAATTTTTTATTGTCAAAAAAACCGTATTTTCAAAAGTAGCCAAAAATGTTAATGAATACAAGAATTTTATATTTATTATTATTTAAATAACAACAGCAAGTGGCCTCTGTTATGAAATCGTAATTCTGTTAAGCTAACAGTTTCTGAGAGAAAAAATGCAATCGTATATCTCTGAGCAAGATGTGTGTAACTTACAGAAGTATGTTAAAAATGCAGTAATATTAGCTGGCTTCTAAAGGATTAGACAGATAGCATACCTCATACGTATACTTTGTACGTTTCACACTGACAAGAAAGTTAAAGTATGGGTATTCATATTAACTCAAATAAACTCAAAATACTAAAGTTGGAAAACTTTAAACTTGTTGTACATGTTCGGTACTTTGACAATTGGCAGTTGCTAAATTCCGGTGAAAAACTTCAATAACCACCAACAAAGTATTGATTGAGCTAACCGTTTTTTGTAGCGCTATCTTGGAGTCAGTTTAGAAAGCACAAAGTATAACTATGACGTATTCTATGTAACTAGGACTTAAGGGCAGGCCATCAAACAAGACGAGTATAGAAGCTCTTAATATTTCTTTTAGCACATACACAAGTACGCAAAGCAAAGCCAGCAGTCCGCAATTTTTTTCATATGCAATAACTAAATTTCACGGAATAAAAATGCTAAGAATGTTAAGAACGCAGTTCGCTTTAAATAGTTTATTTGCTAGTAAAATTTCCCAAAGTTGTGAACACAGCTGCGAAAGCTCTGTTGAATTGTCATAAAAACAATATGACTTTGAATTTGTAAACAATTAACAGCTGAGTGAATACCCATACTATAAAATGGAAAATGTCGGCAACATTTTTATGCCACTCATACGTTTATAGGCAACACCAAGAAGAAAAATCCTATAGAACAAGTTGTGAATGGAGCGAAAAGCAACACCAAAAATTTATCATACAAAATAATTGAATAAGAACTAACGTGGCAGAGCTACAACTTTTTTTGTGCGGCCCTACTGAGCATTGTTTACAATTGAAAAACAAAATGTGGGCATGAAAGCATGCTAAAGTTTTCCAGGTTACATTTTCTCTCTGGCAAAAGTTTATCTTCAGCTCGTTGCTTTGCAATCCACCCAGTGCACTGAAAATTCGGAATGTGTTGTCATGCTGTCATCACATTGTTTGATGTTGCTCCATCGAAGACTGTCCTGCACAGCTCACTGCCAGCGCCATATGATACAATCGCGTTGCTACAACAACACAAATGTATGCAGCACACAAATTCGAAAACAAAAGCCCAAATGAATTTTAACTTCTTTGAGAGTTTTGTGAAAAGCACTTGCATGCGTTGTTAGCCGTGTTACTATGACAGTTAAGTGCAACCTTAAAAAATCTTTTGTTAAGCAGAAACAAATTAAATGAATATTTTGTGTTTCAAAAAGTTGTAGGCAACAAAAAAAAAACATACACACACACACAAACACAGGCACACATAATAAAATAACCTCTAAAGTAAGGACTTGTGAAGGAATGCCTTGCGATTTAATTTTCTTTAACATGAGAAAGTAAGAAAAAAGTTGTCGTCTTGTGATATGAAATACACGAATTTGTAACGTCCTCAAATTCGTAAAAACACTTGAATTTAAATTTTTTTTTTTTTTTTTTTTTTGTTTTGGTCTATACCGACCGTCTGCTTTGTAATTGTTATTAAGTTTAATGAGGCTTTTGGATAACGAACCTGTGCAAATGCTAATTAGTAAAGAAGAAGACTTTGTGCCATGTAAAACTTTTAGATTTCATTAAAAGCTCTTTTTTTCTGCCTTTAACTTAAGGCAAATTTTAATTAAAGTTGTTTGTCTTGTGCTTTTTTATAGGTTGTAATCGCACTTATTATGGTGATACAGGTTTAACATATTCCTTAGAGCTGCATCGGCCCAAACAGGATCGACTGCCGTATGTGTGTGTATTAACTTTTACAGCAGCCGGAGGTCAACATGGAGATGTTGTGCAGGTAAGTTCGCATACATAGGAATTGAAAAGCGCAGTTGTAGGAGAGTTCAGTTGGAGGCAAACGATAAAACGATGTTTTAAACGTTTAAATTGGCTTTAACGAATTTTTCTTGAAAAAGCTTTTGCTCACTGCTTTTGGGGCAACAATTGCCAATTTCATCATTTATTTATCAACTGAAGCATTTTTAAGGACTCTTTTAGAAGAAGTCAATGAAATTGATTTGTTTCACATTTTCAACATTTTTCAATTCTTTGCCAACTTTAAAGGACTTACAAAATTCGATTATTCGGCAGTTTGAGCATGTTTTAAATAGTCAAACTGCTTTCGGTTGTCGAGATTATATTCCTTTCAGCGCTATTTAGAAATCTGCGCACTTTTTCTGTAATTTACCAAGAATCAGAAAGCTCGATTGTGGTTCGCAAAGCGAATTCAGTAAAGCAGTTTTAAAGCTTCTACTTTTTAATATCATAATATCAGGATTTTTCAATTTTATACTTTTAATTAATTTTTTTTTTATGTGTCCTTGCCGAATTATGAGCTACTGAAATCCTTTATCTTGTGTACAAGCAAATAAGTCTGACTACCAAACCTATTCAACCTATTCAACTCTGTCGCATGAGACAGAGTTGAAATAAAGTTACCTAAAAATCATATTTAGTATATCGTTAGCTGAACTGGTAAGTTGCCCAGTTAGTTTGAATTAAATTGATTTTTATTTAAATAAATCTCGAGGTAAAGTCTACCCGGCAATTTACAGCGCTGAGAGAATACATCGGAGCTTCTGCTGTTGCATTATTTCATCGGCAAGTAAAAGCAAATAATAAAATACTACCAATCACATATAATCTCTATACCTTTTCGTAATTACGGCAGAATGCATTGCGTGAGTAGGAGCGAACCTCTGAGTTGACAAAAATTTAAATGAATAAAAAGCTTATAAATTGTATATTGTTGGCGATTTGAACTCATCTACGTCATGTTTTTTTTTTTTTTTTTTTTTTTTTTTGAAGTTGTTTACAATACAGTGGCAATTAAATAACGTCGGACTTCCTAAGGCATGTACGCAAAGTTGTGATGCATTTTACGGTGTTTTTATGTTTATTCTTCGCTGATGTTTTAAAGGCTTCAGAGATTAAAGACATTTCAATGTTTAATCTAAAGTTTTTGGTGCCGGCCTAATACTGTATCCTTGTCAATTCACTTACAAAATAATAAATCCTTTAGCTTAATTCCTGCTACTTTGTTGATTTAAACATCCCTTTTAGTAATTCGCAAATAAATTAAAGTTGTATGAGTTATTAAAAGTATTAATTGCTGCTTAAATTAATGACAAACTCGAACAATATCCTCAGACAAAGTTTAAGTTTTAATTATTTGCTTTTCTGTTATATAGTTTTTAATTTAATAAACAAATATGTTTTTCAATTTACTGAGAACTCAGGCCACAGTACCGTCACTATAGAGGCTTCTGTCATCCGTATATAGTAGTTGTTATCTGAAGCAAAACACTGACTGACACTCAGTGATTTTTACTTTTTAATTCTCAAACGGCCAAATTACACATTGAAGCTTAAGCTCCAATGGCCTGTTGGTATTCATCCCAAAGCTGTAACTACAACATCCAGCTCGTTTGCATGGATACATTTAACATAAAAACACAAAAAAAAAAAAAAAAAAAAAAAAGAGGAATGAAAAAAATCGTGTGCAGGCGGAAAAAAGTGCTTGCTAACAGTCCAGTAATGGAATCTGAACAAATTTGCAAAAACTATTTGCTTTTGTTACAGGAAACGTGAGGACAGGAAATCCGCCAACCGACATCAGAGTATGTTTTTAGTTACCGTTATTTAGCAGCAAAGCCAATTTTTTTCGCCATGCTTTTATTAAAAACTTTTAAATATTCTTTTTTTTCCTACTTTATTCTTTTGCTTTTGTGTTTCTTTACAAAATAAACATAAAAATATGCACTGAGTTGGTTAAGGAATTTGTTGAAATTTATAATTATAAAATTCTCGAGCCATTTGTGCTCATGGCCGAGTAGTTTTAATTATAATTTAGCGCACAACAGTAATGAACAGATTCAAGTGTTCCTCTTTGGATTTGTTAAGAATTCAGGAAGCCTTTAACTAATAAAATTACTCTACAAAAGTTTGGAGACTTTAAGTTGTGTAAAGCTTTCAGTTAACTGTAATTAATATTTAATTTGCATTGTTACATGCTGCATTTGCATGATTTCAGTGAAAGCGGTTACGTAAATTTACTTGTAGCAGCTCTTGCAAGTAATTGAAACTAATGCACTATAACTATTCACTGCATTATGAATAAAAGATTATTTAAGAGAATGAAGGAAAAAGCTTTACTTCACAGCCGGCTGCAGGATGGAATTGAAGGAAAGTATTAGTGGAGGCGGTAAAAAATATTTACTGGAAAGAAATTTAACTTTAGTAAAAAAAATTTCCTGCAAGTGTTGCATTGGCAATTTTTTCTACTGCAAGGTAAATAAAAAGTAATTTCAATCACACAGAGGTTGGATGAATAAAAATCACAAAAAATAAAACAAGTTTAAAATAAATAATATTTGCAATGAAAGTGAGTTTTACGATATCGGTTTCAATGAAAGTTGTTTAAATGAGCTCTGCTGCTCATTTTTTCCATGTTTATGAAGTTCACTAAAAATTTTTCATGAGGGAAAAATGTGAAAAAATGTTTTCAATAATGCAAACAGGCAAAATACACTGAATCGCATCAATAAAGTATCAATCAAGTGTGCAAGAATTTTTGTGCAGGATCCACATATCAATGCAGTTTCACCTACATACTTAGCAAAGTTGTTTGAGAAAATCACAAATGATAATATAGTGTTTTCACACTGAGGATAAAACCTGGTTTTAAAACCAATCCTTAAAACCTGGTTTTACCATACAAAATTATTCTCATAAAACCATTTTAAAACCTTTTTTGAATTGGTTTAAAGGAGATTTTATGAAATACAACCTTGTTTTATACAGTACATGTTCAGTGCTAACCAAGTTAGAAAGATTGAAAACAGCTGATAATTCATTCACAATTCACAAATATTCATTCACAAAATGTAAAATCATTTCAATTTTAGAACACATTTTTAACACATAGAAACAATAACAGCTGTCGTACAGTTTGTCAAATATGTGTGGAAGGAATAATTACAAAAATACACCTATTTCTAAAAAAAATTTACTTTATCATTAACAAATTTATTTGAAAAACTGTACTATAAAACCTGATTATATCAAAATTGTATGTAAACACAAAATCAGCTGTTTGTAGGTTTTAAGTTAAAACCAGGTTTTAACTTTAGGTGTGAAAACATAAATAAGGGGTCTCCAATTTCAAGGATATATATCAAAATATTTGAAAAATGGAATCGAATGCAATTAGTACTCCACAGTACTAATGACACACCAACCCTTCTGGACTATTTGAAAGACTACACAATTATAAAGCAACCAACTTGAGGCAGTCCAGTTCTACTACTACTGAACAGTTCTATTCTCTTGGCAATGAGTAGAATACCTTAAAAGTATTGAAGCATATGAAAAGCAATACTTTTAGCCAACGTAAATATTTCTTAAAGCCTGTTATTATAATTCTGATCAATGAGGATCACATGCTTGCCCGCAGTAAAGCTTGTTTGTCCCGCGTCATATAGTTGAAAATATAGCAGCTATAAAGATGCAGACGACATTCCGGTTAATATAACATTTAACCTTGTGCCATCGTCACTTTGCCATGTATTCGCTAAATTTATTTAATAATAATAATTTTCTTTTTTCGGACTTCTGAAAATTTTGAAAGTGCAATTAACCAATTTGTGTTTTTTTGTTTTTTTTTTTTTTTTTTTGGAAATTTAACTTTATTTCAAGCAAAAGCACTTTACTTTGAAAAATGATTATAAAACCAAATTTGCAATGCTGCAGGCCCAATGTGCAGCGCCATCCCACACAAACCAAAAGATACCAACAGCGTATTAATAATTCATTTGTAAACTTTGCTGCTCAACATTTTTTGCACAAATGAAAATAGTTTTTTTTTTGCCCCTTTTTGTATTCATATTTAGGAAGTGGAAGAAAGATTATTACTTAATTGCTAAAAGAAATTAGCAACGAAAATAGATATAAAATATTCATTGATGATATTCTTTTTTCCGATTTGCCAACTATTTTCTATTACTTTTATATTTTTACAAACGAGCTCTCAACTCCATTCACAATGAAATATTTTTTGTTTGTTCAGAAAAAAACTATATATATTGTATATAAAAAATAAAAAGTAAAAAAAAATTTCCATCAGGTCACTTTGGATAGCTTTACAATTGGACGTTTTACCTCGTATACACAGAATGGCTGTCCGGATGGGTACATGCAAATAGCTGAATCAGCCCGAACACCCATTGGCGGCATGTGGTGCGGCAACTCATGGGGACCAGTTTTATTTTACAGTGAATCTCGTTCTTTGATTTTTACCATTAAATTAAAGAAGTAAGTAGAAAAGTTGTTTTCTCTTTTCCTCTACTTCTTGCCATTCTAAATGAAAACAAATTTTTTCATTTTATCAAACACAAACTTTTATCATTTTCATAAAGTCGTAAAACTATTTCCTGTTTAACCCGTAAAATCCAATCTCAACTCATACTCGTACTTTTTAAAACTTTTTGTTTTGTTGTTTGTTTTTTTTGTTTTTTTTTTTGTTTTGCTTTATTCTATGGAAAGAAATCTATTCTTGCAATAACTTTTAATATTTTACTAAAGTTTATTTTTCTGCAATTATTTTACATTACAGATTAGCACGTGATCAAAGCGGTTATAATTTTGATTTTCGCATGCGATACAAAGTTCTGTCCCGTGATAATTCGGTAACACGTTATGGCGGTATTAAAGCAGAAGGTAAGTTGTAGTATAAGATGATGAGTAGTTGTCATTTCTAATTGGATTTGCATATAAAGTGAACTAGACTTCTATAAGCAAAAAAAATTTGTTTCATTCCACTTATTTGTCACAGAATAAATTGCACTTGAGTATAACAGAAACTTCATTTCATCATACTGTTTTTAACTGGCTACCGTGGCGTATGATTAACTGCAAATAAAATATTCATCATACGCAATGATGGCCATCAAAGTTATTTGCTGCCTGGAGTTTCTTCCATACTGCCAATAACCTACAGTAAAATTTTCAGTTTTAGACAGGAGAAAAAAAAACAGCAGTTTGATTTCGGAGCCCCTAAAATTTCTTCATCAGCTTTCTCGTATAGTACAATCTCGTGTTAATTTATTTTTGCTTACCGATTAAAAATTAATTACGAGAAATTACTAAGATTTGCCCACGAACAGATTTTTTATTTGAGCTTTCTGATTAGATATTTTACAGCATGATACGCATAAACTGATGATATACGAGTATATCTTCTCGATACGATATCCTAAAGTTTTCTAGAAGAACGGAACATAAAGAAGTTTGACGCAAACGTATTCGTAGGCGAATCTAAGGATTTCTTCAAAATAAATTTCAATGTCATACAATTTTGCCTAAAAAGGACTTCTAATTTTTTTAGCCAATTTTTTTTTTCTCATTTTAAAAAAATATAATTTTTTTTACAATTTATAAATGTGTTCTGCTGTCACAAGCAAAATTGATACGATACTACTGTTGAAAAACATTAGCAAATCGTATCGTATTTGAAGGTGTTTTTTGCGAAACTGGTTGTCGCTGGTAAAATTCCTGATCTTCACTAAAAACAGCGCCTACAAGCAATTCTTTTTCTTATTATTATTATTATTTTTTTTTTTTTTTTGCTGGAGCTCAGTGCAACATTCTGCTGGCCCATGTACAAAACCGAAACTTTTAAATTTCTTTTTCTAAGCGAAAACGCTACAAAAATGTTGTCGCGACCACGCAACTAGTCCAGTATCGCCTAAGAAATATTTTCACTGACTAAACAGATGGCAAACATTAAAAATTGCTTTCCATTCCATTCGTGGATCTGTTTAACTTACTTTAAGGTAAAAAGAAAAATGTTAATGCTTTTTAATTGATTTTTTTCCAACTGCACAACTCTAGACCTGCAGCACTGGCATAATCGTAGCAGTTTTTTACATCAAAATGCCATTGACGATTTCACGAATTCAAGTGGCGTTCATTCGGATCGTTATGGGCAGGACTTTAGTTTATTTAGCTCGTATGCGAACAACAAAACATTCTTAAACTCTCTCAACAATCAAATGAATAAGGACGAATATAATTATACCGAACCAAAATATTATTTGGGTAAGTAACTCAAGCAAATAATAAATAAATGAAATAAATAAATAAAAAAAATTGATTAAATAAATAAATTAAATAAATAAACTAAATAAATAAATAAAAAAAATAAATAAAAAAAATTAATAAAAAAAATAAATGAAAAAAGTAGCAAAAGAAATAATGAATAATTTTTTAATGGTAACAAATAATGTAATTTCTGATTACCAATAAAGGGAAGAGGTGGTAAATGTAGGTTAGTTAGATTATGGCTGCCATAATAGAATGCCTACCACTTGGGTCGAAGAAGTGAGCGGTAGATGCAAATTGCGTCTAATGTCTAAACTACTCGATAATCCTGATGAATGTATTTATTGTTGTTGCTTTTAATCCTTATGCCTGCTACTTAGCAGAGACTTTCGCATGATTCATTTTTAATGTTAAATGCCGAAATATATATCTTTCACACAGATTTCTGTTACAGCAATAACAAAAAAAAAAAGTTACAACACAAACTATCTGATACAGACATTTCAAAACTAATTTTTTTTAAGAGTTGTAAAAATGAAACAAATTTTATTAATTTAAAATTATTTAAAATTAATATGCCGAAAAAATAATACTGAACGGAATATTAACCTTCTACTTAAAAACATATTTCAATTGTTTATATTGGAATATCAGCTAACATTGTTGGACATTTAAGTGCATGCTGAGGCAGATAATCACGTGTCTTTTATCCAAATTTTCTTAGAACACCCAGTGATTTAAGCAACCCTCAATTAAACTTAAAGGATGAGAACTTAAACAACAATTCACATTCTTTTATTTGCCAATGAAACTTTAGGCCTGACATTATATCGAGCTTTGACTGTACATTCTTAAAGCCAATTCATGCTGTAATTGCAGCTTAACAAAATAACAATGTTTGCTATTCAGCAGCTTAGCAAAGTTCCATATTTTAAAACAGTTTAAAGAAGATTTTTGCGTTTCTTTTGTTAGCAAAAAAAAAAGAAAAAATTAAAAAATAACAAAAAACCCATTTTCAAACAATTTACTAAAACTAAATTAATCTTCCTTTTATAAAATGTCAACGTATGTTTTCATACCTTTTATTTAGTTTTTGTGCTTTTCTCATTTAAGGTGATTTAATACCTGGAACTTATTGTTCCCGCATATTTAGCGACTGTGATAAAAAGGCCTGTCGTTTGCAATCACCAAATTATCCTGGTATATACCCAAGGAATTTAACTTGCTACTATGCTGTACGCCAGGTATGTATGTCGTCTATGTTATGTCTCATTCCTTTTCAGCTCACAATTTTTCTTTTATTACAAAAGAAACTTAAAGAGTTCCTTGAGATTAAAATAAAATTATCTGTATGTGTGCGCCACACACATACGAATGTGTTCGGATGTGTGAAAGATATTGGAACAAAAAAGAAACTGTTCCATTGAAATCCTTTCATTCTTTTGTTAGCTTTAGTAAAGGATTAAGCAGAGTGTTGTCACATTATATAGAACACTACAACCTTCTTTGAAATTATTTGCTTTCGTGTGGCAGGGAATGTGTACCGTTTTAGAATTTCAAACGTAAAATTCTATAAAAAGACCCTCCCCTCCACCAACACATTTGAGCGTATAAAATGTAAGCAATCCTCTTGGCAAATATTTAATTTATTTGAAACAACATTTGCGGTTTAGTGTTGTAAAATTTAAGAGTATTTGGAGCCAATTGGAACATGTTTAAAACAAAGGATAATTACCGTTTGCCTTGTCACGAGCTGAAAATAAAATGGAATTAAATTTGTCTTACTAATTTCAATGAATGAAACGTAGACAATTCCTTCCATTCCCCCTCTCTATTTGCCCCTCTCACTATTCTTTAACGAGAAAAAGCCATTTTATTTATTTACAGCAACTCATAATAAGTTTAAATTTATGATTGACAATTAAAAATTCAAAACCAGAAAATAATTTCCTGAAAGTTAATTAAAATTACGTTTTATGATTTCAAAGCTTTATAATTTTCAAGAAATTATGAAAGGATATACATTAAGGTTGCTCCTATTTGTTTAAATGCCAATACAAAAGAATATTTATTATTCCAGAAAGTATTACAGGTATCCCTTTTTATATTGTAATATAAAAATAAACTTTCCTTTTTATGAAATAAAAATAACTTTCATGAACGAGAATACAATAACACTAATCCTTAGTCCAACCATGGGAGCTCTTATAATGCCAGTCGTGTATTTAATAGCGCTTTCAATGGATAAGGATATTTTTTGTTACAGATGCTTGGCAGAGAAAAAAATAAAAATCAAATCAAAAGAAAAGCAACAACTAAAAGAGAAAACCAAAGACTTTTTACAATTTATTTTATGAATTCCCATTTATTTTTCATTGGACGTTAGTTAAATCTAAAAAATGTTGTAAAGCTTCCCTGATGACTTCCATTAGATAGCAGTGAAATGTCCTTAAAAGACACCTAATACACTAAAATACATAAACATTTTTTGAACAACTTTTCTCACAATTTTTTATACAACATTTTTTATTCTAATTAATTAAAAAACTATAATACGTATTGAACTCTTCACTAATAATATTAAAATGCAATAGAATATAAATATAATGGAACAATAATCAGTTGAATGGATTCGTATAGAATTGGAACGAATTAAAGTAAACTAAAATGAGTTAAATTGAATTGAACCAAATAGGATGGATTGCATCAAATCGAAATGAACTGAATTGAGGTCAACTGAACAAAATTAAATGGAATGAAACTGAACTAAAATTAAAATAAACTGAAATGAATTGAAATTGACGAAAGTTGTATTGAACTGCATTGAATTGAACTAAATTAAAGTGTGTTGAATTGAACTAAATTGAAGTGAGTGGAATTAAAATAACCTGAACTGAAATTAAGATAACTTGAATTGATGAACTGTATTAAATTAAATTAACGTAAGTTAAACAGAATTGAATTGAGTTGAACTGAATAAAATCGAATGGAATTGAAATTCACTAATCTTAATTGAACTGAACTGAATTGAACTAAACAAAATTAAACTGAACTGAACTGAACTGAAATTGAAGTAATTTGTGTTGAAATGTATTGAATTGAATTACCGTAAGTTGAACAGAATTGAATTGAGTTGAAGTGAAGTGAATACATTCGAATTGAATTAAAATGAACTAATCTTAATTGAACTGAACTGCACTAAACTGAAGGGCACTGCACTAAACTGAACTGAACTGAGCTGAACTGAACTGAACTGAACTAAACTAAACTGAACTGAACTGAACTAAACTAAACTAAACTGAACTGAACTGAACTGAACTGAACTGAACTGAACTGAACTGAACTGAACTGAACTGAACTGAAATTGAAGTAATTTGTGTTGAACTGTATTGAATTGGATTACCGTAAGTTGAACAGAATTGAATTGAGTTGAAGTGAAGTGAATACATTCGAATTGAATTAAAATGAACTAATCTTAATTGAACTGAACTGCACTAAACTCAAGGGCACTGCACTAAACTGAACTGAACTGAACTGAGCTGAACTGAACTCAGCTGAACTGAACTGAACTGAACTGAACTAAACTGAACTGAACTGAACTGAACTGAAATTGAAGTAATTTGTGCTAAACTGTATTGAATTGAACTAAACTGAAGTGAGTGGAATTAAAATACCCTGAAATGAAATTGAAGTAACGAAGGGCACTGCACTAAACTGAACTGAACTGAACTGAGCTGAACTGAACTGAACTAAACTGAACTGAACTGAAATTGACGTAGCTTGAGTTGATGATTTGAATTGTATTAAATAGACGTTACCTGAACAGAATTGAAATCAGTTGAACTGAATGAAATCGCATTGAATTAAACTGAATTGAATTCAACTAAATTGAAGTAACTTGAATTAATTAAACTGGCATAACTTGAACAGAAAAGAATGGAGTTGAACTAAAAAAAAAATTTGAAGTAAATTAATTTGAATTAATTAAATTAATTTGAACTGAACTAATCTGAACTGAAATTGCCGTAACTTGTAATTCATATTAGGTGGCGGGACTGTATATGACTTTTAAAATATAAATAACTCAATAAAACATTTTTCAACAATTTATGTGTTAAATTAATTAAAATATAAAAATAATAAATTTTATCGAGTTCAAAATCTTTAGCGCAAAGACAAACTTATCAAACTTTAAATTCATAATTTGACTTGATTTTTAGCATTCAAAACTTTTTGAAGTTGAGAAAGTTTACAATTCATTCAAAATGAAATAATCGCATCACTAACACATTACCGTACTACTATCTTTGTTGCTGTTGTTGTTATCGTTGGCACAGATTTGTAGTGGCACTGCGGTGGGCATATTGGTGACGGCGGTGGTGGTGGTGGTGTTACAAGCACGCTTGTGTGTGCAGAAATATATGCAAGCGAGTTGTACGTCTGTGGCATGAACTCATGCAACCGCAACAAAAAGTCCATTTTTAACCTTTTGGGAGTTTCTGTTAAAAATGCAAACACACACACATACAATACAAGCAAATGCAAGGAATAGTTTTACGGGTCAAAAACAAAGTGCAAAACCACAAACAAGAAAAGTATGACTACATGGCATAAACCACACACAGCCACACACACACACAGAAGCATATTTGCATAAACTTACATTTAAACGCAGAGGAACTATAAAGCTTCATTTAACCACAAGGGTACATGAAATTTTAATCCAGATTTTTTATTTTTTTTTTTTTGGTTTTTTTTTTGCATTCAAAATAACATCGTCATGCACTTGTACGTACAATGTTTAAGTTCAAATACAAACAAACAAACAAACAAATAGGGAAGAATATTGTTAAATGTGTATGTTACAGGTTTTCAGTGCAAATGCACGCAGCCTGCCAGTCTGTCTTCTGTGGCAGCAAGTCCCTCTGTCTATGGTTTGGTTCCATACCTTTATATTTATTTTTTTTTTCTCATACCAGCCAGCCTACATTGTTAAACTAACAGCAGTGGAGCAAAACAAAAAAAAATTAAACAAACTGCCAGGAAAAATATTTTTGTTAACCACGAAAGTAAAAAATGTGTTTACTGAAATTGTGTAGGGATATTAAGTACGGTTTGAATTGAAATATTTAAGAACCCGCTAGTTTCTTAGTTGGTAATGTAGTAGCTTTCATTTAAAAATATTTCTAGTGGAGGAGCGTATGGCCCACATTAGTGTCTCATTATAATTTCTTTCTTTACATGGACTTGTCGGATTAGGAAAACATTTCGATTTTCGAATTTCTAAGTAAATTCGAGGTAAATTTTCTATCAAGGCTTTTTCATAAAAAAATTAAGTCTAGAGCCATTTAGTTGGAGTTGTTAATAGCCTATTTCTGTCCTAACGAAGACTTTTAGAATTTATGCTAAAGCTGTTCTTCCAAAAAAAAATTGCAGACCAAATTATATTTAAAATTAATTAAACCGAAAATTAAAAATAAATAAGAATAATAATAAAAACTACTGATTATATAAAATATTTAATAATTATAATTACACCTGTACCCCAGTTTACATGAAGCTTTAAAATTCTAGTTTTATCTCCTTTTTTTAAAAAAAAAATTTGATTGGCTTCGTACATGCTGCCATTAGATTTAAAATGGGGAATCCCCTTTTTGTTTTCGGCTTTGTGCAAGCTGACTAAGTAAGCGTATGTTGCATATTTTCAGGGTTGGCGGATTGTAAAGCTTTGCTATTAAAGAGCACAAAGTTTTGTCCAATATGTCTCTACAAACAGGACATGCAAATTGCCCGACATAACCGGAAATGATTTCAACTTAAGTTTATCGCAATAAATCCGTTCGTTTGAAGCTTTAAATGCTGTGTAAGCCAAACTAGACAATATTTTTTTAAAGAACAAAATTTACAAATACTTTGCTCTTAGAATTAATAAATATTTTAATAAGACTCTCGTATTAATTAAACGGTTTGCAAAGTTTTTTAGTGTCATTTCTAAGCTTAAGGTCGGTTATACTATACACTTTATTTTTATCTTTTTGATATAACCGAGTGGTATAATATTTTGTATTACACGTTTTGATAAATGAAGTACTCGTAAATACAGATAATTGAAAATTTGCACGTCCAGACATCAAACTAATTTGGTACGCCTTGGAACATATTTTCTTAGAATCAATGAGTTCTCCGCTACCACAGCAAGCAATGCTGGTGCTAAGCCCAATTTATACAAGGTGACCTTAAGAGACCAGTTGATTTCTGATTTTAAGGCGAATTCATTCAGCCTGTCAGGCCATATACTTGTTTTTGAATCATTATATTTTTATATGAGTACAAGAAACCATTTAAATATTTTTTTTAATTAAAAATTTAAAAAGAAAAGTATTAGTAAACACATTATTAATAAAAAAAAGAAAATTTTAAAAAAAATTAGAAAATTATAAAAAAATATCAATAATTTGCTTAAATTTCTTTTACTTTTTCTATTCGATGCAATTGTATAACATTTCCAAATATTGAATTCGCCTTGTTTTTGAAAGTGAATTCGCTTGCGTTCATCAAGTATGAACTTGTCTTCAGAACAGTGTCTTCAAAACATGCATGTGTTGTCAATGTCACATATTCTGTGACCTACCGGGTAAACGTATCCTTGTATATTATTATATCGCTTGTGTTTTCGCAACTCTTCAATTGTTTACATTATAAGGGAATGAACTTAAAAGTGACACTAGAGACTGTACAATATTTTTGTTTTCAATTCTTCAGATACTTTTTTTTTAATTTGAGGTTTCACTACTTAATAGTTTTAAACTTACCACGTATTCAACACAGGCCATAAACACTAATAATCATAAGAGGGGCGAGGAAGTGTTGAACACCTCTAGGCAAACTCATAAGGAATTGGCAAAATAAAAAGGACGAGTAATATTTTCATGCAAAAATTAAATTACTCCGCCATTGCGGCTGGTGGTTACATTTGGTGAAACAAGGAAGAAATTCGTTTTTGGCAGTGCAGCATTTTATTAACTCCAGTAATTTAATTTAATTATTACTCTGTACCTTTACAAAAATAAAAATGTTTACCTTTCAAACAAAAAAAAAATTAATAATTTAATTGCAGAAATAAAAAAGTTTTTCTCACAAGTGGAGTGTCTTACAGAGTGAAGCAGGGAAACTATTTCAAGCGAAACAAAATATCGCTGTTTGTTTAAAATTAATAAAGATAAGATCTACAAACATATTTTGAAAAGCACTAAAACTAAATACAAATGGCCCAACAAATACACTCTATATGCCGTCATTGTTCTTACAGTCATTTTTTACATGACCATTAACAAGTCTTTCTTGGTGATGAATTTTATTAGGCGGATACACATTCAAATGTTGTACTGAACAGAAGTTTTATTTTAAAGAAATAGTTCATTTATAAAAATGTCTATTGATTAAAAGATTTAAAAAATGTCTGCCGGCTTGCTTTAAATCTAATTAATTTTTAATGAAGTTACTACTATTCCTGATCTATTTTGAATTTATTATTTAAACTTAATTACGAAATGGCGAAAATACTCTAAAATAAAAAGTGTATGCCGGAAAGATATACTATTTTATTTTGCCGATATTGAGGTAAAGATTTGTCTTGGCAGTTCATATTTGGCTGAGGTGAAGTAGAGATGAGGCAAATTTATTATGGAAATATATTTTGTTAAGCGATATGTTTTAAAGGTTGAAACAGCTCGCTTATGACAACCTGACGAGAGACACTTTTAATTGAGCGAAAATGTGAATGAAAAGAATAGTCGGTTCTGGTCAATAGGGAACCCTTAAATTAATTAACAGACACCTTTGCAGCCATTAAAAATAACAGTATCGTATGCAATTTGTAACTGAAAATGGTATAACGGTAACTGTTAATGGGGGCCGTACGTAATATGATTGAAAAGTCTTTAATGCCACAATATGGGGTCCACAAGACGGCACCACATCGCATACAACCAGGATAAGATTGGAGTTACCGCAAGACTTCTTGCCACAAAAAGTTATTTCAAGAAATGGTCATGTGATTGTACCCCACTGCCCCCGCCTTAACTTCACCTGACTATATCTGAAAAGAAAGGTTTATCCAAACAAACTAGAAACGTTTAAGCATCCAAACAAAATATTTGTGATGAAACTAATGAAATGCCGGATGAAATATGTGAGAATATAATGTAAAACGCCCTCGAAAAAGATCATAAAGAGGGTCTAAAGAGACAAATATTTATCTGATATTCTATTCCGTATAGAATTCCCGACATTACATAAAACACTTATTTGTAGAAGAACTATACCTTTCATTTAATCAAATCTTGTAAAGAAACAAAGTAGTATACCTTTCCGGCGGACACCCTGTATGTAAAAACCCCCAATTTAAGCGCAAAAATTAAATTGAGAAAATAATTCATATAAATGTTAGTCTACCTACATAGTCAGTCCGCATATATTTTCTAGCATTTCGTCGCAGATCTATAATGTCATCTTTAGTGGTTGGAGTCGTGGCTGGCTTATTCCTGTATGTGGGTGGATTCATGCAACCACGCAAATTAACAGTGCACGGTCAAATCACATGATCTGGCCGGCCAATGGAGAATCAAAAAACTCATTTTGTACTACGTATGATCTGTAAGCAATTTTTTACTAACACATTGCGAGATTAATATGAGATCAGTGGCCACTGTGGTCACAACAGTTGGGCTACTCTGTTGGCTCTGGCGAAATACATTTTATAGCTTCATTTGCCAGGTTTACTCTGGTAAATTTGCAAACTTTATTTAGTCTATTTACTTCCGCGACATATTATGAATATTTTTTTATACTAAAAATCAAATTTGCAAACAAAATATTATTTCATTTAAAAAGCATATTTAAAAACTTTGTAATAATTTAACTTTTCCAAAAGTGTATAAAACTCCTGAAAACCTCAAAATGCGGCAAGAAATATTTTAAATACTTTTAAATAAATATGATTTGCCGCTGTCAGTATCAATTTTAATTAATTGTTCAAAACTTTCACTGAAAAAAGTTCAGGGTTCCTGAAAAGAAACAAAACCGAGGCACAGAACAAGTTTCTGCAAGACTTTAAGAAAGAAAAAATGTAAAGAAAAAATGTGTCAAATAAGAAACTTAAACGCGAAATACAAATCTTTTGTGTTCAGCAAAGAAAAAAAATATGAAAGAAAAAAAAAAAGAAAGAAAAAAAACGAATGAAGAAAAACTGCAAGCGAAATCATGCCAAGTTTTTCTATTCATCAACGATTTGAGTAACATAATTAAAATTACCTTCAATAGAAAAAAAAAAAGTATACACGAGTATTTTTTATCAAAAGCGAAATACTTGAGCGGAAGCAACATAAAACTGGAAAACAAAAGTCATAAAAAATGTTTGAAAGGCAGAGCACAAAAAAAGGGATGCTTGAAAAAGTCTTTCATTCTCATCTCTAAATTTTTCTTTCCATTCTCTTATTTAGTGCTTTTGATTGCGGCAACAAAATACAGTTATACAGTTTACCTTCACAACAACTGGGAGAAATTTAAGACAGGATAATAATAAAGGAAAAAGCCAAAGAGGAATAAAATGGCTTACTAAGGAATGCCTTTAAGAAACAGCACAAACTACAACTCGCAATGAAATTCTTAGGAATGAAAAACAAAATAAAACAAGGGCACCAGAATACCTAATAAAAAATTAAGAAATCAGAATAAAAATAAAAATAAATTTAAAGAAAAAAAATAAATGTAATAAACTTTCTTTAGAAATAAATAAAAATAACTTAAAGACTGTTGTCATTGCTGTTGCAACTACTAGTAAGCGCTTCTGCGGTTTTCCGATTAAAAAACTGAATTAAGGAAAAGGAAAACTTGCTTGGAATCTGTGGCAAAAGAGGAAAGATTAAAAAAGAATTATGGCCAGAAGGGTACGAAAATAAATAATCACCTTTTTTCTTTGCTTATTGTTATACTTACTTTTAAGCCTGCTAAATAGAAGAGGGGGGGAGGGTTAAAAAAAACTATCATTGCCATAAAAAAGGAGTTTAAGAAAGTCATAAAATAACAATAATAACAAAAAGGGGAAAAGAGATAAATTTAAATGATTTTTAAGTTTATTATAAAAATAATCCTTTTTATTAAGGAAGATTTAAAAAGCGACAAATTTTATTGCACAACTGTTTGCTCGCTCGTTCTCACTAGTAAGTGGGAATTGCTGCAACAAAAGTTGCTTGTAAACAAAATTTCTTTATTTCAAAATTTATTTTATTTCGTTTAATCTAAAATATTTACTTACATTTGCAAAACGTCTCGTAAAAAGCATGAAATGGACTTACCTGGAAAGAAAAAAGAAAATGATTGTTAGAAAAAATATGAATATTAAAAATAATTATATAAATGGGGGGAATATCTTATCAAGTGACTCGTAGCTGAAGGAGAGAAATTTAGTGACTACAATATGAGAGCTTGTCTTTTGGTGCTCCTGATTGGCAATAAAATCAACACTCTAGGACGTAATTCGGTACTATTTAATTTTCTGTTAGTATTTTGATTTTCAAAAATTCATAAACATTAAATTTCAAATTTTTTAAATTCGTTTGCTCACAAGCTATACGGATTTGTTTCTTATAGATTATTTCATTGTAGCAGATTTTACTTGCTTTATAAAAAGCTTCTCAAGAAATATCTCTTTGATTGGCTTATACCTGCACTGCTAAGCCATGAGATTACAAAGCTCAAAACGGACTAACAAGACATTTAGACAATAAGCCGTCCTTCTGCTGGCTTTCTGCCGTCATATAGCATACAGACCTCCGTTAGATCAAGCCATAATGGCAACTGCGACCACCTGTATGACTAACACACCTCAACACCGTTTAATCAATACGAAAACATATATTTGCTCTAATATCAATTCTTCATTTGATGAAAAAGTCACAAGAATAACTCAAACAAATGAGAAAAACGGAGAACAAAAAAGTGTATCCGACAGGATACAAAAAATGTCTCACTGTCATGAATGGTTTGCTTTTGCAATTGTAAATGTAAAAGTTCAGTTAATTTAAAGTTTGACTTTGTGTGTTTTTTTTTTCTAATATTTTTTTCTGCAATTTCCAACTTTTTCATTCTCATCCGCAATTACATGCTTTGACAAGACAGAGCAATAAGGAAACAATATTTACAACAGAGCAGAACTAATGGAAAATAAAAAGAATATATAATTGTGTAGTAAACTTTATAGCGAGGAGTTTATTTTTTACTTAAGAAAATACAATATCAGACGAAAACGAAAATAGAAATAATTTATATAAGATAAACTAGAGATTGAAAACAAAATGTAATTTAAAACATATTAAAAAATAAAAACCAGGAGCTGAATGCCAGAGTACAAAGAAAATAATGACCAGAGATAACGAGCATGATTTGTAATTCTGAAGTTTAACAAATTAGTTTTTTTTTTAAATGCAGATTCTGTTTTACGAAGCTTACAACTTAATGGCAAATGTTTTATTTAAAATTGAATTCAAGGATCATTAACTTTGTCAAGCGCAATGTAAAGTGTGATTGGCAAAGGCGAGGGAATGAGCAAGAATGGCGCTGACCTCTTTAAAAAATCTGTTTGTTATGAAAACGTTTGTTATGCTAGTAGCTTTTGGCGGAACTATTAGCATTAGTAGTGACCGCTTTCGGCATGAGTGCAAGAGACTAAACTTTGTGTACTTGGAATAAATCAATGAGGGGCAGACTATGATTTATAAATTCTTTTTTATGGTGTGAGTGAGCCATTAAATATTATAAATTAATTTTCTATTTTTTTCCTTAAATAATAAACCAAATTAACGTATAAAGCTTACAATTACTGTACAATAAGGTGCTATACTCTAATCTCCAAAAAGCTTAGCTTAATAAATAAACTGTAGTGTGCAAAAAAACTATCTAGTTCTAGTGATACAAAAATTAAAGCAAATAAATAGTTAACGAAATAAATTTTTTATATCCTTCGAAAACGATATGTAAAATATATTGTTGATGCAAGAAAGAAAGAAAATTTAAATAGTAAGAGCTATTTGAAGTCCATAGTACCATATGTATGTCATGCAAAATGGTAATCAGAACGAAATCCACCTACAGATCTACTCTCACTCCGTTACTAAACGTAGTGGAGTGAGAACAAAATCTGTCATAACAGAAATTAGCTACCATTAGAGACATTAGACATTAGTGTCTCTAGTGACAATGATTGAACGACACTTAGTGCAAAATATTTCTAGGGGCACCCCTGCTACAGTAGTTGGCAAAAATCAACAGAAACTGTGACAATGATGCTGGGTAGCAATCCTGGTACTGTGGGAGACAAAAATGAATAAAAACTTTGTGAAAATGTTGCCAGTATTGTGACTTTGGTACAGTGGACGACAAAAATTTGCCGCCACTAGTTTGCTTAAAAGTTCCATTTATATTTAAAAAATATTTAATTAACATTTATAAACACTCTCAAAAAGAAATAAATTGAAAATGCGTACGTTCGATATTTTTTTTTTTAGAAAATTACAATATTCTGAAACTGAAGTTTCATACTCTGGTGAAAGCATTTGAATCTCCCAACCATCGACCAGGTTACTATACGATCACACAAGTGAAATTGGAAGAGAATTTCTTAAAACTTTATAGAACTTATTTTATTTTTCGCACACAATTCCTTTGAGTCAGGAAACGCTTCCTAACATTTATGAACTAATTGTAGTGAATATTATGAACTATTTCATATTTCGTTTCCTATTTATTACATCTAAGCAAAATTTACCTCACTTGGGTAAAATTTTATCAAAGTATACATTTTTAAATAATTTATAAGACATTTAATAGAATTTATTTCTCATCTTTTATATGAGTGCAGCGATTAATCGTATACATCATACTGTAGCCTTTTTTAAAACCCGTAAAACATCTCACACAAAAATTTGAGTAGTTATTAAATTTATTTTAAAAACATTTACGCAAGTATGTCACTAGAAAAATTGAAAGCCCAAGACGGTTCGAACTTGAACCGTTTTGCGCCCTAAATATTAAAATAGCCAAAGGAAATACGTTTCGCTGCCGAGTGGTCCTTTTCATTTATCAAACTGTTTTCAAATAAGAAATTTTTTTTGTAAAATATCCTTAAAAAACAAAACATTGATTGGCGCTGAAGTAAAGAATGCTCATTTTGCAGAAAGCTCATTAAGTTTTTTTTTTCTAAGCTTTATAAAAAAAAAAGAACAAGACTTCTTTTGGGTAATTAATAATTTTTTTTAATATCTGGCGCACACATTGACAAACATTTAACTTTTTTATATGCTTAAACAAATTCTGAACTCAAGATTTATCTCCTCCTTTCCCTCTCTTTTTCTCTGTTTTTTTTTCCTTTTTTTTTGGATTTCTTGATGGCCTTTGCAACCATAATGACGACACTACTCGACTTTTTACGTTTCCTGTCAATCTGTTCGTTTAATCCGGTCGACAGCATGATGTACCCCATGGTAAACATGCATTGATTCTGGTTAAACAGCCCAAAGGTAATCTGATATGGATTTCAACACAGGATACAACGAACGTTAAGGTGGCCCCCAGCGCCAATGAAAAGGATAAGAAATTCGAGCCAAGATTGAAAACGTGGTCAGACTGTGATCACATACAGGTAATTATTTTTTTATAACGACAAGCACACAGATAAAATCCAATAAAAATTAATTACGATTTCAATAAGAAAAAACAGGAAGGAAAATGGAAATTATGAAAAAATTTTAAATACATTTCCATATAGATTAACGTATTTTTTTACAGCACTTAAGCTTCATATTAAACTTTTAGGAACTTACATTTTAAAGTGCTTTCTAGCATTTTCGCAAATATTATTTTATATTTCAATACATGGCTATGAAGGCTACAAGCCCCCTTCATTTTCCATGTACTTAAATGTAACACGAGAACTGCAAATTGTAGATACTCATTGCAAACTGTATTAAAATTTGTTTGTGGTCAAGCAAAGGACGTAAGCAAAAGTTACGGCAAAAAGCCCACAAAATAATTAATACTGCAACCAAATAACTTGTGTAAAAATTAAATATTTTTTTAAATCATAGAAAAAGAACTTAAAGTAATTTATAAGCCAAGTACGTGTTTCATTATAATCAAATCTTTAAATTACTAATTAATTAAAATTCCCATTCACAAATGCCTGGCACGCTTCGTTTAGTCAACAATTGAGGCTCGAAATGCTGCTGGTTTTACTTAATGCATTGACTTCAAAATAATTAAATAACCAGCAACGGCAAAGCAAGTCATTACAGTCGATGATTGATGCATTTACACAGGCACACCTGCAATTTATTATGAGTGATTTCAATCACTTAATGCTTTAATATAAATAATTTTACTGAATTAATAATTATACGAATTTTGTGGTACCATTTATACCCTACACACACAAATCAGTTTGATGGCAATAAGTTAAGAACATGATAAAACCAAAGTCTTGAAGATGCGGTTACATTTCCCGATAATAGGCGAAATAAGCGTAACCTTTGAATAAAACTTTTATTTTCTTGCAAATGTTTAGTAAACATATTTTAAACTTTTTTTTATCTAACATGAAAGTTGATAATAAAGATGTTTAATAAAAGTTTTATAAATACCAAAAAGTTTTAAAAAAGTTAAAATTTTGTTTTTCTCCGCTCCTTTCAATATAAAACCCATAAATTAAAGTAAATAAATATCTTTATTAAACTTTTTAAAAAAAAAAAAAAAAAAAAAAAGGAAAAAGTAACTCAAACGAATTGTTTTCCAAGAAAGAGTAACTTATAGAAATTCCTTTCCGTATAATTTTAAATTATTTTAATAAAAATTCTAAAACAAAAAAGGTAAAAATGAAAAAATTTTTATTTTCTTTATTGTATAGACTTTTTCCTTATGATAAAGATTTTGACGGAGAGAAAAATTTAATTTTTTTATCTTAAAATGTTTTAACAATAAAAAAAATTCTTAAGAGACTAGAATGCACTCTGGTACGATATTCTTTCTGACTTTTTGCTTACAGATGGAATTTTAACCTGAACTGTAAAAGAAAAACTAATTAAAAGTTTTATTTTATAGAAAAACGAATATTTCCTTTAAAGTTTTTGAAGCAAAAAAAAAAAAAATATCTTTAAAAAAATTAAATGGAATAAAGGAAAATTAATTAATGAAAAAGATGCAATAAAAAAATGATCTTGCAATGAGGCGAAAGCTTTTGTGAAAAACTGATTTTCTTCCACTGATTTTCTTCTGTTTAACTTCCACAGTCAGTTTTGACAAATTTTTACATTAAAACGCAAACATTTTTGTAGAAACACGCTAAAACCAGTATTTTGAAAAAATATATATTAAAAATTAATTTATGAATTCACAATCCATTGCTCGTTTCCTTATTAATCATGCTTGCCTCTGTTTTAAAAAAGTCCATAGTTTATTTAGAAACATTAACCTATATGAAAAGAACTTTGCAATATTTTTAATATTTATATTGAAAACAAAAGGTTCTCCAGACAGGGTGTAAAGTTGCCGATAGATATTTTTCTTAGTTCAAGCACAAAATTTCTATAGACAATTTCCGCTAAACAAACATTTCTTTACGAGGAATATGCATTCTTTTTAATGATTTGTTTTCCCACATATCGTTACATTATAAATAATTAACATAATTTTTTTAATTCTTCTGATAAGGATCAAGTTTATACAATGTATTCATACAGCGAGTCCTTATTAATTGGGTTTTCTTAATATTTTGGCACCTTTGATCTTCTTTAAGAAAATAAAACTTTAAGTAATATAATACAAATCTATTCATACATTAAGAATAAGCAAATATTAAAAAAAAATTAAAAATAAATACATATTAGGAAAAATACGGACGCAAAAAGTCTTTGTTTGAATAAAATAACACAACAACAAATAAATTAATTAAATAATTAACGTATGAAATAAAAAATTAAACAGTTTTTAACTTTGCAGAATAAATAATTGCTATACAGAAATCAGAAATATTTTAAGAAAAATATTATTCAACACATTCAAATACAATTACACACAGAGATGTTAGTTAAAGTACTCATGGCGTATGATTTATATGTTAACACGAGAAATTATTTTGTATTACTCATACGCCGTGGGGACGAATATTTTACATGCACACACACACAAATAGACTTTGTTATTGATATAGACACGTTCGTTTTTCTTGCTGCAATTCTCTTCAGTTTTTTTTAGAACTGATCGTTTCTTTACGCTTAAGCAATCTGTCCTTAATTTCTCATGTACGGAATTAATATGTGTACCCCTCTCCGTTCTTCTTTCCCCTCTCGCGCAAGGTCGTCCTTGCTTCAAGAAAAACTAATGTGTATAAAAGCAAAAAAGCAGACGAACATACATAGAACACTTTTCAAACTGATATTATTTTTTTTATCAAAGTATTAATTATATAAAAATTTGTGATATCCTTAGGCAATCTCAAACTATAAAAGGAAGTCGACGGTAAATATAATTCTTTAATGCTTCACGTAATTGCACTCACTCTTTAATTAAAACGGTTCTCTTATCTATATAGTCTTCTGCATCAACACAAATCGCCATCATTGCAAGTAATAAAAATATAAAACCATCAGTTTTTGCTCATAATTTACCTTTTCAATATTTCATTTCATTTTAAAACGATATGCTGGCATTTATTATACGTTCTAGACGTGGACATTTTGTGCAATTTCAGATAACGCAACAGTAGCAAATGATTGTGGCAATTAAAAATAAAAAAGAAAATATTTTGGGCAACAGTGATATGATTAGAAGTCGATGTACTCAAGCAGTGAAAGTGATTTTGGAGACAGGAATATGATTCCTATTAAAAGGATAATTGTAACATGAAATCTGTTTGTTGAATCAAAAAGTTCGAATGGAAAACATTTTCAATTTTCTGCACAAAATTACCCCATACATTGGCCGTTTGAAGGCCATAATTCGTGCCAAAGGTGATCAATTCGAACAAATCTAAACTTATTCTAAAATTTGATGCTATTTCCGACATTTTTTGCTTTCATTCAATAAAATTTAAAAAAAAATGACAAAATTATGGCAGTTTTTTCACCTCACCCTGTAATGGTGTTAAAAGTCACTCTCCGATTCACAACAGCTGTTTATAGAAAGTTTCTCTTGGAAAAATGTATGGAAAACTTTTTAAATTTTTTGGTCAAATCACTCTCCTACTCATAGAAATTGTGAAAGTTTTCAGATGTAAACTATAGTGACAGTTCTCTATAAAAAAAAAATTCTCCAAAGACGAGATAATACAATTATCGTATACAATTTTTTCCAAATTTATAGAAAATCTCTCTTTTACTAATAAAGAATAATTTTATAAATTTCATATTATTATTCGGAAAACGATTTCTATATAAAAAGTATTCTTTGTATAGAGAGCCATATTTCCAAAAGGAAGAGGTGTATTCCAGATAACTTTTTCTGCCTTAAAAAGAAAAGAATTAAAAAAGCGGAATTCCGCTAAAAGTTCATCTGTAAAAAATTCAGCATCTGAATTCTAATTTTCTTTATAAAAATCCCTATAGTTGGAGCCCAATTGAGAGATCATCAACAGGCTCAAATATAATTTTTCATAAAATAAATATATATTTTGTAAAATCTATTCATTGTGACGGCTTCAGAACACTTTTATACAGAAACTGCAACTGTTTTATGGACAATTTTTTATAATTAAACTTTTGTTTTTAATTCAGAGCGATTTGCTTGCAGTAACTTAACTTCACTTGATTAACTAAAAATAACTTTTTTCTAAGGAAGTTCACTGGAAATATTTCAGAGACCATTTCCTATAAAAGAAAAATAAAAATATCTTATTTTTCAAAGATAATTTTTAAACTGAATGAGAATAATAAAGAAAATCCTTTTGGTTTGACTAAAACTGTGTTTGGAAAAAGTGTGAATGTTTAGTTTTAAAAGCTTTCTGTAAACAATTAATAAACATAAAATATTGTTTAGTAACAAAATTTCTTTTAAAATGTTTATGAGGAAAATTTGTTTATGCTGCCGCATAAGAGAAAAAAAATTGTAATTTTTAAGGATAAATTATGCAAATTGTAATTGCCAACAATTCTGTCCATCTTCATTAAATATTTTTTATTCGTAAGCATAACTCGATTGTTCCATGAATTATAAAGCTTTTAAGGTGTTTTGCTTTTATGTTATTGGTGAGAGAAAAATGGAAATTTGTTTTCTGTTTATTCATCAGGATATTTTCATTTGTAGTCTGGCCATAACGGATTATTACACACAAATTTTTCATTTCTTAAGATTTTCTTTTCTCTTAAGCTTTTTTAATTCTGCTTGGTGCTTGCAAAAAAGCTTCCAAAACATTTTCTAATTTAATTTTGTAATTTTGCTATCCTTCGCTAATTTCGCACTATCACTGTTTATCATTTTGTTGATTTTTGTTTTTGTTTGCAGGTTTCCTTAAAACTTCACTTCAGCGGCATTCGAGCCTTAAATTTTTAATTTTCACACCCTTCCCTCCTACTTTTTTCGCTTATGATGAAAATTTAATACATTTTCCTTTAAAATGTTTGCTTTTTCTATTCACATTTTTCGCTTGACTTTGCGTAACCACTTTTTTCCTTTTTTTTGCTGTTTTTTTCTTTGCTTTGCAAAGAGTTTGTTTGACTGTACTCGGGATGGCTGTTATCAATTCTACAGCCAGGAGAATAAACATTTTTAGCCACAAATTAGTGGAACATGGTTATAAACTGGTGACTTGAATATTTAATATTGTGTGGACAAATGGGAATCCCGGCAGTGGTTTTCAAGGACTACTTGAGTACTGGTTGAGTTCAGGCTGATAGTCATGCCTTTGCGCAACAAACTGATGTAGAAGGAATTAAAAGAAACGTTAAAAAGTTTGCTTTGGACAGAAAAATATTTTTATAACAGTATGCCCTCAACACAATGGCACATAAGCAAGATTAGCTTCATACGCCGCTCAGACAAACAGTATTTCAAAAAAAAAAAAAAAGATAGCAGAAAATTGTTTTCCTAGATGCAGACAAAAAATGTTTATTTCTGAAAATTCAGATGGAATGCACTTTTGAAATTGCGATAGAAGTTGTTGGACGAAGAAATAAATACTGAAATTAAGAATTTATTGATAAGCATATGAATATGATTATAATACTAGAAGCTCTGAAGCATGGCTGCTGAGGTCATCGGCTCAAAAATGGTCATTGCAAGACTTCTGAAAGTTCATTAAAAAAAGCACAAAAACGTTTGTACCACAATTACATGAAAATAAAAATGTCAACACCATGAAAAAAAAAACTGGCCTGATGAAATTACAAAGTTTCACTGCCCTGAATATAATTCCAGATATATTAACAATTAAAAACTTAACAAATTAAGAATGTCACTCTCCTGAAAGTTAAGAAAGAAAGTGGAAGTAAAAAAATCGGTTTTATAATTTTTTACACTGTATTCTCTTAATATTCATATGTTTGACTTCAAGGCACGTATTGGCTCTTGATTTGTTTATGACAAAAAATCAAAATCGAAATTCTGAATATGTTACATGAACATGTAAATAAATAAATAATGAATATTGAGCAAGTGTATGAATACGAATTTTATAAACTTTATCTACTGGTTATCGATCATAATAAAAATTTCTTTTATGCTGTTCCTTAAATAGGCTGTTAACTTAAAGACAATTTCACATGCCAGTTCAGAAAAGTATATTCCAAATTGTAAGAGAAACATTTAAAAAATGCGTTCCACAATGTATTTACTCGTTTCCCAGAAAGCAAAACATTTAAAGTCCATAAAACTCATACAGAGACAGTGTAGTAGTACTTGTGATAACTGGCAGAATGTTTCCTGTCATTTCTTGCCTTTAAATTCGCTGTACAGGTTTTTTTATCTATCAGACAAGCTGCTCAAATATATTCAAATGTTTTCACTGTTTGCGTTGGTACTCGGCAGTACGCAATTAAAAAGGAAAAAAATACGAATTGTAGTTTCACATTCACTTTGAGCCATGCATGCTGATGAATGGCTCAAAATGGTTTCTTTTTCCTGATTGTCTGTTGAAGTACCACAGTGAAATATCCTCTTTGATTTCATAGACAGTTTTTATTCAACTAGTAATCGCTTTTAAATGTCTGTGTTTGTGCTTGGAAATACAAGCACGTCTTTGCCAATATTTATATGTGAATTTGTTTCCCCTTTTTTTTCCACCTCTTTGTATCCCTTCAAGTATTATATTACAATTTTTTTTTACACCAGATGCACGTGCAAATAATCGCACTTGAAAACTATTTGGTTTAGCCAGCAAAAAAAAATTTATCAAACATTAAAAAGGACTGCTCTACTCAACGACCGAGCCATCTGGCCAGCAATGATTTGTATTGAGGAGCGAAAAGATCTGTGTTTGCAGACTTTAATGGTCTTTTTAAATGGGCATTTGATAGCTTTTTCATTTTCTTAGGGAACATTTGCTGCCATTTTTATTTCTCTTATTTTTCAAATATTTATTTGTTAATACTTCAATAGGCCTTAGAGTGTTAAGGACTCAAGTGCAAGCTTCCTTAGACATTTGCTATTGCTGAGTTTATATGTTTGTGTCCTTGAGGACGAAGAAGAATATTTTCTTTCTACATTTACTTGCAAATAGTGGGAAGACGTAGGAAGAAATTACAGAATTTTATTACAGCTATACGATGGAGAAGAAAAAATTATTAGCAAATTTGTTTTATTAAATGGACGATTCATGTTTTTCATTTTGTTTTTTTTTTGTACATAATAAATTTTAAGATAAAAATTTTAAAATGTTGCTAAAAGTAATAAAGTATGCCTAAGTTATACACTAAAAAAAAAACGTTCGACAATTGTTTTAGAAGCGATTTTGCTAAGCGATTTTGTAGCAGTTACAGACGTAAATATATATATGCTTCAATCGAAATTCCTCTGCTGCTACTGTCGGCCGATCTTGTTCATTTCCGTTAATATAATTTTTAACAAATTCAATTTTTTAAATATTGTGCTACCAGGTTGTGTAGCATCATCATATTTTTGAAAAAAAAAAAATTTAAAAAAAAGTTATATGACAAGACATTATTTTATGGCAAATAATTTTGCAAATATTTACTTTATTATTTCGAACTAGTGAAATACTGAAAAATAAAATTCCATATTTAATTTATAAAAAAGATTTTTCGTAGACGTCGCCAATTTAAAAAACTCAATATTTTTCTTTCCAAAAGTTTTGCAGCTTAAAAATATTAAAAATCGTCTAGATTTTTCACTCAAGCCTACACTGGCCAACATTTTCCCTTTCCCTACAGTCTAAGCAACGAAATATACAACGCATTCAAATTTCAGGACTTATTTTTTAATTTAGTAAAAGTGAAATTAATATAAATTATAGTTTTAGCCGCTGGCTTCAGCAGCCAGTGATCCTACTCATATGGTAAATATATTCATATAATTGCAATATGAAGTAAATAATTAAATAAATAAATTATTTAAATTTTTACATTTATAAATCCCACATATGTTAAATGCTAAGTAATAAATTAGGTAAGTAAACAACTCACAGTATGGTAGAAGCCCTTCAAGAAAAAAAATGCAGCATGTAAACAATGACTTTCACACAATGCGTCGTGTTTCACAAGGCCAGTACAGAACACTGACAGTGTGCAGCGTTTTAAATTGTTGAGAAGAACTACAAATTATTGAGCGTGAGAGGTATCAAAGCTTCACTTTAAATTTTAATGCTCATTTTGCGCCGCGTATAAACGCTGTCTTGTAGCATTTCTAATAATACAGGGTGTCTGACGGGAAGGTCCACTACTTTGTTTGTTTATAATTTTTGATTAAATGAAAGTAATAATAATACAGGGTGTCTGTCGGGAAGGTCCACTAATTTTTATGTTTATAATTTTTCATTAAATAAAAGATAATAATAATACAGGGTGTCTGACGGGAAGGTCCACTACTTTGTTTTTTTATAATTTTTGATTAAATGAAAGATAATAATAATACAGGGTGTCTGACGGGAAGTTCCATTACTTTGTTTGTTTATAATTTTTGATTAAATGAAAGATAATAATAATACAGGGTGTCTGATGGGAAGGTCGACTACTTGGTATGTTTACTATTTTTGATTAAATGAAAGATAATGGTTCTTCTACTAATAAATCTTTCATTTAATGTTGGCACCTACCTATGGGATACCATATCAGATATATGTCCGACATCATTCTAATACGTTTTGCGGTATTTCATTAATTTCTTTACGAATATTTTATTTGAAAGCTTAAATGTTTCTGATGAAATTACAAAGTTTCACTGCACAGAAAATAATTCCAGATATATTAACACTTAAAAACTTAACAAATTAAGAATGTCACTCTCCTGAAAGTTAAGAAAGAAAGTGGTAGTAAAAAAATCGGTTTTATAATTTTTTACACTGTATTCTCTTAATATTCATATGTTTGACTTTAAGGCACGTATTGGCTCCGTGTGTGTCTTGTGTGTCTTTCCGTGCCGGTCTTATGCGGTTAATTTTCTTAATATTTAAACAAAAATTACTTATATTATATATATATATTTTATATATTAGTTGTGGTATTTAATCAAACGCAACAAATATCAATATTCATTTTGATATTTTAAAAATTTAAAAAATTTGGTTTTGAAATTTTTTAGACTTTTTTTTTATTTTCATTATAATTCTATGTAGAAGATCAATACTATATTGATTACTATTATTAAGTTTCAGACTTAATAATATTCTTCCGATGAAAACATGAAATAAAGACAATTTTTTATTATACCCGCACATAAAAAATATATTATCTTTTTAGTTTATTATTTTTTAGGGCATTAAAGAACAACGAAAACATTCTTTAATAATCCTGCACAATTTACAAGCTAAAATTATAAAATTTGTTTAAATCAGTGAACTCATATCAAATGGCCGCACAAGAACTTAATGAATAATTAACAGACTATTATAATAGATAACATGCGATTACCCTAGCAAGACAGTAAGCAAGTCTTAATATTCAAAAGCAATATTGACTTCAAAAGCCGCAAAATCATTAACTTGCAGATAAACGAGCCACGGGTTGCCATTAAGAGTTTATTGAGAATAAAAGATATCGAGAATTCGAAATTAATCTTTGTGGCAGCAAGCAAATGCATTAACATGTTTAATTGGACTTTATAGTTAAATATTTATTAGAAGAGAAGCATACAGGCATCATACAGTGCCATGCCATTGACTGAGTACAAATATCTGCAGCTGAAGTAAAGATGGCATCAAGAATATTGATAGAAAAACTAATTTCTGTAGTAATTCAAAAGTAATTTCAAAGCATTACAATAAAATACATATTAATAATATGCCAATTCCCCCAACCAAATATCAATATCACTATCTTTTAATAAGCCCACTTTTCACCACGCAAATTCATTTTGAGCTGTTCCATACACAGCCAAGTGAAATTGTTATTTATTTGAACATGTCTTGGCACAACATTTGCAACCTTTTAATGACCTCTGCCATGAAACGAGGGAGGGGTACTTTGATATGTATTTCAATTTCTATTCTTATTTTCAAGCCAATAATTTCACATTAGAAACACGTTTTGTATGGGTGAATGTAAGTAATTCTTAAAGGAAATGGTGTATTAACTATTTTGACATATAAAGCCATGCCAGGGATACTTGCTGTCAAGCACTTTTCTAACTTCTGTCCCTACTTATCTTTCTTGCACTCATTCACTTTCTATCTCTCTCTCTCTTTACTTTACTATTCATTTTATCTTAGAATTCGAGCAAATATATTTCTTATTTTCACTTTCACGAACCAAAACTGTTATCCATCATACAGTGGTTTTTGTGTAGATTTCCGCCATTCATTGCATGTTGTATGTAAACAGATTTTGAGGGGCAGGGTTTATAAGTAACTAAAAGAAGCCAATTCTTGATAAGCGAAATGAAGTAAATTATTTACTGCGAAATAGTTCCAAACGAAACAACCATACAGAGCGAAAGGAAGTTATTTTCCTTATTCTTATGGTTTCTCCATGTGCAGGAAATTGATATTGAGTTTAGATATCCATCGTGGCATTAGGTTTGAGGACCGATGTTACACATCTCCCATAAAATCTGCAAATTTCGCAAATTCCGACTGACTTCTTTACGATACATGTGGCGACTTTCCAACATTATTCGCAGATGGTGGCAAACCAAATGGCAACGATGCGATCTCACAACGAACCCCCAAGTGAATTTAAACGAGGCAAAAGATTGCCTAATTGGCTACCGACGACTGAGTGCTGGTCTTTAAAGAAATAAATATTTTTATAACAAAAAATAATGAATAAAGGCTTCCTAATGATCTGCATTATCACGTAGTGGAAAGAGCGTAAAAACCAGCTGATATCGCAAAATAACCAACTTCAATTCATTTTTCCATTCTTAAATATCCTGCTGAGTATTCATTTCTATTCATTTAATGCGTTCCAAAAGGACTTTCCTTATTTCCATTGAAAACACTTCAATTGTGAATCTCAATTGCGCGCTGGACTTGAAGCATTACTTTTGAAAAATCATACTCTAAAGGAACTAAACTGAAAAGCATTTAGAAATTGTGACTGACCGATGGATAAAGCTAAGGCAGCTGATGAATTCTACACAAGAAACGGCTACCAATTTCCTTACAGGGGAGAATAAACACAATCTTGTGACAAACTCAGAACATTGTCCTTTACTGTTAATGGCAATTGCTCACGTTTATCATAAATTCAATCAAATGGAAGAGAAATTGACAGAAAATTTACAGGAAATAAAAAACAACTCTGATGGAGCGAGCGCTGTTTCCAAAAATGTTTACAAATTTCTTTGGTCCAGTTCAGGAGAGGACGGAGTATGTATTGAAAGCATCAAAGCATTTAAGAAAATTTGTGTGAAATAAAAATTGTTGGAAAAATTATTGTCAATTACAATATTGGTTCACATGTACGCAACTGTTACAGCTACTTTAACCCTCAATTGCTTCTATGAGCCACCGATTATTCGGCTTTTAACAATGATTACATAACTAGTAAAATAACTGATAGTATTCTCGTAGAGTATATTCTCAAAAATGAGAAGAACATGAAGAAATTTTCACAGCAATCAACCGCGATAAAGATATAAAAAAAATCATCAGGTGCGCTATGAGTTGCTTCAAGTTACTTATAAACCACCAGCAAAACTTCCCCAATAAAATGCCCAAAACAAAAATGTTACTTCAAGGTGACTTAGCAGCATCCGAAGACTACAAGTAACCACATTAATAGCGTTAAGTGATTCTCACGTTTTATTACCCTCCCAGAGCACACTCGAATTATAACTTGTCTGTTCAAATACATTAATTCATATGCCACACACCACATTTTCTTTCGCAACCGCTTGCAATATCTTCGTTAGCTGTATGACACCTTCAGTTCGAATGTTACTCCCTTAACGCTAGAAATGCTCGTGCACTGAATTTACTTAAATTATAATAAAAAGAAAACTTAATCCAGCTGTCACCATTTATGTGTGCTTTCTTACTTGTCTTTGACTCAATTTCACTAAATCTTCTGACTAGTTTCTGCAGCGCTGCCAGGCACGAGCTCTGGCAGTGGCAGCATTAACAGAAATGCTCGCACATTCATTTGATATTTATGTATTTGAACATTTCCGTTATTGCAGGACTACGTGACGGTATATGATGGTTATACAACGCGTGATCCAATTGTATTGAAATTTTGTGGTGGCGGTCAAGCTGTACCGGCGGCAGTCTCTAGTGGTCCCGAGTTGTTGGTGGAGTTCACCACATCACCGTATGGCACGTTCACAGGCAGTTCATCGCAAGTGTTGCCATTATATGGTTTTCAATTAGAGGTGGAATTTTATTTTTTGATTACTTTAAACAACAGAGGGAATTTTTCTCGTGATATTCCTTTTTACAGGTTGAAGTAATTTTTGTGGACATACAATCGCCAACCTATTCGAAAAATAAAAAGCCTTGTGAGTTTTGGATAAGGGGATCGGGTCGTGGCATATTAGAGAATCCTAAACACTCGTTGGCGCCGAACACCACCTGCCTGTATCACTTGCAAGGTGTCGGCATCTTCAAGACTTTCGATCACTTGAGTTTGTCGCGTCGTACAAATGCCCAGGGCATGCATCCACCACCCTCCAGATTTAAGGTTTGGATCTCAATGTTGAAATTTAATTTAGATCCGGAATTCGGTCAAATGGATGAGACCTCTGTGGGTGCCATAGGTGTGCTACAAACTCAGGAGGATTGTAGTGGTATGCTGCGCATATGGGATGGCTCTATGAGGGAGCCCCCTGTATGCAAAGACTTAAATTGGTAAGTAAAGAAGTCTCCATTTTTGTAACGCTAAAAATTACAAATCTAGAAACTCCACTGATAACGCAATCGGTTCAATTTACGTTCTGAAAATAATATTAAAGAATAATATAATTCATCCGGTAATCTTTTCACCACTTTAACAACGCAGCACTCGTGTAATTTGTGCGTCCAACGCAAATCAAATTATTTGATATGATATGATATATGATATGTATATGATCTATAGGGGCCATCACTGGCAGGAACTATGCTTTCAGGGATGTATTAAAACCTATAAATGTCATTGAAGCCTTGTAGCGCAACATCCTTAATATTGTATTGAGTTCGTAACACCGTTGCTTAGGAAAGGGGTATTTATGAGTTCGCCAAAGGTGGAGAAAAACGCATCTGGAAAGCATGAGCCATGTGCGCATAGTTAAGACCTACGATTTTTTGTGTATCTAAATTTTTCAAAATTTATTCACAGTAGTCCGAAATCTCAAAAATATAGATCAAATTACCCATGGATTAGATTTCATAAAAGGCGAAAGAGACCAAAGAGTTTTGGTACGGTTCTCTTTCACGTTATTCCGACATCTACAAAGAAGATTTTCAAATGAGGGAGCATACTATTGATAGTGCCACGAATAATCGCATAAAGAGCTCCTACTGAGGCATTTTCGGTATATTTATTGAGAAAGGGGGTTAATAAATTTCTGGTAGTTTGTTAACTGCTCTACCATTCAATCTCGGCCCCACTTCTGCACAACTATTTTGAACCATCAAGTTGTAATAAATTCGGTAGTACAAAAGATTCCAAATGAATTCAATCAACGCAAAAGACGTTTGAATGCCCTTAATTGTTAACTAACGATATCAGTGTTGCCAACCATCATCAAGAGAACAGTGTAGAAACGAAAGGATATTCAACCTTTTTTTTTAAGGATACCTCTAGCGCTATAAAAGCCCTATTATTTTCCACAAAAAATAAGCAAATCCAGTAATTTTTAATTTTCAGCATGACTGAGACCAATCCAGTGCATCCTTCATTGCAACAGTATTCGCACAATACGACCAATGTTATAGCAAGATATTGCCGCGGAACCGTGCCCAGAACGTGCGATCGGGCCAATATAAATGAAACATATGCCAGACCCTGTACAGTATCCGAGAGTTATGTCTCCAGCGGAGACTCAATAACATTGGAATTGAAAAACACCGAATCCACCGTATTAAGGTAATGTTGGGGATCATATCATTTATTTCGGAATAATAAATGATAATGACAAATTTTAATAACTATTTATAGGACTTTAGAGTTTAAGCTGAAATATGAATTTATAGACCTGCACCAAGACGGTCTGCCTATGGGTGGCGGTGAACTTGATTGCAATCGTAAATTTGTTAGTAATCTAATGGATCGCAAAGATCCTGCAATTTTTCGCAGTGTACGCAATATATTTCTATTTGGTCGTGGAGGCACGCGAAATCTCAAGTGTGTTTATAAGTTTGAGGGTATGAGGGGTGAGCGGGTGCGTATTAAATTACGGAAAGTTACCACCATGAATCGTCATTGCATGTCACGTGTGGACGAGGACATAAATAGGTCATTCTGTTATGGTGATACAAGTGTAAAGATTGAGGTTAGTGGCCATAACGCTAGCAGAACCCAGCAAACACTTAATCAATTTATCTTGCCCTTGAAATTATATGAAATACGAGTATATGACAATTTACAAATGCAAATGTTTGCTGGGGTTTTAAGACTCATACACATGGCATGTACTTAAATCACTTTGTGTGTAATTTTGTTCGATGTTTTCTACATTTTACACAGATATTTGAACGGCCATATCATGATACAATATTATTACCACGCGGTTGCCTCTGTAATTCATCGAACTCATCACATTTACCAGTTGAATACACATCAACAAGCCGTGATGTGGAAGTTCATTTTACAGCCTACAATATGACAACATTGGATGATCCAGATGCTTTAAATTTTGAAGGCATGTTCGAATTCATCAAAGGACCAACGAATTGTAAAGATGGCCGTAGGAAATTTGGTCCCAGCGGCACCATTGACATGACATTTGGAGACGTATGTATTAATTTTTGATTTTTTCCTGCTCACAATGTGAAGCGATTCACCTCGATAGATGTGCAGTAACCGAGAGCGCACTTCAACAGAAGTCTTTAAAAGATTTAAATTTTCTGTTGATTTTTTATAGATGGAATGTCGAACACGGCCCTGGCTTATTGAACCCTCAAATGGTAACAAATTCTTGTATATACGCTTAAAAGCCATTTTCCTGCGCAAATATAATCCCAGAAGAGCAATGAATAGTTCAATTGTGGGAAAAAGCTCGTATCGCTGTGAGACAAAGGCCAGAGCTGTGCTAACGACAGCGGAAGGTAAGTCACAGCATACGTGGCATGTTAATTGAATTTTAGCCATCATTTTATAAAATAAACAGCAAAACCTCGTTATTAACAACAATGTTCTGGTCAGTCCAATCTACAAGTCGGGCACAATGTTCATTAGGATTAGGTCACCCTAATCCAAAGTAATATTTTTTATCATAAATTATAAACAATCTGATAAACAGTGTAATGTGATCACTATCAATAATGAACAATGAAGAGCATGAGTTCAAAGCAGGAGCAAGATACACTTTTAATTATTATGTAGTAATTCTTAGGTAATTTTACTTAAAAAGCTTTTATTACTCAATCAATGTCTGGGTGCCGCAAAATTTGTATGGTCTTGAAGAAGTGAAAAAAATCTATTTGTTAACCTACAACCGGTAGACATTTTATCTTTTCTATGGAAAAATATTCCAAAAAATTCAACCCAGAACAAACCATTCCAATAGCAATATCTGACCACGAAGGTGATCGGGGACGAAGGTGTCTTCGACAATGTAGTCTTACTATCCCTCTAATGTCTATTTTAATCGGAGAACTGACATATGAGTGAATCTGCAATCTGTCACTGCCCGTAACGAAGTTTGGATTGGAAACATTGTTGGAACATACTTTTTGAAAAATGGTACTTCTCGAGCAGTGATTTTGTGGCGTAATACAGGTACCACTACTGGGCACGATAATAGAGTTCGTTCCAACTAAAATATATTGCAATATATGATTAATATAAGACTTCAAGAATTGTGACAGAATTATGAGAAAGCGAACAGAGAGTAGTTTTAAGGAATCCCTCTGGCGTCAAGCTTAACGCTTTAAAGGAATTTTATTTTAATGGTTTTTACATCGCCGATGAAACACTGCTGTAGAAGAACGGCCTAGCAGTCAGTATGTGCTCATACTCGTATGTATATTTACATCGATCTTAACTGTTTGCTGGGAAATATTAAACATTTTAATAACAATTAAACAAGGGAAAAATTTATGATAACTTTAATTTTAAGCTTATGGCTGCCTGAAAACGGTATCGAATCTACAACCTCAGCCATTTGCAGACGACAAACTTACTAACCACTTTAGACAACACCTCCCTCTTTAATATCTATTTAAATAAGCGACATGACAACTTAAAAGGATTTCTTGATTATACAAAATTGTTAAATCATAAAACGTTTTGATTGCTTAAATGTAGTCAGAAGATTATGCGACACCATTTCATTGCTCAATTTGTCATTTTTGGAAATTTTTAATTGCCATGTTCTCAAGGGAATTGACAAATTTGGTTTGTCTGCTTTGTTACATTTCAGGCTTAACAATCACAGCATGCCCATTGGCACCCAACTCAAAGGCCTACGAATATGTTGAGATTTTTAGTGCTGGCTGGAATGAGCGTCCTAATTTTGCCATTGCAAATCGTTCCAAAGCTATTAGTGTAGAGTTCCTAAGACCGGAGAATGGTGACTTTTCGTTTAATTGGATGGAATTGATACCAGGACCAACACTCAGTATAGCAGGTGAGTTCTGGCAATGCCATTAGCAGTTGTCTTATATTACGAGGTAATTATCAAAAAAAAGGGGGGAAAAAATACGCATCGGAGTACACAGTGTTGATGGCCATTTGCGTCTAATTATTACCCACTGTGGGGCAGACCTATTGCTTTCTATTGTTCAGTTGATAATATGCAATTTGTTTTTTTTTTCTCTGTTTGCTTTTACAATTTACTGCCCAAAACACAAACACACACATTCGTAGAAGAGTGCCAATATAAATGCACGGAGCTGAATGCTTGCGTTAACGTCAGTGTTTGGTGTGATGGCGTACAGCACTGTCCTTCAGGTGATGACGAAACATTCCTGCAATGTTCGGCCATTATGAAGTTACCCACAGAAATATTGGCGACTTTGTGTTTGATTATTGTGCTATTCTGCTGTGCATTTGCTGCATTTGCCTACAAGTAAGTCTAATTATTTCTTCTTTTTTTTATCTATCTTATACACCATTTCCAGCAGATTTTTTAATTGAATAAAATAAATGGGATAAAAAAAATAAGAAAAATATTTTGGTTTTAGTTTTGTTTTGATATGTCGCATGCATAAAGGAAATGGTGTTTTACCACTTATTATAAACATATTTCCAACTGAGTTTTATCTATCTTTTACACCATTTCCAGCAGATTTTTTAATTGAAAAAAATTAATTTAAACAAAGAAAAATTTTAGATTTTACTTTTGGTTTGTTATATTGCATGCAGAAAGGAAATGGTGTTTTACCAGCATTAAAACGTTTCCAACTGTTTTCACTACCAATTAATTTCTACCGTTTGGAATTTGCATTTTAATCCGTTCACATGTTAGATTTTAAACATGTCTTGTTTTATAATTTTAGGAAAATCAAAAGAAAATTACGAGGCTCATCCGTTTTGCAGACACGTCTGAAATCACTCAGCTCCATGGATACGGCCGTTTTGGATGAAAAGGAAGTCATTTGCTGACAAAGCGACAATTCTGTGCGGTATGTTGAAATAGATCGTGTCACTACAGTCTGACCACATTCTACGGATACACTTCAACGAATATCGCACAGAATTGTGACGAATGCTTGTAGACTGTTATAAACTGCAAACCAAACTTTTACTATTAAAAATACAAGTACTACTAGTATAATATAAACTTAATACAACAATACTAAACATTATAATAGCGTTTAATGCATGCATACATACATCCGTACATATGATTACGTACGTATACACACATTATTTATACATGAAGACAAGCAAACATACTTTCTTAATTAAATGACAAAGAAAGTAATTGATTAAGTAATTCTCATTAATTTAATGGGCACTTGTTTTTATGGCAACTTTTTATGAAAATAAAATTTATTTAAGTGAAAGAGAAAAAAACAAAAATCAAAAAAATCGAAAAACACTTTGTTAAATCTCACATATTTTCTACGTAAAATAAATTAAATAATTTGTGAATAGTTAGTTTTTTAAACAAGTAGAAAAATATTGTTCTGTATGTATAGAATAACTCTTTACATCCTTTTAAAGGTTTTACTTTATAATTATCTAAAATTAAGATTCATTTCTAACGAGATTTAGGCCAAAAATAATTTTTTTTGAGTGTTTGTGACAGAGATGAGATTTTTCTCTTAATAAATGACAGCATATAACAATTTTCTATTACGTAAATATAAATTTCATTGTATTTCAAAGTAGTAATTCAAGTGCATTTATCGGGATTCCACTGTAATTTCTTTTTTGCCGCTGGCAAATACGAGCGCTATTTGTCGAGATTCCACTGTATTTTTTTTTAATTGTTATTTTATTTTTTTTTTACTTTGTCGTATGCCTTTTCAAATACTAACGATAATATAAATCAAGGGGAATCCCCACTATCAGCTGACGGCAAGCGAATTCCCCGGCAACAATAAAACAATTTCAATTATTTAAAATACAAATTCATTATAATTTTAAAGGAATTTTATAGAAATATTTAGAAAAAAATTATAAATTAAAATTATTTTAATATTAATTTGCCAAATGCAGTGAACAGGCTGCAGATTTCCACAATGTGCAGCCAATTTTTACAAAATTATTTTTTTTAAATATTCCCTTTTTCATAGTTCTTTTTTTTATTAAATTTATTCGCAGTTTTCCGCCATTCAAACCATATTTCAAAAATTAAAAGTTTTTCAATTATTGCACCTGTTTTTTAACTAAACAAATAATAAATAGTTTTAATGAATTTGCCGTAAATTCCAAAGTCAGCTGTGGTCTTAAGCTCAGCTGATAAAAATGTATCTGTTTTAATTTTTAATGCGTGATTTAATATCTCTTTAGAACAAGTTGTTATAATATTCAAGTGATGACGGCATAGTCACTGATCACTTAACATTAGCCAGCAAACAATTCACATCAATGCCATATGAGACTTTCTTCTGCAGCAGTATTTCGAGGGTGAAGTAAAATTAATTAGTAAAATGGTATCGGCCTAACAGTCACGCAAAAAAAAACTATTTTGCCTTGTGTATCACTACACCCTTCTCCGATTCCCTACATAAAGCTTTACAAGTTAAGTGGCCTCCCCCCGAGTCCAGATCCTAAAGAACAAATAAAATCACTGAACTCCAACGTGCTTCCTCTTTTCAAATATGGAAAAATTAATTATTAATTCTCGAATTAAATTAAAATAAAGCTAAAGAAAAATTGCTAAAAGTTAAAGTAAAAAAAAATGTATAAAAATTCATCCATTTTTATATTTCATGTTACGCGTTCAACAAGGACTCATGTGAGTCCTTAGTAAGCACTGTTTATAGGAACTTAAATTCCTATAAACAAGGCAATAAATCTAAAAATCTTTGGCATTTTTCAGCATGAAAACGAAACTGAGAAACTCTTCTCTTGTTATTGCAGAACTCCAACGGAAAAGATTTATTGCATGGCATGAAATGCACATAAAGTGCATTCTCTTTTAAAGTCACAGAATACCTTTAAATGTCTTTTTTAATTGCCTTTTACAATTCGTGCATTAATTTTTATACTGGAGTACTGCATCAATTGCTTACAGTTCTCATATTTCTCATCTAAAGGTCAAAGGTCACAACTATAATTTCATAATTTAAGTACAAAAATATAAATAATTCATAAATAGGATAACGTATAACATTTATTACTTGCATGTAAAAGGAAAAAATATTTAATTTTAAGTTACGATTTTCATCTGAACAACCAAAAAAAAAAAAAAACCAATTCCATCAAACTAGTGAGTTAATAAATTAAAAATAAATTCCAGCATTAATTATGCGACGCACAAATATAAATTATAAATTATAAAAAATTTAGTATTAAATTATTACAGAAATTATAAAAACAAATATTAGACAAATGCATACATGCACATATTTCCGGTGAATGTATGTGACTGTATATGTGTCACTTAGTTTTTTAAGTAGTACAACATAATTTAAGTATTTAACGAAACTACACTACAATTATTAAGAAGAAAAAAACAATACGAGAATTATAGTAAGAAAATAATGAGATAAGAGTCAAGGACACATTTTGTAAATGATCCATGTCAACCATGTCAACAATATTTAAGTTTTTAAAACTTTAATGATCATTTTATAAATTTTAAAATTAGCTAATATTAATTTAACAATTATTAAGTTGTTATTTATAACGAAACGACCTATTTATTGTTTATAGTGAACCTGATTAACTGAACGAACACTTGCTTGGCAAGAAGGGCTCTAAATTCATAACTGTAGTTGTGTTTTAAATATTGACTTATTTCACAGAAGTGGCTGAAAAGTGAGTGCATTTGGATTCAGTTTTCATGAGTGCATTCACGACTTTCCGAGTTGTAGCCCCCTCAGTCTCAATAGACGTTACGCAATGTTTTCCATTTAGAGATTTAATTTCAATGCCATTGTATGAGCAACATTTACGAAAACGACGAGGTTGGCAAGGCCATGTGAATAGCAGAGGCTCAGAAGCAGGGAGAGAGAGAGAGACAGAGAGAGACAGTGCTTTTAAGGAGTGTATGGTAGAGATGCTCGCGTTTGTTTTTAAAATTTTGTATCTATTGAAAGTTCTTGTGTATTTTAATTTGGAAGCCGCTTAAATCTCTACTGCATACGATTATTTACAATAAACTCAAACGAACTAAACGAGAATTATTACAATAATACAAATTAACATATTGTTTACGCTGTCAGCAATGTGGCGACCTATTTCAAACACATAAAACGGCTGCAAGCAACAGCAAAATTCCCTGCAATTGCATCAGCCTTTTCACTTTGTCGTTAGAATTCTCGTTTCGTTTTTGATTTTTTATAATAATTTATTTATCATAATTTCAGTAATTCCTGCAACTTAACTGCTATCAATTAATGCCACGATTGCACAAAAAATTCATTTGTTGCATATGGCTTTTTTCCTTTTGTAATTCTCATTGGTTTTAGGTGTTTTTTTTTTTTTTTTTTTTAGAATAGACAACAAAGCAAGGTTAGAGAATATTCGTTCTAAATGGTCCGATTTTAGCAGCAAATGACTAGCAGTTTGATTTCAAGTCCACTTCTATACTTTTATAATCATTCATTCAATTTCTAACATTTGAAGACTATGCTCACTTTTTTAAAAATAAAAAACTTTGCTTGAATGTAAAATGTTTCCAATTTATCTGTCTTGAAATGAAAACTCATTTAATGCTTGAAAGCCACTTTGTCACAGCAGACTTTACGAAACTTTTTCATTTTAGAAATTTAATTTCATTGTATTTATTTGAGCGAAATTTAATGAAATGACCAGGTTCACAACGCAATATGAATAGTAATAAAGCTAAGAGAGAGTGATTTTAAGGAGTGTTTTGTAAAGACGTTTAAATTATAATTAAATTCGTTATTCATTTTTCATTCGTTACTCCTTTTAGTTTCAGTTATTCCGAGATATGTCATTATTAAATTTTTCTACAAAACGCTTATGGAAATCTTTGGAAGAAAATTGAAACTACAATTTATTATGGTGTCTTTAGATTAAGTTTAATTACAAAATTTGTTACAAATTTAGTATAATTTTTTTTAATGAAATCAAAATATTAAAAAAAAAAAAAACTTTTAGTAATTTAATTAATTAAACAGAAAACAAAGAAAAAGCAAAAATGTTTTTCCTTTTCTTTTTCGATAAAAATGAAGAATATTTCCTTAAGAAACCCACCCAAAATCTTTTTTAAATATCTTATAATATTTTATACTTCAAATATATTTATAATTAAAATTTTCTTTTTAACTAAAGAATAAGTTATTGATATGTAAAACAATTAAGAAAATGTAAAATGTTTAAAAACCAAACACTGCCCTACATCAACATAAAAAATATATAATCGAAATGAAAAGACATTCTATGATTTGCTTCCTTAAAATTTGTACAATTAATTTTATTATTTCAACTGAATGAAAACCTCAATAACATTTAACTCTATTTCAAATCAAATGCAGACAATAAAAATAAAATTAAAAACTTTGTTAAATTTTTGCGTTGGAAAAGGCAACTTTCAGCAACCATATAAAATGAAAGGTAACAAATTTAATATACAAGAAATACAATAAAATATTTTTTGAAGGATTAAAAAACAAAAAACTACTAAAACGAAAATACTGAAAAAAAAAAGAAATTAAGAAAAAGCATGCAATAAACAAATTGGCATGGAAATGAAAATGTTCAGTAAATATAAACAAATAGTTTAATAAAGAAATACTTCCAATTGAACTGTAATACAAACGATACAAAGAACTAAACAATTTTAAAAAGTTGTTAATTAAAAATTAATTGAAAACTCTCAGAAATTTTAAGAGGAATTCTGTAAAAGAAGCAATTATTTAGACTTAGAAGAATAAAGAAAAAATATTTTAATTAAACGAAATTGTACTTAAAGAATAGAAAAATTATTTTTTTTTTTTTTTTTTTTTTTTGTAAAATATGAGCCAACTTAAAATGATTAGGAACATTATTTTTATTCTTTCTGTTTATAATAAAATACTAGACTTTATTTGAAGTCTACTTCAGTGGAAGTTTGTCATATACAAATTGTTTGCTGATATTTCTTTCTAAAATTCACAGAGATTTAAAGTAATTGAAATTTTAATTTAATAATCCAATTTACATTATTATAATAAAGCTGAGCAAATATAAGATCTGCTTGTCGGCTGTACGGTTGTAATCTTTGCAATTCAGTAACATTTTTCTTCAATAAATAAATAATATTTTCAACTGTATTTCATTGTAATAAAAGTTTTCAAATGAGCCTATACTTGATCGGTACTAGTATACAAATATACAAACGTGTTTATCCTGACAAGACTGTTTTGTCAAAAAATTCTTCCCAGACGACTAATTAATCGGTAACCCAGCTTTCGAAATGTGTCAGTTTCAAATACAAAACGCAGTTAAAAACATTCTTCTATGTTACAAAAAAAAAAATTTTTTTACCAAAAATTATTTAATGAAATAATTTTAGATCGGCTGCACAGAAACTAAGTTTAAATTTCCAGGCCGCTAATGCACGAAATATTTATTTATTTATTTATTTAAGTCATTAGACAACAACCTCAAATTACCAAGTAATGTATTCCATTAGGCCATGAGAATTAGTCTCTCTACTCTAAGCAAAAGTAGGAATTACCTGCCACCTCGAAATACTAAATTTCAAATCATTTTTATTATTACTAACTATTAATTAAAAGTTCCCGTAGTAAACAACAACACTAATTTAAATGTTTCATTTATTTTTTTTTTTGTTTTTTTAGTATTGCATATTTTTAGGCAATTTTTATTTGCAAAAGCTCTTTATATTGGATTACTTTCAAAGAAAATTTTAAAAAACATTTTTTTGCAAATTTGACAAATGCATTTTTTTTTTTTTTTTTGTAGTTAATATTATTTCTGATGATGCTAAACAATGAAGTAGTAAAATATTGATAAAATAAATATTTGAATTTTTTGATTATAAAAAAAAAGAACTCGCACTGAAAACAATTAAAAGCTGTTGCTAATTAATGAAATTGAAAACGTTTCTGAAATAATTTTTCTATATATACAGTAAATATAAGAAAACAACAGCCCGAGATGAAAAGAATCAGAAGAACTCATTAAAAATATTTAAGACAACATTACTTGTTCTAAAAACACTTTGAATATATAAAAATACTCTAGGAAATGAAGAAAATTCTTAGAAGTATTTACTTGTTTCATGAAATATAAAAATGATTTCACAAAATTAAAATAACAATTCGTTTCATGGAACATAAAAATCCATTTAAAATACAATTTCAGAATAAACTTCTTTAAGTTCAAACGACAAAAGTGCAATAAGTCTTAAAACCTGCACTTTTAATCGTTTGTTTGCAAGAAAAAAGCACAATTTATGTACATCATTTTATTTATTTGTTATTATTTATTATATTCTTTATTTAGTTTATATATCCGAAAAATATAATGAATTGAGATTTGACTGACAATGGTAAGCTTTAATAGAAATTTTAAAAAAAGCAGTATCAGCAAACGATTTCTTTACATCTATTGAGCTAAATTTTAGCACTCATTATTTTACATAATATTAAGCTTCAATACTCTGGCGTTCACTCTAGTTGGGCAGCAATATAAATTTGTTGCCCATCTTAGCACACCAGAAAGTTATTAAACTAATTAAAAATAAAAAATAAAATACAAGAAATTAACATTAACATTTAATGTTGTCATTTGGAAAATCAAAACTGTATTAAAACACGATTCTGAAAATTTGCATTAAACAGAAAGTTTAAAATTGATGCGTTAAAAAAAACCTTTTTTTTTAATATGAAAACTTAAAGAAATAAATTAAAAGCAACAAAACGAACAACCAAAAAAAAAAATGTTGAATTAAAAACTTATTAAGAAACAAATCATATAAATCCTAAAAAAAATATTAAAAGATTTTAATTATAAAAACTAAACTGACAAAAATTAAATTTGAAATTAGTTAAAAAAAATAATATTGCGTTGCAAATCATATCATAAACCGATTAAAAACAAAAAGAAATAAATAAATAAATAGTAATAAAAAATTATTAACAAAACAAAAAAAAAAAAAAAAAAATATTTTTTATTATTTAATTACTTAAATAAGTGGGGAATTGAGTGTCTTCTGAAGGGGCTGGTATCGTAACGCCTCCAGTGTCTACAGCCGGTTCATGGGGCATAGAACAATCCAAACTTAAAAAGCAATCGCCGGAGACCTAGAAAAAAAATCCATTTGCAGATAAAAAAAAAAAATCAGATTTAACACCCCATTTTTCTGAAGGCATTTAGCCGGTTTTCGCAGCCATTGTAAACGATACTGCAACACAATTATGTTTGAATGTAAGTCTATATTTGTGTTTGATATCACATTTACATTCTATAATTTTATCGTTATTTTTTTATGTGATTTAAATTTCACCTAAATGCAGTGCGTTCACCTTCTCACTGCTTAGAAGACTATTAAAATTTCACTTTATATTTTTACACTTAACTTCTGATTATTTCATCTTAATGTTTAGAGGAAGTTTTCTATATATTGCAATTTAGTGTTACACTCTCATATTGTATTCCTTTTCAAGAATTCCTCTAAAATCAATAGATTTTTAGATCCCTTCTGTTACATTTAATTTAATTAAGTACTTTCTACACAGCCATAATTCTTTTAAATTTAGTTTTTTTTTTTTAATATATAATAAAAATAACTTCGTTCAACCTTTTTTCTTAAAGAAATCCCCTTTCAGAATAAAAGTATACAAGAAAAGTGTTGACATAAATTATTTCAGGTCAAGCCCAAAGGCAACCAAAAGCCTCTTCCTAAATTGTTTTTTTTTTTTTGCAAGTAACCCCCTCTAAAATGTAAATCACTTACCTCATCAGTTTTCAAAATTTTTCTTGCAGTCATTGAATCTTCATTTTTCACTATTAAACCTTTGCGATGATCTTGCTTATGAGCATTTAGCTTGTTAATATTGATGGTGACAAAACTGCATATATTGCAAGATATTTGCTTATAGTATTCGATATGATTTAATCGTATATGGCGCTTAAGCGCATTTGATTGTATGCACGAATAATCACACTGGGAACACTTTAGTTTGCCCGGCCGGTCATGTCGCATTTGATGCTTGTGCAAGACACTGGGATCCCGTGTAGAAAATTTACATGATTTACAGGATAAGGGTTTTTCTCCAGTATGCTGACGCATGTGAATCTTAAAATTAATAAGACAATCAATTTATCTGTTCAGATAGTTGAAAAAAAAGAGTTGAACTACTTACTATTAAACTGGCTTTTCGAGCAGTTTTCTTGCCGCAAACAGTGCAATTGAATGGTTTGATTTTATTGTGCACGGTTTTAATATGTTTTGACAAAGTTTTACCGTTGACAAATTTCCGGTCGCATATCTCACACGTTTTTTCAGAGTAGTATTTATTTTTTTTAGGTTCCACTGCTTTGGGAGCGGGAGTAGCAATTTCTGCCACCTGTTGCTTTAATGCCTCTAAGCGTCGCTGTTTGACTGCTTTCAAAGAACGCACGACACGAGGTCGCCACTTTTTATGAACTCTCATGTGGCGCCATACCAGAGCTGAAAAGTTCATACAGACTTGGTGAAATTTCAAAAAATTTTTCAATATTACAAGTTGAACTTACCAGAAGCATGTGACTTAAACTCGCAAATCGGACATTTCAATAAATCTACATCCAATTGGTGCATTTTCCATAAATGAGCTGAGCAACGGCGCCAATTGTTGAGCTGCTCGGAACACAGAAAGCATTGAAATGTTGTGCCATTTGTAATATGACAATCTGTATGATATTTACATTTGGCTTCGGTTTCAAATTTATATGTGCAACATGAATATCTGCTGCATTTGATAGACATGTTGCTTCTCAGTAATAAGCGGAAATCTTTAAATGGAAGAGGTTTCATTTCGTAATCGACATTTTGTGCAACAGGCGCATTTATAGGCAGTGTATCATTTTCTGCAATTTCACTTTTTGCTGTTTTATCATTCATGCTGATTTTATTGGGAGACTCATCAATAGGCACATAGTTATGATCACTAATCATGTGAACACGTAAATCTTCCTGTAAATCATATTGGCGGAAGCATAGAAAACAAACTAGAATTATACGCGAAGGCAGATCGCCACTTTCTGCACATTCTTCGGCAGCTGCCTCATTGCAGTCCAATGGTTGATAAAATATGCTTTTATATTCTGCAGTCATTGTAAGCTGTAAACTTTTTTCCATCGGTTCTCATTTTACTCAAAAAAAAACAAATAGTTGCAACCTTTGCGAAAAAATATATTCTTGTTATAATTGACGCCAAATGCCGGCTTCATTAAAATCCGCCATTATTTTTGCTTTACACAAGCCATTGTAAAAACAGCGCACAATTAATGGTACTACTCGGTCACTGATATTAAGCACGGAAATTTACATTTATATACTCTTCATCACAGAACACATTTTTTCACTTAAATAACTTACTTTTAATTTACTTTCAACGCTTCACTTATACATTACATTACATGGCAACAAGAAATAAAAACTTTCAATGCATGCTTAAGGAATTAAACACTTACATGTGCTTGTTGCCAGATAAAAAAAATATTTTTATCATTGCCAGACCAACTTGGTATAAAATCGTCTAATTTTGTGAAAAAATTTTAAATTCCAAAAAACTGGCAATAGTTTTTGTTATGTTATGTTATACTGAGTTTTTTAAACAATATTATAGACAATAGCGAATGCATAATTATTATCTAGTGTATTTTAATTTATAATTGTAAGAAAATTTAAAACCAATTTTTCATTTCTGGCAACTCTATACTTAGGTACACCGGCATTTGACGTTCATTGTTTTTGCATATATTGAAGTATAGTACATTCATCTCTTTTTCTCATAACCAAAACAAAATCCAATCACAGTTGTAAAAACTTCATTTTGCTGGAAAACTGGAATGATTGTTCCACTTGCTCTTTTCCTACTAAAATTATAAAATGCTACTGAAATTGTTAATAAAGAATTAAATAAATTGTTGCATTATAATTAATAGAAAATAATTAGATTTGCTGAATTGAACGGTTGAAACAAAAGCAATATATATTTCCAAATATACAACATTTGTGCAACCTTGCGTCTGAAGCAAAAAAAAAAGGTTAACCAATAAAAATAGTCATTGCAAAAGCAGAATCTAACAAAAAAAACATACTCCGTTTAAAATAATAGTATAAATAAATAAATCAAATTACATGCCAGAAAGTTAAAATCTGCCAATATTAAGAAGTTGTAAAAGTGTTTATTTTATTTGGGTTCCGAGGTATCTGATCGAATAAAAAACGTACGGACAAAAATGGCCAGCGCCTTAGAAAATTTTGTGAATAGTGTGAGAAGCCGCAGCTCATCGGGTAAATAAGGAAGTTCAGGTTATAAATATAAAATTGGTTTAATATAAAAGTATTACTTGTAGGTGCCTTCGAAGAACTGGCCACGCAATTAATAGATTCTGTTGAAATTTTAACCAAAAACTGGAGTATACTTGACAATGTTCTGGAGACATTGGACATACAACAGCATTCATTAGGTGTACTTTATGTGTTAATTGCCAAATTTAATAGTATTGCTGTAAGTTACTTTTAACATTTCATTAAGGATTACGATTTCATAACATTTACTTACAGAGCTCGAATGCTGATGTGAATGTGCTGTTTAAATTGTTTAAAGACTTCATAGAACAGTGTAACGTTTATCAAGTTGGCTTAGCTGTACACGCCTGTAAGTTTTCGGGATATTTGTATATAACAAGAATTAGGTTAACACGTTTGTGGAATCTGATTAGACATGTATTATAAGAATACTCAGAACATGGTATTTAAGGAGTTATATATGATCTAGATAATATTTTCAACTAGAATGATTTGAATGGTATAGCAAAAATGAATAGAAATTGCCCTTAAAATTTGATTGCTATAGCTTTCACGTCATTTTGCATCAATATGATAAATAAGACTGCAGCATTCGTATCCGTGAAAGTGTTTAAGTGCATTAAATTAGGAATTACTTGCATTAGTATTTTCATGTTATTGCTTTTTGAAAGTGTTGTAATAATTGCTAATAAAACATTTTACTTTTCTATTTTTAAAGATTATGAACTGTGCCATCTGTTTGCCAATACAATTGTTACACAGCCAAGATGTATACATGGTATAAATATTTTAGCCACAGCCATTAATAATATACGAAGCTCAGACACCCAACTAACACCCATACATGCGGATCTGTGCATGTTAAGTCTTAAAGCGAAATGTTTTAGAGTTGCTCTTAAATATTTGGACGTTGATATTACCACAATATCAACAGGAGCCGACACTAGGGGTCAAAATCAAACGGTAATATTGCACGTTATTCTTTTTCGGATTGTTACTTTTTTTTAATGGGAATTCTGAAAATAGGAAAATATTTTTAATATTCAATTTGTGTTTATCTACTTTTTAGAAAAGGCATCTTTGTAAAGGTTTCCTCTTTTAAATTGTATTTAAGTCAAGAATTTTTTAAGAACTGTTTCGAAAATGGCATCATACAGTTAGTTATGCCCAAAAATACATGTAGAGTATATGCATACATACTTATGTAAACCATTATATATTTTCAGGAGGCCGTCAATAATGATGCGAAATACTTCTTGTTATACTACTATTATGGCGGCATGATTTACACTGCTGTTAAGAATTATGAAAGAGCATTATACTTCTTTGAAGTTTGCACATCAACTCCCGCCTTAGCGCTATCTTTTATAATGGTAGCAGCTTATAAGAAATTTGTATTAGTTTCATTGATAGTGCGTGGAAAGGTAAGATATATGCATCTATGTCGATCCTGGCAAGATTTTTTTATAATAATACTAATTGTTAAAATTAAAATAAATATTTCATAGTTTATTATTTTTAGTTTTTTTTTATCTGAGCAATAGATTTTTTCTAACTTCTTCAGGGAATTTTTTTTTTGCCTCAGATTAAACAGAAGATATTTATAACACTAAGTATTGAAGAATATAGAATTAAAACATCATGTTTTTATTATGAAAGTTAAATTTCTTTTTTTGTTTTGAAATTTTTGCAGATTACATCTTTACCAAAATGGACTGCTCAAATTGTGAATCGTAATGTGAAACCAATGTGTACGGCTTACCATGCAATCGCTTACACATATTGTACAACCACAAGTCCAACCTTACACAGTTACATATATAGAAATAGGGAGGAATTTCAAAATGATAAAAATATGGGCTTAGTTAAGCAGGTAAGGAAGCATTTATATATAGCATCAGATATTTGGTAGCGGTTATATTACCTGATCAATCGTCTTAACACATGTAGAATTGAAGAATGTATAAAGTATCTAAAGGTTTTTTTTCATTATCCTTGACAGGTCGCCACTTCATTGTATAAGAAAAATATTCAAAAATTAACAAAAACGTTTTTAACTTTATCACTATCGGATGTTGCAAGTAGAGTTAACTTACCATCGGCTAATGCAGCAGAAAAATATATTTTGAATATGGTAATTTGGAATTTTTAGAAAATCTAGTTATGTATTTGCATAAGGGCATTCCTATTATAATTTTTTTTAGATTAAATCTGGCGAGATTTATGCTACAATTAATCAAAAGGATGGCATGGTTATATTTAAAGATGATCCAGAAAAATATAATTCACCCGAAATGTTCCTTAATATTCAAAACGACATGGATAATGTTATGATGTTAGTTAAAGAATTAAACAAAATGGAAGTAGATATTATATTAAATCCCTCGGTAAGATAATTATTTGTTAATAGATGATGGACTGGCAGACCTCTTATCACATTTTCTTTTGCAGTACATAAAGAAAGCTGTTGGCAATCAGGATGATGATTTAGCTTCCCAGCATGTAAAATCTTTTGCTGGGTAAATATAATTCTCATATAATTTATTCATTAATTGTGTATTAAAATATTTCTTTTGTTGCTATAGAGATCCCATTGATTGATGGCATAAAATCGTAAATAAACGCTCCAAAGCCTTGGATAAATTTACAAGACCTAAACAGTGCAGTACATTTGCAATTTTTAGTTTTATGCTCAAATGCATTCATTCATTGTTTAATGATAATAAAATTGAAAATAAAAATAGCAACAGCAACATTAACAGCAACGGCCGCAACATAAATAACACTGAAACAACTAATTTGCCCATTGACCATTATTGAAATATTGTTTTATTTTAAATATAAACTATTGGAAATATTACAATGTGAAAAATTAACCAAGAAATTCTATCTTATGCTTCTGGTTTTATTTTCTTTCTTATTTCAACAAAATTTTAGCTGTATTTTAAGAAAATTATGATTTAATAAAATAGATGTCTGCCTGGAATATAACAATAAAAGGACATGAAACTGTATATATTTATGCAATTTAATGATGACATTTGCAGATATCTGTATATTTTCTCTGACAAATTTGCTCAAGCGGTTTTTGATTGCAAAATAACATTTTAATGGCAAGTTTTTAATACTCACTTTTTTGTATAATATTTACATATTTATGATAATAACACTTAATTATGAAGCAAAGCCAAAATAACACTGCAACATCCACTACCTTTCGGAGGACCGAATATTCTTTCCAGATTATAACCTTATCGGACAATCAGTACGCCTTTAGTTTTCTAGTGGTTTTTCGATTTGTCTCTATATGGGTCTCACCACAAAGTTTGTAATACTTTAATGCAACAGAGTTAATATTTATTACCTAACAATTTTTTACATATTAAGCTTTTTATAATCAATTGCATATATCCTGAGGAGTTCTCATTATATTTTATTCCAACATACAAACACTTTTTTGAATTTACAAAAATATCATTATTTTTTTATAAACGGTTCTATAATGATTCAATATTTATTGGTGTTTTTATATAATAATTTTACACACATCCAAAAGTATTTATTAGAACTCACATAATAATTTACGACATTTAACATTTGTTTAGAGGTCGGCAATTAAATTGGCTTTGTAATAAAAATATTACAGCTAAAAGCTAAACTATTTAATATAATTAATATAATTAAATAGTTTCTTAATAACTGCAAAATTAACTTTAACTATAGAGCTGTGAATCTGAACTTTTAATCTAATATTTATTTACTTTTAATATTTAATTTTGGAATCCTTTAAGGTCAACAGTTACACCAGATGAAGGCATCATCTTTGTGGAAGTATAATAAACTATTGGCTGATTTTCAGTTGGGCATTAATTGTACAATACTCTCTAAATAAAGGGATTAACGCTAAACGCTTTAGCCTTAAGGCTTAAAATGAATGACGTCCAAAACAAAATCACATCAAATACAAAGTTTATATGCCAAAATTGCATATAAAATGTGAATTTAAGCATTTACAAAATTTATTGAGCTGTTTTTAAAAATCATTTTGTTTTTCGCGAAGTAGAGTATGAATGGCAAAGACAAGTTAAATAATCATTTTATATACATATATGCATTCAGCCATACATAAAGACTAGATATGTACAGAAACTACTCAATGGGCTACAAAAACCTATAAAAAATATTTAAGATTAGAGCGCACGCGCACTATTTCTGATTTCAATATTTAATAAATTGTGGTCGAAATTGTATTCCTTTAATTTTTATTCAGTTAAATAATTTTTAATTAATTTTAAAATGCATTTTATATCAAAAATGTTTTTGTGCTTTTTTTTGTATGCCTAATCAAACACTTTGTAACCGCAAGTGTACAATCATGCAACCTTAAGCTTAAGAAATTGATTGGTCGCCGTTCTTCATAAATATATAGTATTTACGTATAAATATATAATTTTATTTTAAACTTTCAAAGCGCCACACATGATACAATTCTTATTGCATAAATGTGTATTTTATATCGTGTGTTTAGTATACGCAAGAGAATATAAAACAGATTTTAGGAGTACACAAGAGAACGTACACAATTCTTTTCCTCTCATGTCTCTGTGTTATCAATAAGCCATACGTAAATTGTATGAACACAGATTCGGGACTTTAATTTTGGTATTGTTTGGGCATTATAAGTGACCAGCTTAGTGACCATCAAGCACAATCGTACGATTTTTCTGCAGGCAAAGTATTGATACTGCACGTCTTCGTGCGAGTTTACATATATATTTCAGGAAAATTTTCATAAAATAATAGTTTGGGTGCAATCAAAGAAGTTTATATTCCAAACAGCCGAATGAAAGAAATTGATTGCATTATTTTCGTCTAATAGTGTGGGAGCTACTACTCCATTTCAATATACATATTTTCTTTAAATTGGATAAAAGTACGTTACAGTTTTGTTTGAATGAATCGGAGGACTGTGAAGCTTCATAGTTATTCCCAACCTTCCAAGATATCCAATCGTCGACTACATTATAAAGTTGGTACAAAATAGCGAGAAAAAAATATCGGAAAATCAAATGAGCAATACTAACTAGTAATTATGAGATAACAATTATTATGTGATATTTAAATTTCCACAAAACCAATAAATAAAATAAATTAATAATTTTTATTATTTATACAATGTTATTATATTTATAACAGTATTAAACACATACTGCTAATGCTCAGTCTTATATTTCAGCCGAATTGGTTCTGTTATTAAAAGTACTTGGCATGCGTTACATACACTGTTACTAACATAACCAGTTTGAATATTTAACATAATTGAGAGTAACGGTAATTAAGTAACAGTTACCTGATATTGCATTTGCTCTGCTATTGGCTGGTAATGAAATTTTCGGCAATTTTCTCTTGTAAGTTGGTTTTGTAATTTTCTTCTCTTTATTAATTTGTTGGGTGCATTTTCTTTCCTACCTCAAGTGCAAATTACCATGGAAAGAGAATGCAGGAAACTCTGTATACAATAAATTACTCCCTGTCCACCCTTGCAATTTTGTTGCAGCAATTTTTGGTTGTTTTAGGTGAGAGGGTTGAGAAGCTTGAAGAGCGGTAAAGAGTATCGTACCCCTCTCACCTAAAACAACCAAAAATTGCTGCAACAAAATTGCAAGTGTGGACAGGGGGTTAATAAATCACTTCAACCAAAATTGCTAGTGGCGATGTTAACTTAAAGCTGCACATGTTATATGAAGTCGAATTTCTTTTATTTATGTAAGTGTGTAGTTGCTCTCACGTAGAAAGGCCCTAACTTTCATTTTTTTAGTGATTTCAATGTATATTTAGTTGATGCATTAAAGTCTCCAAAAAAATCTATTGCAAAAAAAATGCGAGTTAGGGCCTTTCTAGTTGAGACGAACGATTTGTATCACTTTCCGGTCACAACGTGCGGTATAAACTGCAAACTATATCAAGTTAATACCGATTTAGAAAATATCTTATGTCAGTAAACGTCACACAAGTAAAACATCACTCAACTAAATATCTATATACTTTTGTATGTATAGGATGACAAATCCTCAAAGTGAAATACAATTCCATATTAACATTAGTATTAAGAGCAAATCCTAAACATACATATGTATGTAAATACTATGAATCCAGTCATAAACTTAAGGAAATATAAATTCAAATACGAGTATAAATAAGAAAAACTTCCTTTTTCTCGCCCTTTTTCTTCTCTCAGGCTTTCATCGAATAACACGCAGTCGTCTGACTATATCGAAACAAATATTCATTAGTTTTAAGGTAATTATAAGAAATATGTTTAAATAAAGAAAAGACGCATCGAGTCGGGAAAAAATTGATTTTCTTATAAAAACCAAAACAGTGAATATTAATTTGCTTAGCTTAGCAAAACCGAGATTTTAAAGTATCGTAGTCTCAGTATTGGTCTGGCTTATCTGGATATGATGTGTGCAATAGTAGATAACTACTTCTGCGTATCAGATTGAGGAAATATTTCTTTGCAAGCAAAAAGTTATTGAGCCGTCCCCTCTTATCTTATCGGCAGTTACAAAATTATAGACTCTTGAGAAATAATAATGGATGCGTAAATATAAAATATACAAATTATATGGTCGTAAGCAACATTTCTACTTTCTACTGAAAGAGTTTCCAGACAGTTTGTCTGAAGAACTATCTATTTGCGAGATATAAGCTTAGAACTCTTTCGAAGAGAAATTCCTCTACAGCAAACTTGTACAGGTAGATTACTTTGCTGATTGCTTAGTCTATCTGTTTATAGAACGTGCATTTTGCTTTGGATATAAATATTTTTATAAGCGTTTATATATTCGGTAATGTCGCTTTAAAGTGTATTTTAGTATCTCTTGTATCCCAACGAACGTAATATTTTGTTACTATATTTACTATATTATTTCATGGCATAATTTCTAAATTTATTATTATTAGAAAGAGATGGAAAACATTTTTATAACATTTGCAATGTTTATACAAAATAACACAAAAAACTTTTTTTAACAATTCTGGCTATTATCACAAGTTAATATTATTTTAAATTGTAAATAAAATAATTTTAAATTTTTTGTTAAAATATTTGTTTGTTTCCAATGCAGACTGTACACTTTTTACCATTTATTTTTTGTTTTACTTCTTGCGTTTGTATTTGAGCTGAGAAATATCAGCCAACTTAAAATGGTATCAAACAATAAATGCATTTAAATTGACTATAGAGTTCTTATTACAATTTACATTTATTTAATGTAGTTCTGAGTTAAACCTCCAGTTGTGCTAAGAAAATGGTGTGTAAAGCCTACATTATGAACTGGATTGGCTCAGCCTGAAGTGTACATAAAAGCCGGCTAATAATAGCAAATAATAAATATAAATTTTTTTTAATTCTGCTGAGTATTACGTTTTTAATAAGAGAGTGAAATTGAAATAGAAAATAAACATAAAATGTATTTATTTACTAAATCTAATTTCTTATACTTTTACTAAAGAAATATTTATATATGTAAATTTATATTTTTAAACATAAAACCAAACGAAGGCATTTAAAAAGTTCAAAGGTTAAGATTAAGTTGTGACAAATTAATGCACATAGTTATGCAATATTTTGTGAAGCTAATTATAGCTGAAAGACCGGCATATATTTAGACAAATAAAGCTCTCTCAAACTATAGATTTATTTATTTCTTTTTAATTATTGGGAGTATAACTTTTTCTAGCGAGAGCTTTACGAAAACTTAAAAAGATCAAAATATACTGGAAAACAAACTGATGCAATAGATTAAATATTATCGGCTTTCTTTAATTAAAAAAAATTTATAAATTTTGCTTCTAAAACTTACTTTGTAGTAAAATTTCAATACGAATATTTCATATTCAGTTTCGCTGTTATGTAAAGAAAATTAATTCTCTAAAGTTTCTTTTTACAAAAAAAACTGGCGTTTTTTCGAATATCTTATTAATGTTATACGCACTAATTTTAGTTGAAGCTTTAATTTCGTATCACCGTTTGGTTAACAAAAATTTTAAACCGAATTCAAAAAGCATATCTTTCGAACGTTCGATGTTATGTTTGTTGGGATACTACCTCTTTGTTTTATGGCAATTTTCTGTTAAATGTACATACTGGTTGTTAAACTTAATTCATGCAAATGTTGTATAAATTATACATGTTGTCCTCGATAAATACTATTTTATAAATAATTAAGCCAAGAGAAATTAGCAAACAGAATTTGCACAGTTCGGAAACAATTATAAGACTACATTTCACAGATCTGTCACGGAAATATAAACAGTCCTTTTAGTTGCCACAAATAAGTTTTATAAAACTCTTTACAAATTTTTTAAATTAAATCATAAAATTTTTTTTATGCATTTAATAGTGTAAATAGGGCTTACCTGTGCTATGGACTTTAATATCAGAGTGCAAATTTTAAAAAGAATTTCCCATATTTATAATATATACTCGTGTGTATGCACTTTTGCATGTAATCACGCAATATTGTCAAGTTGAATACACTTTTAAAATCAATGGAATATTTTTAGAAAACATTTTATTTAATTTTTGTTTTAATTCTATTTATATAAATGCAGCAAACATTTTTGTAACCAATAAAAATTATAAATAATTTATGCTACTAAAAATAAAACCAAGAACAAACAAAAAACAAAATTATTTATTTTTTTTGGGTGGAGGAGGAACTTAAAATAATTGTTAATATTAACATTTCACAGGTTAATAAATCATCCTAGACGGTACTGATGACAAACTCTCAAAATGATAGAGAATCTTTTAAAATTGGAAAGCTTTGCTAGTTTTAAACGCCATAAAGACCAATAACAAGTCTCAAGATTATTAAAATATATTAATAATACGTAAAGTTTTGCAACCATGTACATACAAATAATTAATATTTACATTACACTTATTTATCTTAAAGCAAACTTTTGGTTTTAAGGTAAGTAAAGACAAACAATGGAAAACGTTACATTTCAAGGCGATCATAAAGAAATTGGGTTCTGTCAATAACGATCACCTTGTAATAATTTTTGTGTTTAAAACGACTTCCATCCGTACATGCATGGTCTGTTTAATTTTAAACTTAAATTATACTTAATTTTATATTTAGTGAGAACTCTAAACGTACAAATAACTTAACCTGTTTTCGATTTACGACCTACTTCGGCTTCAGCTTTATTGCCGAGTCTAAGTTGCTCATTACAATTTATCACTGCTGCGTCATATTGTGTTGAAAAGGATGTGAAACAAAGTCCAGTTACTGGCAGGTAGTCATAGAGAATTGTGTAGATTTTGTGTGCCACATAAATAGCAATAAAGCTTAAGATAACAACCAGCAGCGTTATGAAAGTGTAGGCCAAAATTGTTGGTATATAAGCCACAGTATTGAACATTTTCCTTATCTTCTGCAACTGTATTCACTTTTATTTACTTTTTATTTTCTAGCCGGCTTTTTCCGATTTTATTTAAATTTTCATTTACGATTTCTTGTTTGATTATTATTTTAACAACTTTTAATTAAAACATCAATGCAAAAACAATTCAATGAATTAAAGTATTTATGATTTAATTAAAGTTGTTTGTTGTTCAATTATATTTAATAAATACAAAAAAGAAAAAATTACAGCTCCACCGTTGTTGACGTCCGTAACACCAAATTGCAACTGAAATAACAAATAAACATTAATTTTCCAAAAAAAAAAAAAAAAAATGCACTGTCATCTCTTTTTCTCCTAATTCTCTTTTACAGCGCTCTTTTAATCTCACATGACCAATCAGTTCCATATTTATTTATTTTAAAGAGACAACCAGTTGCTCTCTGTTTTTACAATCGAGTGCAGTGTTACCATGTTTTCCTTTTTTTATCATTATATTTTTATGTACGTAAATAGTTCACATTTAAATATTACTAAATTTTTTACATTAAAAAAAAATTAAATAGGAACTAAAAACCAAATCCAAAAATTTTTTTCATCAAAAGGGTAAATTAAAAGGATGTGTGTATGAATGAAAATGACAAATGATCTGTAAAATGATAATTCAATTGCACCATCAACAATTGCAACGATTGTTAATCTCTTTAAACAGTTTTTATTTCCTTTTTAATTCGTTCTTTTATATGTTTTTAATCTGCTTTAATACGCATTTTTCTACATAAATTTTTTTTTAAAATAATTTTAGTCGTTTTCAATTTTTTAGTTTAAAAAGTCTTTTCTTTCATATTATTTACATACACTGGCAGAGCTTTAAGTTATCAAGAAAAGCTCTTTTTATTTTAATTTTTCTTTTACAACAGAAACTAATCACTTTGGCATCACTTTTATATTTTCTATAAACGCTACGAAGGGCCAGCGAATGACAAAACGATCATCGGAGGATTTAAGTTATATTTTTAGTAAAATTTCTTTAAATTATTCAATTTATGTTGAATTATGTTAGCTTACACTGGCACCACCGCAAAACAACTGGACCGTATGGCAATCGCACATAAACTGAAGTGTTTACACTAAAGAAATGGAGGAAATGACTTGATCTAAGAAGCTTTGAGCTTTTACATTGTCTAGGAGATTCAGTGTAGAAGTACGCGAACAACTTTAATAATATTTGCGGAAATTGTAGTGAAAAAATTAGTAATTTGAATTTTTTTTTTTGGATATCGTCCGCTTAATGTCAAACTGATGTATGGCCAAAGCAATGATATGCTGGTCAAATGTATTGAGCTAAATACTTTTACTTTATAGTTTCTCTTTCACTGCCGAAAACTTTAATTAATCATTTTGTTTAATATATATTTTTCACTTTTTTTTGGAACAGCCTAAGTAAACTTTTCAAATCGAAAAGCTTTTGATAAAACGCAGAAGATTTGTTGAATTTTTGACACACTTTACATGATGGAAGATTTTCTGCTGCAACATGAAAAAAAGGCAAAAAAAAAATAAACGTAGTCCTTATTAGTTACGGCTTCCTCATAGTTTATGATCGATGATGTGCTTTAAAAAATTAATTGCTCAGTAAGTAAAATTATTACAATGTTTGTATTGATTATTATTTGGTGGTTTATAATTAAAGATCTTTCCCATAACTGATGTGAAAATTAAGCGATTGCAAGTTGTCCTGAAATTCTCATTTAAATAAAAATATTTCAATATTAATTTGTTTAAATTTTTATTCTTATTCCAAGCCTAAATTTAATTTCTTCAATAATTTCTTATCAAATCTGACAATTTCTTTAGCAAAGCATTTTATTTTTCATACAAATTCTTTGTTGGGTTTCTTATTTTCTCTGATTTTGATTACTTTAATTTTTTTTTTTTTTTTTTTTAATTTAAATAAACATTCAATATATGTATGCATATTGTAGGTATGTTAGTGTGTATGTATGTTTAGGGTGAGTAAGTCTTATTAAAAAAAAAAAACGTATTTATCTTTAGTTTTAAAAATATTCTTTCTTTGCGATTTTTAATTTTTTTGGTTTTTACATAATATTTTGCAGATTGATTTTATAATAAAGAAAATTTATATATAAGATAATGACCATTTCCAATATAATTTGCAAACTTATTCAATTTGTTAAAATTCGGTCCTATTTCCTTTCAAGATCAAGTACTTTTTCTTTCTTGTTCTTTGTTTTTTTTTTGATATGAAAATTCATTTTTCTAATTCAGTTTGACTTTATTTTCTTGAATGAAAAACTTTAATTAAAGTTTGTATGAAGTATAGATGAAAAAAACAACAACAATGCTTTTTTTTGATTATAATGCTAATTAGTTCTTAATGACTATTAATTTAATGTCTGTATAAACAGGCTCTCAGCTTTAATAAAACTTGACTTATGTCGTTTTCATTACAAACGATTCGCATTGTTTTTCATTCCTTCAAATAATATTATGAAACATTTTATAAATTTCATAACAAATAATTCAGTGCAAATGTCTTTACAAATTAGAAATGGAAATGGTGTACAAATAAATAAATTATTCTTTTTTTTGTCTGTAAATTAAAAATTCTATTTATTGTTAGAAAAAATAGAAATAAAAATTTTTTTTATTTAACTTTTTGATATGAAAGACAAACGACAAATGCAATTTATAAACTGGAGAGACTAAAGACATATTTTTTATATTTTAACGATTATTTATCCAGTTAATATTTTAATATGCGGGTATTGTAATATGAGAAAGAATATTAAAAAATTATAAAAGTTGGAAAAAATTACACAAACATTTGATTAAATCTATTCACAAAGTTGATAATCAAAATTATCGCGTGCATTCATTAATGTAATATTTACGTTATAACCGGAATTGGCAGTGGATCATTGTTATTCATTTCCATTATATTTTCCATGTCTTAACTTGTCGCGGCATTTACAACTCGTGGAATCATTATATAAATTCAATATATTACAAGTAAATTTTGAAATCACGCAAAGAAAATTTATAAAATTTTTAAAAACTATTTTGCTATGCAACTAGACTTAAATACAATTAAAAATTAATAGCCGTATTGCATGTGAGCCATTGCAGTTATAGCATTATTTTATTAATTTATTATTATTTTATAAACTGCAATAATGTAAAACTAACAAATTACTTAATTTGAAAAACTTTACATACATGCATAAACATGTATGTGTGTATGTGTGAACTTGCTAATCTAAAGAGGACTTTAGAGCCAGAAACATATTCCTCTAAATTTTCTCATGCTGAAGAAGTGAAACATTCTAATAAGAACTACTCATTTCAATTTAAATTTAAGATATGTCTGAATGCATTTGTGTTGGTATTTTCGGAAAATTTTAATTTCTACATCTGCCTTAAGGAGATTATTTTTATTTTCCTGAATAAAATATTTTTAAATTTAAAAAAAAATATTAAATTTTGTTGGAGCAACAAAAAAGATTTTTAGTTCCTCTCAGAGTTTTGAAGACAAGAATATGGCCTTTATCACATATCGCTGGTCCGAAAGAGAAAGGCCCTAACTCGTATTTTTTTGCAATATTTAATTCTTACATTGAAATCACAAAAAAAATGTCCTATATGCCCTTTCCAGCTGAGATCAACGATATATATATCTATATCGCCACATATAGTTTACAAACTATACACACACCACATTCAAATATTGTAATTGTATCTGTATTTAAATCCTTTATCACATACCGCTGGTCCGAAAGAGAAAGGCCCTAACTCGCATTTTTTTGCAATATTTAATTCTTACATTGAAATCACTAAAAAGATATCCTTTATCCCCTTTCCACCTGAGATCAACGATATATATATCTATATCGCCTCATACACACACCATATTCAAATATTAAAATTGTATCTGTATTTAAATCTTTGAAATTTTTTTAATTTCAATTTTTATAATTCAGTTTGGCAATATTTATTTATTTCTTAGAATTTTAATCAAATGTTTGTGCATATTTTGAAACAGAAATGATAAGTAATTTTGTAGCAGGCATAAAATAACATTAAAGTTTATGTAATTAGTACATATATAATTTTCATATAGATATATTTTTATGTATATATCGTTGGCCTCAAGTAGAAAGGCCCTAACTCGCATTTTTTTTTTCTGCCTGCAATCATTTTTTTTACTCATTTCATTGTATATTCAGTTCATACAATAAAATCACTAAACAATTTATTGCAAAAAAAAAAAATACGGCTTAGAGCCTTTCTACTTGAAAGCAACGTTATTTATGTATGCATTTCGTTAATGTGCAGGGAACCCGCCGGCGGGTAAATAAAATATTCACATATTTTTATGTATTTCTTCTCATATGGTCTTCTTTTTTCTTGTTGATGTTCTTATTGGCAATATTTTATTTATTTTGTGGGTTTAAGATTTTTTTTTTTAATTAAATTTTTTTATTTATTATATAAATATGTATGTAAGCTAATTTTTTGTTTAAAATAAAGGCGCCAGCACTACAAAGGTAAATTTATATTAATTTTGAAAAAAAGTAAAATAAAAAAATTAAAAACAACATATTAAAAAATATACAAATTCGTCCAATTCACAAGCTTTTCAAAATGTTGATGTTCAAAAAATTGTTTAAATAAATTCAATATAAATATTTGTTGAGAAACATGTTTATAAGGAAATTTAGAGCAACATTTATGAGATTGAGAATTGAACCATATAATTTGAAAAAAATCAATTATAATAATACATTGCATGCCAATAATTGTTTATAACAAATCTATTATTAACAAATTATTCTCCGTTTTTTACTGCAACCACGAAAATCTTTTTTGGATTAAGAAATAATGAAAGACTTCTGAGGCAAGTACGAAATATTATGAATTAAACAATATTAAAGTTTTCTTATTTCAAAAAACCAGTGATTTAATTATATTTACTTTTTTAAATTTAAACTAAAATTTGAGAAAAAGGTGAGCGAATATTACTATCCATTTTAAATGAAATATATAATTTTATAATATTATATAAATTAAATTAAAATACATAAGAAATAAAAAAATTACATTTAATTAATAGATTGTTATTATAATTATTATAATTATAAATGTGTGCTTTGAAGTCCTTCGGATCCTGCCCCTAGTTTTATATTCTATAATCTTTAAAAAGAATTTAAAAATGATATTGGTTGTTTCCCAAAAAACAGAATATTGATTACAAAAAGTTGATGTTGTGTAAAACGAAAAAGTTACTAAGCAAACAATTGAAAATTAATTATAATGTTTTGATCAGTTTCTTTAAAAAATTTTCAACAATTCGTTATTATATTTTTACACTTTCCTTTAGCAGCATTTCTTTCGTTTACAATTTAAGTGGTTGTGGGAGTTCTTTCATTTTCTGACACCAAACAATAACAATATTTGAACTATTTTGCTTTAAATGATATTTTTCACTTGTATGAAACACAATTTGATTTAAATTCTTCACGTAAATTTGTAAGTATAAACATTTAGATTTTTCTCTTCTTAATTTCAAATAAAGTCTTGCATTTTAAGTTCTTTCTGTTTTTGTTTATTTTTTTCTTTTAGAATTTTTATATTTTAAAGTAGTTGTTTTTCCTTTCCACTACTTAATAGCTTTTGTTTTTTTTTATATTTAAATTTTTTTTTTTTTTTTCTTAAAATTTTTTTCTTTCAAGATAAATGTATCATTTTTAGCAGTGTATTTTACAAAGTTCAAAATTATAGTTGGTTTTCATTCAAAACAAAACAAAAGAAAAAAAAATAATGAAAATTAAATTTGAAAATTAAATTCCAAAAATAAATATCAAAGTTAAATAATAAATAATATTTCAATTGATTTTTTTGTATTAATATTTTAGTTGTTGTTTGTTTATTATGCCTGCATTTAAACAGACAATGAAACAAAGCTGTTATATTGAGTAATGTTGCGCTTTAAGATATCGGCGCAGGGTCCCAAAACACGTTCAAATCTAGAAAATAGACAATACAATTATTAAATGTAAATAGAAGTTTCAACTCAGCTTGCTTGTAAAAAAAAACATTAAATATGAAAATTGTTTTAGAAAAGAGCCAAGACATCGGAAGTGTTAAAGTCGAATTCGTAGCGTTTATTTAAAAGTAGATATTAAGCCAGGACAGCTGGCTTTAATTTTGTTATTACAAAATATTGCCTGCTGGCGCAAGTAAAGAGAATTCATTTATCTATTCCTTCATTACTAACGTAATTTATTTTACTCCTTTTTTCATTTTTCATATACATCTTACTGTTTTCCTCTCAAACGCAAATCTGGTTTATATAACAACTGATTTTTAAAGTTTAACTCAATATTTAAAATAGGTCTTTGTTATCTTAAAGATATATATTCAACTATTCTACCTTAAGGACGGAGAAACTGACGAAACGGGTTGTAAATAAATTTAATATATAAAATTTGCTCCATTCTCAACAATATAGTCTAATGATCTTTCTTAAGTGTTATATTTCTTTTTCTTTTAATAAAAAAAAAAACAACTTACCTCGCTCTATCTAATTTAACACATTTCAAAGAGCCTCTGGCAACGACAGTTGCAGCACGAGGACGATCTAGCAACAATGCGATTTCACCAAAATAATCACTTGTGCCTAAACGGCCAACTTCAGCAGGTTCATCGCCTTGCTGAAAAGAGGAAAAGAAAATTCACGAATTGAGAAAGAACAGTCACATAAAACAAAAATTTTAAAAATAAAATAAAAATATATTTAAATGTGACATTTTTAGTTGTGGATTGTATATGGTATTTTTAAAATAATTAAATATAATAATTAAATAAATAATAATTTTTGGGGCATTACAACACTTTATTTATAATTTTTTAAATAATTTTATAAATAAAGCAAATAATTGCTTTGCTGCATTATAATTCCAAATATATAGCATTAAATTGTAGTTTTTAAAATAGATTTGACATGGTTACACTTGCAAAAAAAAGGGTGATAAAGAAAGAGAGACAAAGAGATGCTATCAGGCCAAGTATGTCATAATTCAATAAGTATTTTGAAGTCACAAGTGTAAAATAATACCCCTTACACATGCGGTTGGAAGTTCGAAAAACTCAATGCAACTTCTTGCTAATCCATACACGATTTTTCTAGTGGCATCTAAATTTGCTTGCCACAAAAAATTTGTTTTTTGCCTGCCACACAAATGACAAATTTACTGGATTACTATTATTGCTAAAATCGTATAAATATTTATAATGTATGCTAAAAGTTTCCCCAAAAAAGCGTCTATATTATAAACTTGGTAACTCTACATTATACTCGTACATAAGGAAAACGTTATCAAATGAAGTGAAAATTAAATAAATAAAATATTGTAAAATGAAATAATTTATACCATTCAAAACCACATTGCGGATTATGAATAATAAATTATGCTCACGTAACGATTTGAAAGGTAAATCGCATGAAACCATTGAAACGATTTTTCCAAGTTTACGATTTGAAGACATGTTCCGAATGAAGTGACAATGACATATACAAACAGTAAAGCAGATGGCAAAATATTCGAGTTTTTCGAATAATTTTTCGTAAATAATATGTATATGTCAATGGATTGTCACTAGTGGCATTTGTAATGGCTGTTTCACCGCAACGCAATGTATTTATTTGGTTTTTACAACGTAATTGCCTATTTTTTTTATATGCCATAATTGTGGCAAACATAATTTTCATGTACTTAAATAAAGTGAATGAGTGATTCACGCTGTAATCAATCCGGAATACATCAGTATTGCTATTAGCAAACTGCAACGGCTTGATGGCATTTACAAAATATGGTATGCCTTCCCCATATGCCATACTTTATATCGCGAATACAATTATGAATGTAAATAGAAATGTCTTGTTTTCATTAGTTATAACCAACCTCCGCACGCCTTTGTAAAACAACAGCACAGCCTTCAACAATAATGTAGAAATCATCACCGGGTTCTCCCTGTTTGACGATAGTTTCGCCATCTTCAAAATTGACCAGCTCCAGAGCATCGGCCACAGTCAAACGTTCCCATTTATCCAGACTCTCTGTGAGAAAGGATAATAACAAAATATTTATTTCATTTTCTTTGCCGGCAAATATATAAATTAGCAATTACTCACCCAGTATGGAAACACGTGATAAAAATTCCTCATACATTTTACGTTTTCTAATAGTTGAACCCATTAAAATGCGTCGATATGAATCACGATCGATACCCCATAATTTAACATCGGTTTTGGCACGTACTGTAGCAGCTCTTGGGGTACCGTAAATCAAAGCCAGCTCACCAAAACTGCCGCCCTCGCCAATAGTAGTGACAATTTCAGAATTGACAAATACCTTTTTTTTTAATAAAGAATAAATAAAAATAATAAGAGAAAATATTTCGAATTGGGTCCTTAAACTCACCTCAACCTCGCCCTGATCTATAACATAAAAGTTGTCACCTTCATCGCCCTGCTGTATTATATTTTCACCCATTAGGTGTGTTACGGGGAACATGGCATCAAATATATCGGAACGTTCATTTTCATCCAAATGTGAAAACAAGACATTTTTGGCTATGGCTTTTGAGAGAGCAGCCATTGTTTTATAATCTTTTGGTACAACTTTCTTGACATAGCTGGTTGCATCCTCTTCGGTTACTGGTTCGGCTGAAATACCGCCACGTCGTCTAACTGGCGGTGCATGTGTCTGTGGCATTGGACTGAGATCTTCACAATCGTCAGGGCTGGTAACCTGTTTAGTGGCATCAAGTTTAACTTGTTCCTTAAATAAAGCAATGAACAAAATGTTAAATATAAGATACAATAATTTATACAATATGGTAAATCAATACAGGAATCGTAAAGACTACTAGACTGAAAGGTAGAGCTTTCGAAGATTTCAGAAGCATTTTGCTCTCATTTAAGTTCTGAAATGGAACGAACATTTTCATGTATGTAAATATGGATGTTTCAGAATAAAAAATTCGATCAAAAAAAGGAAATAGGAAGTGCTAGGGGCTCAAACATAGTTATTTCGAATATTTCAGAATGGACAGTGGGGTGTCGAGGCTTAGATATTTATTTACTAAAATCTTCTACCTGCAAATCTTTTGACAAATAGGAATATAAATATTTATCAGTGCGGTCTATCCTAAACAGGGAGCTAAAACCCAGTCTCCTGGCACGGTAAATTTCGACATTTTGGATTTTCTAATATTTCACAAAATGGATATGGCGTTTCTTCCTTAACAACTCGTTTAAAAGTTTCCATTTCAATAATCGTATGTAACTGAATTTATAAATTCACAATTGCTTTCCTAACATGGAAGAGTTCTAACTCTTCTTATTGACATCACACCGCTCAAAACAATTTTTCCAGCTAGAAAATATTCATTATTAAATGTAAAAAACGTCACTTACGACCTTCGTATATTAAGATAGCAAATTGTATGAATTTTTGACATTTAAATGAAATTTTACATGACTTTTGCTTTCAAACAAATCCAATACAGAACACATATTTTAACACAATCCTCTTCTTACTAAATTTGCCTCTTGTGTTTATTTAAATAATTAGTCTTAAGTTTTATTTCTGTTCAATTTTCATAATCGTTAAATGTTTGTTATTGCGTGTTTCCTTCATTTTTAGTATTTGTATGACGTAAATGGAAAAATGGCAATAGGAAAAGTGAAAATAGAAAGAGAAATTCAACGAATAAGCAGAAAATGTTACGTATTAAAATTTATAAGAATTCTTAATGATGCGGAATGGAATAGTAAGCAATTTTATCTAATTATTGCATTTGCACTTTTTTATGGAGTTCAGCGTGTCTTGCAGCTGAACTCCTAAGCAGAAACTTTTCTAAGTAAAAACATAGCTCAGCATTGTAGATTGCGCTGGAGAATTCAAGCAGTCGAATAAAATCCATAAGAACTCTTGAAAAAACAATTTAACAATTGACATTTTGATAGTGTGACAGTGTGTTAAAAAGTTACGTGCCATAATTTAAAATATCAGACGTAACATTCAAAATAAATGGCAGCCAGAGACTAGTATTTTAGGTGAAATAGCACTTTTTTGAATGGTACAGTCTGTTGCATTAATTATCGTTTAACGTTGTGATATTGCTTTGAATTTGTAAACAAAAATCAGCTGACATATTAGAACATCGAAAATTTGTTATATTGTATTTTTATATGGAAAAGGGTACCCAGATTTTTATGAAAATAATAGAATTATATACTTTCTGAATAGAACAATTTTCTTTATCAACATACAACCTCAACGACTAAAATATATTATTTGCTGCATATTCTAAATAAGTGCATTTTATTTCATGTCAAATGCCAACTCATCTGTAAATGTTTAAGCAAACGGTCTTGAAAAATTCAATAAAAAACTCCACTATTAGAAACCTCTACATTAAAAAACTAAAACTAATTGAGAATTAGAAAAACCAAATTTTTAAAAATTACTTTTGTCTCCTTTAACAAATTACGAAAATATCTAATATTTTTAAATTTACTAAAATAAATAAAAAAAATATCTGCTACTTTTGATATTAATTAATTGCATGTTTGCTGTGTTTTTTTTTTTTTTTTTTTTTTGTGGATGTTATAAACTATTTCCAAAGTAAGCTTTAAATGTACCTAAAGCTATAATGCTCACTGTATCTACTACGTAATTTTGCCTTTTCCTTTACATGCAAAAACAACTCGCTTCGCTTCAAAGTTTCTCTTGACCATCTCAACCCAGTTAACAAAAAAATTAAAAAAAGAAAAAAAATTCTTACATTTCCTCTGCGACTAAAATAAAAAATTGACGGACTGACACACTAGTCGTAATTATTTGCTAACTGAAAAAAATACTTCAAATACTTTCGCGGTTTGAGAACGTGTCAAATTGCAAATGTATACAGTGTGACCATTTACCATTAAAAAAAAAAAAAAAACACGCAGAAAGGCGATTTGCCATAAAGACGTAATTCTAATCTAAAAGTTTATTTGAAAGAAGAAAAAGGTGTCCACACTTACATAAGTGTTAGAGTAAAGAAATCCAATAAATTTAAATTCCTAAAATCCATCAGATATATAAAATAAATGAGATGTTTAAATCAAACCATATGATTTAACTGACATCTGTTAACGTAATAACATAGCTCTGTTAGACTTGTAATTCAGAGAGTGCACATTCTACATAGAATTCTAAAAAAATTAATGCTGGGACAAGTAGCCGACTCCAAGTACTTTGTAAAAAGATCAGAACCCATTAGAAAGACGCACCGGCACTTTCGTCTTAAATTTAGAAGTTATACAAATCCTTAGGGAAGAAGTACAAATTTCAGGAGAACGGAAAGAGGCGGGCAGCTAGAAATTCTTGGGCAGCTAATACATTTTAGCTCCTGTAATGATACTTAACCATCAAAATATCTAAAATTTTTGATTTTAGTCAAGTGTTTGCCATTTTATTGAATTTTCAAGTTTGGAATTCAACTAAAGGAGGAATTCCAGTAGAAAGGCAGGAGTTGGACGATTAAAAACCACTAAGGTAGCTACCTTACCAAAATCGCAATTTTTTGAATTATTTCATTACTGGCATATATATAAGAAATATACTCGTGTTCTGGGACAAAAAATTGACTAGAAAAAGTAATATAAATGCAAGTTCAGCTTAAAAAAAATTTGGAATTTCATTTAAGGATGACTTCCAGAAGAACAGTTTCATCAAATTACGCATCTTCTTTACTTTTAGTTAAGTTTTTGCCATTTTAATGTATTTTCACGTTTGGAATTCAACTTAAGGAGTAATTCAATGAAAAAGGAATGAGTTGGACGTCTAGAAATTACTAAGGTAGCTACCTTATAAAAATCGCAATTTTTTATGTTATTTAATAAGTGGCAAATATATAAGAAATATACTCGTATTTTAACACAAAAAATTGACTAGTAAAAGTAATAAAACGTGAGTTCAGCTTAGAAAAATTTGGAATTTAATTCAAGGCTGACTTCCAGAAGAAGGTAATCATCAAATAGAGCATCTTCTTTACTTTTAGTTAAGTTTTTGCCATTTTAATGTATTTTCACGTTTGGAATTCAACTTAAGGAGTAATTCAATGAAAAAGGAATGAGTTGGACGTCTAGAAATTACTAAGGTAGCTACCTTATAAAAATCGCAATTTTTTATGTTATTTAATAAGTGGCAAATATATAAGAAATATACTCGTATTTTAACACAAAAAATTGACTAGTAAAAGTAATAAAACGTGAGTTCAGCTTAGAAAAATTTGGAATTTAATTCAAGGCTGACTTCCAGAAGAAGGTAATCATCAAATAGAGCATCTTCTTTACTTTTAGTTAAGTTTTTGCCATTTTAATGTATTTTCACGTTTGGAATTCAACTTAAGGAGTAATTCAATGAAAAAGGAATGAGTTGGACGTCTAGAAATTACTAAGGTAGCTACCTTATAAAAATCGCAATTTTTTATGTTATTTAATAAGTGGCAAATATATAAGAAATATACTCGTATTTTAACACAAAAAATTGACTAGTAAAAGTAATAAAACGTGAGTTCAGCTTAGAAAAATTTGGAATTTAATTCAAGGCTGACTTCCAGAAGAAGGTAATCATCAAATAGAGCATCTTCTTTACTTTTAGTTAAGTTTTTGCCATTTTAATGTATTTTCACGTTTGGAATTCAACTTAAGGAGTAATTCAATGAAAAAGGAATGAGTTGGACGTCTAGAAATTACTAAGGTAGCTACCTTATAAAAATCGCAATTTTTTATGTTATTTAATAAGTGGCAAATATATAAGAAATATACTCGTATTTTAACACAAAAAATTGACTAGTAAAAGTAATAAAACGTGAGTTCAGCTTAGAAAAATTTGGAATTTAATTCAAGGCTGACTTCCAGAAGAAGGTAATCATCAAATAGAGCATCTTCTTTACTTTTAGTTAAGTTTTTGCCATTTTAATGTATTTTCACGTTTGGAATTCAACTTAAGGAGTAATTCAATGAAAAAGGAATGAGTTGGACGTCTAGAAATTACTAAGGTAGCTACCTTATAAAAATCGCAATTTTTTATGTTATTTAATAAGTGGCAAATATATAAGAAATATACTCGTATTTTAACACAAAAAATTGACTAGTAAAAGTAATAAAACGTGAGTTCAGCTTAGAAAAATTTGGAATTTAATTCAAGGCTGACTTCCAGAAGAAGGTAATCATCAAATAGAGCATCTTCTTTACTTTTAGTTAAGTTTTTGCCATTTTAATGTATTTTCACGTTTGGAATTCAACTTAAGGAGTAATTCAATGAAAAAGGAATGAGTTGGACGTCTAGAAATTACTAAGGTAGCTACCTTATAAAAATCGCAATTTTTTATGTTATTTAATAAGTGGCAAATATATAAGAAATATACTCGTATTTTAACACAAAAAATTGACTAGTAAAAGTAATAAAACGTGAGTTCAGCTTAGAAAAATTTGGAATTTAATTCAAGGCTGACTTCCAGAAGAAGGTAATCATCAAATAGAGCATCTTCTTTACTTTTAGTTAAGTTTTTGCCATTTTAATGTATTTTCACGTTTGGAATTCAACTTAAGGAGTAATTCAATGAAAAAGGAATGAGTTGGACGTCTAGAAATTACTAAGGTAGCTACCTTATAAAAATCGCAATTTTTTATGTTATTTAATAAGTGGCAAATATATAAGAAATATACTCGTATTTTAACACAAAAAATTGACTAGTAAAAGTAATAAAACGTGAGTTCAGCTTAGAAAAATTTGGAATTTAATTCAAGGCTGACTTCCAGAAGAAGGTAATCATCAAATAGAGCATCTTCTTTACTTTTAGTTAAGTTTTTGCCATTTTAATGTATTTTCACGTTTGGAATTCAACTTAAGGAGTAATTCAATGAAAAAGGAATGAGTTGGACGTCTAGAAATTACTAAGGTAGCTACCTTATAAAAATCGCAATTTTTTATGTTATTTAATAAGTGGCAAATATATAAGAAATATACTCGTATTTTAACACAAAAAATTGACTAGTAAAAGTAATAAAACGTGAGTTCAGCTTAGAAAAATTTGGAATTTAATTCAAGGCTGACTTCCAGAAGAAGGTAATCATCAAATAGAGCATCTTCTTTACTTTTAGTTAAGTTTTTGCCATTTTAATGTATTTTCACGTTTGGAATTCAACTTAAGGAGTAATTCAATGAAAAAGGAATGAGTTGGACGTCTAGAAATTACTAAGGTAGCTACCTTATAAAAATCGCAATTTTTTATGTTATTTAATAAGTGGCAAATATATAAGAAATATACTCGTATTTTAACACAAAAAATTGACTAGTAAAAGTAATAAAACGTGAGTTCAGCTTAGAAAAATTTGGAATTTAATTCAAGGCTGACTTCCAGAAGAAGGTAATCATCAAATAGAGCATCTTCTTTACTTTTAGTTAAGTTTTTGCCATTTTAATGTATTTTCACGTTTGGAATTCAACTTAAGGAGTAATTCAATGAAAAAGGAATGAGTTGGACGTCTAGAAATTACTAAGGTAGCTACCTTATAAAAATCGCAATTTTTTATGTTATTTAATAAGTGGCAAATATATAAGAAATATACTCGTATTTTAACACAAAAAATTGACTAGTAAAAGTAATAAAACGTGAGTTCAGCTTAGAAAAATTTGGAATTTAATTCAAGGCTGACTTCCAGAAGAAGGTAATCATCAAATAGAGCATCTTCTTTACTTTTAGTTAAGTTTTTGCCATTTTAATGTATTTTCACGTTTGGAATTCAACTTAAGGAGTAATTCAATGAAAAAGGAATGAGTTGGACGTCTAGAAATTACTAAGGTAGCTACCTTATAAAAATCGCAATTTTTTATGTTATTTAATAAGTGGCAAATATATAAGAAATATACTCGTATTTTAACACAAAAAATTGACTAGTAAAAGTAATAAAACGTGAGTTCAGCTTAGAAAAATTTGGAATTTAATTCAAGGCTGACTTCCAGAAGAAGGTAATCATCAAATAGAGCATCTTCTTTACTTTTAGTTAAGTTTTTGCCATTTTAATGTATTTTCACGTTTGGAATTCAACTTAAGGAGTAATTCAATGAAAAAGGAATGAGTTGGACGTCTAGAAATTACTAAGGTAGCTACCTTATAAAAATCGCAATTTTTTATGTTATTTAATAAGTGGCAAATATATAAGAAATATACTCGTATTTTAACACAAAAAATTGACTAGTAAAAGTAATAAAACGTGAGTTCAGCTTAGAAAAATTTGGAATTTAATTCAAGGCTGACTTCCAGAAGAAGGTAATCATCAAATAGAGCATCTTCTTTACTTTTAGTTAAGTTTTTGCCATTTTAATGTATTTTCACGTTTGGAATTCAACTTAAGGAGTAATTCAATGAAAAAGGAATGAGTTGGACGTCTAGAAATTACTAAGGTAGCTACCTTATAAAAATCGCAATTTTTTATGTTATTTAATAAGTGGCAAATATATAAGAAATATACTCGTATTTTAACACAAAAAATTGACTAGTAAAAGTAATAAAACGTGAGTTCAGCTTAGAAAAATTTGGAATTTAATTCAAGGCTGACTTCCAGAAGAAGGTAATCATCAAATAGAGCATCTTCTTTACTTTTAGTTAAGTTTTTGCCATTTTAATGTATTTTCACGTTTGGAATTCAACTTAAGGAGTAATTCAATGAAAAAGGAATGAGTTGGACGTCTAGAAATTACTAAGGTAGCTACCTTATAAAAATCGCAATTTTTTATGTTATTTAATAAGTGGCAAATATATAAGAAATATACTCGTATTTTAACACAAAAAATTGACTAGTAAAAGTAATAAAACGTGAGTTCAGCTTAGAAAAATTTGGAATTTAATTCAAGGCTGACTTCCAGAAGAAGGTAATCATCAAATAGAGCATCTTCTTTACTTTTAGTTAAGTTTTTGCCATTTTAATGTATTTTCACGTTTGGAATTCAACTTAAGGAGTAATTCAATGAAAAAGGAATGAGTTGGACGTCTAGAAATTACTAAGGTAGCTACCTTATAAAAATCGCAATTTTTTATGTTATTTAATAAGTGGCAAATATATAAGAAATATACTCGTATTTTAACACAAAAAATTGACTAGTAAAAGTAATAAAACGTGAGTTCAGCTTAGAAAAATTTGGAATTTAATTCAAGGCTGACTTCCAGAAGAAGGTAATCATCAAATAGAGCATCTTCTTTACTTTTAGTTAAGTTTTTGCCATTTTAATGTATTTTCACGTTTGGAATTCAACTTAAGGAGTAATTCAATGAAAAAGGAATGAGTTGGACGTCTAGAAATTACTAAGGTAGCTACCTTATAAAAATCGCAATTTTTTATGTTATTTAATAAGTGGCAAATATATAAGAAATATACTCGTATTTTAACACAAAAAATTGACTAGTAAAAGTAATAAAACGTGAGTTCAGCTTAGAAAAATTTGGAATTTAATTCAAGGCTGACTTCCAGAAGAAGGTAATCATCAAATAGAGCATCTTCTTTACTTTTAGTTAAGTTTTTGCCATTTTAATGTATTTTCACGTTTGGAATTCAACTTAAGGAGTAATTCAATGAAAAAGGAATGAGTTGGACGTCTAGAAATTACTAAGGTAGCTACGTTATAAAAATCGCAATTTTTTATGTTATTTAATAAGTGGCAAATATATAAGAAATATACTCGTATTTTAACACAAAAAATTGACTAGTAAAAGTAATAAAACGTGAGTTCAGCTTAGAAAAATTTGGAATTTAATTCAAGGCTGACTTCCAGAAGAAGGTAATCATCAAATAGAGCATCTTCTTTACTTTTAGTTAAGTTTTTGCCATTTTAATGTATTTTCACGTTTGGAATTCAACTTAAGGAGTAATTCAATGAAAAAGGAATGAGTTGGACGTCTAGAAATTACTAAGGTAGCTACGTTATAAAAATCGCAATTTTTTATGTTATTTAATAAGTGGCAAATATATAAGAAATATACTCGTATTTTAACACAAAAAATTGACTAGTAAAAGTAATAAAACGTGAGTTCAGCTTAGAAAAATTTGGAATTTAATTCAAGGCTGACTTCCAGAAGAAGGTAATCATCAAATAGAGCATCTTCTTTACTTTTAGTTAAGTTTTTGCCATTTTAATGTATTTTCACGTTTGGAATTCAACTTAAGGAGTAATTCAATGAAAAAGGAATGAGTTGGACGTCTAGAAATTACTAAGGTAGCTACCTTATAAAAATCGCAATTTTTTATGTTATTTAATAAGTGGCAAATATATAAGAAATATACTCGTATTTTAACACAAAAAATTGACTAGTAAAAGTAATAAAACGTGAGTTCAGCTTAGAAAAATTTGGAATTTAATTCAAGGCTGACTTCCAGAAGAAGGTAATCATCAAATAGAGCATCTTCTTTACTTTTAGTTAAGTTTTTGCCATTTTAATGTATTTTCACGTTTGGAATTCAACTTAAGGAGTAATTCAATGAAAAAGGAATGAGTTGGACGTCTAGAAATTACTAAGGTAGCTACCTTATAAAAATCGCAATTTTTTATGTTATTTAATAAGTGGCAAATATATAAGAAATATACTCGTATTTTAACACAAAAAATTGACTAGTAAAAGTAATAAAACGTGAGTTCAGCTTAGAAAAATTTGGAATTTAATTCAAGGCTGACTTCCAGAAGAAGGTAATCATCAAATAGAGCATCTTCTTTACTTTTAGTTAAGTTTTTGCCATTTTAATGTATTTTCACGTTTGGAATTCAACTTAAGGAGTAATTCAATGAAAAAGGAATGAGTTGGACGTCTAGAAATTACTAAGGTAGCTACCTTATAAAAATCGCAATTTTTTATGTTATTTAATAAGTGGCAAATATATAAGAAATATACTCGTATTTTAACACAAAAAATTGACTAGTAAAAGTAATAAAACGTGAGTTCAGCTTAGAAAAATTTGGAATTTAATTCAAGGCTGACTTCCAGAAGAAGGTAATCATCAAATAGAGCATCTTCTTTACTTTTAGTTAAGTTTTTGCCATTTTAATGTATTTTCACGTTTGGAATTCAACTTAAGGAGTAATTCAATGAAAAAGGAATGAGTTGGACGTCTAGAAATTACTAAGGTAGCTACCTTATAAAAATCGCAATTTTTTATGTTATTTAATAAGTGGCAAATATATAAGAAATATACTCGTATTTTAACACAAAAAATTGACTAGTAAAAGTAATAAAACGTGAGTTCAGCTTAGAAAAATTTGGAATTTAATTCAAGGCTGACTTCCAGAAGAAGGTAATCATCAAATAGAGCATCTTCTTTACTTTTAGTTAAGTTTTTGCCATTTTAATGTATTTTCACGTTTGGAATTCAACTTAAGGAGTAATTCAATGAAAAAGGAATGAGTTGGACGTCTAGAAATTACTAAGGTAGCTACCTTATAAAAATCGCAATTTTTTATGTTATTTAATAAGTGGCAAATATATAAGAAATATACTCGTATTTTAACACAAAAAATTGACTAGTAAAAGTAATAAAACGTGAGTTCAGCTTAGAAAAATTTGGAATTTAATTCAAGGCTGACTTCCAGAAGAAGGTAATCATCAAATAGAGCATCTTCTTTACTTTTAGTTAAGTTTTTGCCATTTTAATGTATTTTCACGTTTGGAATTCAACTTAAGGAGTAATTCAATGAAAAAGGAATGAGTTGGACGTCTAGAAATTACTAAGGTAGCTACCTTATAAAAATCGCAATTTTTTATGTTATTTAATAAGTGGCAAATATATAAGAAATATACTCGTATTTTAACACAAAAAATTGACTAGTAAAAGTAATAAAACGTGAGTTCAGCTTAGAAAAATTTGGAATTTAATTCAAGGCTGACTTCCAGAAGAAGGTAATCATCAAATAGAGCATCTTCTTTACTTTTAGTTAAGTTTTTGCCATTTTAATGTATTTTCACGTTTGGAATTCAACTTAAGGAGTAATTCAATGAAAAAGGAATGAGTTGGACGTCTAGAAATTACTAAGGTAGCTACCTTATAAAAATCGCAATTTTTTATGTTATTTAATAAGTGGCAAATATATAAGAAATATACTCGTATTTTAACACAAAAAATTGACTAGTAAAAGTAATAAAACGTGAGTTCAGCTTAGAAAAATTTGGAATTTAATTCAAGGCTGACTTCCAGAAGAAGGTAATCATCAAATAGAGCATCTTCTTTACTTTTAGTTAAGTTTTTGCCATTTTAATGTATTTTCACGTTTGGAATTCAACTTAAGGAGTAATTCAATGAAAAAGGAATGAGTTGGACGTCTAGAAATTACTAAGGTAGCTACCTTATAAAAATCGCAATTTTTTATGTTATTTAATAAGTGGCAAATATATAAGAAATATACTCGTATTTTAACACAAAAAATTGACTAGTAAAAGTAATAAAACGTGAGTTCAGCTTAGAAAAATTTGGAATTTAATTCAAGGCTGACTTCCAGAAGAAGGTAATCATCAAATAGAGCATCTTCTTTACTTTTAGTTAAGTTTTTGCCATTTTAATGTATTTTCACGTTTGGAATTCAACTTAAGGAGTAATTCAATGAAAAAGGAATGAGTTGGACGTCTAGAAATTACTAAGGTAGCTACCTTATAAAAATCGCAATTTTTTATGTTATTTAATAAGTGGCAAATATATAAGAAATATACTCGTATTTTAACACAAAAAATTGACTAGTAAAAGTAATAAAACGTGAGTTCAGCTTAGAAAAATTTGGAATTTAATTCAAGGCTGACTTCCAGAAGAAGGTAATCATCAAATAGAGCATCTTCTTTACTTTTAGTTAAGTTTTTGCCATTTTAATGTATTTTCACGTTTGGAATTCAACTTAAGGAGTAATTCAATGAAAAAGGAATGAGTTGGACGTCTAGAAATTACTAAGGTAGCTACCTTATAAAAATCGCAATTTTTTATGTTATTTAATAAGTGGCAAATATATAAGAAATATACTCGTATTTTAACACAAAAAATTGACTAGTAAAAGTAATAAAACGTGAGTTCAGCTTAGAAAAATTTGGAATTTAATTCAAGGCTGACTTCCAGAAGAAGGTAATCATCAAATAGAGCATCTTCTTTACTTTTAGTTAAGTTTTTGCCATTTTAATGTATTTTCACGTTTGGAATTCAACTTAAGGAGTAATTCAATGAAAAAGGAATGAGTTGGACGTCTAGAAATTACTAAGGTAGCTACCTTATAAAAATCGCAATTTTTTATGTTATTTAATAAGTGGCAAATATATAAGAAATATACTCGTATTTTAACACAAAAAATTGACTAGTAAAAGTAATAAAACGTGAGTTCAGCTTAGAAAAATTTGGAATTTAATTCAAGGCTGACTTCCAGAAGAAGGTAATCATCAAATAGAGCATCTTCTTTACTTTTAGTTAAGTTTTTGCCATTTTAATGTATTTTCACGTTTGGAATTCAACTTAAGGAGTAATTCAATGAAAAAGGAATGAGTTGGACGTCTAGAAATTACTAAGGTAGCTACCTTATAAAAATCGCAATTTTTTATGTTATTTAATAAGTGGCAAATATATAAGAAATATACTCGTATTTTAACACAAAAAATTGACTAGTAAAAGTAATAAAACGTGAGTTCAGCTTAGAAAAATTTGGAATTTAATTCAAGGCTGACTTCCAGAAGAAGGTAATCATCAAATAGAGCATCTTCTTTACTTTTAGTTAAGTTTTTGCCATTTTAATGTATTTTCACGTTTGGAATTCAACTTAAGGAGTAATTCAATGAAAAAGGAATGAGTTGGACGTCTAGAAATTACTAAGGTAGCTACCTTATAAAAATCGCAATTTTTTATGTTATTTAATAAGTGGCAAATATATAAGAAATATACTCGTATTTTAACACAAAAAATTGACTAGTAAAAGTAATAAAACGTGAGTTCAGCTTAGAAAAATTTGGAATTTAATTCAAGGCTGACTTCCAGAAGAAGGTAATCATCAAATAGAGCATCTTCTTTACTTTTAGTTAAGTTTTTGCCATTTTAATGTATTTTCACGTTTGGAATTCAACTTAAGGAGTAATTCAATGAAAAAGGAATGAGTTGGACGTCTAGAAATTACTAAGGTAGCTACCTTATAAAAATCGCAATTTTTTATGTTATTTAATAAGTGGCAAATATATAAGAAATATACTCGTATTTTAACACAAAAAATTGACTAGTAAAAGTAATAAAACGTGAGTTCAGCTTAGAAAAATTTGGAATTTAATTCAAGGCTGACTTCCAGAAGAAGGTAATCATCAAATAGAGCATCTTCTTTACTTTTAGTTAAGTTTTTGCCATTTTAATGTATTTTCACGTTTGGAATTCAACTTAAGGAGTAATTCAATGAAAAAGGAATGAGTTGGACGTCTAGAAATTACTAAGGTAGCTACCTTATAAAAATCGCAATTTTTTATGTTATTTAATAAGTGGCAAATATATAAGAAATATACTCGTATTTTAACACAAAAAATTGACTAGTAAAAGTAATAAAACGTGAGTTCAGCTTAGAAAAATTTGGAATTTAATTCAAGGCTGACTTCCAGAAGAAGGTAATCATCAAATAGAGCATCTTCTTTACTTTTAGTTAAGTTTTTGCCATTTTAATGTATTTTCACGTTTGGAATTCAACTTAAGGAGTAATTCAATGAAAAAGGAATGAGTTGGACGTCTAGAAATTACTAAGGTAGCTACCTTATAAAAATCGCAATTTTTTATGTTATTTAATAAGTGGCAAATATATAAGAAATATACTCGTATTTTAACACAAAAAATTGACTAGTAAAAGTAATAAAACGTGAGTTCAGCTTAGAAAAATTTGGAATTTAATTCAAGGCTGACTTCCAGAAGAAGGTAATCATCAAATAGAGCATCTTCTTTACTTTTAGTTAAGTTTTTGCCATTTTAATGTATTTTCACGTTTGGAATTCAACTTAAGGAGTAATTCAATGAAAAAGGAATGAGTTGGACGTCTAGAAATTACTAAGGTAGCTACCTTATAAAAATCGCAATTTTTTATGTTATTTAATAAGTGGCAAATATATAAGAAATATACTCGTATTTTAACACAAAAAATTGACTAGTAAAAGTAATAAAACGTGAGTTCAGCTTAGAAAAATTTGGAATTTAATTCAAGGCTGACTTCCAGAAGAAGGTAATCATCAAATAGAGCATCTTCTTTACTTTTAGTTAAGTTTTTGCCATTTTAATGTATTTTCACGTTTGGAATTCAACTTAAGGAGTAATTCAATGAAAAAGGAATGAGTTGGACGTCTAGAAATTACTAAGGTAGCTACCTTATAAAAATCGCAATTTTTTATGTTATTTAATAAGTGGCAAATATATAAGAAATATACTCGTATTTTAACACAAAAAATTGACTAGTAAAAGTAATAAAACGTGAGTTCAGCTTAGAAAAATTTGGAATTTAATTCAAGGCTGACTTCCAGAAGAAGGTAATCATCAAATAGAGCATCTTCTTTACTTTTAGTTAAGTTTTTGCCATTTTAATGTATTTTCACGTTTGGAATTCAACTTAAGGAGTAATTCAATGAAAAAGGAATGAGTTGGACGTCTAGAAATTACTAAGGTAGCTACCTTATAAAAATCGCAATTTTTTATGTTATTTAATAAGTGGCAAATATATAAGAAATATACTCGTATTTTAACACAAAAAATTGACTAGTAAAAGTAATAAAACGTGAGTTCAGCTTAGAAAAATTTGGAATTTAATTCAAGGCTGACTTCCAGAAGAAGGTAATCATCAAATAGAGCATCTTCTTTACTTTTAGTTAAGTTTTTGCCATTTTAATGTATTTTCACGTTTGGAATTCAACTTAAGGAGTAATTCAATGAAAAAGGAATGAGTTGGACGTCTAGAAATTACTAAGGTAGCTACCTTATAAAAATCGCAATTTTTTATGTTATTTAATAAGTGGCAAATATATAAGAAATATACTCGTATTTTAACACAAAAAATTGACTAGTAAAAGTAATAAAACGTGAGTTCAGCTTAGAAAAATTTGGAATTTAATTCAAGGCTGACTTCCAGAAGAAGGTAATCATCAAATAGAGCATCTTCTTTACTTTTAGTTAAGTTTTTGCCATTTTAATGTATTTTCACGTTTGGAATTCAACTTAAGGAGTAATTCAATGAAAAAGGAATGAGTTGGACGTCTAGAAATTACTAAGGTAGCTACCTTATAAAAATCGCAATTTTTTATGTTATTTAATAAGTGGCAAATATATAAGAAATATACTCGTATTTTAACACAAAAAATTGACTAGTAAAAGTAATAAAACGTGAGTTCAGCTTAGAAAAATTTGGAATTTAATTCAAGGCTGACTTCCAGAAGAAGGTAATCATCAAATAGAGCATCTTCTTTACTTTTAGTTAAGTTTTTGCCATTTTAATGTATTTTCACGTTTGGAATTCAACTTAAGGAGTAATTCAATGAAAAAGGAATGAGTTGGACGTCTAGAAATTACTAAGGTAGCTACCTTATAAAAATCGCAATTTTTTATGTTATTTAATAAGTGGCAAATATATAAGAAATATACTCGTATTTTAACACAAAAAATTGACTAGTAAAAGTAATAAAACGTGAGTTCAGCTTAGAAAAATTTGGAATTTAATTCAAGGCTGACTTCCAGAAGAAGGTAATCATCAAATAGAGCATCTTCTTTACTTTTAGTTAAGTTTTTGCCATTTTAATGTATTTTCACGTTTGGAATTCAACTTAAGGAGTAATTCAATGAAAAAGGAATGAGTTGGACGTCTAGAAATTACTAAGGTAGCTACCTTATAAAAATCGCAATTTTTTATGTTATTTAATAAGTGGCAAATATATAAGAAATATACTCGTATTTTAACACAAAAAATTGACTAGTAAAAGTAATAAAACGTGAGTTCAGCTTAGAAAAATTTGGAATTTAATTCAAGGCTGACTTCCAGAAGAAGGTAATCATCAAATAGAGCATCTTCTTTACTTTTAGTTAAGTTTTTGCCATTTTAATGTATTTTCACGTTTGGAATTCAACTTAAGGAGTAATTCAATGAAAAAGGAATGAGTTGGACGTCTAGAAATTACTAAGGTAGCTACCTTATAAAAATCGCAATTTTTTATGTTATTTAATAAGTGGCAAATATATAAGAAATATACTCGTATTTTAACACAAAAAATTGACTAGTAAAAGTAATAAAACGTGAGTTCAGCTTAGAAAAATTTGGAATTTAATTCAAGGCTGACTTCCAGAAGAAGGTAATCATCAAATAGAGCATCTTCTTTACTTTTAGTTAAGTTTTTGCCATTTTAATGTATTTTCACGTTTGGAATTCAACTTAAGGAGTAATTCAATGAAAAAGGAATGAGTTGGACGTCTAGAAATTACTAAGGTAGCTACCTTATAAAAATCGCAATTTTTTATGTTATTTAATAAGTGGCAAATATATAAGAAATATACTCGTATTTTAACACAAAAAATTGACTAGTAAAAGTAATAAAACGTGAGTTCAGCTTAGAAAAATTTGGAATTTAATTCAAGGCTGACTTCCAGAAGAAGGTAATCATCAAATAGAGCATCTTCTTTACTTTTAGTTAAGTTTTTGCCATTTTAATGTATTTTCACGTTTGGAATTCAACTTAAGGAGTAATTCAATGAAAAAGGAATGAGTTGGACGTCTAGAAATTACTAAGGTAGCTACCTTATAAAAATCGCAATTTTTTATGTTATTTAATAAGTGGCAAATATATAAGAAATATACTCGTATTTTAACACAAAAAATTGACTAGTAAAAGTAATAAAACGTGAGTTCAGCTTAGAAAAATTTGGAATTTAATTCAAGGCTGACTTCCAGAAGAAGGTAATCATCAAATAGAGCATCTTCTTTACTTTTAGTTAAGTTTTTGCCATTTTAATGTATTTTCACGTTTGGAATTCAACTTAAGGAGTAATTCAATGAAAAAGGAATGAGTTGGACGTCTAGAAATTACTAAGGTAGCTACCTTATAAAAATCGCAATTTTTTATGTTATTTAATAAGTGGCAAATATATAAGAAATATACTCGTATTTTAACACAAAAAATTGACTAGTAAAAGTAATAAAACGTGACTTCCAGAAGAAGGTAATCATCAAATAGAGCATCTTCTTTACTTTTAGTTAAGTTTTTGCCATTTTAATGTATTTTCACGTTTGGAATTCAACTTAAGGAGTAATTCAATGAAAAAGGAATGAGTTGGACGTCTAGAAATTACTAAGGTAGCTACCTTATAAAAATCGCAATTTTTTATGTTATTTAATAAGTGGCAAATATATAAGAAATATACTCGTATTTTAACACAAAAAATTGACTAGTAAAAGTAATAAAACGTGAGTTCAGCTTAGAAAAATTTGGAATTTAATTCAAGGCTGACTTCCAGAAGAAGGTAATCATCAAATAGAGCATCTTCTTTACTTTTAGTTAAGTTTTTGCCATTTTAATGTATTTTCACGTTTGGAATTCAACTTAAGGAGTAATTCAATGAAAAAGGAATGAGTTGGACGTCTAGAAATTACTAAGGTAGCTACCTTATAAAAATCGCAATTTTTTATGTTATTTAATAAGTGGCAAATATATAAGAAATATACTCGTATTTTAACACAAAAAATTGACTAGTAAAAGTAATAAAACGTGAGTTCAGCTTAGAAAAATTTGGAATTTAATTCAAGGCTGACTTCCAGAAGAAGGTAATCATCAAATAGAGCATCTTCTTTACTTTTAGTTAAGTTTTTGCCATTTTAATGTATTTTCACGTTTGGAATTCAACTTAAGGAGTAATTCAATGAAAAAGGAATGAGTTGGACGTCTAGAAATTACTAAGGTAGCTACCTTATAAAAATCGCAATTTTTTATGTTATTTAATAAGTGGCAAATATATAAGAAATATACTCGTATTTTAACACAAAAAATTGACTAGTAAAAGTAATAAAACGTGAGTTCAGCTTAGAAAAATTTGGAATTTAATTCAAGGCTGACTTCCAGAAGAAGGTAATCATCAAATAGAGCATCTTCTTTACTTTTAGTTAAGTTTTTGCCATTTTAATGTATTTTCACGTTTGGAATTCAACTTAAGGAGTAATTCAATGAAAAAGGAATGAGTTGGACGTCTAGAAATTACTAAGGTAGCTACCTTATAAAAATCGCAATTTTTTATGTTATTTAATAAGTGGCAAATATATAAGAAATATACTCGTATTTTAACACAAAAAATTGACTAGTAAAAGTAATAAAACGTGAGTTCAGCTTAGAAAAATTTGGAATTTAATTCAAGGCTGACTTCCAGAAGAAGGTAATCATCAAATAGAGCATCTGCTTTACTTTTAGTTAAGTTTTTGCCATTTTAATGTATTTTCACGTTTGGAATTCAACTTAAGGAGTAATTCAATGAAAAAGGAATGAGTTGGACGTCTAGAAATTACTAAGGTAGCTACCTTATAAAAATCGCAATTTTTTATGTTATTTAATAAGTGGCAAATATATAAGAAATATACTCGTATTTTAACACAAAAAATTGACTAGTAAAAGTAATAAAACGTGAGTTCAGCTTAGAAAAATTTGGAATTTAATTCAAGGCTGACTTCCAGAAGAAGGTAATCATCAAATAGAGCATCTTCTTTACTTTTAGTTAAGTTTTTGCCATTTTAATGTATTTTCACGTTTGGAATTCAACTTAAGGAGTAATTCAATGAAAAAGGAATGAGTTGGACGTCTAGAAATTACTAAGGTAGCTACCTTATAAAAATCGCAATTTTTTATGTTATTTAATAAGTGGCAAATATATAAGAAATATACTCGTATTTTAACACAAAAAATTGACTAGTAAAAGTAATAAAACGTGAGTTCAGCTTAGAAAAATTTGGAATTTAATTCAAGGCTGACTTCCAGAAGAAGGTAATCATCAAATAGAGCATCTTCTTTACTTTTAGTTAAGTTTTTGCCATTTTAATGTATTTTCACGTTTGGAATTCAACTTAAGGAGTAATTCAATGAAAAAGGAATGAGTTGGACGTCTAGAAATTACTAAGGTAGCTACCTTATAAAAATCGCAATTTTTTATGTTATTTAATAAGTGGCAAATATATAAGAAATATACTCGTATTTTAACACAAAAAATTGACTAGTAAAAGTAATAAAACGTGAGTTCAGCTTAGAAAAATTTGGAATTTAATTCAAGGCTGACTTCCAGAAGAAGGTAATCATCAAATAGAGCATCTTCTTTACTTTTAGTTAAGTTTTTGCCATTTTAATGTATTTTCACGTTTGGAATTCAACTTAAGGAGTAATTCAATGAAAAAGGAATGAGTTGGACGTCTAGAAATTACTAAGGTAGCTACCTTATAAAAATCGCAATTTTTTATGTTATTTAATAAGTGGCAAATATATAAGAAATATACTCGTATTTTAACACAAAAAATTGACTAGTAAAAGTAATAAAACGTGAGTTCAGCTTAGAAAAATTTGGAATTTAATTCAAGGCTGACTTCCAGAAGAAGGTAATCATCAAATAGAGCATCTTCTTTACTTTTAGTTAAGTTTTTGCCATTTTAATGTATTTTCACGTTTGGAATTCAACTTAAGGAGTAATTCAATGAAAAAGGAATGAGTTGGACGTCTAGAAATTACTAAGGTAGCTACCTTATAAAAATCGCAATTTTTTATGTTATTTAATAAGTGGCAAATATATAAGAAATATACTCGTATTTTAACACAAAAAATTGACTAGTAAAAGTAATAAAACGTGAGTTCAGCTTAGAAAAATTTGGAATTTAATTCAAGGCTGACTTCCAGAAGAAGGTAATCATCAAATAGAGCATCTTCTTTACTTTTAGTTAAGTTTTTGCCATTTTAATGTATTTTCACGTTTGGAATTCAACTTAAGGAGTAATTCAATGAAAAAGGAATGAGTTGGACGTCTAGAAATTACTAAGGTAGCTACCTTATAAAAATCGCAATTTTTTATGTTATTTAATAAGTGGCAAATATATAAGAAATATACTCGTATTTTAACACAAAAAATTGACTAGTAAAAGTAATAAAACGTGAGTTCAGCTTAGAAAAATTTGGAATTTAATTCAAGGCTGACTTCCAGAAGAAGGTAATCATCAAATAGAGCATCTTCTTTACTTTTAGTTAAGTTTTTGCCATTTTAATGTATTTTCACGTTTGGAATTCAACTTAAGGAGTAATTCAATGAAAAAGGAATGAGTTGGACGTCTAGAAATTACTAAGGTAGCTACCTTATAAAAATCGCAATTTTTTATGTTATTTAATAAGTGGCAAATATATAAGAAATATACTCGTATTTTAACACAAAAAATTGACTAGTAAAAGTAATAAAACGTGAGTTCAGCTTAGAAAAATTTGGAATTTAATTCAAGGCTGACTTCCAGAAGAAGGTAATCATCAAATAGAGCATCTTCTTTACTTTTAGTTAAGTTTTTGCCATTTTAATGTATTTTCACGTTTGGAATTCAACTTAAGGAGTAATTCAATGAAAAAGGAATGAGTTGGACGTCTAGAAATTACTAAGGTAGCTACCTTATAAAAATCGCAATTTTTTATGTTATTTAATAAGTGGCAAATATATAAGAAATATACTCGTATTTTAACACAAAAAATTGACTAGTAAAAGTAATAAAACGTGAGTTCAGCTTAGAAAAATTTGGAATTTAATTCAAGGCTGACTTCCAGAAGAAGGTAATCATCAAATAGAGCATCTTCTTTACTTTTAGTTAAGTTTTTGCCATTTTAATGTATTTTCACGTTTGGAATTCAACTTAAGGAGTAATTCAATGAAAAAGGAATGAGTTGGACGTCTAGAAATTACTAAGGTAGCTACCTTATAAAAATCGCAATTTTTTATGTTATTTAATAAGTGGCAAATATATAAGAAATATACTCGTATTTTAACACAAAAAATTGACTAGTAAAAGTAATAAAACGTGAGTTCAGCTTAGAAAAATTTGGAATTTAATTCAAGGCTGACTTCCAGAAGAAGGTAATCATCAAATAGAGCATCTTCTTTACTTTTAGTTAAGTTTTTGCCATTTTAATGTATTTTCACGTTTGGAATTCAACTTAAGGAGTAATTCAATGAAAAAGGAATGAGTTGGACGTCTAGAAATTACTAAGGTAGCTACCTTATAAAAATCGCAATTTTTTATGTTATTTAATAAGTGGCAAATATATAAGAAATATACTCGTATTTTAACACAAAAAATTGACTAGTAAAAGTAATAAAACGTGAGTTCAGCTTAGAAAAATTTGGAATTTAATTCAAGGCTGACTTCCAGAAGAAGGTAATCATCAAATAGAGCATCTTCTTTACTTTTAGTTAAGTTTTTGCCATTTTAATGTATTTTCACGTTTGGAATTCAACTTAAGGAGTAATTCAATGAAAAAGGAATGAGTTGGACGTCTAGAAATTACTAAGGTAGCTACCTTATAAAAATCGCAATTTTTTATGTTATTTAATAAGTGGCAAATATATAAGAAATATACTCGTATTTTAACACAAAAAATTGACTAGTAAAAGTAATAAAACGTGAGTTCAGCTTAGAAAAATTTGGAATTTAATTCAAGGCTGACTTCCAGAAGAAGGTAATCATCAAATAGAGCATCTTCTTTACTTTTAGTTAAGTTTTTGCCATTTTAATGTATTTTCACGTTTGGAATTCAACTTAAGGAGTAATTCAATGAAAAAGGAATGAGTTGGACGTCTAGAAATTACTAAGGTAGCTACCTTATAAAAATCGCAATTTTTTATGTTATTTAATAAGTGGCAAATATATAAGAAATATACTCGTATTTTAACACAAAAAATTGACTAGTAAAAGTAATAAAACGTGAGTTCAGCTTAGAAAAATTTGGAATTTAATTCAAGGCTGACTTCCAGAAGAAGGTAATCATCAAATAGAGCATCTTCTTTACTTTTAGTTAAGTTTTTGCCATTTTAATGTATTTTCACGTTTGGAATTCAACTTAAGGAGTAATTCAATGAAAAAGGAATGAGTTGGACGTCTAGAAATTACTAAGGTAGCTACCTTATAAAAATCGCAATTTTTTATGTTATTTAATAAGTGGCAAATATATAAGAAATATACTCGTATTTTAACACAAAAAATTGACTAGTAAAAGTAATAAAACGTGAGTTCAGCTTAGAAAAATTTGGAATTTAATTCAAGGCTGACTTCCAGAAGAAGGTAATCATCAAATAGAGCATCTTCTTTACTTTTAGTTAAGTTTTTGCCATTTTAATGTATTTTCACGTTTGGAATTCAACTTAAGGAGTAATTCAATGAAAAAGGAATGAGTTGGACGTCTAGAAATTACTAAGGTAGCTACCTTATAAAAATCGCAATTTTTTATGTTATTTAATAAGTGGCAAATATATAAGAAATATACTCGTATTTTAACACAAAAAATTGACTAGTAAAAGTAATAAAACGTGAGTTCAGCTTAGAAAAATTTGGAATTTAATTCAAGGCTGACTTCCAGAAGAAGGTAATCATCAAATAGAGCATCTTCTTTACTTTTAGTTAAGTTTTTGCCATTTTAATGTATTTTCACGTTTGGAATTCAACTTAAGGAGTAATTCAATGAAAAAGGAATGAGTTGGACGTCTAGAAATTACTAAGGTAGCTACCTTATAAAAATCGCAATTTTTTATGTTATTTAATAAGTGGCAAATATATAAGAAATATACTCGTATTTTAACACAAAAAATTGACTAGTAAAAGTAATAAAACGTGAGTTCAGCTTAGAAAAATTTGGAATTTAATTCAAGGCTGACTTCCAGAAGAAGGTAATCATCAAATAGAGCATCTTCTTTACTTTTAGTTAAGTTTTTGCCATTTTAATGTATTTTCACGTTTGGAATTCAACTTAAGGAGTAATTCAATGAAAAAGGAATGAGTTGGACGTCTAGAAATTACTAAGGTAGCTACCTTATAAAAATCGCAATTTTTTATGTTATTTAATAAGTGGCAAATATATAAGAAATATACTCGTATTTTAACACAAAAAATTGACTAGTAAAAGTAATAAAACGTGAGTTCAGCTTAGAAAAATTTGGAATTTAATTCAAGGCTGACTTCCAGAAGAAGGTAATCATCAAATAGAGCATCTTCTTTACTTTTAGTTAAGTTTTTGCCATTTTAATGTATTTTCACGTTTGGAATTCAACTTAAGGAGTAATTCAATGAAAAAGGAATGAGTTGGACGTCTAGAAATTACTAAGGTAGCTACCTTATAAAAATCGCAATTTTTTATGTTATTTAATAAGTGGCAAATATATAAGAAATATACTCGTATTTTAACACAAAAAATTGACTAGTAAAAGTAATAAAACGTGAGTTCAGCTTAGAAAAATTTGGAATTTAATTCAAGGCTGACTTCCAGAAGAAGGTAATCATCAAATAGAGCATCTTCTTTACTTTTAGTTAAGTTTTTGCCATTTTAATGTATTTTCACGTTTGGAATTCAACTTAAGGAGTAATTCAATGAAAAAGGAATGAGTTGGACGTCTAGAAATTACTAAGGTAGCTACCTTATAAAAATCGCAATTTTTTATGTTATTTAATAAGTGGCAAATATATAAGAAATATACTCGTATTTTAACACAAAAAATTGACTAGTAAAAGTAATAAAACGTGAGTTCAGCTTAGAAAAATTTGGAATTTAATTCAAGGCTGACTTCCAGAAGAAGGTAATCATCAAATAGAGCATCTTCTTTACTTTTAGTTAAGTTTTTGCCATTTTAATGTATTTTCACGTTTGGAATTCAACTTAAGGAGTAATTCAATGAAAAAGGAATGAGTTGGACGTCTAGAAATTACTAAGGTAGCTACCTTATAAAAATCGCAATTTTTTATGTTATTTAATAAGTGGCAAATATATAAGAAATATACTCGTATTTTAACACAAAAAATTGACTAGTAAAAGTAATAAAACGTGAGTTCAGCTTAGAAAAATTTGGAATTTAATTCAAGGCTGACTTCCAGAAGAAGGTAATCATCAAATAGAGCATCTTCTTTACTTTTAGTTAAGTTTTTGCCATTTTAATGTATTTTCACGTTTGGAATTCAACTTAAGGAGTAATTCAATGAAAAAGGAATGAGTTGGACGTCTAGAAATTACTAAGGTAGCTACCTTATAAAAATCGCAATTTTTTATGTTATTTAATAAGTGGCAAATATATAAGAAATATACTCGTATTTTAACACAAAAAATTGACTAGTAAAAGTAATAAAACGTGAGTTCAGCTTAGAAAAATTTGGAATTTAATTCAAGGCTGACTTCCAGAAGAAGGTAATCATCAAATAGAGCATCTTCTTTACTTTTAGTTAAGTTTTTGCCATTTTAATGTATTTTCACGTTTGGAATTCAACTTAAGGAGTAATTCAATGAAAAAGGAATGAGTTGGACGTCTAGAAATTACTAAGGTAGCTACCTTATAAAAATCGCAATTTTTTATGTTATTTAATAAGTGGCAAATATATAAGAAATATACTCGTATTTTAACACAAAAAATTGACTAGTAAAAGTAATAAAACGTGAGTTCAGCTTAGAAAAATTTGGAATTTAATTCAAGGCTGACTTCCAGAAGAAGGTAATCATCAAATAGAGCATCTTCTTTACTTTTAGTTAAGTTTTTGCCATTTTAATGTATTTTCACGTTTGGAATTCAACTTAAGGAGTAATTCAATGAAAAAGGAATGAGTTGGACGTCTAGAAATTACTAAGGTAGCTACCTTATAAAAATCGCAATTTTTTATGTTATTTAATAAGTGGCAAATATATAAGAAATATACTCGTATTTTAACACAAAAAATTGACTAGTAAAAGTAATAAAACGTGAGTTCAGCTTAGAAAAATTTGGAATTTAATTCAAGGCTGACTTCCAGAAGAAGGTAATCATCAAATAGAGCATCTTCTTTACTTTTAGTTAAGTTTTTGCCATTTTAATGTATTTTCACGTTTGGAATTCAACTTAAGGAGTAATTCAATGAAAAAGGAATGAGTTGGACGTCTAGAAATTACTAAGGTAGCTACCTTATAAAAATCGCAATTTTTTATGTTATTTAATAAGTGGCAAATATATAAGAAATATACTCGTATTTTAACACAAAAAATTGACTAGTAAAAGTAATAAAACGTGAGTTCAGCTTAGAAAAATTTGGAATTTAATTCAAGGCTGACTTCCAGAAGAAGGTAATCATCAAATAGAGCATCTTCTTTACTTTTAGTTAAGTTTTTGCCATTTTAATGTATTTTCACGTTTGGAATTCAACTTAAGGAGTAATTCAATGAAAAAGGAATGAGTTGGACGTCTAGAAATTACTAAGGTAGCTACCTTATAAAAATCGCAATTTTTTATGTTATTTAATAAGTGGCAAATATATAAGAAATATACTCGTATTTTAACACAAAAAATTGACTAGTAAAAGTAATAAAACGTGAGTTCAGCTTAGAAAAATTTGGAATTTAATTCAAGGCTGACTTCCAGAAGAAGGTAATCATCAAATAGAGCATCTTCTTTACTTTTAGTTAAGTTTTTGCCATTTTAATGTATTTTCACGTTTGGAATTCAACTTAAGGAGTAATTCAATGAAAAAGGAATGAGTTGGACGTCTAGAAATTACTAAGGTAGCTACCTTATAAAAATCGCAATTTTTTATGTTATTTAATAAGTGGCAAATATATAAGAAATATACTCGTATTTTAACACAAAAAATTGACTAGTAAAAGTAATAAAACGTGAGTTCAGCTTAGAAAAATTTGGAATTTAATTCAAGGCTGACTTCCAGAAGAAGGTAATCATCAAATAGAGCATCTTCTTTACTTTTAGTTAAGTTTTTGCCATTTTAATGTATTTTCACGTTTGGAATTCAACTTAAGGAGTAATTCAATGAAAAAGGAATGAGTTGGACGTCTAGAAATTACTAAGGTAGCTACCTTATAAAAATCGCAATTTTTTATGTTATTTAATAAGTGGCAAATATATAAGAAATATACTCGTATTTTAACACAAAAAATTGACTAGTAAAAGTAATAAAACGTGAGTTCAGCTTAGAAAAATTTGGAATTTAATTCAAGGCTGACTTCCAGAAGAAGGTAATCATCAAATAGAGCATCTTCTTTACTTTTAGTTAAGTTTTTGCCATTTTAATGTATTTTCACGTTTGGAATTCAACTTAAGGAGTAATTCAATGAAAAAGGAATGAGTTGGACGTCTAGAAATTACTAAGGTAGCTACCTTATAAAAATCGCAATTTTTTATGTTATTTAATAAGTGGCAAATATATAAGAAATATACTCGTATTTTAACACAAAAAATTGACTAGTAAAAGTAATAAAACGTGAGTTCAGCTTAGAAAAATTTGGAATTTAATTCAAGGCTGACTTCCAGAAGAAGGTAATCATCAAATAGAGCATCTTCTTTACTTTTAGTTAAGTTTTTGCCATTTTAATGTATTTTCACGTTTGGAATTCAACTTAAGGAGTAATTCAATGAAAAAGGAATGAGTTGGACGTCTAGAAATTACTAAGGTAGCTACCTTATAAAAATCGCAATTTTTTATGTTATTTAATAAGTGGCAAATATATAAGAAATATACTCGTATTTTAACACAAAAAATTGACTAGTAAAAGTAATAAAACGTGAGTTCAGCTTAGAAAAATTTGGAATTTAATTCAAGGCTGACTTCCAGAAGAAGGTAATCATCAAATAGAGCATCTTCTTTACTTTTAGTTAAGTTTTTGCCATTTTAATGTATTTTCACGTTTGGAATTCAACTTAAGGAGTAATTCAATGAAAAAGGAATGAGTTGGACGTCTAGAAATTACTAAGGTAGCTACCTTATAAAAATCGCAATTTTTTATGTTATTTAATAAGTGGCAAATATATAAGAAATATACTCGTATTTTAACACAAAAAATTGACTAGTAAAAGTAATAAAACGTGAGTTCAGCTTAGAAAAATTTGGAATTTAATTCAAGGCTGACTTCCAGAAGAAGGTAATCATCAAATAGAGCATCTTCTTTACTTTTAGTTAAGTTTTTGCCATTTTAATGTATTTTCACGTTTGGAATTCAACTTAAGGAGTAATTCAATGAAAAAGGAATGAGTTGGACGTCTAGAAATTACTAAGGTAGCTACCTTATAAAAATCGCAATTTTTTATGTTATTTAATAAGTGGCAAATATATAAGAAATATACTCGTATTTTAACACAAAAAATTGACTAGTAAAAGTAATAAAACGTGAGTTCAGCTTAGAAAAATTTGGAATTTAATTCAAGGCTGACTTCCAGAAGAAGGTAATCATCAAATAGAGCATCTTCTTTACTTTTAGTTAAGTTTTTGCCATTTTAATGTATTTTCACGTTTGGAATTCAACTTAAGGAGTAATTCAATGAAAAAGGAATGAGTTGGACGTCTAGAAATTACTAAGGTAGCTACCTTATAAAAATCGCAATTTTTTATGTTATTTAATAAGTGGCAAATATATAAGAAATATACTCGTATTTTAACACAAAAAATTGACTAGTAAAAGTAATAAAACGTGAGTTCAGCTTAGAAAAATTTGGAATTTAATTCAAGGCTGACTTCCAGAAGAAGGTAATCATCAAATAGAGCATCTTCTTTACTTTTAGTTAAGTTTTTGCCATTTTAATGTATTTTCACGTTTGGAATTCAACTTAAGGAGTAATTCAATGAAAAAGGAATGAGTTGGACGTCTAGAAATTACTAAGGTAGCTACCTTATAAAAATCGCAATTTTTTATGTTATTTAATAAGTGGCAAATATATAAGAAATATACTCGTATTTTAACACAAAAAATTGACTAGTAAAAGTAATAAAACGTGAGTTCAGCTTAGAAAAATTTGGAATTTAATTCAAGGCTGACTTCCAGAAGAAGGTAATCATCAAATAGAGCATCTTCTTTACTTTTAGTTAAGTTTTTGCCATTTTAATGTATTTTCACGTTTGGAATTCAACTTAAGGAGTAATTCAATGAAAAAGGAATGAGTTGGACGTCTAGAAATTACTAAGGTAGCTACCTTATAAAAATCGCAATTTTTTATGTTATTTAATAAGTGGCAAATATATAAGAAATATACTCGTATTTTAACACAAAAAATTGACTAGTAAAAGTAATAAAACGTGAGTTCAGCTTAGAAAAATTTGGAATTTAATTCAAGGCTGACTTCCAGAAGAAGGTAATCATCAAATAGAGCATCTTCTTTACTTTTAGTTAAGTTTTTGCCATTTTAATGTATTTTCACGTTTGGAATTCAACTTAAGGAGTAATTCAATGAAAAAGGAATGAGTTGGACGTCTAGAAATTACTAAGGTAGCTACCTTATAAAAATCGCAATTTTTTATGTTATTTAATAAGTGGCAAATATATAAGAAATATACTCGTATTTTAACACAAAAAATTGACTAGTAAAAGTAATAAAACGTGAGTTCAGCTTAGAAAAATTTGGAATTTAATTCAAGGCTGACTTCCAGAAGAAGGTAATCATCAAATAGAGCATCTTCTTTACTTTTAGTTAAGTTTTTGCCATTTTAATGTATTTTCACGTTTGGAATTCAACTTAAGGAGTAATTCAATGAAAAAGGAATGAGTTGGACGTCTAGAAATTACTAAGGTAGCTACCTTATAAAAATCGCAATTTTTTATGTTATTTAATAAGTGGCAAATATATAAGAAATATACTCGTATTTTAACACAAAAAATTGACTAGTAAAAGTAATAAAACGTGAGTTCAGCTTAGAAAAATTTGGAATTTAATTCAAGGCTGACTTCCAGAAGAAGGTAATCATCAAATAGAGCATCTTCTTTACTTTTAGTTAAGTTTTTGCCATTTTAATGTATTTTCACGTTTGGAATTCAACTTAAGGAGTAATTCAATGAAAAAGGAATGAGTTGGACGTCTAGAAATTACTAAGGTAGCTACCTTATAAAAATCGCAATTTTTTATGTTATTTAATAAGTGGCAAATATATAAGAAATATACTCGTATTTTAACACAAAAAATTGACTAGTAAAAGTAATAAAACGTGAGTTCAGCTTAGAAAAATTTGGAATTTAATTCAAGGCTGACTTCCAGAAGAAGGTAATCATCAAATAGAGCATCTTCTTTACTTTTAGTTAAGTTTTTGCCATTTTAATGTATTTTCACGTTTGGAATTCAACTTAAGGAGTAATTCAATGAAAAAGGAATGAGTTGGACGTCTAGAAATTACTAAGGTAGCTACCTTATAAAAATCGCAATTTTTTATGTTATTTAATAAGTGGCAAATATATAAGAAATATACTCGTATTTTAACACAAAAAATTGACTAGTAAAAGTAATAAAACGTGAGTTCAGCTTAGAAAAATTTGGAATTTAATTCAAGGCTGACTTCCAGAAGAAGGTAATCATCAAATAGAGCATCTTCTTTACTTTTAGTTAAGTTTTTGCCATTTTAATGTATTTTCACGTTTGGAATTCAACTTAAGGAGTAATTCAATGAAAAAGGAATGAGTTGGACGTCTAGAAATTACTAAGGTAGCTACCTTATAAAAATCGCAATTTTTTATGTTATTTAATAAGTGGCAAATATATAAGAAATATACTCGTATTTTAACACAAAAAATTGACTAGTAAAAGTAATAAAACGTGAGTTCAGCTTAGAAAAATTTGGAATTTAATTCAAGGCTGACTTCCAGAAGAAGGTAATCATCAAATAGAGCATCTTCTTTACTTTTAGTTAAGTTTTTGCCATTTTAATGTATTTTCACGTTTGGAATTCAACTTAAGGAGTAATTCAATGAAAAAGGAATGAGTTGGACGTCTAGAAATTACTAAGGTAGCTACCTTATAAAAATCGCAATTTTTTATGTTATTTAATAAGTGGCAAATATATAAGAAATATACTCGTATTTTAACACAAAAAATTGACTAGTAAAAGTAATAAAACGTGAGTTCAGCTTAGAAAAATTTGGAATTTAATTCAAGGCTGACTTCCAGAAGAAGGTAATCATCAAATAGAGCATCTTCTTTACTTTTAGTTAAGTTTTTGCCATTTTAATGTATTTTCACGTTTGGAATTCAACTTAAGGAGTAATTCAATGAAAAAGGAATGAGTTGGACGTCTAGAAATTACTAAGGTAGCTACCTTATAAAAATCGCAATTTTTTATGTTATTTAATAAGTGGCAAATATATAAGAAATATACTCGTATTTTAACACAAAAAATTGACTAGTAAAAGTAATAAAACGTGAGTTCAGCTTAGAAAAATTTGGAATTTAATTCAAGGCTGACTTCCAGAAGAAGGTAATCATCAAATAGAGCATCTTCTTTACTTTTAGTTAAGTTTTTGCCATTTTAATGTATTTTCACGTTTGGAATTCAACTTAAGGAGTAATTCAATGAAAAAGGAATGAGTTGGACGTCTAGAAATTACTAAGGTAGCTACCTTATAAAAATCGCAATTTTTTATGTTATTTAATAAGTGGCAAATATATAAGAAATATACTCGTATTTTAACACAAAAAATTGACTAGTAAAAGTAATAAAACGTGAGTTCAGCTTAGAAAAATTTGGAATTTAATTCAAGGCTGACTTCCAGAAGAAGGTAATCATCAAATAGAGCATCTTCTTTACTTTTAGTTAAGTTTTTGCCATTTTAATGTATTTTCACGTTTGGAATTCAACTTAAGGAGTAATTCAATGAAAAAGGAATGAGTTGGACGTCTAGAAATTACTAAGGTAGCTACCTTATAAAAATCGCAATTTTTTATGTTATTTAATAAGTGGCAAATATATAAGAAATATACTCGTATTTTAACACAAAAAATTGACTAGTAAAAGTAATAAAACGTGAGTTCAGCTTAGAAAAATTTGGAATTTAATTCAAGGCTGACTTCCAGAAGAAGGTAATCATCAAATAGAGCATCTTCTTTACTTTTAGTTAAGTTTTGGCCATTTTAATGTATTTTCACGTTTGGAATTCAACTAAGGAGTAATTCAATGAAAAAGGAATGAGTTGGACGTCTAGAAATTACTAAGGTAGCTACCTTATAAAAATCGCAATTTTTTATGTTATTTAATAAGTGGCAAATATATAAGAAATATACTCGTATTTTAACACAAAAAAAATTGACTAGTAAAAGTAATAAAACGTGAGTTCAGCTTAGAAAAATTTGGAATTTAATTCAAGGCTGACTTCCAGAAGAAGGTAATCATCAAATAGAGCATCTTCTTTACTTTTAGTTAAGTTTTTGCCATTTTAATGTATTTTCACGTTTGGAATTCAACTTAAGGAGTAATTCAATGAAAAAGGAATGAGTTGGACGTCTAGAAATTACTAAGGTAGCTACCT